>OU015637.1:5000000-6250000 GCA_907165235.1 Zeuzera pyrina
ATCGTAATTATATTAATAAATATGTCGCAAACGTGTCTTTTTCATGTCGTTCTGCCGTCGATCTTTGACGCAAATAGCCGGATGAACGCTTCCTTTTACGTAATTATATTAAGATAAGGAGCAATCGCCGAGGGTGTTAACGGAGTTTAACAACGTCCACAGATGGACATCTTAATAATATTCGTTGAAATACGAAAATAATGAAAAGCAACAAAGTTCAAACAGATCATAGAACTTGTAAAAGCTTTTTTATTTGTGTAGACTCGGGTGTTACTTTGCGGAAATCCATTTCATGTGATAAGTTCCTCAAACCTTTAGCTACTTTCCACTCAAACTCCAAAAACCACCAATCGACACATGTTTCGCCTCTTAAGCAACCTCAGGATATTCCAGAGATCAGACTCGGTCAGCTAACCTGCACCGAATCCATTCGATGCTGGAATATCCTGAGAATGCTTCGTTGAGTTCGTAATCTAAATGTATTGACATTGAATGAATATATGAATGCTGTAATTGTTAAGATAACCTTCTAAAATTAAAATTCTAAATGACTCGGAAACTTACTTCAGAACCTATTTAGAAGTTTAGACATTATAAGCGCAAATACAGACAAACGCAATTTGCGAGAATGACGTTTTGTTTATTTTATAATAATTGAAAAATATGCATATACAGCGGTGTTTGTAATGTACACTTTATTTCAAAATCGTATGTATTTTCGTTGTATTTTGGTCATCCCTTGTAGCAGAAATTATACACAACAATAAAAAGTAAATTCAAGGTAAAATAAGTGTTAGTTAAGTATAATTTTTTCTCATAGTTAAAAAGACATCGCTTCATGTTCTATTTTTATCGTTATATGCACTGAGATTTTATGATATGTTTACGACATATAATTTGAGTAAGATAATGTCATTTTTATTTCATTCTTTACTTTAGTTAACTTAGTCTAAAGTAGCGTGGGAACTGGTAGTAGATATACTATATATTTTGAGGTGTTATGTCACGCATTTATATACTTAGGAGACAAGCTTTTTTTTACATTTACTACCAAACCAGTCACCGATCTCTGATTGTGTATCATGTGGAAATCACTAAAAAAATCACAAAAATGGCAGCATTACCTTCCTCTTCAACTGAAAAATCCTCAATTGCTCATATTAGGAAATTATCATTTCATTTCAAGGAACGCGTTTCAGTGAACTGGAAAATACATATTGCTTGTGGGTTCCAAATAGCCGCAGTATCCCAAAGTATCAGATTGATAATACGTACATATTATATCAGGAAAGAGTTAGCTTAGATACAAGAGAATTAATAAATCTGATTTAAGGGTAATTACTAATGACTAGATGTCTTAATTTTTTATTAAACCGATTGTTTATTTCTCCCAATTAAATTAGACAACAATTATGTTACATTTATTAAAACAATAAAACATAATACAACAATATAGAATAACTGCTACAAGTAGAGGCCAAGTAATGTAACGAAACGGCCAATCAATTATTTTTTTTCGTTTTTTTTATCATACATTTATTTTGAAGTTATAGGGAATATTATTTTGTAATCCATCTATATGTATGAATGTATGATTGGAATAACAATAATATTTCATAGAATTCAGTAAATGCTAAAAATCTATTTATTTATAAGTTGAGTTTTAGAATATTGAATTATAAATCGCTTTGAATTTATTGTACTCTATTAAAATGTTTCAAATGCTCTTTCCCGCTAAACGGTACTTAAAAAACTAATATTTATTTCATCATAGACTAGTTTTCGACAGTTGATTTATTTAGATATAAATATAATAAACACTCGATTTACAAGTAGCCTACCGCAACGTAATTCATGAGACGTGACGACCTCTCAATAAACCTACATCGATGCGTACAGGATGTTCCAAATTGCAAACTATAAGTAAAATATTATTTAAAGCTATTAAAATAATATTAAAAAATGATAAGGCGAAATTACATACATATATTTACGCTGTATCCCTAATAGAGTAGTCAGAGAGGACGGAGCGCCAAACGTCGTGGTCCTTACATACGTCTTTCGCTTCCTCAAATCTCATCATACTCCTCACACATTTTCAACTAGGTATGCGAGTACTTTTGACATTTCCGTCGGCTAATACTCTGGCTATTTGATCTTCATAAGTCAGCATTGGTCTTCCATGGCTTTTTTTACCACTCACTTTCTATGTATACTATGTATGTATGTAACATATTTTAAGAAAACTATGGATATATTTTTTTAATAACCTCAGTCCCAATCCGTCTCTGGGACGAAAACTTTATCATAACTTTTTCTGTCTCTCTAGTAATTTTGATTAAATCACGTGTGAACCATAAAGTATATTTAAAATTGTGTAATTTAATTTTCGGTACATCAGATTATTTATTACAACATTGTTTTGAAATTTCTGAGTTACGTAATTCCTATTATTTTCATAAACTAGCTATTGCGGTATATTAATTATCTAATTTTAGTGTATTTAAAAAACACAAATATATGTATTAATCTGTTACAAAATTAATCCATAAATGCATAAAAATTTATGCCATTCCATAAACACAATACAACAACGTAACAAAACAACAACGTAACATTATTTTACCCTGTATAAAAATATTGAGTGCACTATTGCGTCCAGTTTTTGTAAATTGCCCAGCCCCACGTTCCGACAGTCGATCTTGACCATAGACAATTTATTTTTTTCTGTTTTATTTGAGTCATGAACTCATTACAGCCAATTAAGTAAATGATAAAGTATAAAAATAAGGCATGCGCATACGCAGGTTTTATGAGAAAGGTCGTTGAACACTTAATTCTAACTAGTCATAATAATATACGTAATAGGTATAGTTATAAGTCATCCAGTTGTTGCACTACAGGAGAACAAAGTAGGCGACTCTTTTACTGGACTTTGTAAAAGCATTTTAAGTTATACAGAATATGAACCATCTCAACTGTAATAGTTGTTATTTTTATATATAATTAGTCGTACATAATGGAATAATTTGCTTCATAATTTCTTGCAATAAGTTTTTTCATGTGTTTAACTAAGTTTTGTAATACGAAGCGTGTACTTACGTTCACATGTAATATGTTGTCAAATGAACATTTTCGATGACTCTTCCTAGAGTTATCTGTAACAAAAAAAAAAAAGAGTTTAGGCTAGATATGAGGTACATATAAACTGTTAATAATCTATTCTTAACTGATGAGCGTTAAATTCAAATGGAAACTGCGTATTTATTTAAATTTATTTACAAAGTCAACAAGTACATACATACATACGTACATACAAGTTAAGTCGAGTTACAAAGTCTTTCGAAAATTAATTTTCGTCATACAGGATAATTAAAATATGTAACTTTACGCCATTTTCCATCGGGAGTGGATAGACTAATAAGGCACAACAAAATGACACTGACGTTTAGAAATATTTGGATCTACAGACAGCAAAACGACTGGCTTATTATCTAACTGCAACCAATATGCCGCAGTCACATCTCACGCTTTATTTACACAAACCACTAGTGTTGCCTCTAACGAAAAATCAGTGAACTAGAAACAACTGCTTGTGGTGTCTTCTGCAACAAAAAGTCCATTTTTCTGTCATAGCATGAATATTACGCAAGCGTCTTCTAATACGCGCCTTGAAAGATGAGACTATATTCGGAGTTGTGTTTGTATCTTTTCAGAAAGTTACTAACAGGTTTACTGTTTTGGTTTAAAAAGTAGTGAATATTTAAATATTTGAAATGTCCAAAAATATTGCCACACGGAATTAATGTCTAACAAAATCTTCCCACTTGAAAAATTGAACGTAATTCATGAGCTTTTACCATTTTTATGTAATTTTAAAATCTAGCCCGTTTTAAAATCCAAGTTAGCAACACTCAATGCACAAATCAAATAAAGCGGTGTTTCGGGTTTCATCTTTCGTGGCGCGTATTTTACTAATTTTAGTCACTAGTTGCACGATGATGGCACGTCAGCGCTATTTGAAACGTAATAACTCAACGGAATCATATAGAGACATTCAGCTACTCCATCACAAGTACAAGTTCCATATTTATATAAGCCCTATTTTACGGACTGTACCAGACTAACGATATTGATAGAGTTATGGGGTAGCGGTTATTTTCATTAAGAAGTGGTATTTCTCATGACATAACTATGTATACTAGTCGTGACCATCGTCAGTATTAAATTCATTAATAGATTAAATAATGTAGATCGCTTGACATTGCTATAATTGGATATCGTTCGAAACAGATACTAGCAAACGAGTGAACGTAAAAGTTTAAAGATTGGTGGAGATACGTTAAAACCAGATTAGGTCTGGTTTTTGCAGAATTTTTGTAGTCTAAAATTCTAATCCTATTTGTAGTCTGTATTACCTATAAAAAATAATTTTACTATTATGAAATGGCGTCTATGCTATTTTTTTTTTCTCTTTGTTTTGGCTTCGCAGATTGCATTTAGCCATTGATCAAGTAAATATGAGTCAAAGAGGAAACGAAGTTTCCCGCCCTTTTTCTTTTCTTCTTCTTCCTTTATGGCATGGCACACGGTTTAGCGTATTTGCCAATGTCACGTATTAATAAGTAGAATCCATAGTGTAGAATCACAAGTAAATCAGTTTTTTCTTAGCGTAAAACTCCTTCAGTAAAGTGATAGTAGGCTTTACTGAAGTTATAAAGGACTTCTTGGAAGAGCGTGAATAGTTCAGCTACACATGTTTATTTAGATCACCTCCATTCTTGTCACTTACACAGAACTTTAAAACACAATATACTATCACTATTGTACTTTAAAACTACTAAAAATTTAAAAAATAGAAAATCTAAATATAATGACAACCTCACTTCTCCCGTTCCCGCCAAAAAGTCCTCTATGCTATTTATATAGATACTGTTTTTTGATGTGATAGCTGCCAGTACGATTAAAATTGTATGTGTGATTAATTAAAAAAAAAACGAAATAAAAAATATTATGCACACTGAAAAAATACTTTAGTTGTTCTTAACGAAAGTTTTACTAAACTCGCGGGTTAATTTCGGATTAACACACGGAAATTATTGATTTCACTAAATTTAAAATGTTAAAAAACTTTTATAAAAAAATTAAACCGACTTCAAAAAAGAACACTGAAAAGTATGAAATAACTATCCCTTACGGATCGAAACTTAAGTACAAAAATAACTTTATAAATACGATACAAATACCCATATAATTAAATTTGACAGTTATTGAAGTCGGTGCCAAGCCTACTAAACTAATAGACTTTCCGTCCGTTTTTTTATTTCTCCCTTTTGAGTGACCTTGGCCTAAATAAATATCTAGGGCAGGTCTACAATTAGTTCATATTCTAATTCTGGAGCGCAATGTGTTAACTTCCATTCTATTGAGGAGCACAAACCGTGGGCTTTCACAATAAGGGATATCATCAATATAATATCATATCAATATCAATCAGTTACAAAAGAACAGTGTAAAGGTCGCATCATAATTACACCCTAGCAGTATTCTTACAAGACGACAGCCACCAGCCGTATTCTCTGTCCGCCACAAGACTGACTCTACTGACTGAATTTATTACATCACAGCCAATTTATATCTTCTCCCTAACCATTATACCATACTACCATTATACCATGTGGGGACAACGATAGCTAACAAATGACATACAAGAGAATCGTCAATATAAATAACCAAGTCGCATTATTTGGTGTATCTTCGAAACCAAAGCTTCAATACCAGTGAAATTTCAACGGGACCAATCTGGAAGTGTATCCTTTCGAACAAAAAAAGAATTTTCCAAATCGGTTCATATGACGGAATGACGGAGTTATGAGGTAACAAACATAAACAAAAAACATACAACCGGATTGAGAACCTCCTCCTTTTTTGGAAGTCGGTTGAAAATATTTACAAAACTGTTTTGTGTAATTCATAAATTTGTTCAGTATTATTAACTAAAGTAAGTCCGACGCACACCATCAATATACTCTTAAACTAAACTCTTTAGTAAATACAACTACAATTTTTTTAATTTTATGTTAGAACGCGTAACTTCAAACTTTTTTGTTTTATAAATTGAACATTCGTGATATTGTAAAAATATATAATACTTTAGTGAACTTTGATTGGTTTTATGAAACAACAGAGCAACCCTCGGAATTCAATTAAAATATTTTTTCAGTGCAGGTACCTCTAAAAATGTTTAGCTATAATAATGCTCAAGATTCCTTCCCAGCTAAGATATGGAACTGAGGATCTTGAGAATAGTTAAGAACGATAAAAAATTGCATCTTCAAAACATAAAAAAGCGCGATTGTCTTGGAGGTAGGTAGATGTCACCTGAGTGCTACTCAAATTCCTTCCTACCTGTAGTACCTATAATGCAAACCTAAAGCTTATAGCTCGAGATCACATAAATAGTGTTATTAGCTGGAGTGCTTTACGTCTATAACTAGTATAATTACGTATATAATTAATATTAGTGTAATTAATTAGAAAAAATTAAAAAATTGGATGTTGCCCAGAAAATTGGAAAATTTGAGAAAAATTTTTCTATGGTATTTCTATTTATTTAACTTCTGTCGCGTCAGCTGACGTTACAATTAAAATTGAAATTGTGTAATTATAGGATTATGTTATACTGTATCCATACAAATTTTATTTTCAATTTGAAGAATAAATATGTATGGTACGATAGTAGTAAAAGGGTAAGTACAGTTTCTCATCTTAAAGTTATAATTTTTCTATGTAGATATATTCAAATGATATGACATCGTCAAGAATGAATGTTTTATTTTATTTACCTTAATGTATTTGTGACACATATTATATACATATAATTTTTAGCTTTCTGAACTCCTTTCCATACACACTTTAACTGTGACAAATCTCACACTCCTCCGTGCAATATATGCTTAAAAAGAGGTACAAAGTTTTCTCCAAGTTTAAAATATAAATGTGACAAAATGTTTATATAGTATATGAGCACTAAATGTAAGGCCTATAATATATCTAGATGTGTACAAAATTCATACGAAAGTTAACTCTTTGAAGTACCTGCTGGAACCGGGCAGATTCTAAGCACGTTGACAACTTGAAATATTACATGGTCTATTAGAACTTGAAATCCGCACGCCACGTCCGCCTGCATAGTCGGCGGTAGGGCTGCTCAGTTAGGACATAACCCAAATACTACTTCGTTTGCACTGTATAGTAGAGTCAGCAAAACACTTCAAAAAAACTTTACAATGTTTTTCATTCTTAGATGAGTGCGACCGAAATAGGTTTTTTCTTAAATTTTTTTTTTATAAAGGGCAGAAATGAGTTTGAATAAGGAACACGAATTTATTGTTCTGTGAACAAAAAGGTCAAGTGAAAATAATGTAAGAAAAATGTTACTGGCTGATGACAAGCGGGGCGGCGCGGGCTAGCCGTGCGTCAGAGTATTATAAAGAAATTAATATTTAAAAATATAAAATTTCTTTGTACCTTTAAATATCGAATAGCGTCTCTCATTTACTTTTCTCATAGAGGGGAAGGAAAAGTAGAGCGTATCACTCGGTAGTAAAATTATTTTTTTTTACGTACGGGAGACGTACATAAATCTCCCGCTGCGCTCAGGATTCTACTTTCCTTTCTTTTCCTCCTCTTCGCTCCGCTCTAAACTCAAAATAGCACCTCGCCGTAAAAATATTATTTTACTCCCTTGTTACATAATCTTCTAATAAATATTATGAAAAAAATAATTGTATAAATACTTGCTATATTTTTGTCATTATCAATTCAAATACTCAATTTGTAACACATTGATAGTTTTCTCACCAGTCGGAAAAAGATAAACAAACTACAGAAAAGATACAGTCCACCGAATGGTAAATGGACTGAAACTCATGGATATTTGATTCGCCCGTTGGTGCAGTGGCATATGCATCTGCTTTCCAAGCTAGGGTCCCAGGTTCGATCCCCGGTCAGGTCAATTTAGGAAACGAAATTTTCTAAATTGGCTTGGAGTCTGGATGTTACTGAGAACT
Organism: Zeuzera pyrina; assembly: GCA_907165235.1. NCBI lineage: Eukaryota > Metazoa > Arthropoda > Insecta > Lepidoptera > Cossidae > Zeuzera > Zeuzera pyrina. The sequence continues at coordinate 5,008,073 of OU015637.1, forward strand.
CCCCAGAGATCGTTGTGTGGTACCCATAGTACAAACTTACTGCTTAGTTTGGGATCACACAATCGGTGTAATTGTCTGAAGTATTATTATTAATATTTTATTATTGTTTACTATATCACAAGGCTATAATAAGTGTTAAATTCGTTCACTTTTAGCTACTTTCCACTGAAAGTTTCAAACTTTCTGATCAATCTGTTTTCCTTTGCAACGAAGCTGCTCAGGTAATTTGAGAGATCAGACTCGATGAGCTAGCCAGCACTATATTGTTACATGTAATTACGACTAAATATAGTGCGAACTCAATACTAGACAAGCACAATATGTATTTACTTTACAGGAAATGCACAAATGCAACATAAAGAGTACATAATAATATAGTGACAGTTTTTCTAAATTAACTGATACAATAAAAAGAAGGACAAACTTCCACACAAACTTTAATTAACGACTATGTGGTAATTAGAAAGTATAAGTTTAAACATGGCCAAGGATGAGCTGAAAATATCCAAGCGTGTAGACCTAACGAGGAGGATGTTCACGACACATTCTAGAAAATATACTGTAGAAAATCGAATTTATTCTAGAAAATTTTACTAATAGAGGCTTAAAATTTGTTGTACTAGCATTAGGACGCTGGACATTTTTACAATTTTATAAAACAATTCCGGACAATCAATCAAATTTCTGATGTATATAGTTAATCCCATTTAAGTTTATAAAAAATGTTTTATTGAGAATGATATTGCCAACTCTACCATAATCATCGCAAGCGACTGCGCGTCTCAGGCGCAGTTGAGAAATACCAGAGACCTACTTCATACTGATTTTTTCTAGTCAGAATTATACTAATTAGAAGCAGTTACGAAATGAAGTTAAATCGACCTTCTAATTACTGCGACATGCTTATTAAAGCTATCACCATCGATAATTATATTTGATCATTGAGTATAAATTGACTACAAAACGCTGATTATAAAAACTCAAGATAACGCCATCAAAAGTTTGAAATCTATAATAAATATTATATATACAACAAAGTCGCCATCAGCGTTTGTCTGTTTCTCCGCTTACTTCTAAACTACGCAACACATTTTGATACGGTTTTCACTATCATTTAAAGTATTCCTTCTGGAAGATTTATGTGTATAATAATCATGCGTAACTTTATTTACAAAATTTTAAATTCTATTTTCATACTATATTTTCGTTTTATTTCTTACTGATTTCGCGATCAAGCGAAAGCAGTAAGAAATAATATTCATGTTCCTTATTCAAACTCATTTCTGCCATCTATGAAAGTATATAAGGGAGAAGACCTATTTTGGTCTCACGCGAAGATCCAATCATTGTTTTTCAACTAGATGTAATGAAGAATAAATAGATGCAAAAATATACTAACGTTGTATCTCCAACGTGGTAGTACAATATAATTCGTAAAGTAAATAGGTAATTAGGTAGAATTCATTTAAGTGTTTTCAACACACCCTGGTGTATTTCTTGTTTCGTTTATAATTTTACTAAATGTAAAAGTTAAAAAGTTAAAAACCTTTAGAATAGCGTCGTATGTTTGTGTATTTGAAAAATTATTACTTGTTTGGTTTCCGACGTTTAAAGGCCAGCCTTATTCTTTCAATAAACTAAAAACCAAAACATTTTATGATGAACTGTCAATATCAAAGCGCCTAGAATGAATCGATTAATACATAATATGCCAAAATCATTCGGACACTTATGAAGCCACATTAGTACGTTGCACCCGTAGTTAATAATAATTTAGAAAAAATTCGTTCCTAGAAATAAATGAATTTATTTTTATTACTCTAATGCCTACATATCAATTATAAAAACTTGGCAGAGCGCTTATGCATTAACTTAGGGTTAAATTTTGGATAAAACAGAAAGGACAGAATGAATCGAATGTTATTTCATACAGATTAGCCAGTACTACGCGATCGACGGTGGGGTTAAAAACAAGCAAAGACAATATAATATATAACAATGACACCAACATATGTATATGATAATATGACTCACCTGTACATACGACACACATTTACTATCAGATAGATTTGGCTGTTTTTTTTTGTATGTTCGTATTTGTCAGATAAGGTTTATATGAAAGAAAATTTTGGGAAAATCCACCGATAAAGTGGAAATTTGGATAATATTTTTGTACGAAAATATCAAAAAAAAAAATTTGATGTGTTGCAAACACATCCCACCCAGGCGAAACCGGGGCGGGTGGCTAGTACCATATAAAACTAATGCACTTTTACATTATATTGTTTTTGAAGAAAAATGCACTGCAAAATAAAAATATTAAACAAAAAAGTATAAAATCATGCAGTCGCCATACATCTGCATCGTGCATGCACTAATTATATTTTTTTGCAATTAATTTTATTCTTTTTGCATAATATACACAGAATAACAAATATATAAAGATGTCAAGGTCATTGACCCGTTGATAGATTTTAATTTATACAGTTATCTTATACAATCTCGTTCCAGTAATGAACGTTTTGTTTCTTACTAATTACATATGCGTGCAATTTATATGACGGCATAACGTTGTCAAGAAAAACCAGTTCATATAGACCTCTCTTAACAAATTACCCTTTCCTTAAGTCGTCATAGTGTTGAAGAAAATGGAACGGCGAGGGAGGTCTGATAATTTGGTTGTATTTGGCAGATCTAGGACACGATTACGACATGTCGGCATAGGTGTTTGACAAACAAGGTGGACAGTGATTTATTTATGTTAGACATAAAATGTTACAATTGTGTTATGTTAATGTTTTAAATAATAGAGTACTTTCGTGTTGGTTTAGGAAAGAGAATAAAAACCGGTCCAGTGTGTCAGATCACAGGTGCCGTAGTCAGGATTAACATTCCCAGTTAGAATTCAAAGTTAATAATTTGAATAATAATTCAAATTTAACCTTATTTTTTACGCATGCGCAATATTCACTTTATCGGCAGTAAGAATAAGTTTGTATTTCATTGTATTTCTCAATGACGTTTTTAAAAAACGCTTAATTTAAAACAGCGCGTAACCGTTAATATCTCATATCTTAAAAACTACATAACATATCTCGTTCAAACCAATTTTTGTATAAAATGATTGTTATTTAAATACAGAGTTTTTATGTTCCACTACTTTAATTTTTTTTCAGAATTTTCCACTACATGTAATAGTACAAACTAATGTGTGTTATCAAAGTGTAACACACTTTTTTACACTTTGATAACACACATTTAACACTCTCTTAACAGGACTTTAGAAGTGTATATTGCACTAAGTATTGATTTTAATAAAATTGTATATTTCGTACTGTATATCGTATAAGACACAAAAGATATGGCGTGTCATTCGACGACGATCGACGACTATACCCGAAACGCTAAATCCATTTTATTATCAATCTCATGCCACAGTCGTAAGGTGGAAAAATTACTGCAGTGCATCACTTTCTATTTCGCTAATGCAATATTATACATTACGTGTCATTGAAATGGGTCATTTTTATTAAAATTTACTTTATAATAAAAAATTGGAATCGATAATTTTTATCGCAAAATACACAACAACGTTTTTGAATCAAAACAACTATAACTTGAAATTATAGCTATCTAATCAGTAACGGACTGTAAAAGCATATAAAATAAAAAGTTCAAATTAAAAGTAATACTTATTTTAATATACAACGTTTACGTTAAGAAAAAACAAGAAATTACTTAAATGTAAATCATTCAATTTCCTTCGATTGTGTTTTTAAAGGACGTCCTGTTGTTAATGAGGACATAACATTATTGTTATGAAATAGTATGCTTAATTTGCAACTAAGTGTAACCTCAAAAAAACCACGTGCAATCACAATGACATCTGACAGCCGTCTGAAAGAGCCGTCGTCAGCGCACAAGCACAGTACAAGTGCACAAGGCACCAAATCAGTCAAACAATAACGGCATAGTTTTTAACGCCCATTGATGTCGCTTTAGGATATAACTAACTTATTGATTTATCCATTTCCCGCGCCTTTAAAATTGTGTCTACTGTGCAGGTACATCGGTAAACCACATAAGATGTGTACTATTATACCCAATGATGGAAGCCAGTTTTGACGTGAGCCGAAGGCGAACCTTTATGTCATTTTATGACAATTATCTAAGAACATCCTGTACACTGATATTTTTTATTCATCCCTCAGTTAACACCTCCTTTATATAGTTGCACCCCAATTGTACACCCCAATTTTTTTTGCAACATCACTACACCATTGTGTAGTGGTTCATAGAAAATACCTACTTCCCTTTCATTTATATAATGCCAATATTTGTCAAGTAAAATTACTGCGACATACAGACAGAAGTAAATTATAAGGGGTCCGTTTATTGCCATTAGGCTACGGAATCCTAAAAATCGGCTAAGAGCGTGTTGGACATTATTTAACTTAGGGTTAGAGATTTCATTTAACACATTATATAATTCAAAATCGGAACAAGTTACCCATTATTACTTTTTTGTTTCTTATTCTGGTTCTACGTTACCGAAATATGGTTCTGTGCCTTTCGGCTCAATATCTGCTAAGATGACGGGAATAATGTACTATGACACAGATTATAAGACGAAATTGTAAGGGTTTTTGTTAATTTGGCTATGGAATGCTAAAATGTAAAATGTATCAGCTGCTAGTCTTCTCGCGCAAATCATAAAAGTCGGCCAACGCATCTGGACCTTATTTTAAGGACTTTTATCTATAGGCCGTGACCTAGGAACCTCTATCTGTAAAGCTAAATGTTATCTTTGCTGCAAGAAGTGGTGATGCTAAATGGAAATGGCGCGGGCGTGACGTTACAATGTACTTGTTACAAAGTCCCAGGCCATCATAATCACAGAACGTAACTTTTGATGTAATTATATACCAACATGACCGATTACAACTATGTTTTAAGTTTTCGAATTGCACTCTGAAAATTATAAATTTAGTAACACCAAACGTTATAAAATTATAATGTACTATAGATTCAGAATTTCAGACGTTACCTTTTGAAAATCCATCAAGTGATGAATTCATGTTATATATATTTTAGCTATTTTTTATTTAAGGTAATCTATATTTGTTACATATTATTCTTATATTTACACATTTTTATGTTTTAAAAAAATCATTTCTTGTTTACCCTTTTACCAAGGTTTTCAAAAAAAACATCGCCATAAAATATTATTTCATTCGTAACGTCACGTGCACTGTCACGTATTAGTTCGCTTATTTTTTATTTTTTCTCTTAGCGACGGGATACAAAGCTTACATTTTTAGTAATACATTTTTTAAGGGTTTGAATCCGAGTGTCAATGGGTACTTAATTCTCCAGTTTGTTTTATAGCATCTGTAGTGCAATCTGAACCTACTTTTCAATCATAAATATGATATAGATTTTTCTAGAAAATTTTGTATTAGGTAAATGTTACTCTTTAAACCAATTTACCCCTTCGATAAACTTATGAATATTTTAAATTGTCAACTAATGCTTAATTATCCAAGAAAATCTATTAAAATCTATTATGACAGTCGGCCAAACGAATAAACGGACAAACACACGTCGGATGATCTTACGAGGGTTCCGATTCTCATTTAGGGTGGTTTGTACTATTTAAACTCGGTTTAAGGATTTGCCATCTCGCTTGCACCAACTATTTATTAGTAGTAAGCGAGATGTCAGTTCCTTAAATAGAGTTTAAATAATTGGTGCAAGCCGCCCTTAAAATGGGAAACTTTAAACAGATTTTAAAGTTATGAATGGAAATGTATAATTATCTTCAGACAATTACACACTATAGGTTTATACTATGGCACTCGGTTTATACTATGCTAACCATGTAGTAAACTGAGAAGCACCTCCTAACACCCAGGCTCCAGCACATTTTGGTAGTTTGCTTTTTAAATTGATGTAGCCCAACGTCACTAATTCAAACTATTGTCATCAATTTCCTTTAATCTAACAGGTCTGTAATTATAGCAAATAAAGCATCTTTTATAAGATCCGTCTGTTTGTTTGTTTATTACGATCGATTTTATTACAGTTAACATAACATAACGTGTAGATTTAATTATAGTACGAGTATGTTGCACTAGTTAACATTGTAAAAGTAACATTCTTAGGAGAATTGAAGAAAGGGTAAATTCGAATCTCTACTACGAGAAACTACATGATTTATAATTTTTAAAATTTTAGGGAACATAGTCTCATCTACTTAAAGTTGACCAAAATTAAAATTTATCATTTCATAAAATCGTACGGAACCCTATATTTGCAAGTCGAATTAACACTAGACCGTTTTTTAATTGTAAATTTATTCCTTAAAATAAAAAATGTAAAAATTAACTGCAGTTTAAAAAACGGGGTCAATTTCGAACACGATCTGAGATGACCCCGTAGGCGGCAACACACTACACGAAATCAGAATCGGTCATAAATTAAAAGAGTGATCAATAAACCGGCACGTGTGGCGCGTGCCCGCCCACGTGCCAGCTATTTCAATATCCACCTTCGGATATTTTATAGTTCCTTAAATGTCACATTTATCATTGAAAATTAAATAATGACACGCATAATTTATAACAAGATTTTCCAACTTCTACATATATACCTATTTACCTGTTATGTAATATGTATTTTCGAAAATATTATTATTTAGGACATTCGACTATTTTTCGTCTACCTGCTGACCCTAAATTCTTGAAAAAAATTACTCAGAAATTTTTGTTACGTATTTATTTAATGCATAAATATTGTATGTATTTATCACAAAGCCAATATGTATCCCATCGATATATTGAATTAACTTTCAACAATACCTTAGACCCGCGGTAATCGAGCCTATATTTAATCAGGCACATACATAATTTGACATCCTTGTTTATCCATTTTTCAAGTTAAGATGTACCTTAGAAATATGTTGTTCGTAATTGACTGACATTAATATGCTCATTTATTATTTTTTTTGTAAGTGTTAATGACGTTAATTTTATACTCATGCTATTGTGTTGTTTAATCAACTAAGTCCTATAGGTTTGATCTTACTATTTTTTTATAAGTATGTGAGTAATTTCTAAGAATGAGTGATGAAAGACTGACGAAGAAAATATACAGAGCGAAAGTGAGTGGTAAAAAAAGCCAGGGAAGACCAAGGCTGACTTATGTAGATCAAATAGCCAGAGTGTCAGCAGATGGAAATGTCAAAAGCTCTCGCATATCTAGGCGAATATGCGTGAGGAGAATGATGAGATTTAAGGAAGCGAAAGAAGTATGTAAAAACCTACTGACTACTGACTACCCCGTCAGGGATACAGCGTGAAGATATGTATGTATGTATGTGTGTAATTTGTCAGATTACAAGGAACTCCTTTTCAAAAAGTTCCAGTCTACGAAGGGTCGGTGGCAATACTTTATAGTCCGACAAATTCGTTAATCCGACACCGCCTTGTAAAACGTTTGTCGGATTACCGCGAGTCTACTGTAATTCGATCTCGGTCCAATTATCACAATGGACAGAGTATTTGCTCTGAGAGCGTGTCCTTACAGTGTCTTTTTTTGTTAACCGAGTTTCTAGATTTTAACTAATGCGCGTGACTTAGGAAAGTTCACAGGACAACGATACACAGCTGAATATGAAATATTTTTGTTTGTGTGAGTAGTAGCCAACACTTAAGATTTACGAGTATATTGCAAATAATTATTTCGCGACCGACTCATAAGCTGACATGAATTACACTAACAGTGCGAGTACCATACTTACTACAGATGTTTTTCTCGTGGTTACACTCAATGGGATAGAAAGAGACACGAAATTTCGTTTGACACACGGTGGTATGATCGGCAACTTATCGTGGCTCCGTCCATTTTCATTTCATGGTCCAAGATTTCGATATTTTTCCCTACTTCAGTGGTTGTCCAGGCAACAAAGCACTTTCAGTTGTCCGAGGGGCGATTACTGTTCTTTGAGATATTTATTGATTTTATGATAACTCCTGTTTATAAAAGTACGTTGCTCAATACTATCCTCATTAGTTAATAGGACAACAAAGAAATGTAAAAAAATAATATAACAAGCAAACCATCAGTAGAAAAGATAGTTGATCAATCCATTCATAACAAGAAAAAGTATACTGTAGATATTTTGTCACGGTAATGCCGGTAATGGTACTACACGGGACACGGGACACGGGACTACACGGTAATGGTAGTCCGAGATCTGAGATTGAGATTTAAAAATTCCTTGTAACTTTGTGACAGGTTGTTTACTACTTGGTTACATGATATTTTTAACGTCGTTAATGTACGAGTATACAAGGAAAAAAAGTTACAAAAGTTTCTTAAAAAAGTAGCGTAAAGTTAACGGCAAGAAACGTTTAACATTATATGTCATCCAGGATCGACATTCAGATATATTATTTTAATGGTAATACTGAATTAATGTAATATAAGGACTAAAAACTGGAGCCCCTTCCGAAGAACAGGGATGCTCGAGCTCAATGTATGAGGCATCAAGTAATTATATATTTAATTCATTCAATTCTATTCACGTATCGCAAAACTATGAGTACTACTAATCTTTTTACCGATATATTCTGGGAACATTTCGAATCTATAACTTGTGGTCAGGGCCAGCGGTACTTATCAATGTCTTGACCACTCGTTAATGCCAATATAATCTTAAAAAGTTTTTACAGGTAAATAAATTTCAAGAAGTAATTATCATAAATTTAGGAAAATTGTAAAAAATGAATTCGTTTGAAATTAAGTGCTGATCGTAAAAATTTTATGTGCTGCGAAATAAAATTTGGTTTGGCAGTCGAATTAAAACTGAGGTTTTCTTATGGACATTCAAAATTATATTTTTAACTGCACAGGTGTTTAATTCTTAAGCATAGCAAGTTTGTTATATTACACTCACCTTATTTTCTGCTAAAATTTATTGGCGATAACAATATTTTGTCGTATGCACTTGTTTGAAGAACCTTTATGAGAACCGTTTCTTTATAATTATCTGGATAATACTTGTTAAACTTAAAATTTTTCAATGAAATTGGCATGTTTAAATTCCAGCACAAGCACGCCCTCCATTTTTCCAGTGAAGAAAGTAGCATGAAGAAGTGTATGTGTAAGTGTATGTGTAACATGGATAACATAGTATTTTTAAATAACTTCATTTAGTACATCGATCACTGTTTTTAAGAAATATTGAATCCGATCATCTAATGGATGATGAAGTGCTATATCGATCACTGTTGTTAAGAAATATTGAATCCGATCATCTAATGGATGATGAAGTGCTATACATATTGAGCATTATTTGTAGATATGCTAAACTTAACGATCTTAGGTTATCGCTCAAAAGAAACAGTTTTTTCCTTCTCATCTCTTTTGTGAGGAATGGCTACTGTTTAGGAGAAAACCTAAGTAGGATATTAAGACCCAGGAGCCAAAATTTTGAGCGTTTTTTAATAAGTTTGCCGAGGCGGGCACACGTTTAATGAATATGAAATTTAAATATATATCTCTGTATACATTTTTCTATCGACTGCCTAAAACCATAACGCACTTTATGTATTTTCGTTCGATATTTTTTTTCTGCAATGTGATGCCTTTTTAAGAGATTTTTAAATATTTCTCCTAAATTACTTGAGTAAGTTACATAAAATTGCGGCTAACAGGAAGACGATACAGTTTACTAAATGCTGGCTAAAGGATAGTTTATTATATGAATTATATTAATATTCCAGTTATATTGATATATGTAGTAGCGTTCGGGTGGCGGAGTGCGAGGCCGGAGCCTACGCAAGAAATTGTTGCAACTGTATCTTTGTGCAAAACAGGGGTTTTTTCTGGAATTTTTTTATCAAGATTTTTTATTCCAATCATGTTTCCATGTTTAAGGACTTTGAGATAAAAAGTTGAAATTGTATGCATCCAAATATCTAACTCTCAGTCTTCTTAGATATGAAAATCCAGGTCAACAAACACACCAAACTCAGCATAAGCGGACTCTTAAGTCGTTATAAGTATTATATAAGTCATTAGTACAATATTGTTTTCATATTGTTATTGTTCATTACAACGTTACGCATACATGTATGTATATAGGAAGATTATAAGATAATTTTATAAACTAGTAAGTAATAAGATATACAATTATCTTTATCCAGGTGAATAATGAAAAAAAAAGTCTTCCACTTAAATAATTCAACAGCGCTACCCACCCTTAAATCTTAATTTATAACGAAAAGAGATTAATACCTGGGGAAGGGCATAAGCTACTTTTTTTCTCAATCTCACGTGAACGAAGTCGCGAGCAACAGATTATGCTATAAAATAACAAAACCCTTTTCTTACAAGAATGTATTCATTCGATTTATTCAGTAGGTATACAGCAGAGATTAAACAAACACGCAAAGAGAAAATACTCTAAAATTGTTTGTTAGAAACCAAAAAAAGAAAAATTCTATCTCAGTCAATTTTTCAAAAATATCTTCATAATGGAGACTCAACTCTGCTACTGTTTTACAACAGCATAGATTGTTTAATTTCAATATTCTACTTATAAACAATTGTCGATTTATCGTCAACAGTATCTTGGTCAAGGTGTGCGTTGTTTCCGTTCTACGTGTATCATGCATAATGCATAATCTTTGACTGTCTCGAATACTCGTCCGGTGCGCGAGCGACACTAAGAAACGAGGTAACACAATTTTTAAAGAAAAAAAATTTTTTTAACAAATTGTGTCTATTTTTATTTCGCTTTGAAAGAAGACATTTCACAAACGAAGTTGATAGAAAATTACACCATAATGGTCTAAGTGATAGTGCATCAAGGCGTAACATATAGAGCATAAAAACTCCAAATGTAAAGACGGGTTGTTTAACTTTCGTATTTATTTTGTAAGAAGTGGGGATGTTCGAAAAGTCATTGCGAAATGCATTGTGCATTAAAAGATCAATTTTTAAGTATTATAACTGCAAAAAATGTTAATGCGTTCAAGTAAGTACGCGTTAAGCTAGCATGGCGTCATAATGATAGTAGATTATGCGATAAATTTAAATAAACATACCTATAAAACTAAATTATGTCAAATTATAATTTCTAAAATTGATGGTGTCAAACAGATTTAATTATATTAATGGGAATTATGAAGTTGTCTTCTTGTCGTGAAGCAGATATATTATATACTCGTACAAACAAGTATATTATCTACACAAAGCCTATTTAACCTTATTTGATATCAGATTTCGAAAAACAGCCGATATAATATTGTAAGAACTATTCCATTCAATATCATCAAATTACAAAAAGAAAACAGGCGTGTTTTACTATGTAAGGTGCGGTTTCTATACGATCACGATTAAAATTGTTATTTAGACTAAGATAAAAAGTTTTTAATTTTTATTTAAAATTGAGTAATTTAAAAAAGTATGTATCAATTGCGTGATTGGTTCTCTAAAAATATATTTATTTAAAAAATGAATAAAAACATCCTTTTATAGGATAAACTATAATATGATATTTTAAAACACATCTATATAAATTGTAGGCATGCAATTAGCATAAAACATTTCCTCAATCAAGTTGGTGAATGTTGGTGAAACCGCACTCTAAAGGTGTAATACGGATAGGTGAGGCTTAAAACAAATAGCGCGTGTGTTTGTGAAGCTTATTTATTTAACAAAGTACATAAAATGTTGGTACACGTCCGAAGTATACTTTACTGTGGGCTTTAATTATTTACAGCATTGCTTAACTCAAAACAAAAAAAAAAGCATTTTTCGAAAAACTCGTCTTACCACATTTCTGCATTGGCTTCGAATGTTCTGTGAAAACAATAAAAATAATTCACAAATGGCAAAATATAAATAACTGTAGTCAATAAGAAAGCTGGTAATTTAATCGGTTCAACTTAATGTAAAGGTGTTGGTTGACTGTGTAACATTTTGGATGGAATGAAAAACCAAATTATCTTCAACTTTTCCGTTACACTTAAACAGCCTTTGAGCAAACTAAATATTTCCAATAATTTTGTTTATTTTAGTACAATATTAGTCAAGTGATGATAATCTATCACTTAAACATCAGAAAAACTTAACGTTCGATGAAAATATTTAACGAAAACAAATGTTTGTAATTTTGAACTGAAGTATTTCAATTATAATGATAATTTTGCTAATGATTGAAATAAAAATATGACATAACAATAGAAACACGAAACAAGTTTAATAAAATAAAATGTAGATCGTACTTTGGTAAAAAATTGAATTGCAGTTTCGTTTTTTTGGCACTATGTTGTCATAATTTGAATTTTGAAAAATTATTATTTTATCATTAACGATATTTTTTGGATTAACGATCGATATTACGATCGATGACGTAATTGTTATGTAAAAGTACTCGTTTTGATAAATTTAAAAAACTTACATGGTGGGTTGTACAACCAAAAATAAATCCCACAATCTGAACTGGCCATATCGAGGGTGTAGAGTGTTGTTTTGTAGACTTTCTACACAAGAATGGCCCACGGGCCCCGGGCAAGGGTTTCTCCGACCCACGGGGCAATCCCACCACCACCAGGTGGTGACCACCACGCATGCGTATTAGCGGGTGGGGCAGCAAAATATTGATTATATTCGTACCCCTATTCTACGATGGTCTGATAAGGACCACCTATTCATGGTAAGTCAGCAGACAAATTGCCGTAGGGTGGCAGTGGTGAATCCAAAGGCGAGGTATTAATTATGTAGTGAAACGAATGATTGATTGAAATCGTCCTGATCGAACTATGGTACGCATTTTATAATGCCTCTAAAGGATTGTAGACTGGAAGGCGGCTACTTGAAAAATATCGTTTTTATTTCGAGGCATGATTTATACGTATTGTGTTGAATTTTTTGCAAATAAATTATGTATGGTGATTTGGAAAACAATTTGAAAGATTTGATAGGAAATTATCGATACAAGTAATGCTTGGTGGCAAGTTAGTGTCTATCTTTAAAAAATTCGGTTATTTACATTTTGTGTAAAAAACATGAAATTGTAAAAACACAAGTCAACTAAATTATTTGATTTTTTTATTAATTATTATGGATATTATTACAATAATATATATTTTAACCGCTTTAAATCATTACAAATATAAAAACTAAACAAACAAGCAAGATATAATAAATATGTATTTGTTTAATTTTTATCAGTAATAAACGCGAGCAGATATACATACATATACAGTTGTACACGTACATACACACACGTACACACATGCATACATGCATACATGCACAATTGAATCTTGTTGTTTAAGCTTTATAGTTTATTTTAATCTTGTTAATTTGTTTTTGTTTTATTTCATTTCTGATTGATTTCAGTTCTGATTTCATTATATTTTGTGTGTACAATATATAGCGGTAATCTCTACAACACAGGGTATCTTAGTGTGGGGATTACAGTTTTGTTTAATTATTGTTGTAAAAATGTGTATAAATAAATAAATAAATAAAATAAATAAATAAATTTCTAATATATTATAATGTATAATAATCTTTACCTTGTCTAATCTTGTGTTAAGTTTCCGTTTACTTTGTCACTTATTGTCTTATCTGTTTATTCTGTTCGTCATACTAAAATCTGTATTATTATCCTGTTTATTAATGTACCTTTATTTTAAATTATTCGTATAATACTTTTTATATTATAGTGTATATTATTTATGTGTTTTTACTTTTATATTTGACATATTCATACATGTATATTTTTTATACTATTATGCCAAAATTCTCATGATATAATATAATATTATAACTCTTCAAAGACTCTTACCAGTCACTAAATATTTGTTTAATAGTTGTTGCCATTGGCATAAAAATTACATTTACATAGATCGCATTAAAAAGCGCACTGCGGTACTATTGAGGCAAGAGAGTGATGGCTGGGTAGCGCTTCGTGGAAAGTATTCTAAATTGCAGTTGTAAAATATTATGTATACCACGTCCTAATTTCTTAATTATTCTTAAGAAGAAGAAATGGTTCTTAAGAAGAAGAAGACATGGTTTAACAAAAATATTTCTGCCATTTAAGAAATATAAAGACCAGTTAAGAGTGTCTTAGACACGCAATAACTAAGGGTTCCGTTGCAATTTTAAATAAAGTAGAAGATAAATTAAAAAAACGATTGAGGCAAAACCGCCATTACTCAATTTATTATTTTCGTTTCTGAGTCCGGGTTACCAGTATGCGTTTTTATGCCAAATTTCAGCCCAGTACGTAGATGTAAAGATGACGCAATAAGCTGTGATATACAGAGAGGTGGACAGAAATACAGACAGATGAAGGCAAATGATAAATAAACGATATGTCATATATGACATTCTTTTCTTAAAATATTATTGCTTAGCAACGGTTGATTATGATCGTTTGTCATGAAGATTTGTAAATAAAAATATAGCGTAATAATTTAAAGCAGTAATTAATTGTATATAATACGATAGACAAACGGACACGTGGACCATATAGTCACAACGAAACTGTGAAGGTTCCATTCTAGACATTTTGATATACATCTTGATATTGATTTAATACATGAGCTAGACAGATGCAAATTTTGTTGCAAATACTGAATATTTATTATTATAATTTGTCACAATATAGGAGAATGTAAAAAGATTTTGGTTCAAAAATATATCCTATTATATCCCATAAGTTTGTAAATATTAACGTATATATGTACTTTTTTGATATTAATAAAGATTATATATTACATATTATTACATATTTGTATCGTATTTATCCCATAATATATTTAACAATCCTGTAATAAATTTTATGTGTGTGTATCTATATGAATAATTAATTAAATAAATAAATACATACTATGTCCATTTCTGTTTTAGCTTTATGTTAGCCTGGAAGAAAGGCTACTCATTACGAGTACCATATTTTAGCCAGTTTGCCTACTGAATCCTATAAACCAATGGTGGACATGAAACAGTTACTACATTGACTAACTATAAAATGTATAGTGTAACCAACGTCATGTGAATTCTTTAGAATCTAAAATTAGACCAAAGGTGAGTCTAGGGCGATGTTTCTGTAACTGAAAATGTTGGCTCGTCTACTTTAAGTAAAATTACCATTGCTTCGATAATAATTATATATATTGCATATTGAAAATAGAATTCTAAAACTTCGTTAAATACAAGTCATACTAATTACAATGGTTAATGAGACTGTCTTTATCTATAGAATATGCGTAACTTATATGTATATCTATGAAGTCGAGTGTCTTGAAAGTTGCGGTTTATATTTAAGAAGAAACGATTAGTAACGAATGAACTAAAATTTACTTAAGTTTACTTTTTTCGCATAGGTGTAATACACAAAAAATAAACAAAAACTGTCAAAATAAATTCAAAATTAACAAACCTAATTCAAATTATGTCGAAAAAAATTTAAAACTTAAAACTATGTCAAAACTATAAACGAAGACTGCAGCAAACTTTTTTTTTTATTAGACAAAAATAAACAATACGGATCTGTTTAATTACAATATGTAGGTACGTACTCGTACATGTTTTTTTCAATATTAAAAACAGGAATTTGAGGAAACGAAAGAAGTATGTAAGGACCCCGACGCTTGGCGCTCCGTCCTCTCTGACTACCCCGTTAGGGATACGGCTTGAAGATATGTATGTATGTATGTTAAAAACAGAAAAAAAAATACGTTTTTGCAATCATATGTAGGTATATGTATACATAAATTGTTTGTAATTTATACTACTTTATAAATATGTAGTGTTTGTCTGTAATTGCAATTTTTCATGACCAATATTCGTTTTATGACTCACTGACTTCAATTCTAACACTTTTTAAATTTTTGTCTGTGTCTGTCTGTATGTCCTTTTATAATTCAATAACGGCTTGACCGATCTTAACAAAAATTGGTATATAGTAAAAATCTACCCGTAACGGGATGATAATGGGGATGAAACTTTATATGGAAAATGCTAAGCTGTTGAACCGATTACGATATCTGATGTAGAGATCGTATGTGTGCTCGGAGACAAACGTAGGATAAAAGTAGGCTTTTTATTCAAAAACAACCTTCGTACATATATACATGTACATCTACTAACCCAATCCGAAAAGTCATGGTAAAATTTTCCGTGTGGACGAAGTCGCGGGTACAGCTGGTGTATAAAATCAGTTATTTCTTTATAACTAGGTCCACACAGCTCATCAATAATCCAGTTATTGGATATCAGGTTTTGTGGTATCTGAAATATCTGATGAACTGTCTAATAGAAGTTACATTGCAGTATAGTTAATGTGTTTATATTTGTCCGCCATTGTAAAAAAACTATCTCTATTAAAAAAACAAAACAAAACTGACCAAAGTAGAGTCCAACTTTTTAAGGTCACATTTGTGTTCCGGGCATTACTTGCTACAATCGTCCTAATCGATGTTTACATCGCATAGTACATCGCATAGTCTCAGAAAAATATCCGACGGTAACAGACAAACACCCAAGTGATCTCGGAAGCGTTTTGTTTTCCCGTTTTGGAACAGAACTCCAAAAATTTGAAGCTAAGTTAAAATAGTCAATTATTTAGATACGTACGTAATTAAAACCGTAGCAGTCATACCGGTTGACAATTATACTTGACTTTTTTGTATTAATTGTAACTACCCGTAGAAAATTTTGCCAACGACTTGTTTGGAAAAGACGCTGTACGGTGTATAGTTGACTTATAAGGCAACTTGTATTTTGCTGTATCAAACTTTGTAACAACTATTTAAGTAAATATACATATATCTCTAGTATTAGATCATTTGGAGCAATCATTTCATTGTAAACCACTTTGAATCATAGCTTATTGGACGACAGTGTTATCGTAAAAATTATGAAAGTAATACTTAGATGATTCGGGTACTTAGAAAGAACGAGAGAATCTACAGAGCAAAGGTGAGTGAGTTACTTAAGAATAGTAGCCAGAATGTTCGCTGACGGAAATGCCAAAGTACTTGCATATATAGATGAAAGTGTGTAATCGGAATGATGCAATTCGAGAAGGCGAAAGAGGTATGTAAAGACTGCGATGCTTATGCTCTGTCCTCTCTGATTACCACTTTAGGGATACAGCGTGAGGTTGTTATGTATAAATAAGGAAACAATTACAAAAAATATTGTGAAAGCTATGAATTTCAAAGTTGACAATAGTTTAACGGTTAAAATTTATTGCGGGAGCTACTGATTTCAAATAAATAATTGCATGTGATTTTAATCAGAAGTAATAAATTTATAGCGGAAACTAATAATTTTAGATAAAATAATTTGCAGTTTGAATTACCAATTCTTTTGCTCATTATATATTTCCCATTTAAGTGGTTATGATTTCAGGTCTCTGGTTGGTATGTAGAATCTAGGTAGGTACTTTTATATGCGTTTTTACTAAACATAGCATTTGAGGTGGCCAAATGGTCATTGCACAATGTTACTGTTAGCAGTAAGACTAGAATATGGCAAAGTGAAACACAATTTTGTTTGATGGCTAGCCTATTGCCTACTCCTGATATTATAAGCCAGCCGAAGAAAAATATTCCAGCAATTTTTTTCCAAAGGATCTTTAAGTCTAAGAAAAGGTATCTTTAAGTACAATGTACCTGGGCGACTGAGCTTTACTTGATGTCTTACAAAAAAAAATAACAAAAAAAAGTCTGACCACATTGCAGGATTTGAATCTGCGTATTTCAGCTTGGTAGATTTATGCTGTAGCCATTGTACTACTGAAAACGTAAACTCTATTATGAAATCAGAAAAGTTTAGAGTTTAGAAGTTTTAAGAGTGCGAAAACACAGAGAAAACGAATTTTCTCAGAATTGGATCCTACCTAGATCGATTTTTGACCACCGCAAAGCTTTATATTGTAAATTTCATCAAAATTGTTAGAGCTGTTTTTAAGAACGCGATTATAAATATACAAATATTGCTTGTACAATACTACTCTTTTAAATAACATAGTATCTTAAAATAAAGGAAGTCCATGAAATTTTACATTAATTTCATTGTTCAGGAAAATAATAAATAGATTTTTCTCCATAAATAACTCCAAAGCCAGATGCCGTGTCGGAGCAGCAACGGTGAGCTAAATCAGATAACCTGACTCACCTGTACATACTACACACATTTATTACCAGATAAGCTGATCGGTCACCATTTCATTAGAAAACAGCACCCACACATCAGCATATTTTATCTGATGTTATTTGCCTCACTTCGTAGTACGGAACAGGCTGTCTGAAGTTATGAAGTCTATGCTTTTATCATTATTTTTCATTTTGTTACCTTATTATGAGTATATTATTAAAGTGATATGTGTTTTCAATAAGTACTTGTTGCCAACTGAACTTATGATGTATTATTTTAACTTATTAGAAAAAAATGGTCTGACCACATTGCAGAATTACAACCCGCGCACTTTGGCTTGGTAGACCTACGCTCTAGCCATTGTGCTATTGCGAAGATAAACTCTGCTGCAAAATTAAAAAAACTAGAGGGTTAGAGTTTGAAAGTTTTAAGTGTGTGAAAGACGGAGAAAACGATTTTTCCCAGAATTGAGACCTAGTTAGATCTGTTTTTCGTCCCCCTGAACCCCTATATTGTAAATTTAATCGAAATCGCTAGAGCCGTTTTCAAGAAAGCGAAATTAAATATATATATTTACAAATATCCCTCGTTTAATGTAATATTGGATTTGCTGGAATAAAGTCCTTTGGAAAAATTTGCTGGAATATTTTATAATTTTCTTTCTTTTCCTAAACACAGATATATCTTCATGTTGTATCCTTAAAAAGGATAGCTAAAGAGGATGTAGTGCAAATTATTATGATCCTTAAAGGTACATATGTACTTCTTTCTACTCTTCAAATCTCATCTTTCTCCTCCACTAGTGTGTTTGACATTTCCGTCAGTTAACACTGTCTATTGGATTTGCATAAGTCAACCTTGGTCTTTTTTAGTTGCTGTTAACACTCAGTTTTGTTCTGTATATTTATACATCATTACAATAAACATCTGTTATTTTCGCGATCATGGTATCAATAAAACTAGTAGGTATATTAAAGCTGGATGCTGTAGATCATTTAAACTGGCGTGGTTTAATCTGAAACTGCTACTATACATTTAAACTTAACGAATACGATAATTTTAATCGTAACGTAGTGAATTTTAATGAATTTTCTATCGATTTCAGCGCATTTAACCACTTAGTAGAGCTGGTAAACTATGGAGACGACCATGTTTGATGTAATTCCTTATTTGTTTAAAACCGTCATTATTTTTATTTGTTTGTCATGAAAAAAATAATGTCTTGTCAGAAATCGTAATGGAAAATCATTAAGAAACATACATGAAATAAATAAGCAGTATAATGTTATTTTGCAACGAACGATACAGCATATATACGGATAAAATATGACAAGAAGGTGAAAACGCGCTTTGACAATAACAGTTGACAATGACAAATGACGATGATAAGGAATGATAATTAAAAAAATACTCATGTTTTATATTTTTGTATCTAATCCAAAGCAGTGGTTTTTTTTACATTGTCTTCAAACCCAAGATCAAAATATTTTTTATTTAGCCACCTATTTTTATAGCTGTTAATACCTTTATGTTCGGTGTGAAAATTTACATATCAAAAGATATTATATATATATATATATTAAATTGAAAGCCTTCTCCATTCTAATTCGCTCTTGCAATAAATGCATTGATAATGCGATCTGCTTCAACGGTAACCGATCAACCTATCCATATGAATGAATGTAACCTGTCTAAATTAATTGGCTAGATTAAGACAGAAAAAATCAACTTTTGATTTTAATAAGCATTCATTATGAATATTTTAATGGTTTAAGATTTCAAAGATATGCAAAAATAGATTTTGATATTCGCCAGTTTTATGAATTCAGATATTTAGTTTTTAGTTTTATTAGTTAGTTTTATTAGTTTAGTTTTATAGTTTTTGGCTTATTGTACAGAATTTTGGCTGGCTTGATTTTTATTATAACGATTCTATAATCCATTGGCGTTAACGGAGAATACCAGTCCAGTGCGAGACGAAGTTGGGCATCAAAGGTTCCGTACTGTCCCACAATATGTTATTATTCATGTTAAGTGTTTAATATTTACAAATAAGAATAAGTCTTCTTTCGTTCAACTCGGGATTATCGCGAGCCCAATTAACATGTGGCCGATTTTTAAAACTTTTGTGTTACAGAGTTTTACAGTTTGCACTATAATAACGCGAAATTTGAAGTTCATATATTTATCGTTTTTACGATAGAGCAAAAATAAATAGGTTGATAAAAAATACATTTTTCTAGTATGGGTCTCTCTTAATTTCTTAAAGGTAAGACAAACAGACCAGACAAACAGATTAGACAAACAGACCAGACAAACCGACAGACGAACTGACAGGCAAACCGACAGACAAGCCGACAGCCAAACCGACAGACAAACCGACAGACGGCCAGACGGTATGTATCATTGGCTGGGATATAATATTGTTTCTTTGAAAGGTATTGTTAGTAGGCGGTAAGCATGAGATCTGATAGATAAATTGATCTAGGGCCTTTCGGTTCTTATAACCCAACCTGGAGAGAAATGCAGTACAAATTTATAAAGAGGGCGCCTTAACTGCATTAATACAAACGGTTCCATGTGAAATAAAAGAAAGGTTCAACATTCCGCAGTAATACGGTAGAGGTTATGATGGACGTCAGTTATCAACTGTCAGAGACAATGATTGTGGGGACAATGGGGAGGGGATTGTGGGCCACCCAAAGTACATTTATTTTTCGTTTTTATATTTAGAAACAGTTTTATTGTTAATTTTACAAACTATCCGCCTCCGATGATGATGATGAAGATTAACGAAACTGTATTTTAATGTTTTATATAAATAATACTTTAATACGTATATAAACTGTAAATAGGTAACTGTGTTAGATTTTATTTGCACAACAGTCAACAGTCAATCTACAGTTTTGGTGGAGTAGTAGTTTTCGTGACTTGCTTCCCCTATGAGGCATCTTGTAGCAATAACATTAAATGATGAGTTTGTAATATTGATTAATATTTCATACATTTTAGTCCTATTTAGAACGACTAATCAGTGTTGGAGATACTTACAGAGGATACTTGCAAACTTTCTAAATACTGTAAGTACTGTAGGTAAACTCCGCATACAGTACATTAAATTCAGTTTCATAGGTACCTACATTAAAGACGCGATGTCACACTGTCCACTTTTGTTTGTTTGCTTATGGACGCATGATGGTGCTAGTTTATTTCCATAATATTAAAGTGCAAATAGTTGTTTTTGGTTCTTAAAAGTACACCATGATAATATTATCATTGATTGACAACCCGAAATGTTTATACTATTTACTAATACCATTTAAAAAACATTATCCTTATTTTGGGCTCCGCCGCAGTCGGGTTATGTTCATTGTTTAATCAATCTAGGAATTGCTATTTGAATATTATTATTGTACTGAGTAGAAATATTTAATGAATAATTTTTTCATAGTTACTGAAGTTCTGAAACATCGATCTTTTCCTGCAAATAATTCTGTAACGTGACGTTTTAGGACATAACGACTTTAGTAATTTTTTGTTTGGTGTGTGTTTTGTAAGGCGTCTCTAATCGATATATATAGATTTTATCGTGCGCCGCCATTTAAAAAAAAAAGAAAATGGCGACCGGGTGGTATGCCAGGCTCGGAACAAAAATTTTCGAACCCCTTTATTAAAGGAGGTAAGGTGTGTTTTTTTAGTGCATACTAAGTTTACTATAATTTACTTACCTACGTAACATATTTGACTTATATTACACATTGCCTACACAAGAAAACAACGCGTGCGAAATCAAACAAAGATTGCTAGTTATAATACTAGATATATACATAGCATACATATTTATCATTACGAAAAATAGACAAAAAATCTTTATAAACAGTAAAAATGGGCACTTATACTATTTTAACCAATACCTAATAAGGATAAATCAGTCTAGCTACTATCAGCATCATAAAATGCGTAGAAACATTTTAGTGAGTATTTTTTCATGGTTATTGAAGTTCTCGTACATCGATCTTTTCCTGCAAATAACTCTATAACGTGACGTTTTAGGACATAAGGACCTGAGTGATTTTTTATTTGTAAAAGGTTTCCTAACCAATATACATAGGTTATATCGTGCGCCGCCATTTTGAAAAAAAAAAACAAAAAACATAATGGCAGCTGAAAAGTATGCCAAAATCTTCGAACTCCTTTGATGACAATTAAAAAAGACATTATAATAATACGTGAAGCGAAAACTTCGGATCCCTTCTTAATAATATTGCGTATACGGAGGAATGTGAGATTTGCCACAGTTAAAGTTTATATGGAGAAGTGGAGAAAGCCATAATTTTTATGTAATATTATTTTATGTTACTAATACATTAAATTAAATTAAACACTCATTGATTACGTTCATACTGCCAATGTCAAACAAATGTCTAATTCAAACCTTAAGTCAATTTTTTTTTCTTTATGGCACGGCGCACAGATTAGCGCATTTGCCAATATCAAGTATTAATATGAAGCACGTAAGTTTTATTTTTTTCTTCTTATCGTAAAATTCCTTCAATAAAGTGATACAGTAGACTTTACTGAAGTTATATAGGATTTCTTGGAAGAGCGCTTCTTCTCAGAAGAAGAACTTCAGCTACAAATATTTATTTATTTCACTTATAAAGAACTTTAAATCACTTTTGTACATTACAACTCCCAAAAATGTAAAAAATAGAAAATCTAAATAAAATGCCAACTTCACATCTCCCGTTCCCGCCAAAAAGTCTGTCCTTTGTTTTTCTGTACTAAGTGACCAGTTTTAATTTTTATTTCATTCTTTTCGAGCGGCCAGTTTAAATTTTCTTTGTATATGACCAGTTTTAATTTTTGTTTCATTTATTACAAGTGGCCAGTTTTAATTTTCTATTCACTCCAAAGAAGTATAACTTCTTACGTACGTTACGTAAGTACATGTGAATTATTTTTTAAATGCGCTTGAAGTGCTGCTGGATGTTGCTGGGCACCCCCAGTTTGTTGTGTAGCATCTATAATACAACATTACTTAATTTTGACTGCATAATTCGTCGTGTAATAAGTGTACGGAGATCACATACAACTAGTTTAAACCTTATTTATACTATAAAGTATTGACAGAATTTTCAACAACTCAATTCTCCCGTTCCCGCCAAAAAGTCACCGTAAGTCAAACGCAAACAGTCGCTCAGAGTAGAGACCGTCACCAAAGAATTTTAAAATGTTGCCAGCAAATAAATACTGACAGATTGACTGAATGTGTTTGGAGCTGTGAATTTTATGTGATTAATGATCTGGGCTGTAAATTGTTTCACCTTCCAGTACATGGTGTGTATGTCAAGGAGAAAAAGCGTTTATTTTATATATATGATCTAGTTTCGAACACTGAACGCTAATAATTTACTAGTAAGTTATAAATGCAGCCGTTAACAAGTATATAATTAACCAATTACCAACATATACATTAATTAACAGTAAAATATATTTTAAAGTTTTTAAAAACACATTTTAATCATTAAAATATATTATGTTTAAAATTTACTTTATATTTTATATATTTTAATCATTTTGGATATATAACCACAAAAAAGAACGGCCAGCATGGCATCCTTATACACAAGAAAAAATAACCACAAATTGTACCAGTTACTTATGTTTCTGCGCAAGCCTTACGAGTCATCCAAGGAATAGGGCTTATTACAAGTAATTTGCATAGGTACAGGCTGGCAAATAGTCAGTATGTAATTGCGATTCGCCATTTGTAGCCAAAATACTTGTTTGATGAGTTCGTCTAGTTTTTAGCTATCTTCCGTCCAAAGTTTCACTTCTTAATGAAACATCCTCAAGACAAAATTAAATCAGCTAACTACCTAATTAGTACTAGTGCTAGTTAGCTGACTGAATCGTTTGAAACTCAAACCTAAAAAATATATGAATTCATAAGTTGAGATAGAAATCCGCAAAGTAATATCTGTCTCTATAGTAAGTAATATCACTCTATACAAAATAATATCGTTCTGTACAAAATATAAAATACTTAAAAACAGTTAAAAACAGAGTGTAGCTGTAATTTTGCTGCACCTGGAAGCTGTGTCAAATGAGTGAGAGATGCCATGAAGATATGTACATGCGTATGTCAAGAAGAAACAGCGTTTATCTCTCTTTTCTCACATACAACTAGTTTAAACCTTTCTCTCTTTTTGCTGTGATTTTTTGTGTTGAAGAATGGTTGTTATATTCTACTATTCACTTTCGCTCTGCCGTCAGTGGTTCTTCTCAGGCACCTAAGCATTATTTTCTTGATTTGGCTATAGTTTTAGCGTTCAGAGTTTCATACTTCCAAGAAAAACTACCGTATTACTGTTCTGCTTGACAAGAAACTCGCAAGAAACTTATATTCACGCCTTTGCTAACAGTGTCCGCAAGGAGTAGCCAGGGAAATTTCCGATGATCATAGGTAATAAGGCAAGCTTTCAGAAAAATGAAGATATTAAGACGAGTGTTTATATTCTTCCAACGTAAAAAATGTAATTTATTATAATTAATGAAAAACGGCAATATTAGAAGTAGTTAGAGATAACATCTAGAGGTGTTTCTCAGACATTCGACAAATTCATTAGTGCCCTGTTCCACGTTTAGTAATGAATATATTTATCATTTCACGGCAAGACATGAATTATGCGTTCATAATGTGAATTAATTGACATAACTTGTGAATTTAGAAATGTGAGAATATTGTACCCTATATAATATGTACATTATAATGAATAATAATTCACTTCATAAGAGGTGTAATTTTTCTTGAAAAATACGGCGAAGAACGTGTTGGAGGTGCGTTAAGTTTGTTTCTGTAGCAATTTCGAATAAAATGAAAAAAAAAGAAATCAACGTTAAACAGAAAAGTGAATCCAAAATAGTTTTTCTCTGAATTTTGGTTATCAGTAAGAATACTAAGAATTTTACGTCTATGCACCTTTCAACTCAGTAGGTGTAACCCTAGTTTAGTCTATGCGCCTTTCAGCTCAATAGGTGTAACCTTACTTTAGTCTATGCGTGTTTCAACTCAATAAGTGTAACCCTAGTTAACGTCTATGCGCCTTTCAGCTCTGTAGGTGTGTAGGCGTAAACGTAGTTTACGTCTAAGCTATGTAGGTGTAAAATCTATGTGCCTTCCAGCTCAGCAGGTGTAAACCTAAATGACGTGTGGTACCAAAATACCAAATACCAAAACTAGCAACCGAAATCCAGAAAAAAACATCCTATTTTGGACTCACTTTTCTGTTTAACGTCGTTTTGGTTTTTCCACTTTGTTCGAAAATTCTACAGAACTAAACATAATGCATGTCCAACATTATACATTCGATTCGGCCGATGAAACTCGGCCGAAACGTCAAGAGAAAATAAAAGGTAATCGCGTTAATTTCCCGTGTTTTTAGATATACTATACATTCGATTTACGTCGGCTGTGACATGTGGACAGACTAACAGACATGACGAAATTACAAAGGCTATTTTTTTGTTATTTTGTCTATGGAACTATAATCTTGAACTAATCTTCTCTTCGGCTTTCTGAATATTGTATTTTAATATAAATGTACACCATAACTAGCGACCCGCCCTGGTTTTGCACGGGCGCAATGCACTAATGTGGCGTCTTAAATGTCCGATCGATTTTGACATGTGTACTGTTCAAATCCATTTTATGGCGTTTTCATATTGGCAGTTTACCGCTACATAAGGTGTGTTTATCTATTATTAAAAAAGGATTTTACTTTACATATTCTAAAATGTTTTGGTTTTTATTTATAGAATTACTTGCTTCTAAACTTTAAAATCAAATAATATTTTTTCGAATCTACAAACAAACGACAATATTTAACGGGTAAAAAAATTAATCGAAGCATTTACATTCATAAAATTATAAACACAATAAGAAATAAAGCTGAAGGCACCCGAATGAATTCTATCTAACTACCTATGTCTATTTTATGAATAATATTTAAATTTCATTCCCTATTTTCGAAAAACGATAATTGGTTCTTTAATAAGTAAGATCAAATTAGATCTTTTAGTTATAGAATTTCATAGAAGGCACAAATGAGTAAATAATGGCTACTTAGGAATTAATAAATTCAACATTTTTAAATTTTAATTTCTGCGTTGTTCGCAAATGTTACAGAACTCTCAGCTGTCTCCGATTTGCTCTGACCGCTTTTTTCATAATAAGTTGCGAAGAAAAAGCGAAGATGTTCTTACTTGTCACCTTATAGGCCTGTAAACATAGTGAAAAGTGGCATAGATATTCAACAGTTATCTAATTCTCATAGTACAACAATACAAATAAAAACTATTACTTTCACTATTGCTACAATTCTAAATTTAAATGTCTTTCATTAATTTAAATTTATTATTGCACTAATATATTACCAGTAAATTACAGACAACATATTGATTAATGCACGTCCTCACCGAGTCGATTAACTTGAAACAGAGCGGTGTGCACTTGCGCAACTTTAATATACAGAGATTTATAGATAAAGAACATGTTCAAATAGCTACCTGCAGCATTGCTACCGATGAAAAATTATCTTTATTATTAACAGTGACATAATAGCAATTATTCTTGTATTTTAGTATAGCATAAAGAATTTAATGCAATTTAAAAAACAACACACTCGATTGTATTAAATCGTCACTGAGTTAACTCTTAGTCTCTTATAAAAGATGATATTCGTATTATGAGGGGTAGACGTAAGGAGAGCCGTCTCTGTGTATCAAAAAGTGTCCGTAGAAAGGCGTTAAATAAGGGTGGCTCTACTATAGCTAGAGGGTAAATTGTCACAATTATTGTTCTATTATTTTCAAAAGTTTTATAACAGTCAACACAATAAAATCACTAAAAGATATTAAAAGCTCGCGATTATTATAAATCACTCTCAACGTGTTTCAAAGCGTTTTTTTGTTTATGCTACTCTAGCTACTCTACTCTAGTGCTATTCTGGACAGTTTTTGAACTGTTATTTACTGCTTACAGGTGCACACTTTTTCAACTAACCCCCCATATGAGACGGTTCTCCTTACCTTTACCCTCCATAATTCGTATTTAAAACTAGGAGTATCTCATGATGTGGTGGTGCTTCAGTGTTTGTAACGAATACCAAGGGTCAAGTGAAGTTGCTTACGGTCTCCTATTATAATACGCGTTTCGGCTGTTAATCGACGGCGGTAGTTTTAAAGCCAGTTCAGAAATTTTTCTTTCTATCTTTTTTATGATTAATTACTTATTATAAAATCCGTTATCTCTGTACCCAAATTACATTTGCCATTATAATTAAGTCAATTCCTAAAAACTAACACGTTATGAAATTAGTAAGCTCTAGTTCAACAAAGTATTCGCGTATTCAAAGTATTCGCGTACTAATACAATGATTTCGACATATCACCAAATTCTTACAATTTCTCTCATTTGTAATAAAGTTCCATTTACGTACACCGTCTATCATACCGATACCATCTCTGCCCTAAATACCATGTTAAAAATGCCATTGTTTAGTCCCTTGCCATCAACGCGTTGTGAAAATCAAATTGCGTTATGTAGGTAGATAACAAATAGGCTTTACGTTCTACCAACAATGGCCGGCGTTTCGTTTGACGCACTATGGCAGGAAGTAGGGGTTTTAAAGTAAAATGCCTAATAGCGATGCAGCGATTTCTTTTGATAATGTTTTGTTATTATTCCAATCACTTTAACTTATCATGTTTTTTAAATTTCCATAATATCCATCTTCTCCTTCTTATCCTTGCATAATATCTATCTTCTTCTATCTCTATATCTGTCTAAGAAAATAAACTATTTCGTGAGTGACAAACTATGCACAGCCCAAACCACTAGGTTTAGAAACTTAAAATTTTGCGTAGTCTATATATATATATATACACACCGGCACAATTAGCGGAACAGAAAAAAAAGTGAGACTATGAGATAATAACGCATATATTTGACGAAAATGTAATTAGACACAAAATAACAAATTGATTAACATCTTTTAACAACGACTTTGAAAAGTCTTCGTTATTTTTTATTGAAAAATAAAGAAATTTGAAATAAGTGAAATTTTTAGATGATTATGAACCATCACAAAAAATAAAAAAAAGTAAGCATTAAATGATTTAAAAATAAAATTAAAGCAAAATTAATAACGAGTGTTTCCCCCTCTTGCTCTGATTACGGTTTCCATTCGTCTGGGCATGCTACAGATTATGTTATCGATGATTTCTTGAGGCAACCGCTCCCACTCCTCAAGTAATGCGTTTCCAAGTTCATTCAGATTGTTGGGGGGTGGCATTCTGGATTTAACCCTTCTTTTCAGCAAGTCCCAGACATGCTCTATCGGATTCATATCGGGGGAATTTGCTGGCCACTGCATCACCGGTATACCTACGTGGCTCAGATATGCCTGTACCGATTGCGCACTATGAGCACAAGCATTATCTTGCATTAGAATAAAGTCGTCACCAATAAATGGGGCAAATGGTACAACATGTTCTTCTAAAATGTCTCTGATGTATCGATCTGCTGTCATGGTCCCTCCTGTGACTATCACTAACTCCGTGCGAGCTCCCAAACATATCCCTCCCCAAACCATAATCGAGCCGCCACCATAAGCCACTGTGTGTTCAAAATTAGACTGTATGTGGCGTTCTCCTTTGCGTCTCCATATTCGCTGTCTCCCATCGATCTGTTTTAAAAGAACTCTGCACTCATCAGTAAAGAGAACCTGCTGCCATTCGTTCAAATCCCAATGGCGATGTTCTCGCGCATAGCTTAATCGGTTTACGCGGTGACGTCTCTCAAGTTTTGGGCCTTTGGCAGGTATATACGACCCTAAACCAACTTCTTCAAATCTTCTGCGAACTGTACGCTCACTTACTCGTACTCCTCGAACGTCTTCCAGTTCATTTCGAGCTTGTACAGCCGTTAATCGCGTATTCCTACGAACTCCAAGTTGTAAAAAACTGTCATCTCGCCTCGATGTACATCTTTTTCTACCTTGACCCCTCCTCCTCACAAGAGAATTAGACGATCTGTACCGCTGGATGCTGCGATGAATCGTTGATACTGGTCGACGAAGCCTTGAGGCAATCGATCTGTAGGTATGGCCATTTCTTCTCATTTCATCAGCCCTAATGATTTCCAGTGATGTTAAGTCAGGCATAATAAAGAGCTTTTAATAAACAAAATTGCCTATAGAATAACAAATTTATAAAAAACCATTAAGTGCAATTTTTCAAAAAAATTACAATTACGTAGTTATTACTCGAACAAGTTGACAAAACGTATTGTTCGGGAAAATAAAACAAATGAATGAAAAAAGTGTATGTCATCTAATTTTCTATTTTCAAATATGACAATAAATTAAAAAAATATCATAACTGGCCAGTTCCTCAAGTAAAAGATTTTAAAATCCTGCTTTTTTTGTGTTCCGCTAATTGTGCCGGTGTGTATATATATATATA
This sequence comes from Zeuzera pyrina, assembly GCA_907165235.1. Classification (NCBI taxonomy): domain Eukaryota; kingdom Metazoa; phylum Arthropoda; class Insecta; order Lepidoptera; family Cossidae; genus Zeuzera; species Zeuzera pyrina. The sequence continues at coordinate 5,037,794 of OU015637.1, forward strand.
CACATAATGAAAAATATTTTTTTCTTTGTTCTTCAAAAGCTACTGAACGTACAGGTATGAGAGTATGACTATCCGACTCGGAATCGTATGTAGATGGTTCTGGTCTAGGTTATTTATTTTTTTAATTCCATAGACCCTTAACCATTTTTCAAAGTTTTCTTTGAATCTATTAGGTACAAAATGTTCATTTACGCTCAGTGAAGCGGGCGGGTAACGACAAGTTTTTTAAATAGTGCGTGTACCCGATAAAAATGAATTTTTCAATCAAATTCAATCCCGAAGGCAGTAAAATAGGAGCATGTATAAGTTTATATGAAATCCCTCGATTCCGAGGATAAATCCATGAAAATCTTTTGGCTCTACGACTAGAAAATAAAAAATAATTTCAGAATTTTCGGAAACATATACTTTAAAGTTTAAAGAATTAAAATGAGGGATCAAAGTTTGTACGGGATTTTTTTTTTGTAGATGACGCAATCAAAATTGGTACTTAATCTTTCTGTTAAAATTTAAAACGAAGTGTTTCAGTGTTTTTGAAAAATAATCCTATAAGGGGATAAAATAAGGGATGATAGTTTGTATGGGTGATCAAAAGGGAACACAAATAAACAACTAACATAGTGACAAACTATTTTCCTTTTAAGTTTACAATTTATATTTCTATTTATTTCGAAATTCATGCGAAAGATGTTATGGGAGTAAAGCGTCATTGAAATTAAATTTAAGAAGTAAACGGAAACCCTTATTACGTGGTCTAAAAATTAAGATGACAACATTTTTCTAGATCTGGTACACATTAATTCAATTACAGTTTAACTACTTTGTTATGGGTTGTTATGTGGAAAAGAAGAAAAAATTGGGAATGCATCATACTTTTCTAACTCCTAAGGGCTTTACGGTTAATTTCCATTTTTAAGCATTCGGAACTCCATAGCCATTGTTTTTCTAACCACAAACGGAAATCAGGTCACAACAGCGTACCTAATTGAGGAAAACCTAAGTTGACTACACGCAATTTTACTTTCTTTACACGACAACGTGTTGTTACAATCGGCGGAAACGACATCGCTCCACATGGTAACAGCGCGTGACAGGATTGCAAAATGAACAGATAATGTTCGGGACACACGACCCTAGCGTTCGGAAAACAAATGTTCGACATACATCTTATAAAAAAAAATTATATCGGTTCGTTTCATAAATAAAAAATAAATAACGATGTCAAAAAATTAAATAAAAACACTTGAGAATAGTTTGTTTGTTACCACTGTGTTTCTTCTGTGTATCATCTAAAAGAGAAAAAGGAGGGACAGTTCATTCTATTTTGACTGGTTAATATTAAACAAAATTTCCCGTATAACTAATGACTAAATGAAAGAAACAGCTTAATACAGAAACAATACTTTTTGTAGTATAAACTTTAATAGAGAGTAAATAAATAAAAATAAAAAAGGTTTAATTTTAAAAGTTACAGTAAACCTTAAATTTGAAATTCACTATCTCAAACCACTTAAAAAGTAAAGGCATAACATTTGACGTTCTAAATTGTAGGTGCTATAAGGACTCAAGGTCTATGATTTAGCTTGACTACTATAATAGCTTACTAGTCCGTTGCTTGGCAGCGAGATCGTAACGTCTTCAAAGTGACAGCGAAATCTTAAATAGCATGGCGTCCTGAATCGTAAAGTGGAACATAAACATTTTTAACTTCACGTTGGGTGGCACTTCACACTTCGCAGACGAACATTTATACTATCAGCAATTGAGGCTAATGCAAATTAACTGAAATAAACTGAATTAACTAATTCGCTAATTATCAGCTTCACCTTTCAAGAGTTGCGGACTACTGGTGATAAACCATCACACGCCGCTCATAGATCACAGCTGTAATACAAGTATGGATACATTTTATTGTGACCTGTTGGTCTTTTTTGGTATATTTTCGTATATTTCGATATATTTTAGTAATATGGTTGTATTTTTATTCCAAGGATTTTTCTTATCTGAGGCAGTAGGTAATCAGATTATGTTTTCATTTTTATCTTCTAAACCCAATCATTCAAACCGTTTTAATTAGTAGCCTGGTGCAGTAAACACTTCGGTATAGTAATTGAGAACTGCGGTGAAATTGCATACTATTGTGGCAACATTATATCCTAAATTCTAACACGCAGACGCACAGCTTGTTTATCTAATGCTGAGTCACGCACATGTCTATGAATACAGGCTTCAGCGCAGTCGCCGTGTTTCTTCACTATGTCTTTGATTGGTCGGAGTTCATTATTAAATAGTATGTGCGTATCTACACACTACCCTACATAACTACGCTACATACAATACGTAATTACACTACATAATACATAACATTACAATGTTAATTTGTGCATTGTAATAATGTTTATTGATCGCTATAGCAGTGTGTCGAATATTGCGAAAAACAGAGATGTGTCGGCGAGATGCTACTAAACGATTGACGCTGGCGCAACACCCCCTGCAATTGTGTTGCTGAAATTAGTTATCATTGCAATCTGTATTATGACTCATTACACTGTGTCACTATTGTCTAGGTTGTTGCGAAAAACGTCATGTTTAGTTTAATGGAAACTCGTTGTTTTCAGAATAACAATTTACCATCGGTTTCCTTCAGAGCGACTTCGATGCATTTCATAAAAGCGGCCAATACTTCCAAATAAATTACCTGAAAAAATAAAATTAATAAATTGAACACTGTATAATATTATAACTTAACATAATATATCTACTCGTATTTGTTGTTATAGCTATTCGTTTTAGTTTGTGTAAAAATTATACTAGTGATAAGCAAAATAATGTGCAATCAAATCAAATCAATCTATCCCTTTAAGCGATCTTGAGTCTTTTAGTATAAAACCTATTACTATTAATTTTGACTACAATAAATATCCGTTCGTGGTTACAGATAGTTATAATATTATAACGATAAATGATGATCGATAAATGTATAAAAAAAAAATTACTTAGTACATACTGTTTTTTTTTATTGGCCTGCACTAGACTACTTCTGCCTGAAAGCACACGTTAGCAGTGGGAATGGAGCCATCTCTGATAGGTGACTAATTGATATGACTAAAGTTGCTGTGATACTAACAATTGCATTTGAAATAAGATGATTTTTTAATCATATCTTTGACAAATATAGATAACAATTTTGTAGCCATAAATTGAATATTTAACTTATACTGTAGGTATCATAGAATGAACTATGAGAGTACCTGAAGACATTTGAACTTTAAACTGGTACAAAAATATTAAATGATAAATAAATCCGAGGCTCTCGGTTTTAAAAATAGGTGGACTACCCTAGTCTAGGCTAGAAGTTGTGTCAAATATCAAACGTTAATAAACACTCTTCATTGTTTCCATGTGAGACGTCAAAGTAATTACTATATTCAAAATTTCCAAGTGTAATAATTGAAAATCGTTAGGACAATTTCAGATCGTTTGGGCGGTTTCAGATCGTTAGGGCGGTTTCAGACGATTGTCTGAAACTGACCTAATGACTTTTAATAATTTGTGCATAACATGTAATTCTAATGTCATACAACGTTTTAGAAAGTAATTTCATGCTGTCTACCACAAAACTATCGTTAAGAACTTCTATTAATTCAGGACAATTATAAATTCTGTATACCATGTGAATTATATATCTATATTTATGATAAGAAACCTATATTATACACATATAACAGAGCTGCCTACATAGCTTCATACATCATAGCTTTCTCAACATAGTTGTATACATAATAAATAACAAAAATAAAAAAACCGGCCAAGTGCGAATCGAACTCACGCACCCACGAATACGTACCAGCACATAATGTATTTTTTTATTTAGGAAATATAACAGGTTACAATCATAATAATTAGTACAATAATTGACAAATCACAGTTATATACGAGATCGAAACCCTAAATACATTTCCACGACATGACATTAACAAAAATTGAGTAAAAATAGATTACATTAACAAATAATCACAAAGAAATTAAAATAACTCAGAAAAAATACATAGTTACATACTAAATGTATACAAGACAAATTAAAATTATTTCATCCAGCCTCCCGAGGACATCTATAACCTATTATTTTAAAGAAATGAAGCTTGAGTGAAATAAGTCAAGTTGGGGGTGACTTCTACTAAGGTCTTCATATTGGCTGCACATTGCAACTAAGGGTTGGTGGAAAGAGATGTTGTTGCGATAAAGGGGAACTTTAAAGGCCTTTGGGCGACGAGGATTGTTGTCAGTATTAAAATTAAGCGCTTCAAGAAGTTTAGGGCTATCCGTCACAGAATGTATTATTTTATATGTACAGTTGAACAAGGTCCTGCAATTTACGACGAGCATACAGTGGCATTATTTTGAACTTTGCCAACCTTTTTTCATACGATTCACCACATCTTTTATGTTCACATCTAATGTTCAGGATACGCAAAAACTTTGATTGAATGTTCTCTATGCGATTAAAATGTACAGTATAATGTGGCGACCATATAACAGAGCCGTATTCAGCAATGCTACGTACTAAGGTGTTATAGAGCAAAATGGAGCTTTGGGATTTTCGGAAAGGTCTAGTACGTCTATGAAACCCAACAGTTGATTGGCATTTCTTACTATATGGTCATAGTGCTGACGAAAACTGAGCTTCTCATCAAAAACGATTGAAACACGTATAAGATTTTGTCCATCTATAGCATAATTGTTAATAAAATTTTGTGTCTTTTCAGAGAAAATGTTATCATGAAGCATTTCTGAACATTAGGTAAGTTGTAATTTTCAACAAATCCATCAGAAATTGTATTTATGTTGTTTTGAATTATCCGAAAGTCATCAGGTTTTACATTTTTATTAAAAATTTTAAAATCATCGGCATACAGTAAGCACGGGGATACTAATTTCTCAACCAGGTCAATAAATATTAGAGAGAATAAGGGTCCAGAGTGGGAAACTTGTGGTACGCCTGAATTAATTATCACTGGTTCTGAAATATACCCCTTAATAACTACCAACTGCCTTCCTTTCTCAAGATAACTTACCAACCAACAAAGCAAATTACCGTGAATTCCGTGAGCTTCCAGTTTCTTACTTAGAATGTTTTGGTCAATCGTATCAAAAGCCTTTTTGAAATCCGTATAGACAGCGTCAACTTGGCTACCACTGTCCGAAACATTACAAAGAAAAGTTTTATACTGTAATAAATTGCTAAGCGTCAAGCTAAAGTCAAGAAAGTTTTAGTGCTATTGACGAATCCATTTACTGTGGAAGACACAAAATGCTGAATAATATTCTAGTCTTTTGCATCTTGCTCGTAGCATAGAGTAAGTGTCATAATCTCATGGTTTTCAATATTTCTTATGACGCGCATGATATTTATTTTTCTCATGTAAACATTTAAATTAGAGGAGTGCTGAATCATATGGTATATTTTAGTGAATTGCGCGAATCAAGAGGAGTGTGGTCATTAATAATAACGTTAAGCTTTTCATAAAATTGACGAACATATTTTAATTTTTGTACGGCGTACTATAATTTTCAGGCCTACGGTATAATTTTACAGCCCAGATCACATAATTTTGTTTTTGAAATCTAGAAAGCCTGATGGCAGACCTCACAGTTTATTCTTATTATCCTGTAAGTTACACTAGTAATAATTACGTTCAAAACTAGAGAACAAACAGACCATAGCCAACAAATCACTCAAGGAAGGTTGAGGTTTTTCTTTGAAATTAATATTTTTAATATGTGTAGTTTTTTAAGCAATACTAAATGTTATTTCATAGTCTATTACACAAGCTTTATTTTTATGTAACTATTGGCTCAATAAAACCGGATTATAACAGTAACTTTAATTATAAACACAGAGCGAAACTTAAGCAATGTTTACTCAACACACTGAGGGTAGTGTGTGATTCAACACACTGGTTTGTGTCATGTATTTACAAAAAAATTTAAGTCGAATTCAAAAACGAACTTAACCCTGCAGTTTTAAGACACATTCTCCCATACCCAACTGCATTTAAGTTTCTAATCGCAAAAAAATTTTTTTTCACGTGATGTAACTACAAATTAACGGTTTTCGGACTTTTCCTTTTACTTGTGCTATAAGACATTGCTTCTTGCCGAATTTCATGATTCTAGTTTAACGGGATGAACTATATAGGTTTTGGTTCTCTTGCGAGTGTCAAAATATGCGACATAAACGGCTGTATTTTTGATTGCGTCGACTTAGAATAGAATAGAATAGAAGTTTGGTATTTTCAAAGCTCCGAAGGAGTAAGACCTGAGACGTGAGTATTTGATATTAATTTCAACTTGATACTTCAGTGCGTTCTTGGGAAAAAGAGTCTCGACAGACAGATAGGCAGACGGACAGCGTCTCAGACACATTATGCTATTTTTCCTACGAGGAACGGAATCCTAAAAAAATGAGTAAAAGCTATTATATTATATATAAGTAAGATAGAATCCAAAACATAGTACATAATCTTACATACTTCACAGAAGCTCCTTTAAGTAAACTGCCCGAATTGGTTCGTAAAGAATACCGCTTTTAATTAATTCCTTGGTTTAATGTCGCTCGCTACACGGTACACAGTGACAAGAATGGCAACCACTCGCGCCGTACCACATTCCTTCTAACAAGAACTAATACAATGAGCCGAGAACTGATTAAAATAGTGTACTAGTTCATCAAGCAGCTGCAAAGTCCCTAATAACTTAGACGCCAAAATAATCGACAAAAGTTTGTTTCCTAAATTAACTTGACCGGGTATCGAACCTGGGTCCTTCGGCATGAAAGGTCACCACAGCGCTAAGAGGTCAGCCATCACCAGTATTTAGAAAAATCGCCAATAAACTTATTAAATATTAGTGTTCCGTTCGAAAACTGGAAAAAGAAACTCTTATGAAATGACTTATGGAAGAGCCTCGATATCCGTTTACGTGCTTGTTTGTCACAGCCATTTTTCTCAAAGACTTGAATTTGACGAGTCGGTTGGTTTGATTTTTTTCAATTATTAATTGTTCTAATAACAATGTATGAAAAGGATATATCAATAAATTCGTGCTGCGTAACGTATTTTTATGCGCAGGAATTATTACAAAATCTAAAAAACAACAAAACTGTGATTGTATTTAGTCTGTTTTTTGACATCATCTTGCAATAAACTAAAAACTAGTGAATTGAATACACGCACAGTGAACATTCCTACATATCACTTTTATTCGATGAAAACCAACTACAAACCAAAAACACTGAAAAATAGAAAATAATTACCTTTTACTAATCGAAACTCAAGTACAAAAATTATTATATAAGTGTGATACCTATTCTACATCATTAAAGACAGTTACTGAAATCGGTGCTAAACCTATCCTAGTAGACTTTCTTTGTTGTTTATTCCGTTATATACCGACCTCATTCTCTTATTTCTTGATTTGGCACCTATTTCACTAACGATCAAATTTAATTATCTAAGTATTTGCATCGTATTTGTAAAGCTATTTTTGTACTTGAGTTTTGATTAGTAAAGAATAGTTATTTCGTACTATTCAGTGTTTTATTTTGAAGTTGTTTTATTTTTTCCTTAAAAAGTTGTTTATTTCTTCCCTTTTGAGAGACCTTGGCCTGAATAAATATTTAAGAGCAGATTGACTTCAAAAATAATCATCAATATAAATTTTAATACAGTAAGCAGTTAGCGTTATTTGATGTATCTTCGAAGTCCAAGCTTCCGATATCAGACAAAAAATGGGACCTGCTTGAAGTTATTTTGAACCCACTGGAAAAAATTATTGAAATCATTTCATAAACAAAGAAGTAATGCCTAAACATGCATAAAAGAATTACATACAGACGAATTCAGAATCTCCTCCTTTTTTTGTAAGTGGATTAAAAATAAATAATTAATCCACGAGCTCATACAACTTCAGTTGCATTGGAATTCCTAATCATTAATGAACATTAATAATTAAAGATTTATTAGATACAATGCATATCCTAATGAATGAATTGCATAACAATTTGTAGTTCAATGGAAGTTAGGTCATATCGCCCACTGAACGATTTTTACAGGCTCAGTATAATGAGTTGGCACTACCACGAAAACATGAATGCAGTCTCGAGCTTTCTTTAATATGTTTTGTGAAAATTGCTACGTATTGTTTTTTGTGTCGGGAGATTGAAATTGCAATTTTGTGGAATTTAATTTCTTGATATTATAGTATCTATAATAGATAGTATTACGATTTTCTTACTTCGTTTTAAAAGACTGTCCAATTATTGATCGTGTTGGTAGACACAGTAACCTTTGGGCAAACACTAGTGAATTATTAATAACATCAATTACCAAGTGATTGGTGCGTGTTGGATTACTTGTAACTAACACCAACAAAGCTAATTGTCTCCTGGTTTTTCCACATTTTTTATAACGTGTAAAGTCGTGTACACATTGAGAACTGTAACTTAAGTACAGTCTATTTCTGTTCAATCTGCTAAGAACATATATAAGATTTAGTATTTCGTGTACTTCAACCAGGTGTATTAGACATATATATCCTCACGCTGTATCTCCAACGGGATTGTCAGAGAGGACGAAGCGCCAAGCGTCGTGGTCCTTACATACTTAATTCGCTGTATCAAATTTCATCATTCTCCTCACACATTTTCACCTAGGTATGTGACTGCTTTTGACATTTAGCGTTGGTAAAGGATAGGTGTTTTGTACCTTTCAGTGTTTTTCGGTTTAATTTCTAGACCGTTACCTAAAAACGATTTGAATTTGTCCTATCGTTCGTAATAAAAATTAGGTCAAAATAATCACTTGATACTACTTTGTACAGTTCAGCGTTGTAATGATTGGTTGTTAACCACGCGGACAGCATAATCGATTTGGCACGGCGTTGTGTTTACTCATTATCCAGCTGATCTATGTCAATCGATGTAGTTCAATAAATGACAATAGATGCTTTGTGGTTTAACATTGGTTAAGTAGACCGAGGCAAAAATCGATTAGATGTTAATATTTCTCTTAAGGTTTGATAATAAAATATATATGGATATAATAAACAGAAATGCTTTTAGACCCAATATACACTAGAGTATATGACGCAGCGAAAATAGGTTGCGGTTAAATGCCGCACCGTATGTCAATATTATGGATAATAATAATAGTAACCTTTAGATGGCATTATTACTTGGCAACAAATCAAGCTCTAAGACTAACCTTGTATTACTAAAGTAAAGAATTGGAGAAGCACGAAAGGATTGAATTTTTAACATATAAAAACTAAATTTTATTTCCAAATTGTTGTTACTGGGAATCAAACATGATGAAATCGGGTTGGAAAGTAGATGAACTAGCCTTTACATCAATGGTCTAGCCAAGTATTGCGTGTAATTGTAGAACATTGTACTGCAGAATTTATCCATAGTTTATTTTACGGCGAATAATAAAACCATATTGAGTGCCTAGCCTTAAGGTGTTGAAATATATTTCTTAGGTTAGATTCTATCTGTACAATAGTTCAAAATTGTCTGTAAGCTGTTCGCTATCGCTTAACGACTGCCATCATTAATTTGTAAATACTAAAGATTTAAGCTTTTAACATAAATTTTGAAGAATAGATGTATATGATATCAATATCGCTATTAGGTAATCCATGCAACGTTCAATATTATTGAACCGCGAAAAAATACTATTAGATCACTTTAAAATATTCCAAATTCAAATTACTGTGTTTTGGGTTAAAACAAACGCGCTCACGTACACGTATACATACACACGCACACGCACACCCACACACAGACATACACTTAACTTAGGTATTTTAACTTTGTAATTTTCTATTTCTACTTGCGCATATTATGAAATTAAAAGGTATTATTTTTATCTTTCATAAAATTACAATTATTTGGTTTTTGACTTCAATATGATACAATTTATATTGATTTTTGAAATTCGAATGAAATAGTCATAGTTCAAGGCAAAGGTCTCAAGTGTAGTGGTTTATGTCAAGGCGCAATAATTCTATGTCTAAAGTACAGAAGCGTAGTGCCCGTCAAATATCTACATGGTATATTCATAAATGCACAGGCACCTGCGATACAAGCCTCGAGCTTAGTGCAGCGGCCGCTAAAAAGAGAGAACTGTAAATACACCTCCCTAACACTGCACCCCATTGTTTAAATGCAACAACCAATCTAATTAAGATTTGTATTAAATTTTAAGGTGTAATTTGTATTAATTTGAATAAATTTGAATAAATAAATAAAAATTTGAACTTAAAAGTAAAACCGTAATAGAGCTATCTGTACGTTGAAAATATTAAAATAAAATACGACCAAGGGCATGCCAAAAACGCAGAAAACGCAAGATTAGTTATATTAAAAAAATGAGCACGAAGTACTCATTAATTAATTTTTTGTTTCTCATTTCTGAATTTAGGTTACTGATTTACAACTTTGTCTCTTTCAGTTCGGTAAATGCAAAATTAACGAAATCTATCACGCTGCGGTATACAGAAAGATGTATAAATAGACATGACGAAACTATGATATAATTTTACTGTTTCTACTATTTTGGGTACAGAATCTTAAAAGCTATTTAGATACAAATATTTTTGTATGGAAATTTTCAATATTTGTTTGTTAAATTCATGGATTTATTTATCACGTCTTGAGAATATCTGTTAACCACGACTTCAACTTAAATTAAACTTTGACTTCGAATTAAAAAAACAGTCTATGTTCATCTTTAGAGCCTAATCTATTTCCAATCTTTTTTTTATTACTAACAAAAATTACATTCATGTCCTAACGTTAATATTTACAAACTTAAAATTACACAATATCTTAAATAATACACTTTTTCAAAGTTGCCGCTTAGGAAGCTCTCATTCTTAAAATGCCCTGCAGACTGGCAGCATTACCTCTTTGAATAGCCAAACTAATTCGTTATTTAATGAAAATAAAAAAAATAAAAAAAAGCCTAGCCTTAGTGCAAAGCCCCTTTCGCGAATGGAATATCACAAAAATGTGAAATATGTGTCTCATTACTTTTATAATCAATACTTTTACTTAATTTCACAGCCGTATTCCGTTCCATACAAAAGTTTCATACAAAGTTCAACCCACCTTCTCCCTTTAAACTATGAATTTCCAAAATCCTTTCATTGCGGCCTCTACATTATGCAAACTATCATCGGATCACATGATTTTTTTTTAATTTTCAGATTTCGTGATCAGTCAGTACGTCAGTCAGTACGTCAGTGAGTTAGTGGAAATTCGCTTTTTTATTTAAATTTGTATTACTTTACTTGGGATACCATAGTAGTCCTAGATAAATAATGAGGTACATATCATTATATTCATTTATTATTGTCTTCGATGTCTGAAATTATAACGCTAAAGTCACACGTAAAAATTTATAAATTCAAACAGGTAATCAACGAAATCGTTTAATTAATCTGATAATAAATTATCGTCTCATTGCACTTGTATTGAGATCAGGGCTAGTTTCATTCATGGTACAAGTCAATTATAGAAAGGACCTTCGTTCAAAGTAATAAATTTAGTATAGTAATTGCTTGTGGTTTAATTAATTAATTGTACACTAATTAATTATTACAATAATTAATTGAAATACTTAAAATTGTTGTGCTTTTATTTATGAATAAAAGTTAAGTTACATTAATATTTTTTTTACTGTAAATACTTTATCGACATAAATCAGTACATACATAATAATAATAACAGCCTTTTATTTCCTGCAGAAAAATAACCTTTTGTATTGATCTAATGTCTATGTTACATCTGAGTGCTTTTTAAATTTTTGGATTACTTAATATGACTTATACTAGAATTTTTAGTACAATATATTATTATTAAGTTACATATTGCTATTGATTTTATGTTTTTATTTCTAATGATAATAATATACTGATAATGATATATAAACAATAACTTAGTTTCTGCAAGAACCCCTCCTCGGGTGAAGGCCACTTGCATATTTGGCCACTTGCATTCATTTCGCGCCCGCTGTCCTGGTCAAGTCGTGTTGCCATCTCGCATAAGGTCTTCCTTACTTAAAATCGTTATGCTACTTAATATTGTATATTATCATAATGTATGGTATTTTCATGATAATGAAAATTTGTTCTTACATATATTCACACATTTATCATCTGTAACAGCCTTTATATTATTTTCATTGTTGGCCATAACCTTATATCGGTATATATATGCTATATAACTAATGTACATGCATATGTATGTAGGTAATAGGAAAATGGCCTCTTATGTAAAACTTGTGTAGTCCAAGCATCGGACTGTTGAAGATTTAAAGTAATTCCACCTTTATAAATACGATCCTCGTCGTCATGTTATGTTGCGGGTCCCAAAAATATTTCTCTCAAATAAAACTATGTCGAAACATATTATACACTTGTGTCTAATTATTTGTTAAAAGTAAATATTTTTCGAGAATGTCACATCAACAGTCTATTAACAGCTGTATCGATCATGACCACCTGAACAACGGATATATAAATAAAAATGTAATACCACGAAATCATTCATCGAGCGACAAATTACACATATTCTAGGAAAGCCGATTCAGGCAAACTTATGGATCGCTAACCGACTCCATGGGAACGGATTTAAATATTCCGACTGCATAAGTGAATACATGTAAACTGATGAGATCACTGTTCAGCGATGAATATGGCAGAGCTATTTTTATTGTTGGTTACGAATAAAGCAAAATCGGTAACCTAGATAAAGGACAATACCCACTCTATATGGAAATACGTTTTGCAATTTTTTGCATCTATTGATACAGTGAGAGAAGTGATCGATGAAGAGATGTTTTCACTAGTCCGTTGCCATAGACCTAGTACTAGAACAGATGCACAGAAAGACTAAAAAACGGGTGGATGGGCATTAAGTCACAGCAGTGCTACTTTTCACGGTAAGTACTCGGGCTTTTCTTTTTGTGTAGGAGGACATAAATGCCATGGATACCATACCGAAACGGCACGCCTGATTTTACCAGGAATAGAATCTATGTACTGAAACCCTCCCCCTGGACCTGATCATCCTCTTTGGTACTGCAGCCCAGCATTCCATCAAGAAGGCGTCTTTGTCTCCTGGCTAATAATTTCCTCACTGTGCCTTCTAAATTCGTCATTATAGTACCTTTCCTCCTCATTATAACACATCATCTTTGCACCTTTCTCTCAGTTTTCCTGGATTTTCAGCATTCTGTTTAATAAGTTATCTGACATATATTCCGTTGTGCCTCGCCCCTGTGCCTCCGTTCCATCGTTCTAGAATTCTTCGCATTACAAAACTCTCTCTGCTTTTCCAGTTACGTGTATTAAATACTCCATGATTAAAAACTCCACACTTAACGACGTGAGTTGAGAAACTATCTCATATTTTAGTACAGTTCTTTTCTACTTACTCGGGCTTGAGGATGGCAAAGCAGAACCAGATAGGGACGGCGAGTCCATCGACTATAACATTTTTAATAAAAAGCCTTTCGGTATTATTCAGATTCTAAAACCGATAGGAAAAACGACATCTGTCTGTTAGATTAGAAGTCTAAGAATCGTCTTATTCTAATAAAACTCCTAATCTAACTCCATTTCGCGATCACATTACACTTAAATGTTTTTTTAACCATTCGAAAGTCTGCTAGAGAAAAACAAATTCTCTCACTGCAGAACGGTATCGAAAGGCGAAGAAGTCCGAGTCCTTCAACTTAGAATGCAGACATATATGAACCTTCACAGAAATGTTAATGAACCAATCAAACGAATAAGTACCTACTGAAGAAATATAAAAAAATAAATGTTTCTGGAAAGTGTTGATAATCGTCTATCAGCGAAAGGGCACTAAACATATTTTACGCGATTCTTAGTTAGGAATACTATAAAAGTGTACAAACAAACGCATCAGTTATATTGTGACGCAAGTGTAGCCGAGCATGAACATTGTAATTGACGCACGCCAACACTCAACACATTGGCTTTGAAATCAACGCGGTGTTAAATCACACCGTGACATTGTTTTGCAGTTATTTTTGCAAAGAAAATCCAATTTTTATTTTTGTGTTTTATACGACCTTACATTTATTTTAAAATATTTAAACATACGTCTACATAATTAAATTATCCTGAGTTAAAATTGTATTTAGTAAATTATACATTACTTCAACTCACGACCGATTTACATTTATTAATATTTTAGTCATATAGGTAGATACTTATCTATTTAAAATAGTAGGAACTAAAAATTCGACGTTACTATTTATTCAAATATTGAAGAAGCTAATATATTTATTTTATATAGCAATATATTTACTTCGTAACATAAATATATATTTTTTTAATTTTTAATCGAATTTCAAAAGAAAATTTATGAAATTTCATTTCAAAATCAAATTTTACGTCCACTAGCCAAGAATGTTTGTTAATAATTTGGTTTACTGCAATTCTTATTTAAAAAAAAACAGAATGCATCGCACACTCACTCCCGTAACACAGATTGAGAGCAGATTCAGGGCTTTTGAGTACAAAAATCTTTACAAAAAAGATACAAAAAAAGTTATATTTTTTACTATGCTATAAGAAAAACATTGTTTTACACTACGGTGTAATAAGCAACTACTATAATTGTGAACTGCACTCGCACGCTATAGCACAATAATACCGGAGCAAATGAAGCAACAGACGGCGTGTCGTGATAGAGTAAAATATTCCTATTTAACTATGATTTAGATTCAACCAGTTATAAAATATTATGCCGAGTAAGCTTCGTGTACTCTATCGATTGCAAGCTGACCTGTATATAAAAATTAAAGTTCATTTCCTCTTCCTTATTTATAGCGATTTAAATCGATGGTAAAGGTCTCAAATATATTAAAATGTTAATAAGTACTGTACCAAGGTCCTAAGCAATTTTTAGAAATATTCTTTCCATAAATTGTATGACTTATTATGGGACCTTCCCCTTCCCCTCCCTTCCATTAAAGGCACTCGTGACCCCCGGTCGTTGCGGGTGATCGATCGGGATGCGACAGTGATCACTTCAGATGACTGGCTTGCTCGTTTGCTCCTTATATATAAAAAAAAAACCCTAATGCAAAATCCAAAAATAAATTCTATCTAAGAAATATATACCTACTTGATTTTTTGCATTTATGAGAAGAAGTAATTTTTCACTCCATGTGTACGGTAATTGTTTGTTGCTAGCTTGAAACATCAAGCTAGCAACAAACTTGTCTATTCAAAAAACTAGGAATAAACAGCAACAGCGGTCCATCCTTCCATCTCCTTCAATATATTTTAACCGACTTCAAAAAAAAAGGAGGTTCTCAATTCATATGTTTATTTTTTACACGCATCCCCGTTTATGAACCTATTTTAATTATTCTTTTTTTATTGAAGAGTACATTTCCAGGACAGACTCATATAAACTTAGTTAAGATCTAATGATGAAGTAGCAGACGAACAACAGAACTGCTCATTCCACGATGATTTAATAATTTACGCGGTGTCTCTATTCATTGCGGACTGATTTTGATGATCTTTTTTTATTTCATAGGGTCTAGAGTAGGTTTTATTTAACAGTTAAATAAATTTGTTTAAAATATGATGACAGAGTTGACTAATAAAAATTATCAATGGATGGCAGTAAGATTCTATATAAACACCAATTCCGTGATTATATGAACTAGACGAGGGTACCGGGCTGTCTAACAGCCCCCACTTCTCTCAGCGAAAGGAATTCCGGTGCGTTTCGTAGAAGACCCCGAAGCCCTACGACTACGCGCCAAGAACGATCGCCGCAGGAGTCTCTCCCCTAGTGGGCTGGGTATCTGTACGCAGATTCCTCCTGCACATGTATAGGCAAAAAAAGGCCTAAGCATGTATAAGCACGTATAAAATTTATTAAATTCATGTTAAGTTTCGGGCATATGTTTGTAGGAACAGAGAAAATACCTAAACAAAAAATCTTATTCAGAGTACGCCTAGAATTCGCGAGAGTATTTTTTCAACAATTCGACGTTCTCATTCGCAACGCAGAATGATTAATTAGCAAACTATTTAAATCTGCCTGCTTGGAAGTGACAACACAATTACAAAAGTGACAGCTTCCCAAAACAACTTCCCACGCTGCTCGTCTCGTCGCGTCGAGGTGTGAACATACTAAATACTACCTTAATTAGTCAGTGGAATGACCTCTTTTGATTTTCACACAATAGTATTCCTTTCCTATCACACTTTTTATACTATTAACACAATATTTTACAGCGAAAACAAGAAAAGACCGGCTACAAGCGTGTTAAACACGTATTAACTTAAGGTTCAGTATAATTTCGGAAAATAGAAGTTAAATAGAAACGAATACAAAAAAGGTTAAAACACACATTATCACAGGTTACTTATTTAAATTACTTTGTGTCCTTGGGGCCCCGAAGCCCATCGACTGGTTTCTGATATTTGTAAGAGACCGGTCGAGGCTTCAGCAGATCGCCGAGCTGGCAACTTCTTCCGCCAACGAATCAGTTTGGCTATTCAAAGAGCCAATGCTGCCAGTCTCCTGGGTACCTTAAGCAATGACAGCTTTCTCAGCGACAACTTTGAGGAAGTCTATTATTTAAGATAAGGCTAGTTTTAAGTTTGTAAATATTAATGTATATATGTAACTTTTTGTTTTCAATAAAGTATTTTACGGTAAAAAAAAATTACTATTAACGTTATTATTATCCAATACTATTACTCGTGCAATTTGTATATTTGGAATCGCGCTCTCGAAAACGGTTTTATTTCGATGAAATTTTCAATATAGTTTACGAGGGCGAAAATTAAATCTGGCTTCGTCGTATTTTCTCATACTTAAAACTTTAAAATTACCTGCGAAATATGATTGGTAATTTCGCAGCAGAATTTACCTTCTCAATAGCACAGTGGCTAGAGCGTGGTCTACCAAGCGCAACACGGTGCGCGGGTTCGAATCATGCAATGTGGTCAGCCTTTTCTTTAAATACACTCAAACTTAAAAGACCGCCCTGGTACTTTAATTTAATGTTTCACATTTTTTGTTCAGCATAGTAGGTAGATGTAAAGATGATGGAATAGATCAACTGAAACATACAGACAGATGGATATAAAGACCGACGTGATAAGAGCTCCATTTTTGGCATTTCAGCTACGGAGCTTTAAAAATTATGGCTTATATTCTTTTATTCTTAAATCTTTAGTGACTAAGTTCCGACTACCCCGTTAGGCATACAATGTGAAGATTGATAACGATGATAATCTTCAGTCAAACAAACGCCCTAAATAAATCTTAGCTTGTGCTAGCTGCTACACAACGAACTTAGAAGACTTAGAAGTACTTAGCAATAAACCTGAATCAAATTTAGAAAAAATCGTATTTAATCATTTTCTCTCCAGTGATCGAATCCTGTTCTCTCACCTTACAAATAAAACGTGAATCTTAGCAACAAAAAGCCAATTCGGTTTTGATTTACAGGAAAAAAAAATTTAAACAATTAGTTACTATAACATGCTCTAATAAGAGCTGACAAGAAAATGACGAACTCGTGTCTATTTTTCAGTAGAGCTTTCTACTGGGAAATATTGAAAGTTTCGAATAGCACAGACCGAGCCTGAGTTTCTTGTCGGTATATTATATAGATTATGGTACAACTTTGCGAAAATTAATTTCACTTTCACAATTACTTGTCATTTTTTTTATTACTTCTCATTTATATTATTCTCTTTCTTCTCGCTCGCTTCTTATCTTATCTTCCAGTCAAAATTTTAAACTTGCTTATCTGATCCACGCGTACTTTGCTTCTTAATGAAGCATCTTCACCAAATTCCAAATATCGAATTGGGTCCCCTAATTAGGTATACGCTAGCTGACCAAATCTCATCTGATCAGATCAGATGCGGTCAGCTGATCTGATAAGATTAGATTCTAACTAGCGTCGAATTAGCTAACCGATTTTGATTTCTGGAATTTCTTGACGAAGTTTCATTGCGAATCGAAACACAATCAAAAAATTCAAAAATTTGGCAAATAAAAAAAAATTAAATTAAGTTCATCACTTGAAACGATTTACCGCAAAGTAATACCAGAATCTATACAATATACCGATTACAAACTTAGTCAGGTATCAAATTTTCAATATCTCCAAGTAGAAAGTTTACTTTTTTCTTCGATTATTACAAGACAGTAATAATCGAAGAAATAGCAATTTCTCTGTAATACCAATTCATTCTATAACATCTATACACTGTCTGGAAAAAAATGGTTATATTAAGAATTGTAAATAAAAAATCTCAATATTTTAAAACATTTATATATGTACCTATTTTTACATTTACATACGGCTTGAAACTTTTTCTAATAATTAAAAATTCTACATGTCACTTTATACAGTCTTAACACAATTAAATATACAATTTTGAAAGAAACGAGATTGGAAATTAACCGCCCACGTTTTACCATTACAGTGTCGCACTATTAACTAAACCAGTTAATTAATAGCTACAGAAATCAAAAGTGAAAACTAAATCACTTTACCATTGTATTCGATTGCGTAGAGTCGTTGTCTGTTTCTCACTAGCTCTTAACATTTCTAATTGCCTATTTTTATTATATTATAATACAAAGACTAATTTATCTTACTTTTTATCGTCATTGTTTAACTGCTTTAGTGATACAAGATTTTGTGGGCTTTAACACAACTTTTTAAAGTCCAATAATAACCAAAAGTTGTAGAAATAGAAACAATTTTTCTTTGTTTCATGAAACTTTAGTTAAATAAAAGAAAATGACTTAAATTTAAATATCGCGCCTAACTACAAGCTTAAAAAATAATTACAAATATTAAGAAGGGAATTAAGAAAAAGCCTCCTGAATTATACCTACTTAAGGAATCAGTGATCCATACTTTAACTTGTTATCAACAACTTTTTCTCTATTCTTAACCCTCGTAATCAAAATATCAATGACGTGAGCGGGGAGAGAGGTGGACTTGTGCCATTTACATCGCACATCTTCGTGATATAGGAGACATATTAAGCCTTCATTTCTGACTACAGCTGAATGGCAGTAATTGCTAAGCCAAATTGGTATAACCTTATTGAACTTTAACTAACAAGCTAATTAAATCAACGATTGACAATTTGGCTAACGAAATAATTGTTTCGTTCTTTTGAGATACCAAAGAACTAATTCCACTAGTTTTACAAAACGTTTCTATTCCTTGAAGAAAATCAAGCGAACTCACTTCGTTGAGCATTTCGTCCGTCAACGAATTAAATCGTTGACGCAGACGAAGTACTTGAAAGGGACAACTAGTTTGTCAACTACCTACTTAACGATTCAAAAATGATTACGTTATAGCTAAGAAGTCGTTAACGCTAGAAACGGTAACGACTAACAATTCGTCTCTATGGGCATTAAGGTAGAATATGTCCCATGTTTTTTCTTCTCATTAACGAAGAGAGATTTCTGCTCCAACAGTGGCTTGTATGTATATACTGGATAACGTGTAACGGAATTAAACAGCTCATGTAACCTCAATGAACACCAATTACCTATAAGCACAATTTATTTTATTTTTTATTTATTTATTCGCCAACACCGAATCCTCGTCAGGAAAGTCTGGTGTCCGTACTAAACCTGAGACTGTGTTACAGACCGCCGGCTCTCTCCCCCGACAATAATATTATTTAAACATTAGTTTATACATAGACTTCATAACTTCAGACAGCTTATATCGTAGTATAAAGTGAGGCAAATAAATGAAATGCAACGTAGAGTTGGTAGATCACCTTATGTGGCAATAAATGTATGTCATACTTATAAGTGAATCAGCTTATCTAATTTGCCGCTCCATTGCTGCTGGTACACGGCGTTATTTAGGAAAAAAAAATGTTATACCGACAATAATAGAGAAAAACTTAGTGCTAAATACGTAGTGTTTGTACACACTTGAAATCCAGCTTTCAAGAAATGGAGGGGGGTCACATAGTAGAGATCTAGTCAGTACAGGCTCCAATTTGATTACCATGAGATTAAAAAAATTGTCACTAGTAAATCTAGACCCATCCCAGGGGAATGTCATACCCCAATGACGCTCCCCTTGGATCCGCTCTTGAGTGTGTACATCTGTATGTAATAACATGTGTGTGTGTGTCACTAAATAATCAATAAATGTTTTTTATGTACTTGGCCTTAATTATTTCTTAAATTATTATTAATCCCAAGTACATAGAACAATTATTAACGCCCAGACACAGCGCGTAAACACACACCAATACATCTTGTACATGCATGTCTTCACGCTGTATCCTTAACGGGGTAGTCAGAGAGGACGGAGAGCCAAGCGTCGTGGTCCTTACATACTTCTTTCGCTTTCTCAAATCTCAGTGTTTTTGACATTTCCGTGAGCTAACTACTAACTGTTGCTATTTCATCTTCCTAAGTCAGCCTTGGTGTTCCTTGGCCTCTTTTACCACTTACTTTCGCTCTGTATATTTTATTCGTCAGTCTTTCATCACTTATTCTTTCTATGTGGCCGAACGGTCTAAGCATTCCTTTCTTCATTTTTACAATAACACTGTTGTGCAACCTTGTCATACTGTGTATCTCTTCATTGCTTATTTTGTCTATAAGAGTGACACTGCACATATTTCTAAGATATCGCATTTCTACTGCATTTATGTTACCTTCACTCGATTTCGGGCTTGGATAAGTTCGAAATCGCGTGAAGGTACTCACTATCGTATCGTACAATAATGTTGGAACCAACACCGCATTGTGTATGGCCATTTAAGCTGAGCTAGTTATATTTACGCTGCCTACTAATGCGGACAGAGCACCGTTCACTTTATTGCCAGCGGCTACCCGTCTCTCCACATCAAACTCACATCTTCCATTCCTCGAAAACGCACTCCCCAGATATACAATTTCATTCACTTGTTCTAGATATTTTCCATTTACCCATATTTGATACTTTGTCTGTACATCTTCCCTTTCAGACATCAGAACCTTAGTTTTTTTCACATTCATATTTAATCCTTTCTCTTCACATTCTTCTTTCATGCACGTGACTAGTGTCTGCAACTCCGCTTCTGATGGTGCTATAAACACAGCATCGTCAGCGTACAAAAGGCAGTTTACCACTGTACTATCCCATATCATACCACTCATATTGCCTTTCAATGTCTGGAGGCAACTATCCAAATACAGCAAGAATTGCCAGGCAGTCATCAGGCAGCCCTGTCTGACGCCTGAACAGACTTTGAACTAGGGCGACAAGCCACCATCTATCCTTACACAGACTCTGTGGCTTCGATATAATGACTTCACAGCTTGCAGTAAAGAGCCCTCCACATTATATTCAGGCAGAAGACTATAATTTCTTTCGCACTTCTCTATCGAATGGTTTTTCAAGGTCCACGAAAGCGCAGATAACTTTCCGACCTATACCTATATCCGGGGAGCGAGAAAATCTGATACATACAACTCCTGCCGTTCCTAAAACCATCTTGTGCCTCCCACAAATATCTTTCAGAAATGATTTTCATACGTTCAGTCTATACCTTGATACAGACTTTACTTGCTAAGTTGATTAAGCCGATGGCCTATAGCACGCGCAGTCTAAATGGGAGTCTTTCTCTCTATAGAGAGGCACTATGACTGCGGTACGCCAGTCCTCCGGAACCTCTCTCTTCTGCCAGCAAAGATTGCACAGTTTGTAGAATGTACCCCAGACCCTTGGACAACTTCGGTACTTACGTATTTCTTTCCAAAATAATTTGGAATTTTCCTCGAAGTTGCCTGACATCAAGATGTCAGGCAACACCCTACACCTTTCACTTTTTTTTACTAGCGCCTTCGCTTCTGCTTTCTACAGCTTATATTTGTCTTTCATCAAATCCTTCATACTACAGCTATTTTTGGCAACAAGGTAGTCTCGCCATGCTTTCATCTTCTTATACACAGACTCTTTCATTTCGCCTTCCCACCACATATCACGCATTTTACAATTCCCAATCACATTCGTTTCACACACTTCCACACACACTTTCATATTTATTCCAGGTAGTCGCATCCTGCAGTTTCCAGCTCTTGATGCGACAGACCGCTGGAGGTTTGGACGCCACGCGAGATCGCTACGCTGCAAACAACTAGAAAGTAGTCCGTTCCCAGATCGGCTCCTCTGTGTGCGCTTGTGTCCATAACCTGCTTTTTGAGCCGGCCGTCCACCAGGAACAAATCAATCATACTCATCCTCTTCATCCTTTCTTTCCCACGTGTATTGATAAATACTTTTGTGCGTAAATTAGGTATTAACAACAAAAATATCCTTTTCCATACACACTGCTAACACAATCCTACCGGCATCATTTACTCTTGTATCTCTATACATACCTAGGACAGACTCAAAAAATGTTCGAGCTGTCCTGACCCATCCATTCATATCTTCACACACTATAATTCTCTCTTTCTCTTCAACCGTCCCTAGAACTTC
The DNA here is from genome assembly GCA_907165235.1 of Zeuzera pyrina. Lineage (NCBI taxonomy): Eukaryota > Metazoa > Arthropoda > Insecta > Lepidoptera > Cossidae > Zeuzera > Zeuzera pyrina. The sequence continues at coordinate 5,060,395 of OU015637.1, forward strand.
CCTAACATTCTAACTAAACTGCTCCAACTCGCCCAAACCGACAGAAGACACTGGGGATACACCACAAAAATAAAAATTTTTGTCAACCCTGTCTTGAGACGAATCCAGAGCACTCTCACACACAATTATACTCAGTTACAGAATTAACCAAACGAGAGGACAGTAAAACGCCTAACCTCTTGGCATCCCTTTTCTTTTTGTGGTACCTCTGACCACAAAGCGATGCCCCCTCCAGGCAAGTCGGCAAGTTCACTGCCTTTTCGCTTTGGTTTCACTCAAACATAACGCATCCAATCTTCTTTCTTCCTTAATATCAATCACTTCATTCATCTTCTCTTCAATTCCACCTCTCATATTGCACGCAGCTATTCTGCACTTCTCTCTCCACTTCCCGCCACAGCGTGTTGGGTGGTGGTCCCCAACGCCGGACTGCACTCTGCTCGCACCAGCGGGGACAAACCGATGTACGTCCTTATCTCTCATTTCTACGTTGCCCCGCATGGTGTGCACAGTAGAGGAATTGCAGCTCTGAAAAGGGCTGGCAGGAGTCGCGACGAGCACACTTTCTCAATACTGCCTGTACTGCTTATATTTGTATAATAACATATCCCAACAAAAATGCGCTTTATCACGTACAGCGTAAGTTATATTTTAATCTGTGTCAACACGTATACACGTATAACCACGATTTAATTTTAATTAATGGCCTTATTAAATATAAAACAAATGTTAGGGATACAACGTGAAGATATGTATGTAATATGTATGTATGTATAACAAATGTTTAAAATATTTGAAATGGATTCAATTAAAAGACTTAACAAAATAGTCGTTTCTGTTTACTGGTTATTCTGTACACGTTATATATCTTTATACATGTAAGACATGTTTCTTCGTAAGTTCCTACATTTGGTACATGCAATCAAATATTCAAGTACCAAATTGAATGGTCCATTGTACGCTCTATGACAAATGACGGCCTTATTCCCATCAGTGTCCGTCTGTCTGATTGTCCCGGACAACAATTTGTTCTCTCTATCATTGTGTGTTCGAATACGGTGTGACAAGGTCATGGGTTTTATATGGCATGATTAAAGTATACTTATTATTGTAGTTTTTAATTCGGACAGCTGTCACGTGTTTCAATGGAATTTTGGACGACACGAGTAAATAATTCATTTCTTAATCATAATCGCCTTATTTAGATCTTAATGGTATAGGCCACAGACATAAAATTATAGAATCTCCGTCACGTACTACAAAACTACATACATTATTCTATACTTACTCAAGCTCTGTGGCTACGACGTAATGACCGCACAGCCCACAGTAAGCGGCCCCTACGTCATATTTCGGCTGAAAACTCCGCAATTTCTTTCACACTACTCTATCAAATACTTTTTCTGCACAAAAGAGCGCACAAAACTTTCTGACCTATGGCTAGAAACCTCTTCATGATCATGCGGAGCGAGAAAACCTGACCCATGTAACCCCTACTGTTCTTAAAACCACATTGTGCCTTCCACAAATGTCTTTCAGAAATACTTTCATACGTTCGATCAATACCTTGACATACCTACCACAAAATTTACATGCAAGCTGACCAAGCTGATGGCCCTATTGCACCAACAGAAAAGTAAAACTGTCAAAAGAAACCAATCCGTTCATAAGCACATTTTAGTACTCCATACTTCTAAAAGATGCGACTGCGGAGTCTTTCATTTCACTGTGTCTATGATATAGGGTTAAAGACCCGTTTCCTAAGGTTCCGTAGTCAAAATGGCGAGAACATAGCCGTTGCAGTTTTTTTTGACGGAATATCTTTGCACTTATTGAACTAAATTTGACACAGAGATAAAAGTAATAACCTAAAACCAGAAATGAGAAACAAAAATTGAGTAATATAATAATTTTATAACTCCAGACAGCTTGTCTCGTACTACGAAGTGAGACAAATAAATTCTAATAAAATGTAGATGCGTGGGTGCTGCTATTTCATGAAATGGTGGCCGATCAGCTTATATGACAATAAATGTGTGTCGCGTGTACAGGTTGTTGCTCAAACAGTGTCTGGATTTATTTATAAAGTCTATGATATTAAGTATTATTATTAATATTTTTTTTATTTATTCTCAATAACATAACATAACATAACTTCACGCTGTATCCCCAACGGGGTAGTCAGAGAGGACGGAGCGCCAGGAGTCGCGGTCCTTACACACCTCTTTCGCTTCCTCAAATCTCATCATTCTCCTCACACATTTTCGCCTAGGTATGCGAGTGCTTTTGACATTTCCGTCTGCTAACACTCTGGCTATTTGATCTCTTCTCAATAGTTAAATTAAACTAGTTTGTCTAAAATTTCTAGTGAAATTCTACCTTAACACTTGTCTGAATTGCTCTCAACTGATTTCTTCATTTAATAACACAATTTTTAACCGACTTCAAAAAAAGAAGGAGGTTCTCAATTCATCTGTATGTTGTTTTTTTGTTTTTTTTTTGTATGTTTGTTACCTCATAACTCCGTCATTTATGAACCGATTTCGAAAATTATTTTTTTGTTTGGTAGGTAATACTTCAGAGGTAGTTCCATTTAAATTTCACCGGTATTAGTGCTTGGACTTCGAAGATACACTAGATAACACGATCTGGTTATAACCTTAAATTATATTGACGATTCTCTTGTATGTCGTTGCGCTCCGGAATTAGAATGAAGTTAATTGCAGTCCTGCCCTAGATACTTATTTGGGTCAAGACCACTCAAAAGGGAGAAATAAAAAATTTTTATTAAAAAAAATTAAACTGCCTTCAAAAAAACACTGAAAAATATAAAATAACTATCCTTTACTAATCAAAACTCCAGTACAATTAAAATAACTTTATAAATACGATACACATACCTATATAATTAAATTTGACAGTTATTGAAGTCGGTGCCAAATCAATGTGCAACAAGATAAAGTCTATTCGTTTGGTGGGCTTGGCACCGACTTCAGTAACTGTCAAATTTAATTCTATAGGTATGTGTATCGTATTTATAAAGTTATTTTAATTGTACTTGAGTTTTGTTAGTAAAGGATAGTTATTTTATACTTTTCAGTGTTTTTTTTGAAGGCGGTTTATTGTCTATTCGTCGTCTTGTCTCTTTAAAAACTTCCCTTTCAAAATCGTACTGACTATAAATCGAACACGGGACTTTCAGTTTGAAAAAGCATGTACTATGCTCGGCGCTTATCAGCCAGTAATACAAGAATATATGTATGTATAAAAATATTAACATTCACATTCGCGACAAAGCAACATGTTATAAACTTTAAAACTTTCGCGTTGCATTATAAAATGCATATTATTCGTTGCATAATATATGTGACCCGTAACATCTAGAGCAGGAGCTCGATTATGTTCAGGAGGTACTGGCGAAGAACGGATATGGGGTGAACCGACGACTACGAACCCGAAAACTATTTACAAATCTCGGGGGTAGATGACAAAACGTCTACCTACCTCAGACACGGAGTGAAACTTGCTGCGACAGTTTTCTCGAGACCACGGCCGATGCAACCTCGGTCGAAACGTCAAGCCAAAATAAAAAGGTAATCGCGTTAAATTTCCCGTTTTAGATATTTTAAAACAACATGTTGCTAAGCAACGGGCGCTAACGTAGTGACAAACATTACTTTGTAATTAAGGGGAAGATGGCGAAATATGATTTCTCATGTAGCAGTAAGTAAAAATAATTTATTTACGTTAACTAATGGCCGCCAAGTGCTGGAAATTCGACGATAAATATAAAATAAATGCTTTTTTTCCTCAACATTCACTTCGCAGACTCGAAACAGCTCACAGCTCACAAATCACACGAAATTCACAACTCGAAGCTTATTCAGTCATTCTGTAAATAATTCCTTATTGGAAACATTTGAAAATTTTTTGGCGATCTCTACTCTGTGCGACTGTTTGACCACGAAATATTATGTGTTTAACATTGGCAGTATGAACGTGATATGTTGTTAATCACGTATTATGTATAAACTTTAGCTTACTGCGCTCTACAAAATCTTTTCGTTTCTTATTTTTCCACTTAAAAGTTGTATCAAAAACGCAAACCGCTTCAAATCGCATGTAAAATAAGAATTACTTTTATTTATAGCAGTGTAGTGTATTAACAAGTAAAAAGATAAAAATACCACAGTAACAAGATATAACACCATCAGTTTACAACAAAATAACCCCTACTGTTTGTTGTCGCTAAAAATATCACTTTCTAAATACTTCTATATTATAATAATATAGTACATACATTTCCTAACGTTAATATTTACAAACTTAAAACTACACATTGTCTTAAATAGTAGACTTCCTCAAAGTTGCCGCTTAGAATGCCAGTCTGCTGGGCACGTAAGCAATGACAGCTTTCCAAGCGGCAACTGTGAGGAAATATATTATTTAAGATAATGTGTAGTTTTAAGTTTGTAAATATTACCGTTAGGATATGTGTGTACTATATTATTCTAAATATTTTTCTAATTTTATAAAAATATTATTTATGAGTATTATATTACATAATTAAGTATACTGCGTTTCCGTTATAGAGACATACAAAAGTACAAACTTTTTGACCTTTTTGACATAGAGTATAAAAGTTTTCTTTTCTGTGCGTCAGAACTCATTGTAGATTTGTGGGGTATTCATAGCTATAAAGAATAGTATACTACTTGTACCAAAACAAACATATCAGATTTTATTAACTATTTTCTAGATTTTGTAAAAAGATGTTTAATAAAATGCTAGGCGCTCCGTCCTCTCTGACTACCCCGTTAGGGATACAGCGTGAAGATATGTATGTATGTTTAATAAAATTATGGCTTAAGAGTCCCAGCCTTCTTCAACAAAAAGTAAAGTATTGGGATGTTTTTTCATATAAACACAACGTACTACGAGTGTATTATTTTCTTACTGTGTATTTCAAGACACATATCTGTACTTCCGATTATAGATAAATTCGATCGATACCTATACAATCTCTTTTGCAATCTCACTTTCAAAATTAAGAGTACAAGTAAGTTTAATTAATTAACTCGATCGCAAACTGCCGCAAATCACACTCGTAGTAAGGTCACAGATGACAGATAGCGCCTCTACGTCATGTCTACGCGGCGCACGTGGCGCGTGATTATTTTACTAATAAACACTGGACACTGATAATCTCGTAGTAAACTTGTAACCAACTCGTTTTATTAGCTTTTTTGAGATTGTGAAACGTGTTGCCGCCGGTTTAATTTTATTTTCTGTAATAAAGTTCCCGTACGCTCTTACGCATCTTGTTAGGATAGCATTCGGTGAATTAAAGTAATAAGCTTGAATGACCATATTGAACCGCAATGCGAGTAGTGCTAAATATATCTGTAACTATATATTATAACTATAGCAAAACATTTTTTAATCACAGCTACTATTCATTCAATCACATATTTGGCACTAGTTAACACTTTCAAATATTGAGGTGAATCGGACACTTAAAATCGATTCAACCATTACCGTTGCATTCCAAAAAATATAAGGGAATATAACATACGAGATGTTTAGATACCGGAAGATAATAGCGAAAGTTCTAAGTCTTATCAATATTTTGTAATAAATACATACATACATACATACGTACATATCTTCGCACTGTATCCCTAACGGGGTAGTCAGAGAGGCTGGAGCGCCAAGCTTCGCGGTACTTACATACTTCTTTCTCCCCACACATTTTTCCCTAGGTATACGAGTGCTTTTAAGATTTCCGTCGGCTAGCACTCTGGCTATTTGATCTTCGTAAGTCAGCCTTGGCCTTCCTTGGCTTCTTTTACCAGTCCCTTTCATTCTGTAGATTTTGTTCATCACTCATTCTTTTTATGTGTCCAAACCACCTAAGCATTCCTTTCTTCATTTTTACAATATGGGTATTTCTTCATTGCTTATCGTGTCCGCAAGGGTGACAGGTTCCTGTAATAAATCTGAAATTTAATTACAATACGGAACCCTCTGCGCTTGAGTCGAACTTGCACTAAACCAAATATAACCTATACTTTATTCATTGATATATTTCGTATTTTTATGTATACGTTATGTATGCATTTGTGCTATTATTATTATTATTAATTAGTATTAATTAGTAATAGTAATTACACCTTTTGTAACTTTATACTATATATTTGTATAATATTATTATGTTAAAAATATGTGAAACAAATATTATGAAGATAATATTTCAATAAAGATCACGTTCTGATTATAATAAAACTATGTACTGAGAATAATCCGCTATGTTTCTGTAGGAGAGGAGTAATCGTAATCGTGTCATTTTATACAAAAATACTGCCGTTAAGGATTTACGAGTGAATTACTTGTCATTGGAGTATTGTGTCAAAAACCGTCTTATGCGTTATGAAGAAGTTATGCATTGCTTTTAAAGAAATTCATTTTGTACTTAAAAATTAAATATTAATTAAAATTCAAACAACATATCACAGATAATATAAACTTAATAACAAGATTGCTTTTGTGATCAAACAATAAATGTTTGATAATGAAAGTAAATGTTGAAAATTTTTTTCAATATTCTAAAGCAACGACGAAACAAACCATAAAGCAAAAAAACCTGCAAAGAGTGTGTTGGATAGGCATCAAGCTTAGGATGTTATAGCAATTTCGGACAAAACAAAAGTTAAATTAAAAAAAAAATTGAAATTGGTTTGAGTGCGATTCTCCCTTAGGAGGGAAGGTAAAAAGCATTTTAGCTCATTTATTTAAGCCCTGGTTGGGGTTCAGTAATAAATACATAATTATTTCATGTTATTTCATTAAAATGTAGACGCAATACATTTTAATGTCTCTGAGTTTCTGGCGACAAATATTTTAAAGCAGTTTTTCTAGTAGGTTCCACTGAGGCGGACTAGGCCACTATAAAAGTCTCAACGTCACGCTAGTAAATAAGCACTTATTTAAACAACTTCTGTACTGTAGATACTTGGGACGCAAAACTACGCCAACTTTACATCACAATATCCACTAGATACCATTTCCAAATAATTAAAATAAACGCCCAACCGCTCCTTATAAAATCCCGCCAAAAACTTAAAAATTGGGTTCGAAATAACTAGTTTTTAATTTTTGCTTTTTTTAGACAAGGACTGGCTTGGGTTGCCAGTTTACGTCTATATACTAATTTTAGCTCAGTAGGTTTGAAATGACGAAAATATCGACTGTGACAGACAAATGGTCAACCAGACATGATGAAACTCTAAAAGATTAAAATACTGAACGCAGGACTAAACGTGATCGACTCATTACGTGCGAGATATTTTTATTGAGTCGTGGTGCTTTTCTACTGGCTGCCATTAGGCTTAAATGGAGACTGGTTTGATGGGAACTAGGATTGCACTCACACTTCATTACATAAACTATCGATCAGCTTACACAGACTCAGGAGTTTAAACCCAGAGTCAGGGTTACCATTTGTATTAATTAATGCTATATTCTTTGCTTAAAATAATAATGCTTAGAAGCCGTTTCAGAGCAGGAAACTGAATCAATTTACTTGGATATATAAATGCCTCAGTTTGCCGGGAAAGCATTTGTTGATTGCATTTTCCTCAAAAGAAAAAATGATGTCTGTGCAGTGAAATGATGTCATAATACATAGGAATTACTTTAAATGGTTCTAATATTGCTTTTCATGGTAAGTGTTAAATTACAATGCTAGTGATATACCATTTAAGATTCCTTGAATTTACACTTGAACAGCAGCTTATTTGACCCACTTGACCCGTCACAATAAGTAAAATTAGAATATTGATGGATTTACCTGTTAAAAGAAAAAAGTAAAATTTCCACGTGCAATAAGCATATCTAATAAGTTTGCTCTAAATAGATACTATGAGACACGATTTATAGCGAAAGCTTTTCAAATCACTGCCATAGCGTTACAACTTCAAATCTAGCAATTGATATTGTGCATAGATTGTTTTATATTAAGAGTAAACTTTTATATAGGAAGAAAGGTGTACGAGATGATCCGTTCATAATCGTTTTTCATTGCAGCGAAACTATTACGAGTAGCATATAGTTCTGTTTTTGTAAGACGTAGCTCCCGGTACCCAACTCGCATTAGTAAATTCGTAGTGGCCGCGTACGTGAAAAGTACACTTATGAAAAAAAAAACAAAAATTGTGTGACGCTAATTTCATTTACGGTTGATTCTGAACTTAGGTTAGTATGCCCCCATGTTTTTAAGGTTCTATATTAAAAAAAAATGTAAATTCTTTTAAGATTACTAACGCATTCGTCAGTTCGTTCGTATGTCCATCTGTCATAGCCAATATTTTCAAAAATCTTAAGATACAAGATAAAAAAGTCGCGATTAACGTCGATCAGTGCATTCGCTTATAGCTTCTAAATTACTTTTGATGAACTTGATGGCGCGGTGGTTTAGGTCTTGTATCTAAGCGCGGAAGGTTATGGTTTCAATTCCCGGTCGGGTTAATTTAGGAAACGAACTGTTATAGATTGTCTCGAGTCTGGTTCTCATAGCACAGGGGATGCTCTAGTTTGAGGCCAGGTGATTTGTATGTATTGTCTAGCGCACTTATTTATTATTTATTTATTTACTGGATGGAATTCAATACAGTTTTTTATATCATTTAGAACGTTCACATTCACGGTTTAGCTATTGAAGTAGAGAAATACTGACGTTTAGTAATGAAATTGGCGTGCGAAGATAAGTCAGGTCGCAACTTTTAATTTAGGTAGTGATACTTTTAATCCATATATTTTGCATTAGTTGTCATTTTAAAATTAAAATATTTAAATAATAATCAAAGAGGATCCATTTAAATTTTGAAGTCTCTATTATTCCATTCATTTGTTTATCGACAGTTTAACCGTGGTATTATTCATTACAACATAACAAGTTAATGTGACAAAAAGAACTGGAGTACTGGTTTTGGAGTATTCAAGTTAAACTTAGATTGGATAGAATAAAGTAAAATTGTTTCAATAGCCAGCTAAGTACATAAAATGAGCGTGAAATGGGAAGTGGCGAGTGAGACGTGACTACGGAGCGGATTGTTGGCGAGTGAGTAAACTTCGGAAGCTTATTAACATCGAGCTAACAGTCTATAGAGAGAATCTAAGCGATGCTTGTAAATAACAATGCATTTTCTTCCAATACAGTATCGTAGTGTTAACTTTAATGATCATCAAATGCAGATATAAATATGCATGAATATGGTATCATTTTTTCCATATTTATAAAAGCATTAGGTTTGTAACGTTGCTTGTATTAATGTACAGTTCGTCAAAAAATTAGGGATTGATTGGAAATTAAGTTTTTGAAGCTCTTTAGGTGCAGCCGAAATATAAAGTTACCTACCTTTCTACGAGTACATCCCCAGAACCGGGAAGATTGGAGGATAGGAGATAGAAAGAAGTTCCAGTGTTAACACCCACGCGGGCTTAGTGCGGATTCATATAATTAAAATTAAATTGCTAGAAAAAATTCTGTTCAAAAATTGTTTGATCGTCTGTAAAAATCTAAAACAATTAATTAACTTACTCAAAATGATCAAAAGGAAATAAACCGACCGACCAACATGACAGCGTACAGTCCAAACCGCTAGGTCTAGTAAATTTAAATTTTGTACAGAGATTCCTTATAATATAAGGCATACATGCTAAATTATGAAGGTAATTTTAGAAAAGTATGAACCCTTATTTAAGCCCCTGTGTGATTAAGACGGGGTGCCAAAACTAGTATGGAAAAAAAATTAAAATGCGAATAACGATCTCAAACTTTATGTAAAGGATCTACCAAATAAATAATATTAATCACGTATTATGACAGATTAAAAAAAAACACTACCTAAAACTAAAAGAGCGAAAAAGGTCTGAAAGTCAGTATGACGAACGAATTCGTAGGCAACACTTCCAGATTTACACAAGCAAATATTTTGTAGTCGATAAAATATACTTGAAGAAGTATGTCCAAAAACGAGGTACATATAAATTACATCTTAAAGATACCTGGAAATGCAAATGTAATCCAAACATCGGAAATAAAGCGAGAAATTAGTCACCGTGTTAGTCACAGTCTGCAAATTCCAATTCTCACATTGAAGAAACCAACAATACAGAAATGATTGTCTGCAAAAAATATAAAGTTATCTATATTATAGTACGTAAGTACGTACATATATTTGAACTGCGATGACCGGCCAATCACTCTATGGAGTTATTATGAATTAAATAACAGTTTTATCCGATTTAACATGTGAAAAGTCTGTAATAATTTATAGAAAATATTCACATTATTGCTCTGTTCTACTTCCGCTTTTCGTCATCAGTCCACTCCTGAATATGCACTAACGCATTATAGCAATAATGCGTTAAATAACATAAAGAGTGATCCGCTACGAACCGAATAAATAACATAATAGTGAACTGGATAAACAATAAAATATTGGTCATTTACAAAGCATAGCATAAACGCAACCCTCCAGAGTGGCTGCATTTGTTTATTAATATATTACAGTATCGTAACCACTATGGAGGGTTGCGATTTGCTATGCTGGTTCTTTAAAAAAGGTTTCGATATCTCGAGAGATTAATAAGTGGACTGTATTTTTTGCGGTGAACTTTAAAAACCATAGATGCTTAATGGATAATATAATACTGTCTCCTAGCACTTGTAAATTACGTATAGCTGCACAGGAATGGAAACAGAACTGCAAAGGGCTAATATTTGACACAGTTCTGTAAGGATGGAAGTAATGCACACTTACCTATTCGTAAACCGGTACTTGCAGCCTATGTGATCAAATTCTCATTCAGGCTCAATTGCCTGCAGATTTATATCATGTATAATTTCACAAGTTATATATATTACAGTATAGTGTAAAAAGTCATTAATAAGACTATAGCAATAGTCTTACTGTTCCACATTGAATCTTGTTCAAAACTAAAGTACGCTAAAATCCACTGTCATACCATAAATAAAGAGATTTAAGTGCCTTTAAAAGTTCATAAACAGATTCATCATTATCTTTAGAAAAATTAGAGAAGAGTACTCAAAGCACAAGACGACAGAGCGCCATGGCGCCAAATCGTAGCACCTTTGCGCCACTCTCAGCAATAAATATTCGGACTTCAGACGGACAGGACTGTTGCCTTAGTCAAACCATATTGAAAGAAATCTCAGATTTTAATGAAATATAATGAAAAGAAGTAATGATATAATCAAGACGTGCTTTCGCTAGTTCGTGTAATTCTCGACTCAATCATTTTTAAAAAATAACATTCAAAGAGAGAGTATATTATATTCCTTGATCTAAAAATACCCAACTATCTAAATTATCGACCCTCAATGGCATTATTGCCATATATTAATGATCGTGATTGTATCATTCAATCACGAATATTGACAATAGCTAACAATATAGTGGCAGGATCTTTTCTTACACCAAGTGTGCAATCACGACGCTTGCAACACCAGGAGTAGCATTTGCCCCCGACCCCTATAAAAACTTTTTACACCCTTTTTGAAGAGCCTCTTACCGCAGATACTGGGAAAAACTCGACAGGGAGCTCATTCTGCTCAATCTGAGTTTTCGGTAGAAAAAAGTCCCTTTCAAATCGAACCATGAACGACCATTTCGATTCCAAAATATAAAGATGAAACCGCTGCTGGTAACAAGCAATGCGGTGGTAGAATTGTCTAAGTTGTTTATAATGGGCCTTATCCTTAGTTGTTGTTCTCTAGTCCATTACCCAGATATCTTATTTCTTTGTTGACTGCGATATATTTCTCTACCAGACCAGTATTGAAAAGTCTTACAAATATACTAATTATTTTTAAACTTCGTTGTTTGTGTTGAAGATAAAACAATAGCCTGGAAATGATGTTCTCAGCACATGCATTTACTGGCTCTCCGAATATTGTATTTTAATAAACCTTTTGTAAAATGATGTTGAAAAAATGATGTCCAAGTTTTATTTTCTCCTCTTTGAACCGAACTAAAGTAGATTTGACGTTCAAAAATACCTTGTAATTGGGTTTACTTGAATAAATTGATTTGATTTTGACTTTGTTTTGTTATATATTCTTTGTAATTGGTTCAAGATAGTTTCAACTAATTAGCGACTATATAATATATATATATATATATAGCTATATATATATATAGCTATATATATATAGCGACTATATATATATAGTTATATTTTATATTATATAAAAGGGTTATATTTATCCATTAGTATCAGAACTATTAAATGTATAACTTCCAAAACTCGTTTCCTTTATAACAGTTCTTCTAAGGTCTAAGCAGTGAAATGAAAATCTCATATTTTTCTTATTTGGCCATGCTTAAGATGTAATATAAACTAACTTTATACCACAGTAAAAAGGTCACACATCTAGTATGCATGAAAGAAACATCATGAAGGAAGTAATAAAAGGCAATTATAATAAATTATAATCAACTGTCATCAAGTTTGATGACGGCAAGTGTATTTATGGTAATAATAATAAATTATCATAGTTGCTGTCGCTTACAACATAACTAAGTTTCTACATAACTACTATATAAACACATTCTCTGAAATTAATTTGCTCGACGTTTTCATCTAATATTCCGTGTAGTATCTGAAAACAGGACATTCCATTTTTAAACGACTTCAAAAAAGGAGGAGGTTTTACCTTCGTCTGTTTATATTTTTGTTTAGGGTCGTGTAGCCACAATGACAAGAAACCATCAAGAGTTCTATCACGTCTCTCTGTCTGTATGAAAGTGCCTATTTTAGTGTATCTTTGCGCCTACCGAGCTGAAATTTGGTACAGCAAAGTGAATCGGTAGCCCAAACCCAGAAATGAAAAATACGAGATTAAATAAAGGATATTTTGGACCCAATTTGTTTTTTTTATTAAATTTTTGCTTTATCAGAAATCGCTATAGAACTCGCTAGTTAATGAGTATCCAAGGTATCCAACGATCTTTGCAGGCATTTTTATTTTTTACTGGTTGTTTACATCGAATATGGACGAATTATGAACAAACACATTCGAGTTTCCCTGAGCTTCGGTATCTAATGACAATAAATGCTGTACCTAACCGACGTTTATAGACGAAGGTTACATGTCCAGTCTGGTATCAGTTAAATTGATGTTTTTGATCATGAATATGATCACCATAAATATTATGGTATTCGAATCAACATTATGCCACACATTAGATATAATAGTAATACTTTGGACGATTACACAAATTGTGGCACCAAACTACACACCAGGCTTGTTCTATAGGGGAGCTTTCAGCAACATCCAGGCCCCAAGCCAAACATTGAACCATTTTTACTCTATAGTAAGCCTTACACAATGAAAATGCCCGATTTCAGACCTAATAATAGTCTTTGTAATTTCATTCATCGTAGTAATCATATAGAAAGAATGAGTGATGAAAGACTGACGAAGAAACTACAGAGCAAAAGCGAGTGGTAAAAGAAGCGAAGAAGACCAAGGCCGACTTCCGAAGATCAAATAGCCAGAGTGTTAGCTGACGAAACTGTCAAAGCACTCGCATACCTAAACGAAAACATATGAGGAGAATGATGAGATTTGAGGAAGCGAAAGAAACATGTAAAGACCGCGAAGCTTGGCGCTCCGTCCTCTCTGACTATCTCATTAGGGATACAGCGTGAAGATATGTATGTATGTATGTTAATCTTTATTTGTAATAAAGGATTTTTACTCATGTTTCAAATCGCAGTAGGTATTTTTTATTTGTTACGGGATTCCATAAAATAAAAGTTATTTTTGAGTGTTCCATGTCCATAAACCCTTAGGAATCGTTTAAGAATAGTTACATATATCGTTTAAATATTGTGAATTACTAATAATTTCACGTAGCTAAAACAGCTCGCTTCACATTGAAATAAAAACTACAAGATAAAGTTTTAGAATCTACGATTATAGTTATTGCATCTTTTTACTGACTCGCTAAACAACGCCAGAAAATCGATTCTTTTAATATCCTTTCAATTATGAGTTCAAAAAACTAGTCACGCTCGGCGTATACAAAATTACACATTCACAGAAACAATAGTTAGAGAACTAGATGGGTACTTAATACCCTATTCACGAGTCGTTACCGCCGCCTTGTGCCTTACTGGGTTCAACGACCTCACGAATTATGATCGACGCAGGCGCAGCGGTGTGAAAACTTTGCTTAGGACAATGCGTCACACATTCTAAGCACAAATACATAGCTTGTGAATATCAGCGAGTCAGCTTTGTTATACTCGTACCTATCTGTATGTTCATTATGATACAAGGTGTCAATGTCAACTCGATGTCAAAATTATCACTTATACATACATACATATCTTCACGCTGTATCCCTAACGGGGTAGTCAGAGAGGACGGAGCGCTCCTTACACATTTTCGCCTAGGTTTGCGAGTGCTTTTGAGATTTCCGTATGCTAACACTTTGGCTATTTGATCTTCACTTATCTGTAGATAAATTAAAAAACAAAAAAAACCGGATATATTTCAAAAATTTTAGTCAAAGTTAAATAAAAGTCAAATCAATTTATTCAAGTAAATCCAATTGCAAGGTGTTTTTGAACGTTAAATCTCCTTTAGTTCAGTTCGAAAAGAAAACCTGGACACTGAGAAAAAAACTCGGTTAGGTATCAATTTTTCAACATCATTTTAAATATTAAATACAATATTGAATTCTAAGTCTAAGAGTTCCGCTTTCTTAGTTTTGGCTCTAGAGTCCTAAAAACTGGACAAAAGTGAATTAAAGAAGAAATTAGGTGCAAAATACTCATGTATTAAATTTTTTTATGCAGATAATACACACTAATCATCTGGTTTCAAATTAGGGCATTCCCTGTGCTACGAGAACCAGACGACGACTCCTTGGAGCATTTCCCAGTACACACGAACCCGACACAGTCTAGGAAAGTTCGTTTTCTAAATCGACCCGACCCAGCCCGGCCCGACTCGGAATCAAACCTTCCGCGCCTGGATGCAACACCTAAACCACCGAGGTTCGCCACCGAGGTCGTCAATGTATGATACAGAGAAACAATAAAAATTAAAATATCTTAGTACTAAGGCTTTTACATTAAAAGCCTTATTACTAAAATTACAATTCAATGATTTTAACTTTATGGACATGTGTTATTGAAAGACAAATCTATCAAAAGTTGGGATAATCTATACCTAGAAGAATCAACAGGAAACTCTTTCAACTTATTAATCAGAATCATTTCTAGCCCAAAAATATTCGGAAATTAAAAAATGAATGTTACGAATAGAACGCTCAGTTCACGGATTTTAAAATATAGCCTGTTGAGTGTAAAGACCCTATAAAATCTCGGGTACCTTATCGTTTTCTCAAGTTATAAATCAGATATTGAAACGTTTCAATCTTATCGCTCCCACCGCCATGCTCTCTGCACATGATGATTGCAAACGTCCGAACATTATGGCCCTGCGCCACTTTGTGTGGCCATGAAAGATCCGGATGTATAAGAACAAATATCTAGTGAAGAGTAAAGTTTGCAATATTCATTCATAGGTTTTTCAGTATACAGTATTCCATTTATAAAATATCGTTTATACGTCGTATATATATTCTATAAACATTAATATTTTAAATTAATCGCACTTGCTATCACTTATATGCCTTAATAAAATTAGTTATTATTAATTGATATTAAAAAAAAATTGGAAATATCGATCGTTACAAACTATTATACATACATACATACATTCATATCTTCACGCTATATCCATAGCGGGGTAGTCAAACTATTGTGTACTAATTAATAAATTATTTATGGTTTTTCTAATTTTCATATTTTATTTTATTTTAACATCATCATTATTTTTTCAGTCTATCGGTCATGACTAAAATTAACACTGAATTATTCGTTATAATAACATTCAATTTGACTTTGACAAATTATTGTTTCATGGCCTCATGTCAGTTGTTCTAAACTTCGTATACATAATACAGAGCTCGCCATTTGTCGGGTCGCTGAAGTGAAAACTAATTTGAATAAAATTGTAAGAACCAAAGTCTTTGAAAGAGTCATTGTTGGTGACCAACGCACCGCAAGCAACTTCCTGCCGCTTAACTGTGGCCTGAATTTATCTATGAACTCATTAAGTACACACATACTGTTCTTAATGTCTTCAGAAATATATTTACGGAACATTTTTCATAATATTCTTACAAAATAAGTATATGACGTAAACGTAATTATTATTATCTAATAAAGTAATGTTCATTCGACTGTTGTGACTTAGAACGTCGTAGTTGCAATTTTCTTTATTACATTAGGTGCTGTAATTTAATTACGGTGAAAGCTTATCTGGACAGTAATTTGCAATAAGTATTGCAATGTGTGTTCTTGAATTAACGACAACCGTTCATAAGGTTCTTGTCTCTTTTTTTCAAATCTCTGGCTTAGACGTGCCATAAATCGTAATAGGCTGATGATTACGTAGATCGCTCAAAAACTGTTATCATATTCATAAGTATTTTTAAAATTTTGTTATTTATTAAGTTTTATTTCCTTAAAATATTAGACTATGAATTAGTTAATTTCATTCTGTGTGTGGTTTATTGAATATATTTATTTTATATAATAACAGAAATATGCGACTCTTACACTAAGATAAGATAGATCAGAAGATATCATAAGTATTAGAAAAGTGAAAAGAACAGAAAGTAGTGAGCTTATTTACACAAAATAGGCAATAGAGAAAAAAAACAAACCATATCCTAATTGTTTTAACATTATCTACCTACAAAACTTAATATGAACATGAAATATATCCGCTTTCGGAATGAAAAGTTTCCATTACAATATTCACATCAATGGCCGACAACAACGGTATTGCGTTATAAAGAGACACGTAAATTAACATTGTTAAGCACAAGTTATCATTTAAAACTCAACCTTTAAATTGAACCCTAGTATTAACTGCTTTCTCTCGACCCAGACCCTGGAGGCTTCTGATTGTAGCGCACCGCTGTTGTAGACTCTGGACCTACCGCTGCATTCTGTCACGCTATAGAGTTTAATTAACTTATGCATATAGAATTTTAATATTGTTATTTATTTATTTAAATATTTATTGCACACACAACATACGCAAAAGCACACAGAGATTACACATAGAGAATTTTAGCAAAGATACAGATTATTTCTAATAAAAATTTCTTCCAACGGACCCACGAAAGTGACATTTCCATGGAAGAAATATAGACACAGTGTGTCTTTTACTAACTGCAATAAAACATATAGCTACTAAATAAATATATAAAATATGTAAGTACGTTTAAATGTATGTAAAAATATACCTAATGTAACATATATATATATATATAAGTATGTCTACATAATGTTCATAAATAAGGATGAGTAATATTATAAAAAGTAAGTACAAGAGAAAAAAGTTACAATAATTATTTGAATACATGAGATAAAAAATTAATGTATATTCTTCAAGTAGTGCTCCTTAACAGCGCGTTGTTATAACAGTTTATTTATTTCCATAAATTGGTGTACTCACCAAAGGCGTATTTAATAATTAAATGTATTCCATAGAAGATTGTGATGATTTACTTATCAAATACCTACAAACCTACATTATATGTTATCGGTCGAAAATAAGAGATACGAAGGAATTAAAACGCCAGCGATGTACAAAATATAATGTTTTGGATAGAATGCTTATGCTATTATATTTACTATTTGTAATATGCACTTAATTTATTGAATTAAGCAATGCATTGAAATAGTCACTCATTGCCAAAGAAAGTCAAAATTTCAAATGAAGATATTCAATTACCATGACTAGTGCTATTACCGACCGACGGTTTCTATACATTCCATATAAATAATTTAAGCTATCATTATAACTTCAGTATAACCATATATACAATATACGTATCCATATATAATATATAACCTAAATAAATTATATACATATCTATTATAAATGAATTACGTCACAGGTGATACACACAGCTTTCTCAATATAAGCTAAAAATATTATACTCAAAAATTATTACATTATTCAATCTTATTGCTGTAGTAAGATTATAATTTTATAATACCTCAGAGTTGATCGCAATGACACATACATATCTTTACACTGTATCCCTAACAGCGTAGTCAGAGAGGACGGAGCGCCAAGCGTCGCGCTTCTTTATTCTTTCGCTTCTTCAAATCTCATCATTCTCCTCACACATTTTCGCCTAGGTATGCGAATGCTTTTCTCTGACTATTTGATCTTCGTAAGTCAGCCTTGCTCTTCCTTGGCTTCTTACCACTTGCTTCCGCTCTGTAGATTTTCTTCGTCAGTTTTTCATCACTCATTCCTTCTATGGGCCCGAACCATCTAGGCATTCCTTTCTTCATTTTGCAATTGCAATGATACAGGTCTGTATCAATACTTTAACAATAATTTGTTCAAGTTTTACAGGAGATTGTGAATCTAGTTCTTTATTTGTGATCAAAGAATGAAACCCATCTAAGCAATAAAATATTACAGGAATATTTATTTATTATACCAATTTTCTTGCCCAATAAAATAACTTCGCACGTGTTTAAATTATTTTTTAAGTCAGTATTTCACTTCTTCTATAAACCAAATGTAAATGAGACTGAAATGACGATCAAACTGAGAACGAAGATAATAATAATAATAATACTCAGACATTTCACACAGCGCCATCTAGTCCCAAAGTAAGCTGCATAGCGCTTGTGTTGTGGGTACTAGACAACTGGTATACTACTTATATACTTTTCTTTTGTAAATATATACATATTATACATAAACACCCAGACTTAGACGACCCAGACGCGCTAAACCGCGTAAACGTGAAAACGCTATTCAAATCTAATTAGAAGTTTAGAAGCTATGCGCTAATGAACAGATAAATGTAGATGGCTACTTTATTTTATGCTATTTAGATATGACTTTTTTGCCTTTAGCTTTGATTTGTCAACTGAGAAAGTCTTTTATTCCGCATAATTATAGGTCTTATTATTATTTTGAGATCTTCTAATAAGGGGACTTCGAAATGGTCCCCGAACCCGAGTCCAGAAGGGATCGCGAAGCTTTTTGAGTGGGGATATTGCCCGGCCGGCTATAACGGTATTTTACACATACTGCTTTATACTTTGAGTATCATCGATTATCAATATTGCGAACGTCTCCAACATTTAGCAACATTCAATTAAAACTAAAGCTTAATTTTAAGGGCAGTTTGCATAACACTCGTTAATGAACTAGCTAAATATTTTATCACAGACAGCTCGGCAAACACATTTAAATGCGTAATTAATTTTAATTGGCATAGCGCAAACTGTATTGACATCTGTCGACCGTTCCGTTCCATATGCCCGCTTACGTAAAATGTTACTAACAATTTTTTGGCCAATATACATTTTTTTTATAAAAGGGGGTACAAACGAGCAGGCGGGTTACCTGATGGAGTGACTACCGCCGCCATTGGACACCCGCAACGTCCGGGAAATCACGGGTACGTCGCCGGCCTTTAGGGAAATAGGGAAAAGAGGGAAAGAAGGGGGAGGAGGTGATGGGCCACCGGCACTCTCACTCACCGAACGAAACACAACGCTATAGATGCTGTTATTTCACGCCGATATTCTGACGGTCGTATTTCACCGGGCGAGCATGGCTCTACTAATCTTCAACTCTACCAAGTTTAAATAATTTTAAAATTAACATAATTTGTTTAAGGATAACACCGAAGAATAATTGACTGTTAAATTGGATAACACGACTTACTACTGAGTGTTATTATAAGCGTACATGGACCACCCTGAGTGTTTTGGATTGGAATCTAGGTTTTAGCAAAAATTAGTGTTTATTTGAGGAACCAAACGTCTCTGTATGCTACATGTTCTGTTTTATTTGTTAGGGACATAATGTAAAGATGTGTAAATTGTATTATGTATGTGCGTAGATCGTCTAAACAAAAATTGCACGCTCCTCCATTGCATTTATGCAAACAAATATTATGTATATTGATAAAATACACAAAAATTGGTGTCGTCATTGGTCACTTAACAAATCTAAGTTCACAATATAATATGTAGTTGACGCATACACACAAGTGTTTTAATAACTACCAGTTCTTACGCATTGAAAAATCAAGTCACTATTTTTTTGTAATATACGTATTATATTTATACGTGAACCAAAAACTTTGGCTCCCTTTTTAAGGAAATTGCGCGGACGGAGGAGAGTGAAATTTCGTACAACTAAAGTTTATACGGAGAAAGACAGGAGAAAGCTAGTATATTTATATAGTATGCATTAGAAATACATTAAATTAAATAAACCACTCATTGTTTACGTTCGTACTGCCAATGTCAAAAAGACTGTCCATTTCAAAGTCATAATAGTTTGAGATCACATATACGTAACCTTCTTGGATCAAACAGTCGCACAAAGTAGAGATTGTCGCCAAAGAGTTTATATTATAATTTTATTTAAACGGTCGAATATCGACCATAGGGCGACCAATATCATTTTATAAATGTACATAATACGTGTGTCTAGTCATTATTTGATCTGCCCTAAGAACCCCTCACACAGACTGTTCGTTGCGTGTCATTAGTTCATTATTTGAACAGTAGCAAACCTAATATTTGTTGAAATTATCATTAATGTATTTAAAAAAATACATAGATAATTGAATGTTTAAACAAAACGACATGACCTAACATACATAATATATACTCTTAAAATTTCATTCCTTTTTGTGAAACATATGGACTTTTATCATTACAAAACATTTGTCATGTTTGTTATGGACACGGATTACCTCATAAAATTCACAATAGATAATAATCATAATTTTACGCCACATAATATTGTTACTTTAAAATTGTGCGTAACATAATTTTAATACGAAATTTGACATAACGCGGTCACGTTGAGAAATTATTATTATTACTTATTATACAAGTAGAAGATGTCACGTAATAGAAGTGGTAGTGGTAATAGATGGTAGTGGCAATAGAAGCTAAGGAAGATCAATATGGACTTACGAATATAAATTAAGCCATGAACTAGAAAATAGAAATGTCAAAAGCATTTACCTCGCGGGGTTATTACCTAAAAGTTTGCAGACAGCGACAGCCACGCGATCACTACGCGACCGGTGACTAATTGTAATAAAAATTTAGTATCATGTATGACGATTGCATATCTATCATTGTATGACCGTAAAATGCACTTTTCGCGGTATATTTAGCGCCACTATACAAATTACATTACACAAATTCTCGTTTTGACAGCAGATATCGCGCGATATTGGCTGTCGCATGCTGACTGCAAGTTACGTAATAAGCGTGCCGGTGAAAATTGTGAGGAGAATTATGAGATTCGAGGATGCTAAAGGTTTATGTAAGAACCGCTCCGTCTTCTGTATACTCTATCAGATATATAGCTTGCTTGATTAAAATGTGTGTAGGTATATATTCCATTTTGGTCTAAGAAACAAGGAAAAACTGCCTAACTTGTAGTAAAAAAACAGACACATTTGCTTACTTCACAACAACATTAATCACATTTCATTCATTAATCATTTTTCTGTCTCCGAGTAAAACGACTGTGACTTACGGATAGACGGACGGACAGGAGGAAATTGTAAGGGTGTTGTCTTTTTACATTTGGCTATGAAAGTCTAAAACAGTGTATACATACGTCTGTCCTAAATTTCAGATCAGTAGATGTAAAGGTCATGGATTGAATCGGTTGCGACAAGGGCGTATGTAAGGGGGGTGTTAAGGGTGGCCAGACCCACCGCTTAGCCTACGCTTATGAGCCTTGAATAACCACCTTTTGTATCCATACAAGTAAAATATTGCACAATTGGATGATATGTTTATGTAATTTCCAATTCATTGTTTTTATTGACGTTTAGACATTTGTTTTTTATGCAGTGAATTCACAGATATTATTAACTAGTTCAGATGGACCGGCATGACGAACCTATGCCATTTTGTCTAAAAATCCAAACAAAACAACGTAATAAAAATAAATGAAACGAAAAAAAAGATAAAGACATCTGCATACATTTATTATGAATGTTATTAATTAGTTTAAAAGTCACAAGACATTACTGATTTTTACGTGATCAGAATTTTATGGGACATTTGTATTTTTAATTTCAATGTTTTATGACGGAAGTACTTATATAGGTATATCGAGTTATATAATACCTATCGTATATATACCTGTATGTACACATACCTTACATATAACTGAAGTACTAGATATTTATTCCAATGCGTTGTATTACGAGTGCCATAACAATGAACTCGAAAATACCCAGTAGCACCCGGAATTCAATACAATTTAGACTATATCGTTTTCTAAGTTTAACTGTCAAAGTAATTTCCGCACCTGAAGTCCTATCAAATATACCATAAGGACATATTTGCCAGAACCTATTAAAAATTATGCTATAGCGAAATTGATAATTAAAACAAGTCTTTACATAACAATTTCATTTTAAAATTTTATGCATATGAACAACATAACCACAAAAGCACTCTAAGACCGTTACATCGATAATTTTCAAACTATCCCCCAACAGGTGCGCGAGCGCAGAGCGGGGCTTCATGCACCGGCGCGCACATGACGTCATTTCCGTCCCCCACTTCCGGCCGTCATCGTCGTCTGGACGTGAATGTGTTAGATTTACATTTTACAATACCTAACCATAATATCACTCGACAGAAATATACATTAAAGATTTATTGAATGTCATTCAACTTTGAATTAAGCGTTTTATATTCATGGAATCACGAATAAAGTTATAAGAGTATAAAATTTAAACTTTGTGAGAGGGCGCTGACCTAGCCTAACATTTCGACCGCCAAGAATATAATACATAAGCTTTAAACTATATACAACTAAGAAGATGGTCAAAGATACATTAGATACGTTACATATATCCAAAATACTCATCCGATAAAACATTGCTACACTGCGGGAGCATGGTAGGCACATGACATTATACAAACTTAGAAGCGTCACCTTCAAGTAAGATTATCGCTTAAAATCCCTTAGGCCAACATAAGACTTACGAGAAAACAAATATAAGATAGAATTAAAGATGGAATATAATTATCCTGCGCATCCTTTATAATATTAAATATTAGCTGTTTTCCACGACTTCGTCCGCATTGAAAACAGGGTACTATACAGCCACCCTGAAGGTCCATATTGGTGAAAGAATTTTTGAAATCAAATGAGTAATTTTTGGAGATTACCTCCTACACCCAAACTTACACACTTTACCTCTTCATAATATTGGTTTAGATAATAAAATAAATTACAGAAGTAAGGTAAATCAAACATACCACTACTCGAAAAAGAACCCGTACCACTGTAATGAACTTAACAGAACATTGTAATATACTAGCTGATTACCGTAACTCCGTCCCCATCTTTTATTTTTAAAATAGCCTGTGTCATTCCTCAGGATTCAAGCTATCTCCATACCTTTCATCGCAATCGGACAACGGTATGGCAGCTCATAAAATATGAACAAACAAACATTGATCTTTACATATATACTTACATACATAATTTAAACACCTCATCTACTGATATATAACTTATTATAACGATCACACATCTACTGATATATAACTTATGTATATCGAAATAAAATGTTCGTATTATATATTGTATGTAAGTATGTGATCTTAACTCGTATATCTTCGCATCATCGTAAAAAATCATAGTTTAAAACGATCGCGTGTAGAAGAGCAACGAAGAACACAATACTACCTACCACATAACATATGTATACGTTTAATTCACACAAGCGCATATCGTTCCGTCTCCAACTCCAATAATAGGAACGAATCGTTAATTTTAAACAATTAAGGCTTGTTCCTCCATTTGACCGGCGTGACCTATTTGATTTAAAAAAAAATGCACAAATCTATCGTTAATATCTGTAAAAATGTGGGATGTTTAAATTTTTAAGATACTGTTATTAGCTTCACACCTAAATTATAAACAGAATATACAGAATTAAATACGACAGTAACAACTGTTCCTTTCTTGATTTTTGATAGACTTTTGTAAAAACTTATGGTCTTTTTAGAATTTATATAACATTATTACATATTTTCTTACTACGAAAAGGTTTTTAAATTCAATTTTTAAACTAGTGATCTTCAACTTCATTTACTGTATTTTTATTAGTATTATAGAGAGTATAGTTATAATTGTCTATCATTTTTTGCTAAAAAAATCTCGTAGACTGGTACTATGTATCAAGAATCAAAATGTCACTCGCAGGACTTATAAGTTATAACAGTTACTTAACTCAATTGTAATTTATTTATTTACAAATCAGTTGTAATATATATAATTATATATTTTTCAGCTATATATCTGGATATCTGTACAAAACTAGATCACCAAACTATTTTAAATTCAACACAAACACAATATTTATGTCGAAATTATAAATTTCCTAATATAATATAAATTGCGTATCCTAAATAAATAGTCTATAAAAAGTGTACAACTGATGCTGAAAAAATTGAACATCCCTAGTTAGTCGAGACATGTCGAATCATCAACAAGTACCTGATTTTCAATACTTTTTGAAAATTCAAATCCTCTATAAAGGTTCACGATACCTACCTACCACTAAATTGGGTTATATCAAAACTGGTTTCTTTACTTACCCATATGTTTATAAAAAAATACAATATTCCATACAAACTCGATTTCAGAACAAAACTGGTTATGTTGAGAGCGCATTAGTCTTCAGATCAAATACGACGCGCAGTTTCGATCGAACTAACCTAGACAGAAGTATAATTTAGTCGACCTACATATCCTTTTTGTTATAAACTAGTATTGTAGACGACATCTGTGATACTAGTTACAGATTACCGAAATGATACGGGAGTAGATTCTACGGGATTCTCTATTTTTTAAATTGACCGCAATTTAAAAAATCGTCCAGGAACGCATCGGGTTGCATAACTGTAACTTTTTTATCTTTATTCTGTCGTAAAGCTTATTCCAAAAGCCTACCTTTTCTCTTTATTATTATTATCATAGTATTAAAAAATTTCCTTGCTTCCAAACAAGAGTTATTTTTAAATTCTCTCAAATTATACATACATATATATCATCGCGGTGTATCCCTAACGGGGTAGTCAGAGAGGACGGAGCGCCAAGCTTCGCAGTCTTTACATTACATTACTTCTTTCGCTTCCTCAAATTTCATCATTCTCCTTGCACATTTTTGTCTAGTTATGCGAGTGCTTTTCTCATTTCCATCAGCTAACACTCTGGCTATTTAAACTCTTAAACTTTCGCGTTACATTATAAAATAGCTAAAAAAACAGGAAATCTATGCGATTACTTCTCATTTTAGCTTGAAGTCTCAACCGACTTGCATCGGCCGTGGTCTCAAGCAAACTTCAAGCAAGCAAACCACGGCCGATTCAACTCGATCGAAACGTCAAGCCAAAGTAAAATGTAATCGCGTTAATTTTCCGTTTTTTAAATACTCTGGCTATAAATTACGTAAACTTATGTATACTCGCATCATCTAGTTTTATCAAAACTGAGTTAAAGTAAGATAAATGACTGCTTACTTAATTAAATGCACATTTACAGATAAATAGTAACAAAATACAGTGTATTATTGTCAATGGAATACTAGCGGTACAATCGTTTCTAAAAGTAAAATGAAATACAATTTTACGATAGAAGAAAAATCTCACAGTACTCACTGTACTAACGTACAGTTTTCTGGTAATTACGTTCCCCAAAAAAGTAATAATTTTTGAAATATTTGCAAGAAAAATAAAATTAATCTCTTTTCACTCCGTAAAAATCAAAAACCTAACATCTACATTAAGGGTCCTTTCGGGATATGCTTAAGATCCATATAAAGATCATAAAAATCCACCAAAGTCGGAATTTTTATGAAGTAAAAGTCAAATTTTACTGGTCTAATATCTAGCGATCTAATATATTAAAAATTAAAAACCCCACAAAGAAATATTAATCAGGTTCCCTTAAAACTATAAATAGTAAATAGATCTTTCTATTCTTTCCATTCTGATGACCTCGATGGCGCAGTGGTTTAGTTTTGGATTCAAGCGCGGACGGTTCCAGGTTCGATTACAGGTTGGGTCAATTTAGTATTCACGATTTTCTAGATTTTCTTGGATATGGGTGTACCAAGAGACACCCATAGTAATCGTCTGATTTTAATAAACTGAAGGGTAGACATCTTTTTAATGCAATTAGAGAATATAAAAAAATGTGAACCAATATCAACTGGTAAGCCTACGTACCTAGCCTAAGCCAACAGATCCCAAGAAAATCCCTGATTTAATAGATTTATTTATATACAGGAACATATCAACAAATTTTCTTCATATCGAAGAAAAATTAGACATGAGCTCAGATCACTCTTGCCTTTAATTAACGTTAAGCGATCATATTATCGAAAAAGAAATGAAAACAACTCTTGTTAATAAAAGAACAGACTAGGATTACTTTAAAAATATTTTAGATAAACGTATTAATTTATGCGTACCATTCAAGACCTGGACCATGAACTAGATATATTTAATACCAACATACAACAAGCAGTATGGCAAAGCACGCCTGTGATTAAGAGACGAACTAAGAGAAATAACTACGCTATAGAAATAAGGGAACTTATCGCTCATAAAAGAAAGCAAAGAAAAAAGTGGCATGAGACAAGATCTCCACTAGATAAAACTTTACTAAATGAATTAACAAAAAATTTACAGAAAGAAATTAAAACATTAAAAGAAAAGTCTACAGAAAAAATTCTGAGCCAACTCAACACTACGCAAAATAGTGAATATTCCCTTTGGAAGGCAACAAAGAAACTAAAGTCCCCTATTACAAGAATTCCACCTATACGAGAGAAAGATGGCAAATGGGCTCGAACTGATGAACAAAAAACTAAAAGATTTGCTGAGCACTTGGAAGAAATTTTTCAAACAATTGATGGTGCAAATCAATTAAATTGGTCCCAAATTGAAGAAAGTTCAGAAATTATAAAACTGGTTACTCCAAAAGAAGTAGTATTCGAAATAAAAAATAATATCAGCGCAAAAAAAGCTCCAGGATTCGATCTCATGACAGGCGAAGTCCTCAAGCATCTTCCGAGGAAAGCCATTGTCAAACTTACGAGTATAATCAATGCTGCTTTTCGACTAAAGTATGTGCCAAGCCTGTGGAAAGCTGCTGAAGTAATCAACAAATACCGAAACCAGGTAAGCCGCCGCATGAAACAACATCCTACAGACCAATATCATTATTGCCTGTTATGTCAAAACTGTTCGAAAAATTATTGTTAAAAAGACTGACCATATAATAGATAGAAAGAAACTGATACCAAATCATCAATTTGGCTTTATAAAAAAACATTCAACCATAGATCAAGTTCATAGAATTACCAACATCATTGAAAATGCCCTCGAAGTGAAGAAAGTCTGCTCCACAATATTTCTTGATCTAGCACAGGCATTTGATAAAGTTTGGCACCAGGGGCTAATGTTTAAGCTAAGATCCTCTTTGCCTAAGGAGTATGCTGTTATACTAGAATCATATATAAATAATAGATTATTAAGAATAAGACAGGAAAGCTCGTTATCTGAACTAAAGGAGATAAAAGCTGGAGTCCCACAAGGAAGGGTATTCGATCCGGTCCTTTACTTACTATACACGTGTGACATTCCAGAGTTAGAAAACAACACGATTTCCACATTTTCCGATGACACCGCAATAATGGCAAGTGGACACAGCTTTATTGAGGCTAGAAAACAGGTGCAAATAGCAGTCAATCAAGTTCACAAATGGACACAGCAATGGAGGATAAAACTAAATGAGTCCAAATCAATACATATCTATTTCACCAACAAAAAACTACAATACTACCCTGTATATCTAAATGGTCAGATAGTACCATACTCTAATACTGCTAAATATCTTGGCATGACCTTAGATACGAAACTTCGTTGGAAAGTTCATGTCAAAAAGAAATGCGACGAGCTGGACATTAGATGGCGGAATCTTAATTGGCTAGTAGGACGAAACTCCTCACAATCGATACAAAACAAATTATTGATGTATAAACAAGTTCTGCGACCTGTGTGGATTTATGGTATCCAACTGTGGGGTTGTACCAGTCAAAGTAATATACAAATAATACAGAGGTTCCAAAACAAAGTATTGAGGGATATTGTCAATGCCCCTTGGTACATTAGGAATGAGGACATCTATAGGGACCTGGAAGTTGAACTCGTACGAAAACTTATAAAAAAAATAGCAGAAGCACACGAAATACGGCTTCATCACCATGTGAATGTCGAGGCGATCCAGCTCCTCGATATCACACTGTTAGTAAGAAGACTAAAAAGAACTAAACCTTTTGAGTTAGTGTAGTTAATTAAATTAGTGATAACAGTGAAAGTGCTGCATTAGACACAAGAACATATTTAGTGACTTATTAAATGTTAATGAAAACCTAAGAGACACCAGTGGGTGAAATTGAGGACTGTAATTTATTTTAGTTTAGATTAAGTTAAAAGAAAATTGCTCATTAGCCTTTATGATAGAGGTAGATTGCAATATGAATACACTAAAAAAAAATAGCATGAGAAATGCCCTAGTTTGAAACCAGATGCTTGGTGTGTATTGTCTGAATTTATCTACCCTCTGGAAGACTCATACTTTGACATTGGATTTAACAAATTACACCTCTACATACACATCTTTTGTAATAACGTATTTATTTTTTCTATAATATTTTGTTTTTATTCTTTCCTTTTTTAAAGATTTTATCACCAATTTATAAGATTTTGGAAATATAATGTTGTTGATTTTGACCTAGAAACCAGTGCATGTTTAATTAATATTACAATAATTTTCTGGCTTTGCTAAAGTTTCGACAATAGCGCCTAATATCCCTACACACATAAAATTTAGAGTTGAATATCGTAAGAATGGCTGGATTGATTTCCACCAAAAATAACTACATTCACGAAAATACCACATACAAACACACAGAAACACACAGATAACGGCATGAAACTCATAAAACCTCTCTTTTTCGTCGGAAGTTAAAAAGAAATTCTCCATTATGCTTTTGTCTACATAATTGCGCTAATCTCAAGTACCACTAAAAGGACTTCGATACAGTTTTAACTATTATGATTTTCATTTCTCGAGAAATGTTCGAGTATTAAAAGTTTCTCCATAATTTATGGCCCTAAATATTAAAGGTATGATATCAGTGAATTAAGTTGGGAGAAAATCTTTCCAACAGCGCGCTCTTGTAATATATTCAGTAAATCGCTATAAACAGTAAATTAAACCAGGACGAAGCTGGGTCGGTAGTAAACTATAGCATATTTGGTGTCGCCTGTAATATTCAAGCAGTATTTATATAATATACTCTTATTTGCACTCTCATTCCAACTAGTTATTTTAGAATCATATTAAACAAAATCCAATTTCAAACTATGTAATATAAGCAATGAATATACCGTAAGTTACAAATTAATAGCGTACTTTCATGCGAATTACAATATAAACGTTTGAAAGATACGTAAATTTTATTCCTCTTGTCTCAATACACGTTCTGCGATGTTATGAAATTATTGGAAATATTATCATCTATAAAACTGCTAGCTTTTGCCTACGATTCACTTGTATACATTTCAAAGAAAACGTCATTGTTATCGCGGTTACAAGCTTTTACTTCCTGCATAATATTCTCCTCAATTTTTATCATGGGATGTATGCGAGTGCTTTCTAAATTCTTTACTGCAACTGACGATAGTTACAATAATAAAATAAATTAGATTAGGATACAACATAATAATATGTAACAACATAACAAATATAACAGATAATCATCAGCTGATCAGTTTGAGCAGATAGTCTTTAACTTTCATCTTAAAAGTTGACTTGCTCGGAGCGTTCATAATGTCAAGAGGAAGGGTATTCTAGAGTCTAATAGCCTGAACAACGAACGAATTTGACATGAAGCTAGTTCGATGAGCAGGCACACAGAGTAAGAGGCAGTCAGATGAGCGAAGATTACGACCATGGGATGTACTCCGAAGTTGAAACTTGATTTCAGGTATTCTTTCTTTCAGTGGACTATTAAAATGGAATAAAGTGTGCAAAGAATACGTAGATTACGACGCTGACGTATAGTTAGCCATTTACGATGTTATTATATGATGGTATACAATTGCTTACAATATGTACATACATATATAATGCGATCTCTTAGAAATATATGCGGTGTCACCCTTGCGGACAAAATAAGTATAAAGAGATTATGCAGTATGACAGGGTTGCACGACGGTGTTATTGTAAAAATGAAGAAAGGAATGCTAAGATGGATCCCATGGACACATGTGAAGAATCGGGCACATGGAAAGAATGAGTGATGAAAGACTGACGAAGAAAATCTATAGAGCAAAAGTGAGTGGTAAAAGAAGCCAAGGAAGACCAAGGCTGACTTATGCGGATCAAATAGCTAGAGTGTTAGCCGACGAAAATGCAAAGCACTCGCATATCTAGGCGAAAATGTGTGAGGAGAATGATGAGATTTGACGAAGCGAAAGAAGTATGTAAGGACCGCGACGCTTGGCGCTCCGTCCTCTCTGACTACCCCGTTAGGGATGCGGCGTAAAGATATATAAATATGTATGTAATATGTATGTATATATAATATATGTAAAGGTAGGTACGACGATGTATGTATATAATTTTCGTATAACCTGTCTACTAAAATACGGGCATATGCAACATGCATATATTTGTATGTATGTTTTGTAATTTGTTTGTATATTTGTATTTTAAAATATAACAAGATCATAAAAATCAAATTAAACACTGCTGAAAGTATCAGCTATCAGCTTAGTATCATAAAACCAACGACTTCATCACAATGTTAGGTGAACGTGCTGATATTATTTATGTAGACAGCTACAAGTGTCAGGGCGATGCAAGTTTTTGCTAGTGGACAAGTAAGTAAACTTTATTAACATTGTATACATTTGTTGGCAAAATTTATTAAACATGTAAGCGTATCGTTTCATATTCTCTGCCTGGTATCGATTAGTTTTTACCTACAGATGCTCTTACATGTTTTTGACAAATGCTAGCAGCTACATTGACATTAGTTAAATAGTTTTTGCATTCAAGAAAAAAAAAAGAATATTTTGTTTCATAAATTACGAAATCAAGTAAATGGATAAATGGTTGGATAGAAATGGTAAATGAATGGATCGTCCTCATCAGTCTGTCCGTGACCACAATTGATGGAATCCGGTCAAAATGTCAGGATGAAAAAGCCTTAAAATATCAACACGACATAGACCTGGTTAGTTAAGATTATAAGATGCGTACAAGTCGTGAAAGTTTAAAAATATGAAGTAAATAGAATCTGAAACCTGAAATTAATGAATATATATTGTGTAGACTCAGGTGTTACTTTGCGGAAATCCATTTCATGGGATAAATTCCTAAAATCTTTAGCTGACCGTATCCTATCTCTGGTATATCCTGAGGATGCTTCGTTGAGAAGCGAAACACATGTCGGTTGGTGGTTTTTGGAGTTTGAGCGGAAAATAGCTAAAGATTTTAGGAATTTATCACATAATGAAAATATGTTAATAATCACATCATTTTTAAAAATACAAATACAAATATTTAAAATTTTGAAACAATTTGAGTACAAATATGTAATAAAAGTAATGTTATGCCATCATACTTTTTGATGGTAACAAGGTTTAAGTCATTCTTTATTCAATTTAAAAAAAGACAATTCAATTTGGTATTCGTATTTTATTCGCTTTGTTAATGTTGTTGGTGGTTTGTTGTATTTTTTTTATGTTTATACCTTGATAGTGAATGCAATTGTAACCATATAAAATAATATTATACAGAAGAGTACTGGCTCATAAAAGCAAACTCATGCCTCACACATCACACATCTCCACGCTGTATCCCAACATCATATATCTCAATCGTTCAACACCCATTCTATGTGTCCGAACCATCTAAGCATTCCTTTCTTAATGCCTTACTTTATTATACTGCGTATCTCCTCATTGCTCATTTTGTCCGCAGGTGTGACACCGCACATATTTCTAAGACATCGCATTTCTACTGCATTTATCTTACTTTCACCCGATTTCAGCATATCCAGGGCGTAACTGTAATAAAGTTGGCACCAAGACCAAGTGATGCATCATTCGCAAGTAATGGCATCATTTGTCCAATATTCCTCAACTGCTGAGCATAAGCTTCTTCCCAGACGTACCACTAAGCCAGATTTTGGACTACAATTGCTGTTCCTTCCAACCACTTTACATCAAACATGGAGCGAGAACATAGTCAGGGATCGCGGAGATTGATTTCTGACATTTAATTTTAGATATGAACTAAATGGGTCCATTACAAGGTTGGGTTTTGGCTTTGGCTTCATCTTTTATACTGCCAAATCTACCTTTTCTATTGGCCCATAATTTTCCTTGAAAATAAAATCTCAGCTACTTTTAATGCTCACTGTACACATAACAGTATAGTCAAGTGCAACATCTGTATTTACATAGCGTGTTTGAAATTTGTTGCGAGCCCGTGCGCGCAGAGATCATAATCTTGTCGCAACCTGTCGACAATTACACGTGTTTACTGGACATCGCTTCCAATCTGATTCTCATCTTTTTCATAATCTATTGCAAGTCATCTTTCTGCTACTTAAACTATAACA
Source organism: Zeuzera pyrina (assembly GCA_907165235.1). NCBI lineage: Eukaryota > Metazoa > Arthropoda > Insecta > Lepidoptera > Cossidae > Zeuzera > Zeuzera pyrina. The sequence goes on from OU015637.1 coordinate 5,093,319, forward strand.
TTATTTTTGGTAGTGTCAAAGCAAAAAATAATTTACTTATTGGTTGCTTGTTGCTTTCTGAACAGAGGACTCTCAAGTTCAACCCGAGCCAAATCAGTAGATTTGGTTTGATGGATGTTATTGGGTAGACTACAATTTATTGTGTAGCTAGTAAATAAGCTTAGAATTTAATTTATCTTATTTTTATTGAATGTGGATTTTCCATTCGGGGTGTACAGAGTATCTAAGTGCAACAAAGGCACACTTTAACGACTCTTTTCACAATGATGTATATATTTTGACTTACAAGTGGCAGTCTCTGCTGATTTTTACAAAAGTCTGCACAGAAATATAGGCAACTGGCACGGCGCACTAAGGTATGGTATATGTATATTTTTTTAACTCTCAGAACAACATAGAAGTATGAATGTGATGTGGAATAAAAGTGAGTTCAAATTAATTCAAACTTGTAGATGTAAAACAATGGATATTGACAAATAAATGCTTCAAATCTCTTCTAAAACTTGTTCTACCAAGTTATTATACAGATAAGATACTTTTTAGTTTCGATATTTTAAAAAAATTTAAAACTGTAATCATAGTTGAATTCTGTTTTGATTTTGATGTGATGAAACAAACAATCATTATTACTAAAGCGTCTTCTCGGAAAAAAATTCGAAAAAGGAAGGTACCTATCACAATTTTACATATTTGTAATTTTATGTAATTTCTAATTGTAATGTAAAAATTTTGTAAAGCTATCTACGGTTTATTTATGTAATACTTTTGTGAAACTAATACGTCATAGTACTAACACCTACACGCTGCCCGCCGAAGTAACCACGTAGCATTAGTTATGGGGCATAAATCTTTGTAAGACACTGGCTTAAGTGGCTCCACTTACAACCACTTCTGCGTGTTTTAATAGGCGATGACGTCATCATTTTTGAACGTAATTGTCACTGTTGAGTCAACGTTTACATATTCATGTAGAAAAGCAGAATAAAAACATAGATAACGAATGTAATACATATTACAGATCTTCAAAAATTGTATTTGTGTGTATTTTAAGTCACATTTATAAATTAATTATTAGGTTTAAATGTTTTGTTTCTATTATGTCAGTATTATTTAATCTAGAACAGTTTTCTCGACCTTGAAATGTCCTTTCCATATTTTTACGTGAGTATAAAATCTACCAATAATATGCGTTTAAAAGTTTTGTACAAAATTATTGTAACTTCACAAAAATAAAACATAGATTTCAGTCTGATTAAATATATAACATATTTATAAGTTACTTTAGATTAGGCTAATTACAAAAAAAGATAATTTTGTGATGAAATTAGAACCAATAAAACATACTTCATCAATTCAAATCAAAAATGTCTTAATATCAAAATAGTATTGTTGAAAAGATATTTAAATATCATGTATCCGTTTTTATAATAGTAATATAATTTATTTTTATAATATTAAAACGGAATTATCACGTTATATTCATTAATAAAACATGAGCATAACAAAGTTCTGCGAACATATGTTTGACATTTACATACAAAAAAAACTCTTACAATAGTACTTCATTCATGATTTATTCGAAATAAAGACATTAATAATAAACAGATAAAGATGATGACATGACGTTACGATTGATTTTAGGTATAATAAAAATGCACTATTTTATAAACAAACGAAAATATTAAAGAAGAGTTATTTTATCACGCGACGCGAAGAATTAAATGACAATATCCAGAAAAATTTTTTTTTGTGTTAATAACATAGTCTTTGTTACTGCAAACAGCCTGTTCCATACTACGAAGTGAGGCGAGTAAATTCAAATAAAATTTTGATGTGTGGCGGCTGATCAGTTTATTTGATAATAAATGTGTGTTGTATGTACACGTGAATCAGCTTATCTGATTTACCTCACAGTTGCTGCTCGGAACATGGCGTCTGGAGTAGAATTTCTTTTTATATTTTATTGTATTCAAAAAGCATAAAAATATATCATGATTTATAAGTACACCGTAAGTTCACTTATATATTGTGTTAATGATCGCATAAAAACATACTGTTTATTTTTTTTTATTTTAAAACAAAATTGTCACAAAAAAAATTATTTAATTAATTTTGAGATGTAAATTTTAAACTGTACGATAAACGTAAGTTCTAATGTATGTATAGATATATATATATATACGTAATATGTAGAAATAACAAGAACTCTTCAAACGTATCTCAGATACTCGATAGGCACTAAATATCGACTCCGTTACATCGAGCGGATCTAAAGTCACGAGTAGTTTCCATTTGCATAAATAAACAAACATATAAGTCGAGCGGTTGTACAGTACCACATAATACCAAGATTTTAACTTGATGGCTGTAGTTGCAGTCGTTCGCCACCTATAAGGCCAGGCTTCATTCAACGGCGATGAGTTTACAACCTTTCACGCGTAGTGAGTTCCTCCTTAGGATAATGGCGAATATGTACATGTCGCGCGATTATGGAGCAACAAAACACTTTATATCACTTTAAACAGACTTGATATGACAAAGCGGAACTAGAAAGTATCAGATAGCTAGCCTGTCACTTAAGCAAAATCCTTATAATAAAAAGAAATTAGCTATTACGCGTGTGAGCGCGTGTGGGATATGCATAAGCAATTTCGGACAAAATAATAAGTAAGTAGACCTACATAAATTAAAAAGAAATGGTGTCCAAAGTGTACATTATTATATTTTTGCTTTTTATTTCTATGTTTAAGTAAACAATTTAGGTCACTGTACGAATAAAGAGACTGTGACATACAGACAGGTAAACAAACAGATAAGACGAAACTATAAGGGTTTCATTTTTGTTTTGTATTCTGTATTTTTTTTTCTCTCCCAGATCAACATGGTATGCAATCTCAGATTCAGATGACAGAAAAAATAAGTGAAAATCGACTAACGAAGAAAGACAGAAGAAAGTCTGTGATAATCACTTTATAAAAAGTCTGTAGTATATCGATATGATCAAATCTATTTTATGAAGATCATAATATTTTTTCCTTTCTATGCCTCTGTAACTTGGCAATCTGGTTAGTAACACTATCCCAATTCCAACGTTTGATATATTTTGTGTGAATTTTTTTTTTCTTGACATTAGGTGTATTCGAGTTCTTGGACTAATGACAATATCTTAATAATGAATTCCCAACAAAATAACTTATATACTTCATATAGTTTAAATGTGAAACACACATATTATTATGTATTTTCAAATGGTGGAGCTCCTCACGTGACCTGCGCACGCGCACGTAGGTCACAGTTCCGTTGACCCATGATTCATCCGCTACCGGCACCGCGTTGTGTAACATCATACTGTTAATAATATAGCCTTGAATATACATATGTGGAGGCTTTATTATTAGTCATATACATACATACAGTCATCAACAAAATGTATTAAAGTTGTTTAACAGTTCATCGAGACGTTCATATAAAGTGTTGCAGATCGATTTCCACCAGACCACTTTTCTAAAACTTTGCCATTGTTAGATGCAAAAACAACAATAACATAACATTTGATTAAAAAAAATAGTTTAACAACATTTTGTCAACATTTCTTTTTTCGTTAAGTTAAGAAAATTATATTTATATTTCCACGCTACATCCCTTAAAAAATTATAATACACAAAACGTAAAACTTTTTAAAACTTTTATCTCGTGATCTTGTTGAGTACATATTTTTTTTTCAACGGGGCTTCATTCTTTAAAATGTTCTGATGACACCATAATTTTTTCAAATTTTAATGTTGATATTTAATGCTATAAAAAAATTATTTTACGTGATATATCGTACCGTACCAGCCACGCGGAGCCCTATTTTCAGCGTTAAATTAAAATTATAAATAATGGAGGTAGAGTTCCGGAAGACGGAACTTTTTTTTTTAATTTCCTCCTCTTTAAGAATTTTTTTTTTTATTTCTTAAATATTAATAGTTTTTGGATTATAGACAAACAACTTTCACAAACCTTTTTTTTCATCGTAATTTGTTAATAACTTTTGCAATTTTTTATGTGCTGTAAAATCCTTAAATTACATTTTTCTAGACGTCATTCCGAATCCAATGAGCTATCGCACATATTTTTATGATCTTTATCAAGAATTAACACCATTTCGAACTTGTTGAACAGACTATACGTGTTAGTTATCACTTGTCTGATATTTCTCCTTTATTTTTTTAAAATTTCGATTCAAAACAACGATCAGTAGAAAGTGTATAGATAACTTGCGGCTTTTCTGTACTCTCACCCCATTCGAATACGATTTTCTTGAGACTACATAAATTCTAAAAATAATACCTACCCATAACTACTACGAATAATATCCTTTATGTCTTAGACATAAATATGACAACTAATAATATTTCCGTTTTATTATTATGGCTTTAGAATGTGACAACTTTACGCTAAAATTCACGTAGTTTCGAATACGAGATGGAATGTGAGATGACAAACAGACATTGTAGCATTTTCTGTAAATATTTCTAAGTAACTTAAGCTTACAACTCTGCTTGGCAAGAATTCCTTTTGCATAGATTTGTTTGCCTTATGCATACCATAATAACCTAAAAATTACTAAAACTACATTTCAATGAAAATAAATAAAAAACGCCTTCAAAAAAGCACTAAAAAGTACAAAAATAGCTATTCTTTACTAATCAAAACTCGTGTACAAAAATAACTTCCTAAATACGATACAAATACCGATATAATTAAAATCGACAATTACTGAAGTCGGTGCCAAGCCTACCAAATTAATAGAATTTCTGTTGTTACACATTGCTTTGACGCCGGCTTTAATAACTGTCAAATTTAATTATGTGGGTAATTTATGTGGGTATTTAAGATATTTAAGAGGTTATTTTAAAGAAGTATGTGAGTACCGCGAGCCTTGGCGCTCCAACCTCTCTGACTACCCCAATAGAGATACAGCGTGAAGATATGTATGTATGTATGTATTTTAGATGACTTTGTAATAACGTATGCAGACACGCAAAAAAAGAATATTACGATATTTTTATTATTTATAAGTACTTATTTACAAGTACATTTACAGAAAAAACATACGAATAACACATGATCAAGAAAAATTTTTGGACAATTTCTGTTTGAGTTTTTCTTCATTATCCGCCTATACTATTCCACTGCTGAACGTAGGCCTCTTCCAATGGGGAAGCATTCACAGGCAATATAGTAATTACGTATTTATTCTGAGGCAGTTTTTGAATGTATATACCTCTATTTACCTATAGCTAGAGCCTCGTCCGTTAATCAGTAGGACGTATCCTGGTGAGATTGAGTTGCGGTAACGGCAACGCAGTCCCCTAACATCCTCTTTTTCTTTCTTTACGCAATCGTCCTAGGTCGCAATTGACCTAGGTGACAATTATTATCAGATTAAAAAAAAAATACTTTATCACTTTCATAAACTTTCAAACTTTCGCGTAGAATTACAAAAAATCTAAATCACGAGAAATTAGCACAATTACCTTTTGCTTGAGCTTGACGTTTCTCTTTCTTTTATTACTTAACCTTCTTGATTGCAACTAGGATATGGTCTATAAGGGTTAATGTAATGCGCAAGCAAACAGACAAACGCAAGAATTAGTTGACCCCACATGGAACTGAACCGGCGTCGTTCTTTATCTAATTATTCAATCTCATTATTCAAGCTCTAGAATTCATCGGAAAGTATTGCAGAAATACTTAATACTACTTCTTGCTCGCGATTTTATTCATGATGAAGAAAATTAAATAAAAAAATTTCGTTGTAGGACATACATGACGTAGTTTCTGAAAAAATCGAATTCAATGAATAAATTGACAGACAAACGGACACGTTAACGAACTTATAAAAGTATCGTATTGTGAAGATCAAATAGAATGTTGGCTGACGTCAATATCAATGATAGAACGTCGGCTTCGCATACCTTGGCGAAAGTACCTAAAAAGAGAATGATGAGATTTCAGGAGGTGAAAGAATTATGCGAGGACCGCAATTTTTTTTTCTTTTTTCATGGCATGGCGCACAGATCAGCGCATTTGCCATTGTCACGTATTGTATTTCAATAAGTAATTGTTATCGTAAAACTCCTCCAGTAAAATGAGACTACTAGACTTTACTGAAGTTTTATAGGACTTCTTGGAAGAGCGCGAGAACTTCAGCTACGTATGTTTATTTAGACCTACTCCATTCTTTTCACTGGCACATAAGTTTAAAACACAATATACTAACACTTTTGTACTTTAAAACTCTCAAAAATGTAAAAAATAGAAAATCTAAATAAAATGACAACCTCACTTCTCCCGTTCCCGCCAAAAAGTCGAAGACCGCAGTGCTTAGTACTTCATCTTCTATGACTACCCCTTTAAGGGATACTGCGTCATGATTTCTATGTATCTATGTATGTATAAAGGATTGACTTTCCGTTTTATGTACGTTATCCTAAAGTCATGTTAGTTTCAAACCAGTTAAAAACGCTAAGTCAATCGTTGTATTCAGAAATGTCTTTTAATGTTACTCGTTGTCTTGTAATGTTATTTCTTGTTTTACGTACAGACGCAATCTTATTACAGTTTAATATTATTATAGACATATATGCCTATATCCCTACATTAAGTCGGCATTGGGATTTATAAATAACAATCGCGATCCTAAGGAAGTGATATGTAACACGAACGCGATAGCGGTCAGCGAGCCGACACACGCCCTACTGACCCTATAGCAGGGGTGCATAGACCGCGGACCGCAATTAATAACTTAATAAATATTATTGTATATTTTAAAGCGTTTCGTATAGTAGAATAATCGTTTAACAGATATATACCAACATTAGTATTTTATTATTTAACTGTTTATGTACACGTTTATGTATAAGAGAAAATGGTAAATGAAAAACGTGTGCAAAGGTGTTTCAGAACAAAATTTCTTCCTTTTAATAATATGCAAAAATGTTTCACTCCTTAAAATATTTTTTATTTTCTTAAGCATCATTTAGATAAATGCATGTTAAGAAACAATTCGTAGATTGTTAAGATGCCACATCTGCAAAATTTAAATCTTACATTTAAGTTATCGGTACGGTGTTGAGACGCCCGCGGACTCTCGCACACGAAGCACACGATGAGCTCGGGGCTCATTCCTGGACATTTCTCTCTGTTTCTCAAAAACATATGTCGACGAAACAGAAATTACAACGCTGTTGCCGCAATGAAGAAGGGCGTAACTGACTTATTATGGCATGAGTTACGACGTTCGATATCAATGTAAAATACGATGCAAATGAGGATATGAATTTAATTAATAAAACTTTTATGCCGAGAGAAAAAGAAAGCATAAATGTGTCAGATGAATATTTTCAGCGCAGGTCGTAAAAGTCAGCGATAAGCTAACAAAACATCATCGTCTAATTCTTACTGTCTAAACTAAATGTGATTTCTTTTGTGAAGTGACGTAACATTATTGTCTTTACCATCATCATCACATCTTAACTATATATCCTTAACAAGCAATATAAAAGAGGACGAAGCTACATATCTCTTTTCTTTTCTTAGACCTCATCGTTCTCTTAGAACCGAACTAGGTAGAAAATTACCTTTCTCTAAAAAGTTTGCTTTCGGGATTGTAATTAGCACTCATTGTTTATCTGTACTAGTCCATATACTAATATTGTAAATGCGAATATAGCTGTCTATCCGTTTCTTTGTTACAGGTTCATGGTTAAACCGGTCATCCAATTTTGTTAAAATTTGCAAAGGAGATAGTTCGAGCATTGGATAAGGACAAACTCTATTTTTTTTAAGTTTTACGAGAACGAAGTCGCAGGCAACAGCTAGTAATTTAATAACATTAATAGAACGACCTTTGGTTTTTAATAATAATATATGTTGAACTTTTTTTTTATATCGAGCATAAAAAATAATATCCCACTGAAGCGATGCGTCACAGCCCATATATAGACTTAAAAACAGTCGTTCTTAAGTCAAAAATAATTACTCGTTAAAGTGAAAAACAAAAACTGAAAAAGGGCATAAAGTTTAAATATATTTCTCTTTGTGAGATCACTTACACCTTTTTTCATTATGGGGGCAGCACGGCTGTGATGAAAGGCGGCGAGACGTTGCTCGAAGGCGGAGACGAAATTTTGGACAATTACTCAGTTTTTGGGTCGAGCAGATGTCTTTAGGGAATGGATGGACGTAATAATTCAGATCAGAAAGTGCTTGATATAATTTACACTTATTAAGAGAATGAGACTTCACACACCGAGCCTTCAAACCGAATTCTTTATATTGTATATCACTCATAATTTTTTCCTTAACGAATATTTCCAAAGGCAATTATTACCAGTACTTATTTTTAAAGCTATAATATAATAAATTATAGGTTCGGTTTAAAAAAAGACAAAAATATTATATACTTCAGGAAATTTCATTTTCCTTTCTCAATCCTTTGTCAAGCTTTTAAGATAAAATTCTATAATTAACGTTACATTTTCGGTACGTAAGTTTTAAATACTTCTTTCTCTTCAACCTTTTGCAAACTCAAGTCATGACTTACCCAAAAAGCTCTAATTCTTTCCTTGATAACATCTAAAGTTGGACTTTTTGGCGGGAACGGAAGAAGTGAAGTTATCATTTTATTTAATTTTTTTATTTTTTCTATTTCTTAAAGTTTTATAGTACAAAAGTGATAGTATATTGTGTTTTAAAGTTCTGTATAAGTGAAAAGAATGGAGTAGGTCTAAAAAAACATGCGTAGCTGAAGTTCTCGCGCTCTACCAAGAAGTCCTTTATAACTTCAGTAAAGCCTGCTACTACTTTACTCGAGGAGTTTTACGTTAAGAAGAAAAAACAAATTTATTTCGAACGTACTTTAAATCGATTCTACTTCTTAATACATGACATTGGCAAATACACTAATCTGTGCGTCATGCTATGCAGAAAGAAAAAAAAATATCTAAAGTTTGATGTAATAGAACTGTTCCATATAAAACATGCCTAACAACGATAATAATTTCTATAAGCCTTCAAACTTTCACCTCGTAGGCTTTGATGTTATACTCCTGCGTCGCTGAGTCATTCGCCCACGCTTCCCCAGAACAAACACAATACGCATAAAATACCATAAAAACCTTGTAATCGCTACATAGTTGCATCCTTTGTGGCGTTTTACAAATATAACATATAAGACTGCGTCCACACTAGATCCACAGATAGCAGACAGACAGAAACATAGCCGGACAGAGAAAGGAAAATGTAATTGAATGTAATACATTACTCATTTTTACGTAAAATCAGCCATGAAACGAGGTTTATTGTAGAATGCTCATATAGAGAACGGGCTGGTAACCGATGCCATCTATAATATTTCCGCTTGCCATTTACAGTACCTACCGTAACTAGGGGCTAACTGCAGGGACTCCGCGAATCCTCGAGGCAATTCGGGTCTGCGACAAGAAGCGAAAAAGGTGGGAGCCTGAATAATTAAACACTTCAAAAAAAGACTTCCGAGACGATCTCACGCGCACGGTGTTATTTGTACTTGAATTTATTGTATTTATTGTATATCTTCTATTATAAACCATATAAAATTACAGTACACTTTCTTTTTAAGTCCCTAACAAGGGGCGCAGACTTCAGGAGCGTCGCAGTCGCAGATCCCACAAGAACAAGCGACTTTTACTTTTTGTAAAGCTTAAATGTATAATTCAATAAAAAATAGGGCAAGTGCGTGTCGGAAGCAAACACAGTGACGGGTTCTGTAGCGGGTTTGAATGTTTGTAGTTAAAATATAAGCAACTGGGCGACTGAATTACACTCGATATCTTTCGAGTTATTAACCGACTTCAAAAAAAGAAGGAGGTTCTCAATTCGTCTGTATGTTGTTTTTTTGTATGTTTGTTACCTCATAACTCCGTCATTTATGAATCGATTTCAAAAATTCTTTTTTCGTTTGGTAGGTAGGTCAGAGGTGGTCCCATTTAAATTTTACCGATATTGGAGCTTGGACTTCGAAGATACACTAGATTACACGACCTGGTTATAACCTTTATCTATATTGACGATTCTCTTGTAAATCGTTGCACTCCGGAATTAGATTGAAGTTAATTGCAGACCTGCTTTAGATATTTATTTAGGTTAAAACCACTCAAAAGGGAGAAATAAAAATTTTTTATTAAAAAAAATTAAACCGCTTTCAAAAAAAAACACTGAAAAGTATAAAATAACTATTTTACTAATCAAAACTCGAGTACAATTAAAATAACTTTATAAATATTATTGTATAATAATATTGTATAATATTGTATAATAATAAATATATATATACACATACCTATATAATTAAATTTGACAGTTATTGAAGTCGGTGCCAAATCAATGTGCAACAACATAAAGTCTATTAGTTTGGTGGGCTTGGCACCGAGTTCAGTAACTGTCAAATTTAGTTATATAGGTATGTGTATCGTATTTATAAAGTTATTTTAATTGTTACCTTGGGTTTTGATTAGTAAAGGATAGTTATTTTATACTTTTCGGTGTTTTTTTTGAAGGTGGTTTAATTTTTTTTAATAAAATTTTTTTTTGCAGTACCATGTGTTGTTTTTGAATAACTTTTATCTAATCATGAATATTTCACCCTATTTGTACCTCTATATTAGCGTATTGATACCTCAATATTATGAAACGGCGCTAGAATCTTAATTCTAGCAAAGAAAATTTTTTTAACATTGAAATAACAAAAGTTAATATAAGATAAATATAAAATGAAGCTGTATGAAGGCAGTCTAACTCTTGACTTCGCCATAAGCAGTTGGTGAAGGTAATCTAACTAAAGCAACGAACCGTCGTTACTTAGTGAACATTAATATCGAACGAAATGAAAACATAATGAGAGCTTTTGTAAGTCAAAAGTCCAGGAGAAAATTTTTGTACTGATTTTGGAAAATGATTTTTTTTAATTGACTTGCATAATATTTGTGATTGGATACATTCCAAGTTAGTCTTGTAGCACTCATGTTAAAAGTTTAGTACTTCGCCTGTAGTCATAAAATTGGTGATTATTTATTTCATGATCATATTGTTCGACAAATGCAATTTCTACTCATTAAAACGTCAATGAAATATTAGCTGTTTATTAAGCATATAGTTACAAACATATTTACATATATATGTCAAATAGTACTCGCATACCTAGGTGAAAATGTGTGAGGAGAATGATGAGATTTGTATAAGCGAAAAAAGTACAAGTATATAAGGACCACGACACTCTGTCCTCTCTGACTACCCCTTTGGGTATACAGCGTGAAGATGCGTACGTAAAAATATATCTAAAATAATTGTAATGATTAAACATAGTACTAATGATGACCCAAAATTTCACAAAGCTGAAATGATGATGGAGAAGGAAGATCTATTAATAGTTCATTAATAATTTTAAATGCGCAATGCCAATGCACGTGACTTCACTACTTTCATTTTAAAAAAAATATCAAAAAAATGAATTTGAATTAAATAGACATTGTCATATTATAATATAAAAAATTTACAAGATTAGACACAATATTTATCGAACTGGACTTATGGTCACTCATAACTTAATTCAATAGTTTTGAAGAACTTGAATCGTTGATATCTTTTCTATGCATAAAAATAGATAATTTTACATTCAAATAATTCAAATGTTATATATAATAATAAAACGCTGTGAGAAATGTGATATTCGGATTTCGTGGTCGCATTAGACCATGCTAGACTTGCCTGTCAACATATTATATATGAAAAAGAGGAAACATTATCCTTTGAAGTGCCGTTAGTGATAAAAAATAATTTATTACGAATTTAAGTACAATTTTTCATGTAAAAACGAGTTTGTATGTTACCTACCATATCTAGTACAATTAGGGAATTCCAATGTACATACGTGGTGCTGTCGCTGCGTACATAGTACAAAAGTAAAACTGCACGAAATCTCATCAACATGACACGAGATTATTCTTAAAACATATGAACTTCTAAAACATAAAAATAATATTATTAGTAATATTAGGTTAACTCTACTCTTTCGCAGAGTATTCCCATGTTCAAATAATTTATTGTAAAAAGATTTAAGTTCAGTTCACTCTGAAACAAACAATTTCCAAATATTTTTGCACAATCAATATAATGAAATGGGTTTGAACGAAAAAGAACGCTAATGATGAAAGCCATAATTGATGAAAGAAAGCATACCTGTTATCAAAGTTATAGATTTTACTCAGCACTCAGAAACTTTTGCTAAGGAATAAAAGTCACTTATTGTACTTCTTTTACTATGTAACAGACGCGCTATTTGACTTATCTATATTTTAGTAGGAAAGTAGAGGGGTGGGTGCGGATGGGAGGGAGTGACGCTAGTGTATGCGCGTGCGACGAATGCTAATGCTCTGTCATTGAGCGTTGAATGAGTTGATGTAACTCTTGGTCGCAGTTCATGTATAACTAGAAGAATGATAGTAACATCTGCCTGCATACTTTGTGTTTAATTTAAGAAGTATATGCGTATATAAATGATTGTTTTATTTAACTAATTTTAAAGATTTTACGAATGTTGTTAACGATTTCTATTTTCACAATTAGGATAATATGTATCTGATTAGAATCTACATTAGAATTAATATGTATCTGATCTATTATATCTAGACTATTGAAAAGTATATATTTGAAAGCAACAGAATTTAAATATATCATATTTTTCAATTTTATTTTCTGTGTCTGTCTTTATTTTCTTCTGTCTGTTATTCTGTCTTCTGACTATTCTTCTCTTAGTTCATCACACAAAAACTACTCGCCAGATTTGAACGACGTTTTGCATAGTTGTACCAGGCGGTATGTAGGCATCAATATGCATTACATTTCATATTATATGTGTATATTGTGTAGGTGTATTATTTTACGGACGAGAACGAAATCGCAAACTGTGCTTCAAATACATATGACATCTAAAAATACACCGTTTATTTTCTTAAATCCAATTCGGTTGTAGTTTTTTATTTTACGTCGATAACATGAGAATTAAGTTGCATATAAACATTTCCAAAATTTCGATACAGAAATAACCAGAGCACCAGGTAGAGTCATTAGCAATTTTATTCCGCTCACACTTTAAAATGATCTCCACAATAATGTATTTAATGCCATTTTATCGCAAATTTATTGTCATTTGTAAATATACTTGTGACTTACATATAATTAGACAGTTATATAAACCTTTTTGGAACGATATGTTTATTCATCTGTCTTGTATAAAAACTGAATAAAATGGTCTGAAGTGAATTCTCCTTTTTACTTTAGTTATTGAGGTATTAGTATGCATTGTAATCGTAATGTAATCGTATTACAAGGGGTCACATACTGGATAAATGATTGAGTTCCGTATCCAATGTATCCATAATTCAGAAGGCAAGTTAAGTCATTGGCAGTTAAACAATTTATAATTGGACCCAACTATTGCCGTATGGTGATAGTTGTTAAACTAGATTAGAAGCCTATTATTTGTATCTCAGGAGTTAAAGAATAAAGAGCAATGGTATCCTTCGCTTATCCTAGGAGACGAGTAAAAAAACGACCTTTGAGGATAAAGCAAAAACTGTACAGAGGTCAAGTCACTTAAGAGCCTACTTAATTTGTGCCTGTTATTAGGGTTGCCTAAACTTGATATTTTTTTTAAATACGTTGTTACTTAAATTAAATTACTTAAATTTAATAAAATTACGGAAGTTTCGACTTCAACTGACCGTAGATACATACCTGTTTGTAAATGTAATTCAGTTGATTTCTTGAATAAGAAAAACAAAAAAGTAACTACGTAAAAGTATTTTTTGAGAGTTATTGATGCACATAAAGGAAGAGTTATTTTATCATTTTTAACACTTAAATCGTAAAATCACTTGCATAATTTTAATTGCTTCTCCGTCAAATTAAATTCGTTACGTGAAGTATATTCAGTTAACTCCTGTCGATTGTCCTACAACGGAGACTACTCAAACGGCACGCTTATTACGTAACAGCATGCGACAGCCAATATCGCGCGATATCTGCTGTCAAAACGAAAATTTGTGTAATGTAATTTATATAGTGGCGCTAAATCTACCGCGAAAAGTGCATTTTACGGTCATGCAATAATAGATACGCAATAGTCATACATGATACTATTTCTTTATTACAATTAATCACCGGTCGCACAGTGATCGCGTGGCTGTCGCTGTCGGCAATTTTTTAGGTAATAACCCAGCGGTTTGTACTACAGCGGCGTGTACGTGAATCTATCAATGAAAGCTCATGCAGACATCGCCGCGCTATATGTGAATGCACTTACAGCGGACTGCTTGTATGAATCGTGGTGTATGTATAGTTATTTATGTAATTACTGCAACCCAATTTCTTTCATCTTAGGGCTGTGTACCTTTGAGAGATTTTCCCACATCACCAAACAAGGTTAAAAGCTTCATAGGCGGCTTGAAAATTCCGACAGTAAGTTAGCCATAGTCCCACATCCTCTAATCACCACTGAATCCTAGTAGTATGGCTTATTAGTTAAAAGTCCTTTTCTTGCCACTACGACCTATAAATAAGGTGTCACTACTACTAATCTCCCTCTACTTTCTTTGCCTACTTTACTCATTGAGATAAGCGTAAAGTAAATATTGTGTTTGTTTGTGCGTGAAAACGTGTGAAACGTGAAAACTAATAATTTAGATAATTAACGATATTAAGGTAAAAGTGTCAACTGAGTTATAAAAAAAATTAAGCGTAGATGTCCTCCCGTTGTCCCTAACAGTATAGTCAAAAAGACTCATGCGCCATGCATCGCGGTTCTTATATCTTTCAAATCCTCAAATCTTATCATTTCTCACACACTTTCGTCAAGGTACGTAAGTGCTTTTGACTTTTCCATCAGCTAAGACTCTGGCTAAAAAAATTATGAATGCAAAACATCACTAATCACGATAACATTAATTGCATAAATGAAGTTAACTTAATGTGAGTAATTATACATTCACATGTATTGATGTATACATGTACATTACACACACATAAATTAAATTAATGATTCAAGTAGCAATGAACAGAATCCAAATATAGTAAAACTATGAAAAAACAACATTACTGATACAAATTACGCATTACATATCTTGTTAATAAAAGCTTTGACATTATCTCTACAATTACTGCTTAAAGATACATTTTACGTCCTACATTGGCGATAAGTTTTTGTGAAGTAGGTTTATTCAAATAGTTTACATGAATGATATCGCCTACAAATTATATTAGATAATTAGGCGCAGTAAAAAAATATTATGTTGGAGTTTTTATCTATTTAAATAATAAATAATAACACAGACAATTTACATATGTAACAGTAAAAGTTTGTAACTAACTGGACCATTTTTTTATGTTCTGTATGTTCATGTCTGTATTTGGGTAGGAATGATCGATATTCATCTTAAGTGGGAAAACATCGGTGTTTTAACATCGATGTTAGCATTTCCGAAAAACCGATATCTCACTGGTAAGCTACAACAATATTTTTACATTTAAATCATGAATGACCACAAAATCTTACTAAAACTATAACTATTCTCTGACATTTGATTGGAACTTTATACTATAAAAAAAATAATGGGGTCTAGCAATTTTTCCATAATTTCGTCAAAAATATCTATATATAAAGACATCAACTTTTTCATTGCGATGATCACCGGATATCGATGATTGAGGACACGGAAGGACACAAGGATGATAAACAGGCGTTCGAAAAATCTTGTAAAAAGTGGTCTGCAAGAATTGCTACAGACATTTTAGATAGTTAAATTATGTTTTAAGTTAAGGAACTGTGTTTTTTTGTGCTACTGTTCAATAAAGTTATTATAATTTTGCAAGTTTTCGTCGAATATTGTAGTTATTTTACAGTTCCATAGACTTTTTTTGTAAATTAGGGTAATGGAAATGGCGATCAAAGATTGATATATTGACTTGTGGCGTTCAGAATATAATCAGTCTCGCAGGAGACCATAACATCACTAAGGAAGACGATTCTTTCGTCATGGATGACTATTTTCTTTACTAAAGCCCGTCTTGCAGAATTATACTCAATTGAGAGTCTCTGTTTGGGATATAATAGATTAGAAAGAAATGCCGCTTTTCAACGCGTATAGGGCATCCCTTTGTAACGGTGCTCAATCAGAGATTATCACTCGAGATTCTAGATTTTCTTTTCCATACATTTACGTGTTAATTAAAATTTTGTTGATTTTTGATATTTTTAGATAAGTCTATAGCAAACTACAAAAGCCAAAACACTGATTAAAGCAATAATTACCAAACATTTAATTTTCTAAAACGAAAAACAATTCTATGACATGCGGTTTTAATTTGTGATGTTAAGGTAACACTAGATTGGCGCCTTTGAAAAAGTAAATAACTGGGTAATGAAATTTACTTTACTTTTTAAAAAAACGTAGTTTAAAGTTATCCGAAGTCCTAAAAACGCTTTTTACTAGCGATAATCTTCGCGAGATCTGATGGTTGACAATGTTACCCTACTCGCCATAACTTTGGCCCACCAAATATTCGGCTATTTTTGCGATTTTCATTTACTATTTTGATAAATATCGCCTGGATTCAAGTTAAGGAGGTTTAATTAATTGAAGAATAATTTACATTTCTGGTAATACTGTCTGTCTGTACAGTACAGTGCAGTGCAGTACAGTACACTACAGTATAGAGATAAAGCCTAGTTTGGGGGTCACGCGATTTTTGTAATCCAAAGTTAAAAAAAATTACTAGTGTATTGTGTTAGTGTAGTGTAGTGACTCAGGTGTTACTTTATGAAAATTCATTTCATGTAAAGAAATCTTGCAATTTTTAGTTGTCTTGCGCCAATAATTCCATAACTGGCGGGGTTATCACCTAAAAATTAGCAGACAGCTACAGCCACCCGATCGTTGCGCGATCGGTGGCTAATTGTAATAAAATATTGATATCATATGTGACGATTGTATCTCTATTGCGCTTGCGCTTGCGCTTGCTTGAAAATGCACTTTTCGCAGTAATTTTAGCGCCACTATACAAATTGCATTTTGCAAATTCTCGTTTCGACAGCAGATATCGCGCGATATTTGGCTGTCACATTCTGACTGCACGTTTGATAATAAGCGTGCGGTTTCGGTACAGGTTAGCTGAGCGAATCTAAACTCTGGAATATCCTGAGGATGCTTTGTCAAGAGGCGAAACACATGTCGATTAGTGGAATCGGAATTTTGGGCAGAAGATACATGAAAATTATAAAAATTCGTCACAATTACTAGTGTTTTTAGTTACATAAATAAGACTTATTTTTTTCACATTTATTGTAAAAGATGATCTTATCGTCCACAGAATAATAATAATACAAACACTTACGAGTGGTCTCATAGGTCGCTCTGGAAACCAATCTTATATTCCGAACGCAATTCTGCCGATATTAATTCATCATTATCGACGACTTGAGTATAACTGAACTTGAAAATACTTATTATTACCTAGACTACTAGACTAGAAACTGCCTAGACAAAAAAATTAAAATAATGCTCTTGTCTTACAGACCTTACGTCAACAGTTAAGGGTTGATTCTTAGGTACATCTGTTTCTAAGCCTTAATGCTTGTTTGGGAGAGCAAGAAAAATATAGAACGTGCCAGCTGCTATCTTCCCACACAGTTCGTATGAGTCGCTAAAGGAATAGGTTTTATAGTCACTACTTAGTTATGTATTGTCATTTATAAGTCCAAATAATAATGTATATTCTTTTAAAAATAATATGAAAAAAATATAAATACATTAGGCATATAGGACAATAATGACTTTCTAAACGACGATAATTTATTAAAAAATGAAAATGAACATGAATGATTTTATGTACGTAACACTTCTTTTCTTTATATTATATTTTTAAACTTATTCATGACCTATGTATGCCCTTAGGGGTGGAACACAGTGAGCGTAAATTATGTGTTATAACACCATTAATACCAGCGATTCACATGTTAAATAAATGAATAAATAAATACTTATTTCTAAAAAGAGAGTCGACGTCGCCGTATGATTGTGAGCACAATTAGTTTATAATCTATGTCCCGAAATTGTACACAGTCGATAAATTGTGAATTGTACCCATACTACTTACAATATAACGTAATAATTTACGATACTTTATAATACAATCTACAAGCCAAACCGTCAAATTGTGAACTGGTATCATACTTACATGCGACGGAACGCACCTCGCGCGCTGATTGGTTGAACGTCATGTGACCAGCGGCGCCATTTTTGGCATTCATTCGAACATAAACGAACGAGATGTTTTTGTGGTTTTTAATAGTTTTCGTGTTGAAAATGCTAAAGTTATAACAGAGTTAAATTTAATAGTAAAAATTAAATATAAAATTAACCAAACGGTGAAGTTACAATGATAAATAACCGTCAGTCGCTGAATATAACCTAAATTATAACGAGCCACTGCCAAGACCGACCAATCAGGGACGGTTCACAATTTTACGAGTGATAAAATAGGACAAATTGTGAATTCTGTCGGTAAGTGCAGTTTGGTTCACAATTTGACGAGTCGACGATTTGACATGGATAGATTATAAAATATCGAAAATTAATACGTTATATTGTAAGCAGTATTACACGTTTCACAATTTCTCGACAGTTTACAATCTCGCGAGAGAAATAGAACTAACGGTGTTTACAATCATACAGTGACATATATATATTTTTGTTGGTTCTTGATGCTTCTGATTGCTCTGTTCATACCAAACAGAAAATTGCGTGAGATGATATTTATAAGTATGTGAACACGATTTTTAAGCCGTGTAGGTGTAAAAGCAAATTCAAATCTTACAGTTAATTCGATGACCTTTTAAGAAATGTTATTATTTATAGCCCATCTATGAATGATTTATTTGATATTATTAATTAAAAGGGAGTAACCAATTTATCACGACATCGAATTCTCGTACCGTTAACGTTACGCTTTTTCAATGAATCTACATATCCGAACATAATTTCGTACTGGTAATGATTCGATACTATCATTGAGCTTAAGCCATTTAAGCCTTATTAGATGGATGACCCAGTAACAAACATAATATCTAGAGTACTTTATTGATATAAATCGGTACATATATATCTTAACGTTAATATTTACAAACTTAAAACTAAACATTATTTTAAATTATAGATGTGCTCAAAGTTGTCGCTTAGAAAGCTGTCAATGCTTAGGGTGCCCCGAAGACTGGCAACATTACCTCCTTGAATAGTCAAACTGATTCGTTGGCGAAAGAAGCTGCCAGTCCGATGGTCTCCCGAAGCATCGGACCTTCTATAACAAATATCAGATCCCAGTCAATGGGCTTCAGGGCCTCAGGGTCCCAAAGTTTCGACAAAGATACCTACTCTCTAAGATTTTGAAGATATGTTAAGCTGTTGTGCATGACTAGACATGGAGGTAGGCTAGGAGGTATGCTAAGGTACATAGGTGGCCATCCTATACTGTCGGTTCTTTTTTTTCTTTCTTTATGGCAAGGCACAAAGATTAGCGCATTTGCCAATGTCACGTACTAACAAGTAGAATCACAGGCAAATTAGTTTGTTCTTATCGTAAAACACCTCCAGTAAAGTGATAGTAGGCTTTACTGAAGTTTTAAAGGACTTCTTGGAAGAGCGCGAGAACTTCAGCTACACATGTTTATTTAGATGTCCTCCATTCTTGTCACTTACACGAAACTTTTAAACACAATATACTATCACTGATGTATTTTAAAACTCCTAAAAATGTAAAAACATGGAAAATCTAAACAAAATGACAACCTCACTTCTCCCGTTCCCGCAAAAAAGTCCTGTCGGTTCTTTTGCCTTCTAGAAAAGAGTACAAGGCTTCTAACTTGATTTAACGACTACCGCCATATAACAATAGCCGAGACAAATGTCTAAATGTTCCAATGCCATTAGGTCACGCATCTTAGTGACCGCGAGCAACGTTACTTAACCTCAGTGATTGTAATTTTAATTTTCATAACATACAGAATGAAATGTTATAATTGCAAAAGTCAATGACGAATGAGTGCGCTCTAGTGCAAAACAATGTTTGTCCCTTATTATATAACATTACGTAACATACACTCGAAATAAATTGAAACACAAATAGAAAATATACATGTCTTCACGCTGTGTCCCTATCGGGGTAGTCAGAGAGGACGGAGCGCCAAGTTTCGTGGTCCTTACACACTTCTTTCGCTTCCTCAAAACTCATATTTCTTAATGTGTGTATGTATAACAACTTAACTAAATACAACTCCCAGTTAAAATTAGGCCGTTGACTTGACAACTAGCCAAATAATTTATTTTTTATCATCTCTCAAAAACGTAATTTTGTATACGATATGTACCAGATTATGAACGGCGACGTCATCATTTTACTCCTTCATCAACGAATTTGTTTCAAAAATTTAATAAAATTTTCAATTTTATTTTTATTCGTCTGTGATTACAGGCTGTATGTATATATAGATAGTAAGCAATAAGTTGCCGATTATTCCTTTGTTTAAAATTCATAACTTTTGTCTTGTCTAGATTTATAAGTAAGTGATTACTTTCTAGCCATTCTGTTATTTCCTTAACACTTGAAATAATCTCATTTTTGTTGTTGTAAATTATGGTACAGTCATCAGCGAATAAAATCATGTGGTTATTAGTACAATAAGGTAAATCATTTATGTAGATAATAAAAAACAACGGCCCTAAAACACTACCTTGAGGTACATCTTTTGTAATCAATTTTTGGGTAGATGTACAATTTTTAACCGTTTTCGGAATGGGACATAATTTATTTATCTTGGTTATCTATTTCCTATTGCTCAAATACGGTTGTAGCAAGTTCAATGTATTTCTTCTTATTTCATAATATGTTTCTAATTTCTTTATAAGTTTACTGTGATCTGCATAACCAAATGCCTTCGTCATATCCATAAACAATGCATAAACTGGTTTTCTTTGATTCATCTTAGCATAAACTTTATCTAAGAAGTCATATATTGCTATATCAATTGACATTCCCTTGTAAAATCCTTTTTTTTCAGATGCCAACTTGCTATTAGATTCTCAAGAACTAAACGGATTATTATAAATAATCTTCTCAAAAGTTTTAGAAAAGATAATAGTTAAGGCTACAGGTCTATAGTTTTTAATATCTTCTGTACTATCTTTCTTATGAAGTGGTTTAACAACTGTTTTTAACTTTGATGGAAAAACGCCCTGCTCTATGCACAAATTAAAAATATGACATAGTACCGGCGATATCATGTTACTGGTATATTTTACTACTTTTGTTGATATGTCATAAAAACCGGTACTCTTCTCATTTTTTAATTTTTTTATAATTGTACGTATTTTATCTTGGTCAGTTGGCTTCATGAAAAAAGAATTAGAAGAATTAGAAACAGGATAATATTTGGACTTAGGATTTTTATTATTACTAGTTGATGTATGTACTTTGTCCATAAAGTAATCATTAAAAGCTTCCGCTATTTCTGTCGTATCAGTAATATATGTGTCGTTACTATTAACTTGTGTCACATACTCTGTAGGTAAATTTAATTTTTTGTCACTGTTTATTGTATTCCATGTAGCTTTGGACTTATTACTCGAATTTAAGATAACGTAGTCATTCTGTGATTTCTGTGTTAGTTTAATATACATTACAGTATACAGATATACATTTTTGACTAATGGATTCTTTGATATTCTATATTTCTATAGCAGTAACCTCTTATGTTTACTGCATAATTCGATATCGTTTGAGAGCCAGCGGGGAAGTTTTTTCGTGTGATTTTTTATTCTTATTACTGGAAAGCATAAATTATAGAAAACTTCAAATAATTCAAAAAAGATGTTGTAAGCCATTTTACCATCATCACATACTTCATGGAAATGTAGACCATCAATACAATCCCTAAACTTGATTTTTTTAAATATATTCTCTTTTCATACGAAACCAGTGGTCAAAGTTACATGTTTATTTTACTGAACATCGTACCAATTGAGCTTTGTGATCTGATACAGCACACTCGATTAATTCGAATTTTGATCCACATATATGTATAATATCATCAATACATTGTCCCACTGACAGGTCGCGTCACTTTCATAAAACCAAATTAAGATTGCAGCTTAATATTATTTCTTTAAACTCCTTTATGTATTTAGTATCTTTGACATGTCAATGTTAAAGTCGCTAAGAATAAGGAAATTACAAAGTATTATCAAAAAAACTTGATAATACTTTGTAATTTCCTTATTCTTAGGTACTCTGTAGATACATAAAATATTAAGATTATTTTTAATAAGTTCTACTGCACAGCACTCTATAACATTAGAAATATTGTATTTTGAGACATAATCATACATTCTAGCATCCAAATTGTATCTAACCAATATGCAAGCACCTCCCTTCCTATTTTGATTTACTATTAATAATTCATTATAAGTAACTAATAGGGATTAAAGTATTTACATATATTCTTAAATTTGTTCTTTCACTGTATTCTTAATGTATTCTTTGTTTTTTAATTGATCGTGTCACTGCAGTACACTGCACATTAGAGTTGCACTCAACTAACGTTTACTATTTAAGTTATTTTTATTTTAAAACAGTTAAATAGTTATTTCTCATTATACACATTTGTAATAATATTAATAACATTTACGGGTGACGTTGTAATTTAATTGACTTTTATAGTATACTTTTGGAAAAAGACAATGTTGTTTTTATTTTTTATTGTAAATTTACGCGGAATAAATTGTTTTTTAGGCAGCGCTATCTACCCTTCTGAATAATTAAAATTAGAAAAAATTTTTTTTTTATTTTCTTTCAATCAGTCATATTACATCTCTATATTTCATACTAAGCCTTTTGTAATTGAAATTTGATGCAGTTAAGTACCCAATTGTTCGTGTTTCTATATTACCCTGTAGAAAACAAGTTAATCTTACATAACAACGTAGCTTTTTTATTTGGTTATTACCTGGATCTGAGGTTACGTAATTAAAATGATTTACAACGAAGACTAGCTACGCTATCATTAACTATAAAGTTATGTACACATATCTTTCTTTTTTTTTCTTCTTTTGTGTATAATAGTAATCGCTCGGTGTTCAAAATTCGACCGTAAATATGAAATAAATGCTTTTTCCCTTGACTTACACTCCACGGACATGAAATAGCTCACAGCTCACACTCATGCAAAATTTACGCTCGAAAATCGTTCAGTCAATCTGCCAGTAATTTATTAGCAACATTTAAAAATTCTTTTTGGCGTAAATTTCTACTCTGTACAACTGTTTATTATACCTCTAACCAAAAATCAAAATAGACGGAGTATTTCCCCTTAGAGCGTGTCCGTTTTTTGTTGACCGACTATAATCAATACAACAATACACAGATTAACATGACATGTTTTTATTTTCGTCAAAATACTTAGTAGCCAAAATATTTAAGATTTACGAGTTTTTTGAAATAATGATTTCAGTAATGTACGTGAAGTCGGTCGTGAGCTGACACGAATTACACTTACAGTGCGAGGTTCCCATACTTAATATAGCTAACTGTTTTACTCATGGTTACGCTGAATGAAACAAAAAGAGACAGGAAAATTCGTTTGACACAGGGCGATAAGAGCTTCAACTTATTATAGCTCCGCCCATTACGTTTCTTGATCCGAGGATCATAAATTATTATGTGGTTGACATTGGCTACATATGAACGTAAACACTTAATGTTTAATTTTATTTAATTTAATGTATTTGTAACACATCCTACTAATATTATAAATGTGAAAGTGTGTGAGGATGGATGTATGGATGTATGTTTGTTACTCTTTCACGCAAAAACTACTGAACGGATTTTGATGAAACTTTACAATAATATAGCTAATACATCAGAATAACACATAGGCTTATACGTGAAAGAAGTCGCAGACAAAAGCTAGTATTACATATAAATGTAAGCTTTTCGCTTATAAACTTTTACTACGACTAATCTCACAGTTCTCCATGCGCGCAATATACATATAAAGAGTTACAAGTTTTCTCGTCACGTATTGATACACAGAATTTAAACAATTTCAGAAATTATGTGACCCAAAGCTAAGCATTAAGCGTGTACTATAGGTACTGAACGATTAACTTGGGGAACTTTCATTAACATCCAGACTCTACCGTCAGACGTCTAATACCCGAGCTCCGAAAGTACAACCGCCGCGCCAATAGTCTAGTTATACTTGCAATAAAAGCTCGTATTACAGAATGGATCCCAAGTTAGTTTTAAGTTCACAGTCAACTTTTAACATTGACTTTTCAATGGAGTGGTAAGACATTTACCTTCCAAGCTGGAGACCCAAGTTCAGTTTCAGACCAGTCAAGGTCAACCAAGGAAACGATTTTTTTCTAATTTGGCTTGGAGTCTGGGCGTTATTGGTAATTAATTGGATATTACTGGTAATTCGTTGCCTAGTACCCATAATACAAGATTTGCGCATACTTTGGAGTCATACGTAAAACTGAGTAGTTAATTTACAGTTCAATCATAAAAATGGATTTACTTTTCTGGATTTAGATTTTGAAGGTTACAAGGTTTTGAAGGTTTTGAAGGTTAGGTAAAATTCCGCTTTGTTACAACCCGGCTTTTGGTCAAAATCAAAGGTTTTTGATCAAAACTCGAATGATACCATTGTATATACCACAGATTATTATGACAAGAAACTTGTGCAAACGCATTCGAGAATCCAGAAGTATTTGACCAGTATTGATAACATTTTAAATTTAACTTTTTATTTTTTGATTCTAAAACAAACAAAAAATTAATTTGGCTTTGCATTCTAACGCATGTAAAGCCAAAAACGAAAGTTAACTTTTGAGAAAATGAAGTCGTTATAACCTCTTTCTACACCTTGTGATTTATTTATTTATGGATTTACGATATAGCTGTAGTTTTAAATAGTCAAGTTTGAACTAGCCCCATTTATCAACGTTAGACATATACAACATTGTCAAATTCTTTATGGCGTGTAACACCGTTGTCCAAGGTTCACACTTTTTTAATAGTAATCGTGAGTTATTACAATACAAAAGTAGGACCAAAAAGTCTAGATAAATTTAAGAAAAATATAAAAAATAAATCAGTTTATGCTTCTGTTTAATTTTTGCTTTATTGTAGTTTCAAATTACTTATGAGTTATGACAATTCTCTCAATCTCAAAATGAATCTTAACATATTTCACTTTATTATTATTATACTTAATAAATATTACAGACATTATAATAACATGCCTCTATTATTATCTCTACCGTCTCTCACATATCTTCTAAACCGTAGTAGACTTTACCTTGATGTTATCATTAGTGTACAATGTACATAAGGCCTTACAAACTTCGTGACTGCCGCGCCATAACAATAAAGCACGCCCAAATTTAAACTAATTTAATCATAACTTACCGAAACTGTTCAAAAAATCGTCAGTGAAGAATTCCAATTCGAAAAGAAACTACATTCGCACCGACCAAACTCTAAACAAACGAGCAAACAATCACACAAAATCACTATTTGTTTGACACCGTTCCTGTACGCACTCGTTTCAAAAGCACACAGTTCCAATTTCGAAAAATCAATCGAGCTCTTTTAAATTTCGAACGATATTCAATTTTCACGTGATCCGCTGCACGGTACTGAGTGGCGCGAACGACTCCCGCGCAAGTTGTATAAAGACTGGCCTCTGTAATGTACCGCACGCCCTCACACCTGCTCGCTACTAAAAAAACAATAGCAAACAATAAATTCATAGTAGCATAGAGTGGTTATGGCATAGACGGCCATTTAAGTTGACTTAACTGGCTCTATGCAGCCGTAATTGGTACATAAATTGATATTTATAAGGTCACTATAGAAGGTCAGTGAAAAAGACATAAAAAGATCAATAATTTAACCTCTCCAAAGGCTCTCCATCATACATAATGTTCGATTTTTTATTACGACGGCCTTTCTGCATTAATATACTCGTAAATCCTTGCTTCATAAACTACGACATAATCTATTCATTAATTATGTTACACTATACAAGCAAATATTACGTCGTTATTAAGAAAAAAAAATTATTAAAATGTACTTATACATATTACGTATAGTAACAATTTTTATAAAAGGAAGAATTCTCAAATAAGTGCTTTTTTGTAAGAGAACTTGTCAGTTATACATACTAGCTGTATCATGTCTAGCTATTTCATAGTCCTAACTCAGTACCTGAAAATGTTTGAAGTGTTGTTTTAACTACATTTATTTATATTTTCTAGCTCTCCATCCCGGCTTCGCCCGGGTTGATTACATAGTGTATAACATAGGTTATTTGAAAGGTACATAATTCCAAATGGACATAGGTCCATCTGGAACAATATACCTTTCAAATAGTGAATAAATTTTTCAAATAGGTTCAGTAGTTCCGGAGATTACATTCCACATATAAACTTACACAATTCGCTCTCTCTCTTTATAATATTAGTAAAGCATGGTAGATTATTTGTAGTTCCAAATACGAAAGAGGTCAACGAACTACTAAATATTTATTAGTAATAAGACGATATTATTTCATGTATAGTTATCTTATTTTGATAGTAAAAATTATTATTAATATGTATGAAAGAAATTTAAATCAAAAGATCAGTTAATGTCTTTTGATTGATGTAGTTTATAGTTTTATATGAATTCGAGAATAAATTATGAAGTTCGAATACATAGTTTCTGAATTAAATATGTCACTGAAATACAATTTCAACAACTGCTTTTATTGTATCACGCAAAAATGCATACATTATTACCTACGAACTAATTAGTTTACTAAATAAATGCACGAGCATAGACAATTTGCATCAATTAAAAATAAAAACTTGTGTACAACTTACTAATATGGTGCTCACAAACCAACAGAAGTAAGTTATTGCCACGAGTAGAAATTAAATTAAAATTTCAATGTATTAATTTATGGAGATTTGTATATTTATAAAACAAACTGTATATTCAGTTCGGAAAGTTTGAATTAAAAACGAATTAAATGACCGGGAGCCAACGTTTTGATTAATTTGTACAACGAAACGAAATAACTGACCACATTTCATTAAATGTGTTTAAGTAAAAAATTCTGGTTAGGTTCCAGGAATATCATTAAGAAAGCAACAAAAAATAATATATTCTTAATTTAAAAGAGCAATTAATTAGAACTAATAAAAAGCTTATAAAAATAAAATTGCCTTTAAACTGAGTTAATAAACACGACGAAATTGGTCTAGAAAAACCATTATAGATTTAAATATCTCAACAAGTCTAAAATAAAATGTATTTCCTTATAGTACATCTTTTGCTAATCTAAATAAATTATATTTTTTAAATGTTCTTTAAAATTCTCAGTTCACCTGGTAAACAGTTTTATTTTTGTAAAAAAAATTAAAACGGAAATAAGCAGAGGTATATTATGAGAACTCATGTTTGTTGTCCTTGTGTTTGTTGTACATGGAGCACTCAACCTATAGAGCTGCAATGTTATTTATTAAGTATGAAAACAAATTACGTCTATGGTAAACACTATTGCAGTTACTGACCTTCTGTTTCATAATTTTATTTTTTGCTGTTTTTGCCATAACACCGAATAGAGCAATAAGCCATTACATAAATATTTAAATATATGTCCAATGTTGGTTATGTACTGCTTAATGCGAGCAAGAGTTGATACTTGTTAGTGTAAATAAACTGAGCAGTGGTGAATAAAATGGTCCAAAATTTCTTCTCTATAGGTTGAGTGATGTTGTTGTATTTGCACGGATGCGAGTGCGCATATGTTTATGTGTATTAGTACTCGTAACAACACAGTGGTTAGAGCAGATTAAGGTAGGGATTTTGATATTAAAATTTTGTTTGTTTTAAAAGACAGGCTTGCTACTTGGTGAGGAGTTTTAATTAATTCAATTTTTATAATTAACTACTTACTATAACTAGTTAATTAAAAAGTCTAATAAAAAAATAAACACCTAAAATAAAGCTGGCATCATGACCTTCTATGTAACAGTGGCGCTTGTGACGGTATAAATCAAAAACCGGTTTCGAAAATTATTGTCTTTGTTCATCAAATAAGTCTTAACCGCTGATTATAAGACTCATTATCGTTTGTTTTTTTATTAAAGAGGTTAATTTTACACCTTCGTGTAGCCATTGGTGGTAAAATCAAAGTCTTAGTACACATTAAGTTACAATTACATTATACGAAACATTACTCTTAATACATGCATAATACATAAAATCATAGCATATATATAGCGTATGGAATCAACAGAGTATCAAAGCCTTACATTATACGAGTACATTATGTATGCTT
Source organism: Zeuzera pyrina (assembly GCA_907165235.1). Taxonomy (NCBI): domain Eukaryota; kingdom Metazoa; phylum Arthropoda; class Insecta; order Lepidoptera; family Cossidae; genus Zeuzera; species Zeuzera pyrina. The sequence continues at coordinate 5,121,844 of OU015637.1, forward strand.
CAAGATCGAAGCACAATCAAATCATACCTTAACACCATTTTTAACGAATGAACGTGTGTTCAGTTACAGATGATAAGGCGCAAATGTAGTAAGATTGGTTGCACATCGCTTCTTCAATACATTATAATAAACCTAGAACTCTCCTTTAATGATCTGCTTTCTAAATCAAAGAGTTAACATGTTTTATATTTTTCCTTTTTTCAGAAACTACTACAGAAGCATACTTAACTTTATTACACAACAAATCAATTATTATTTGTTATGTAAAGTATACATTAAAAATGTGTAATTAATAATTATTAATTTACACATATTTCATGTCTTATTAGCTGAAGATAATTTGTATATTTACATATCTAGAAATTATCAAGAAAACATACTTTAAAAAACTGCGGACCATAAAAAAGGGTTGACTACATCTGGACACAATGATAAGTTGAAGTAATGACTAAGCCTAGTGTCAATCATAAGATTTGGACTCCTGTACTGTTGAATGACTCGTTTTGTAATATATTAGTACAATAATGATTGAGTCATTGACTAATGAATGCCAAGATTGTGTGACTTGCAAATAGAACTCGAATTTGTTGTGGAAAGCAACTTTATGTCTAGATATGTAAAGATAACATCTTAAATCACAATCGCGAAACGTGTAAACATCTCAGGTCATTGAACCTAGTATTTGAAGACCTAATTTTTACGGAAAGAATATATTAAAGTAAGTCAGACAGACTGATGCGGACTAGGGCTATAAGCGTACGCTGGGAGAATGCCTTGCGTGGCTCTCGGACCAAGTCCTAGTACGCTAGATTGACGAAGATCTCTCCGTGGCAGAAGTAGCGGCGCTGTATTATCAGGAATAGTCGTAGAAGACTGTCTTTCAGCAAGGTCATAATAATGCGGAGGAAGGACTCTGAGCGAAGCTCCAGGAGGGGCCCAATTCCGCTCGAAAGTGACGATGTCGGAGCGAAGGCAGTGTACGCCCCGAACTGTCATCCCGGTAACCCGTGGCAAAGAATAAGGCTACATTATCCACCGCCTGTCGTAAGGAACTAGTAAAGGAAAGCTTAATGGGTCATGGCTGACCAGAACAAGGCCTCCGGTTGTCCACTATATGCGGCCCTGAGAATGGCATATGCTCTACATTACCACGGCATTGCGGAAGTGTTGAGGGTCGTTTTACGTCCCTAAGAAGTGCTTAATACACCACTAGAGGAGTTCCAGTGTTCTATAGGAGACCCTGGAGCGATGCGGAGCCGTTCTACATAATACGTTATGGCTTATGTTACATCTGTATTTTATGTACAATTTTTTATAATGAGGCTTGTTGTATAATCATCTTCGCTAAAAAAATAGCAAAAGCGCAAGTTTTTGCGCACAAAGGATGTCTTTTTACATACCAATACAAAATTTCTAAACTTTGTTTCTAGAAGTAGATATAACCCTTAATATATTTTTCCTCTAAATTTAAGTAGGGCTCTCCGTTCTCTAGACTTTTAAAATTCTTGGTCCAATAACTTTGGAGATAACAGGAGTAGGTAGAGGATCGAAATTAAGTTTGAATGGAAATCGATCCAGCCATTTTCGAAAAAAAATACTTTTAATCTTATAAATAAAGATATCTAAGGCTTTCTTTACTTTCCTTTTAACTTTACAGTTAAAAACGTAGTTTGACCTCGGTTATCGAAGATTTGAATGAGGTACTATTAGAAGTAAGACCAGTTAAATTTCTTGTATAGAACTTGAAAAAGTGTCAAATAAAAGTTAAACTAAAAATCGAAAAATCCCCGTACAAAAAATAATCAGCAATTATAGATACATACATATCTTCACGCTGACTCCCTCCCTAATGGGGTAGTCAGAGGGGACGGAGCGCCAAGCTTCGCCGTCCTTGCATACTTCTTTTGCCTCTTCAAATTTCATCATTCTCCTCACACAATTTAGCCTAGGTATGCGAGTGCTTTTGACATTTCCGTCAGCTAACAGTTTGGCTATTTGATCTTCGTAAGTCAGCCTTGGTCTTCCTTGACTTCTTTTACCAGCAATTATGTGCCCTTAAAAACAATAAATAATTATATTTCACTATCATTGGCCCTTTGAAACACACACTTTAAAATAGTAGGAAACAATATTATAAAAACCTTAGCCGAATCCAAAAAAGAATATTTAGGAATTTTAAAAATTATAACGTATGGTCTTCACACAATTCACAGCGCGCATACTTGCCTCGTAGAGTGCCCATATTAACACACTATACGTGCATGTCAAGCAGCTATTTAAAATATATTGAGCAATCATTTTGCGCATGTGGTCATAATAAAAGCATAATGAAATGACAATAGAATTTTACACACAGTGTTATGGCAGGAATTTCATAACGAGCATTGATCTTGATCAGCATAAAAGGTTAAGGCGAGATGCTGCAGTAGAGGCAGGGTTAAGGCGGCGTCGAGGTAACGTCAAGGTAATGTTAAAGCCGTCGAGGCAGCGTCAATCGTCGAGGCGGAATTGAAGCGATATCAGTTTGCTTCGATCCCGTGTTGAGGCCACGTGAAGGCAACGTCGAGGATCGCTGAGAGGACATAGTCCGCACAAAGATACAAGTCGAGGTGCAAATATCTTAACTCTAACATCTGTTGAAGAAAGGGATAAAATGAAGTGGCGGCGAAAGGAAACATTGTAGCTCAGCAGTGAGGTGTATCATATATTAGAAGCAATGGCTTATAATATATTATACTTACAGAAAAATTAGTTCCTAAAATGACTACACCAGAAACAAACTTGAGCCCTCTTGCTAAGAGCTTTCTCAGTTCTCAGCCATTGCACCACAGTACTCTAGTAATTATTAAAATGTCATGTTTTTAAAGGAAAACGAAACGCAATAAATATCTTCCTGATGTAAAAATGCCTGACACAAAATTATAAAAATACACTATAGGTAAATCCAACAAAAAATGAAAATAGTGTCATACAATTAAAGTTGTTACTCGGTGACGCCATACAATGAAAGGTTTTCCTCAAGACACGTTTATCAGTACCTCGATTCTGTTTGTTCCGTTTCAATCATTTGTAAATTATAAATCTTCCCGCAGACGCATCTTCAATTTAACTTTATACTTACATTACCGTTGTGCTAGTTATCGTGTAACTTCTGAATGTACATACTTTTTTTGTTGAGACGATTGTTCATAACTATGCCAGGATCTGATAAATGGTAATACGAATATTAATACGAAATTTTGCTGGACATATTATGGTATATTTTACCTACAAATCATTGAAGGATCATTTCCATATACTTCTGTGTACTGAACATACATCGTATAATTTGCCATATTAATGTAGCCCGAAACTTCCAAAATCACTGAGATACTGTCGCGTCTAGATTTTTACTTTAGAAATTATTTTAATTCCCTTCTATCAAAATAACGTTACTAAACAATACAATCTCATACATAATGCATACACAAAAGATAAAAATCACTTCATTTACTATAATCTGTGGTTTCGACATTCAAAATAGTGTTTCAGGTTACGGTTCGATGCAGACAGACCGACAGAGCATGTAATGAGCGTGCTGTGCTACGTTTGAAGAATATCCACAGATATAATACATATATACTTATTCAAACTTAATTATTTTTATTTCATAATGATTTCCTAAATGGAGTAAACATGGCATTATGTACTCGTTACAATAATATTTTTTCCAAATTCAAGTTAAATGTATTTCATGAAATATTTTTAAGACATAGATTTACCGCTAATTGATGTCGCATTTCACACGTCTGCACGAATTGTTAGACTGAAAGAAATTTATGGCGTAAACCTGTAATAGAAAGAGATGAGAATATCCACATATTTCGTCTCTATCGGTATGCTTAATGTTTTAAAACTGTTAAGCTATTGCATTTGACAGACATAAGAACCAAACAAATCTTCGTTCGTCAGTACTTTTAAGTTACTTAATTTATTGTTGAATTTTACAAGTGAAAATAATATATACATTTTGCAAACATATGTGATATACAGACTCTTGTGCGCGTGAAGTTCTAATGCAGTATTTTAGTCTGCAAAGGTCGGTCTTACAAACATAGTCTGACAAAGCCTGTAGTGGCCACTTCAAGGCAATATCTATTAATAATAGATCTGTGATATATTGTATTATCTATCAAATTGAACCTTTGCTTCATTTTATTTTCTTAAAGCTACGGGAAAGACCAACAAGCAATCAGTACACCTGATTGTAACTAGACTGAGGTCCATAAACACAATATCAAAACTAAGAAAACACTTCATATTGCAAATGTGTCGGCAACTCTGAGAGCTAAGATGATGTACCTCTTGTGGCAGAAGTTTCACCGGCCTCCACACCGCAACACAACAACGCAAGTATTTCTGTTTCACGGCAGGATTAGCTAATAAGACGGTGGTAGAGATCCGTTACCTTATTACGTAACAGCAGCCAGTAAGCGATAGCAGAATCTTACGCGATCAATCGCGATATGTTGATAAATCGAGAAAAATATAATGTCGCGATCTTGCAAATCGCGATCACTGCCTCTGTTGATTAATCAGTGAACTAAAAACTACAGCTAGCAACCTTATTTATGCTACAAAAAGTCATTTTACCTCATGGCCCCGTAATTACCAATTTAAAACAATCGTCGCGCGACTGGCGGAGTTGTCGTTCTTTACGTTATAACCCAGCTGGACGGCCTCTGAAAATTTACTTATTCAAAGGTTAATTTTAGTTGAATACTGTACAAGTACAGTCCTTCTACACCGGTCTAGCAGAGAGAGTAACATACATATTGTAAGAGTCCCATGGGATAGGAGATATTAGAAGAACTAGTGTTTTTTTTACTTTCTTCATGGCATAGCGCATTTGCCAATGGCGCGTATTAATAAGTAGAATCGACAGGAATCACATTGGAAGTTATGCTTTTCTTCTTATCGTAAAACTTCTCCAGTACAGTGATACTGAAGTTACAAAGAACTTCTTGGAAGAGCACGAAAACTTCAGCTACGCATGTTTATTTAGACCTATTCCATTCTTTTCACTTACGCAGAACTTTAAAACACAATATACTATCACTTTTGTACTTTAAAACTGCCAAAAATGTAAAAAATACAAAATCTAAATAAAATGGCAACCTCACTTCTCCCGTTCCCGCCAAGAACTAGTGTTAAGCGATGAGAAAAAAATAATTTTGCTGCCGAGTGATACACTCCGTTTTTCATTAAAAATAAATGAGAGAGGTCATTTGATACGTAAAAGCACAATTAAACATATTTTTTAATTTCTAGATTCTTTTTTTTCTGCCGCGCCGCCCAGATAAACTTCAACAGTAGAAGTCGAGCGCAACAATGTTGTGAAAACGTCAGCCAGTAACATTTTTCCTATTTTTCATACAATATTTTCATTTGACCTCTCGTGTTCCATATTCAAATTAATTTCTGCCCTCTGTAAGTCTTTATAAAAAAAGACATATTTTGGTTGCACTTATCGAGGAACCAATCATCGTTTTTCGAATAGATGGAATGAAACATAATTTTTGAAAAATGTTTACGTGGCTGACGTTTACGTGGGCGGCGGTAACCGCGCGCCAAAAAAAGGGAAATTAGATATTTAAAACCATAAAAACATGAATTTTTTTGTACTTTTACATATCGAATAACGACTCTCCTTTACTTTTCTCAAGGATGACTGAAAAGTATCACTCGGTAGTAAAACTAATTTTTTGCCTCGGGTGATATACATTGAATCCTTCGCTCCAATCTGGACTCGAATAAGCGCCTCGCCGTAAAAATATTATTTTACTCCCTTGTTTTACAATCTACTGTTATTAACGAGTGATAACATAACACTATTTTTCATTCCCCTCTACGAGAAAAATAAAAGGCGCTGTTACCACTATTAGATAGGTACCTAACATACAAAAATTTCATATTTAAAATTTTTAATGTGTAGCATCTTTCCTCTCGCTTTCCTGCAATCTGTGGGGGTGATTTCGTGAAAAGGCACGAAAGTGTGTAACAGGAAGCCGGGGAAGCGCGCGCTATTTGACTTGACCAATGAGCGCTCGTGGTGGTAGAGTTGGCCGTCAGATGGTACCAACGCATTTTCCGATAATTATTCGAATAAATATTTCAGTATTTAGCTTTTTAAATAATGAGGTTAATTTCTTTCGCTGCTCAATTGATATTTTTAATTTTTTTTATGGGGATTTTATGGGGAGCGGTTGGTTGTTTATTTTAATTATTCGCAAATTGTTTCTAGTGGATATTGTGATGTAAAATTGGCGTAGTTTTCCGTCTCGAAGTTCTACGTTGTTGTGCATTATGTGGAATTGTTGAAATAAGTGCTTATTTAGTAGTGTGATGCTGTGTTTTTTTTGTGGCTTTTCGTTTGTGGTGATTCGTTTGGCCTCAGCGGATTCTACTAGAAAGACTGCCTGAATATATTTGTTGGCAGAAATTCCAAAAAACAATTAAAATGCATTACGCCGACATTTTAATGAAATAATATGAAGAATTAATACCCCGTTGGGGATACAACGTGAAGATATGTATTTATGTACGTATGTAATATGAAGAATTTATCTATTTATTACTGAAGACAGCAGTTATATGGGCTGGTCCCTTTACCTTCCATCCAAAGGGAGAATCTTACTAGAAAAAACGAATTAATTAAGTACACGGATAATTTCTTTGATATTAATAATTTGTTAAATATTTACAATTCTACTTTAATTCTAATGATTTCGTGAGTTGCAGAGATGGGTAAATCTAGAGTAGAATATATGCGAGCTTACTGGCCGAAAAAACGTGAGGAAAAATTCAAGGCTAGAAATGTAGAGCCAAAAAAAATTGCGCAACAACTAACAGTGGTACTGTTATTGACGCAGTTTTTCAACGGTTTTTAAATACTTTGACATCACAAGTATATGTCTCATATTTTAGTTATCATAAGTCTATCGTCTCCGCTCTCCCCCGAATTGAACAAAAATAACTGTCTTCAATAAAAAATTGCATTATTCCTAGTGTTAATTAAATAAAATAAAATTTTCATTAAAAATAATTATTGTTCGTTACGAAAAATCATTTCAAGTAATACCTAAATCATTTTTTTCAGTATATAATGTTAATGTTGCTTATTACCGAGGTGAGATATTAGATGTTACACATCATATGCGACTACTGTAAGGCTCACTCGCGTTTTTTAATTATTTTATCCTTTTTCTCATTAACGCGTCAGCGCCCAAATAATCAGCCAGTGACATTTTTCGTTTCGTTTGACCTCTTTGATCGCGGAACACTACGAAACAATATTCGTGTTCCTTATACAAATTCATTTATGTCCTCAATAAAAATCTTCAAGGACTTTTTGGCGTAAACCAGAGAAGTGAGGTTGTCATTTTATTTAGATTTTCTATTTTTTACATTTTTAGGTTTTAAAGTACAATAGTGATAGTAGGTATATTTGTGTGTTTTAAAGTTCTGTGTAAGTGAAAATAATGGAGGAGATCTAAATAAACATGTGTAGTTGAAGTTCTCGCGCTCTTCCAAGAAGTCCTTTAAAACTTCAGTAAAGCCTACTATCACTTTACTGGAGGAGTTTTACGATAAGAAAAAACTAATTTACTTGTCATTCTACATGGAATCTACTTATTAATACGTGACATTGGCAAATGCGCTAATCTGTGCGCCATGCCATAAAAAAGAAAAAAAAATCTTCAAGAACTTTTTGGCGGGAATGGGAGAAGTGAAGTTAACATTTTGTTTAGATTTTCTGTTCTCTGCATTTTTGAGAATTTTAAAGTACAAAACTTAAATTAAAAATAAAAAAAATCCGAAACTCAAAAAAAATGTCTAAAAAGTAAAAAAAATAATATGGACCTAAATTGGCCCTTTAAGTTTATGATAAGTTGCAATGTAAATAGTAGTAGTAGTAGTCGTGTCAAGGGACCGCTAAGTTTTCCTAGTTTATTTAATTTGAAACTATTTTGGTCAAACACAGTTAAAATAATTGCAGCTCTTGAACAAAAAACCGCACTGAAATCGGTTCATCAGTTGTAGAGCTACGAAATCGCAGGGAAACAGACAGACTACGACGTCAAACTTATATTAATATTTCTGTTTACCGTCGGGGGTTGCAAAAAGCGTGTTGAACATGTATTAACTTAGAAGTTCATAACTTAGGGTTTCATAGTAATCTCGAACATAATATGAATTGAATTTACATACATATATGTATGTATGTAAATTCAATTCGTGTTCGTCTTCGTGGTCCTTACATTATTACATTGTACTTCTTTCGCTTCCTCAAATTTCGTCATTCTCCTCACACATTTTCGCCAAGGTATGTGAGTGCTTTCGACATTTCCGTCAGCTAAGACTATGGCTATTCGATCTTCGAAAGTTAGTCTTGGTCTTCCTTGACTTCTTTTACTATTCGCTTTCGCTCTGTAGATGAATTGAAAAAGAAATGAAAAGATTTTCAAAAAAAGAAAAGACGTTCAAAATACTCGTTATTTAATTTTCGCATCTCATTTCCGGTTTTGGATTGTCAACTTATGTATCTGTGCTGGTCAGTAGGTGCAAATAGCACGGAGTAAATCAGCTGTGGTATGCGGACGGACAAAGTCACTGACAGACATGACGTACTGACCCTTATAGTTTTGTTATATTATGTACGTCAGTACATAATATAACAAAACTATAAGGGTTGTTGGCTATGGAACTGTAAAGGTGGCTTGCACCAACTTTTTAAGTTCGATTTAAGGAACTGACATTCAGCGATGGTGCAAACGATGATTCAAGATGTCAGTTCCTCAAATCGAGCCTAAACAGTTAGTGTAAGCTATCCTTAAAGTTAATACGTAGTTTGATTAAAAAAGTATTTTGAATTGATGTAGGTAGGTCTTAACCGCAAATGAACTGGTTGTTCTTTGCCCAAGTTTTTCTAAATCAATACGGGAAAGACTTTTTTTAAGTTACCCCGCCCAAAAGGGCGAAACTAGGTTACATGAGACTACACTAAAAAATTCCTGCTGTACTAATCCACAATCAATTAATCTATATCTATGTATACAAGGTTAATGTGAAAGGGGGTATAAATCCGGCGGGGTTTCAATGTGTCACTGTTGACTGTTATATTGTAGATGTAACAATTACGGGATACGTTTTAAAAAAACATTCATTTAACAGGAAAAACTGTACAACCCTATTATTATGCCTTATATTCCAAATGTTTGTTAGCGATGTAAAAACGCCGATACTAGGGTTGCCTCACATTTTTACGCTAGAGCTATTGACTTTTGGTTAAGTTGTAGAACGCAAATTTTCCGTTGTCATGGGTACTTTAATACCCTTTCGTATGGATGTATGTATCATAATGGATGTATGTGTATGTGAAACCGCTAAACTCCAACACCGTTTGACCGATCACCATGAAAGTTGGCACGTACTTGTATTTTTCTTAGAGAAGGTTTTTATGTTATCCCCTTTGTTTGGTGTAAATGGCCACAACGCAGCCATAAACTGCAAGAATATATGTGGGAAAATATGATTGCTATTATATGCCATCTTCAATTCACAAGATTCTTTTACATCGAGAAAACCTTATCAAACATTTCGCAGTGGTTCCTATTGGACAGCTATCGGAAGACGCACAAAAGTCGCGCAACAAAGACTACAGAAACGTGTGCTACATCATGCCAGAAAATGTTCCTGAACAGCTACAAATGAAGATGTCTTTAAAACTCTATTGTACACTTTAGATCCGTATATAACAAGTCTAAGAAAACCACACGTATGAAATGTAAAATTTCTTAAGGAAGAGGCACTAAGTCTTCTAAAAGTGGCACCACTTGCAACTAACTCTAAATATTATGTGTAGAGCCTAAGCAGATGGCGATTTGTTTTTCTAATGTATTTAGTCTTAAATTTAATCATTACTTTTCACCTTTTTACAGTAGGTACCAGAAAATATAAGGTAATTAGGTCAATAAAAGCGATAATTTTTTTAGAAAAAAATATCTTTTGCCATTGTTTCTTGTAATTAAACGTAGTTTTAACTTTTTTTGTAATAAAATTATAACCTTGTATTTTACTTTAAATAAATCATTTAATTTTTTTCGTGCTTTCCCATTTTATTTTCTGTTTATGCTATTTACATTTATGAGAAATCACTATAAATTGTATACCATTTGAATTTCTATACATTACTGCATATGTGTACCAAATTACATCACGATATGATAAAAATTCATGAAGTTACAGGTTTTTGATCCGAAACTAACCTCCATTTTCCATAAGAATTCCTGGCGCTCAAGACTGAAACGGCTCCCTTTTAAGAAAATTCGTGGCAATATAAAATAATAATGTAAACAGATTAAGTTAATCAAACAATTAGAGTTCTTATTTATTACGTAATAAAGAGTGTATACACCTTCCTTTTTTGCTGTATAAAAGAGTAAAACTTAAAAAAAACATTAGGCTAGGTAAGATTTATTTTTTTAGCCTTAATATTGGCAATTATTATTTGCGCCGTGCGCTTGGCGCTCAGGTGCTGTCGAGAAGTGTTGTCAAACTAATGAAAAATATTTTGGTAAAATATGGGTAAAAAATTGGGAGTATTTACAAGTTGTAAATAATAAAATGTAGTTTATTATTTACAACTACCGCCGCCTAGTTCGCCTATATAAACAGGCCGGCCCTGGCTATAGCTAAAAAACAGGGCGTGATATAGGTAACCGTTACAGTTCTTCGCAGTGCCAGCCCGTTCAATAGAACCCACTGAGCTCCATTTTAATAAACTACTGTCAATAGGAACAATGATAATGTTTGTCATCAACACATTTATCATTCGATTTCCCTTTCCATACAAAAAGTTGTTTTACAGAGAATTTTAAATTATGCCTGTTGTATAGTAAATAATGTTAAAGATAATAACATTCAACTCCTTTTTAATTAAGTATTATAGTGGTCATACAAAAAATGTTTGCATTGACATTGTACCTTGTCAGATTATTTTCGAACAAAAAATTAGGCCTTATATCAAAACATCAAAGAGATATTGCCTAATGTTAAAACACTTAAAATCTGTCGCGACGGTATATTTAAAACGGAAAAATGATAAAGAAATAAAATTACTACATGAAACCGTTGCTAATAATAATTAAAATGAATTTAATATGAACAAAAATATAATCAATGAAAAGATAAAGAAAGGTAGATGTTAAAGACTTCGGAGAAATAAGGAATCGAATTCTGTTTACGTTGCGATTAGACATATTGTCTAATAATTATGCTTTGATTTTTGGAATTATATGCACACTAAGAAAATAATCGGGTATGTATTTAAAAACATTTACTTAAAAAAATAAACAATCCAATTAACGTGTATAAAATATAGATATAAATTTATAGATATAAATATATAATTTCATATATTTATGTACACGTTACTAAAACCTAAACACGCTCCTATTCAACTACATTTGGTACTAGCTGCGCCCGCGGCTTCGCCCTCGTCGAATATTAGTCCAAATAAAACGTAGCCTACATAAGAAACGGATAATAATTCGGTGCTGGTTAGGTGGCCGAATTCTATCTCTGGTATATCCTGAGGATGCTTCGTTGAGAGGCGAAACACGTGTCGATTTGTGATTTTTAGAGTTTGAGCGGAAGATAGCTAAAGATTTTAGGAATTTATCACGGATAATGTAGCTTCCTATTTGTGAAATAATTTGTAAGTTTTTTTCATTCAGTCGTGGGTCGTCTGATTAGTAATTCCAGAAGTTGATTCAGTAATTCCAGAGATTACCTCCAACATACAAACAAACGCCCAATTTTAGCTCTTTTGTACTGTATCGTACGGTCTGTAAGCACCGTTACATTCTGCTCTCTACTACACGTCCGCTTTCTGCCACAGAACATATCTCTCTGCGGCGGTCCGCAACCAAAGAGACAGCTTGTAGGTAATTATTTCCCCTACCTAGACAGCCGCCGTTGTGGCGTTGTCACTCGTGCGTGGGGGAGGACAGAGTACTTCTTTCCCTTTCGCACCTGTACACTACAATAACATTAGTACAGATGATTTTAATCTGGGTGAGAATGGATAAGTCTATTCTTAGTATGCTTTAATAATTATTAGTTTTACATGTAATAAAAAAAATACGCTAAACAATAAGAAATACAATCTTGAACTCGATTAAATTCGATAAAATTAGTTGATTGAAAGCATTTATCATCGAGATACCTACCTTAGTAAAAATTCACACGAAAAATTTAAATAGCATGAATGAAATACCCTACCTTGTATCAAGTACCTACAATTTATTTTCAAAATTGAATACTTAACGGTTGACATGAACGGTTACGATAACTTTAATTTTTGGGCTGATCACATACCATGGATTCCATTTTATATCGAATGCGATACATAACAAATCAGCAAAGAATTAATATTCGTAGCATATAAAATATTGAATTTCAACCGATTCCAACTAACAGAGAAGTGTAACCCATAACAAAGGCCTAGTGCGACAGCGTGCTGTTCAGTCATAGCAAGGCGACATGGAATTTATTGACGAGTTTTGAATACAGATGCAGTGAGACGCCAACATAATTACATATTTGGAGAAGGTGTGGCTCTACCTCCAGCGGATAGAAATATACACCGTCACATGTAACGTATTTTTTCACGGCTAGTTTCGCAAACCCAAGATCGCGTTACGTATCTACTACCATCATCTAACTATAGTGGGAACCAATGATTTAGCGCATCGTGCGAAACACAAAGACTTAACGGAGACGGTTAATGATGAATGCCGAAAGGAAATGCACTGACACTCATCATTACAACTTTTTTAATCTTGGGAACTCAAAATTGTATTCTTCGTGAAAATCGTGAAAGCATAGCATACTGTTTTTTATCCAAAGGCTTGTAATAATAAGAAAAAAACAATTGCGTTTCAGAACACATTAACCTATGTTCTGAAAGAAATTTGGACAAAGTTGAGGTAAAAAATATTCTAAAAAATAGATCCAAAATATCCATTTGGTTATTACTTACATAATTCTATATTTTTCGTTTCAAGTTTTGGGTTACCTATTTCCCCTCTGCCATTCGGCTGAGTAAATGTATTGATGGCAGAATAAACATGCAAAGGTTTTCACGTGATACATTCCTACAATCTTTAGGAATTCGGTGCTGGTTAGCTGACCGAGTCTAATCTCTGGTATATCCTGAGGATGCTTCGTTGAGAAGCGAAACACATGTCGATTGGTGGTTTTTGGAGTTTTGAGCAGAAAATAGCTAAAGGTTGTAGGAATTCATCACATGAAATGGATTTCCACAAGGTAGCACCCGAATCTACACAATATATGCAAAGCTTTTTATTTTTTTATTTTAGCAACGGAACCCTAAAAAAGATATGCTTCTATCCGGATACTGAAAGAGAAAAATAAGCAATGTTTAAGCTTCTTATCCTCGTGCGCAGATCGTAAAAGTTAGACAAAGAAATAAAGTCATTATAAAAAATTTGCACAAACAATGTGTTGCCAACTCATCACTAAATCATAAATGACAGTACAATAACGCGTAACTCTGGCTCTGGTATCTTTATACCGCGTAAGAGAAGTAAACAAAATTTAATATCTTCATTAATGTTTTTAAACTTTCATGACTTGTACACATCTTACTATACTAATTAACGGGTCTATGTTGCGTTTATACTCGGGCTAAATGCCTTTTTATCCCGTTTCGACCGGATTGCACTGATCGCCGTCACGGGCAGACTGATAAGGATGAGTGTCGTCTTCGTAGTATGCGGTCTCTGGCAACTACCCGCACTCATTCATCACATTCATTAATTTTTATTACTGTCACTGTCGGTACTTCGACACTACACTAAGGACATCTACATACTGGCGACGTTCAGTTTTCCGGCTCCGGACACACTAACTGATGACAGGATTCCATGATGTTGTTAAGCTGTATCCATCTTCCCGGTTGAAATGATGGTATATCTTGATTTCAACCGCCTCTCGTGCTATTCTGGAATAATAGTGTCGATCGGTGGAAAGGATCTGTGGCTGAGGCAATTCAATCCAGTGAAAAAAAAGGTATTTAGCCTTACACTATAAACGCCAGGAGCTTTAGGCGAGATTTTATGGGGAGCGGTTGGGCGTTTATTTTAATTATTAGCGAATGGTTTCTAGCGGATATTGTGATGTAAAATTGGCTTACTTTTGCGTTCCAAATATCTACGCTGTTGTACTGTTATGTGAAATTGTAGAAATAAGTGCTTATTTAGTAGTGTGACGACATTTTTTAGTGGCTTAGTCCGTCTCAGCGGATCCTACTAGAAAGGCTGCCCCAATATAATTGTCGCCATAAACTCCAAGAAACAATTAAAATGTATTGCACCGACATTTTAATTAAATAATATGAAGAATTTATCTATTGACCACTGAAGACATCGGTTATATGGGCACAGAACCATTTACCTTCCCTCTTAAGCGAGATCTGTATTAAAAAAAAAAGTATAAACGCGAACTCATTAATTAGTATTGTAATAATATCTTCATGTTTGTCATGGGCATCAAAGTACTTTAATTAGTATAATAGTTTTGATTGACCGGCTGAAAATACTGTTGAGATGCTTTTAAATTATTATAAGTATTAGTTTAAAATTTGCAACCTGTCGCATTTGGTTCATTTCTCTTATGCGGTATCTATTATATTTGCTAAGACTCCATTTTATTATACCGACGATATGGCTCCACTCTGCTTTGCTAACTATAATCTAAAATTCCAAGTCAGTGTGAATCTGTTATATCATAATGTAATATGTAATACTTGGTCAAGTGTGAGTTCGTCTAGCGTGCATAGGATTCTGCAAGATATTTATAAAATGGCGAAGAACATTTTTGTTGGATATTTTGATGGATTGTTGGTATTATATTTCCTAAAATTACATAATCAGATAATTACTTTTGAAGGTAAGGCAGAATGGTCGAGTCTAATTCAAATATACTCCTCTCGCATTTAGTTCAAATATACTCCTCTTCTTAAACGGCTATATAAAAACGTACATACATACCTACATACATATCTTTACGGTGTATCTCTAACGGGGTAGTCAGAGGGGACGGAGCGCCAACCTTCGCGGTCCTTACGTACTTTTTTCACTTCCTCAAATCTCATCATTCTCCTCACACATTTTCGCCTAGGTATGCGAGGAAATATAAATAATTTACAGTATTCATTAATGAAAAAGTAAGACGTATTACTAACCAAATTTCAATTTTTCACGTCTTAATATTTCTGTGTAAATCGAAAACACGACTGACGTCATAAAATTTCCTTTTCTCCTTTTGAGATGCAGAACCCTAAAAGACAATATTAATACATGGTATTTTCCCTCCAAATTTGCTCCTGCGCACAGGATTTACGCTCCGGCACGCTTCGTGACAGGTGCGCGCGCAGCTGTTTCTAACCAGAATGACTAGTGAAATTTCTACTAACAACCTACATCTTGTTAATGTAACGTAAAATCGACAGCGATGCACAAATATTCCAATAATTTACAATTTGTGGGTCAAAGAAGAAACACAATGACATTGTTCACCGTCAGTACCAGTTACATGACATAAAATAACATTATCGAAGATGTATTATTATGTCAAGATATTTTTTTAATCCTATTGCAAGTCATTGCTAAGTTGTTGAAATTAAAGAAATTAATAATGTAGGATTGTCGACATCGATGGAACACTCAATCTATAGAGTGGCAATGTCATTTATTTTATATGAAAACAATTTACGTCTAAACACTGTTGTGGATACTGCGGTCTGTTTTATAATTAAATTTTTCGCTGTTTTTGCCACACCACCGAATAGAACAATATGCCATTACATGTAAATTTAAGTATCTGTCAGAATATATAGAGATGTACACACAGGTCCAGTATTGGTTATGTACTGCTTAATGCGAGCGAGAGTTGATATTTGTTAGTATAAATAAACTGAGCAGTGGTGAATAAGATGGTCCGATATTTCGTATCTATAGGTGGAGTGCTCCATATCGACATCTTAACCATCTAAAACTGAAAAAATAATTTCATAATAATTTTATGAACCAGTACCAAACCTACCGATTTGTTTGTCTCGAACATTTCCGTATACGTATATTCAGTTTAAAAAATTTGCTGAATTACGAATAAAATAAGCAATAATATGTCTCTACCAGTGTTGAGCAAAATGTAATTATAAACACAATTACAATTAAAATTGTAATTGTAAAATGTAATTGTACAAACATTTTGTAGGCAAACAATTACAAATACAATTAGCAAATTTTAATTGTAATTGTTTTTGAAACACAGGTCTCTACCGACTTAAAAAATGGGGATAATATTATATGTTATACACAGTGCTATTCCTGCCTATCCATTAAATCCACAGCGAAATCATTAATCAATCGCCTTATGTATAATATTTGTTTGTTCAAAATTACAGGTCTGTGTGTTCCATAAAAGTCCTAGACTTAGCCAGTAATAATGTTACACAATTTACATAATATTCAAAGTGGTGGCCACTACGTAAAGACCGCCCCCTGGTCCCCACCCTGGACGTTTCCGGGAGACGTCGCGCGTGATGCGAGCGGTCACGCACTACACCGGCACAAAATATAAGAGGTAGCGGATACAGAAAAAATAACAATGATACACAGAGTGTAGCTACGCTGCGTGTTATGTGGAACACGAAATTTATTTCAAGACTTATTCAATTGTTTCACCGACTCTTTTCTCTCACAGGGTAACATTAGGGTATTGAAACAATACTATAGGTTCAGAAACCGAAGAGAAAATATAATGGGTATTTTCGCGTATTGTATTATCTACTTCTTTATGAAGCGATAAGGTTTTTCTTAATAATTTGTACGTTTTTTAATTCATCAATGTTTGTCTTTTTAAAATCTGTGTTTTAATTTCAATAAAAGTCAAATTCCTCGAATGAGAGCGAGCACACAGATTTCTTTTACTCGTATGCTATATCTGGAATGTAAGAAATCGATAATCGACAGGTTGAAAACCAAGAGTTATGACCTTATGACGAGATTGAAGCTTTCTTACAAACTGCTATCTAAATAAAATTGAATGTGATGTACTTTTATAGGTAATGTAGGTTTTTACCTATGAAATTGCCGTTTAGTATACAAAAAGTTAAAAATGGTTTGTCAGTCACTTTATAATACATCACATTCAATTTTATTTAGATAGCAGTTTGTAAGAAAGCTTCAATCTCTTCATAACTCTTGGTTTCCAACTAGTACATTATCGATTTCTTATATTCCAGATATAGCATACGAGTAAAAAAAATCTGTGTGCTCGCTCTAATTCGAGGAATTTGACTTTTATTGAAATTAAAACACAGATTTTAAAAAGACAAACATTGATGATTTAAAAAACCAATCTTCAAAGTCGAAATTCAACTTACTCAGGCCATGCCTATGTACCACATACTACAATTACTTTACAAATATATTTTTATTATAATGTGCCAGATATCCGGATATTATATTTGTATCCGTGTCCGCGGAACTCCAAGGAAAAAAAATATCTGTATTCATCTCAGTATCCGTTATTATTTAGCGGATCTTGAATGGTATTTTGTAGGAATGAATTTCGTTATATGGAATTTTCAATATAGATAGCAATGAAATATAATATTTTGAAGTATCACTATGTACTTTTTTTTCACATATGCGCCAGACAATACACACCAATCACCTGATCTCAAATCACGGTATAAAACCAGACGACGACTACCGGGGGCGTCTCCCAGTACACCCAGACCCGAGACAATTTCGACTCCTAAATTGATCTGACCGGCAATTGAACCCGGAGCCTTCCGAGCTTGGGTACAACGTCTAAACCACTGCGCCTTTACGTCATCCAATTTTCTCATCGTTTTGTAGTCACCAAAATTTAATTTTGTACCACACACGGAATCGAAGTTGGAGTGACATATAATAAAATATTAAACGTTTATCGTGAGATGATTGATAGAAATCCTTAAATATTACCCCGCGGCAGCGGTGAGTTAAAGAGATTTAATGTTATAAAGTACTCGTAAAATTTATCCTCATACCAATATATCAATACTACCGCGAAGACGTCCAAATGTGTACTTGTATTTCGAAGAATTGACAAGAAAATTATTGATGCACGAGTACCAGCATTCCAGGTTTTTTTTTACTGTGGAATACGGATATGCATATTATATACAATAATATTTCTGTAACATTTCAGTAAATTGAGAGTTGACGTATTGCCACATTTCAAAAAGTATTTAAACGTTGTCTAATTGTAAGTATGCGATAGTTTTCATGTTTTCGCTGGACTCTGAACTGAAAAATAGTAGCTACTAAGCCAAATCGGGTGTACATTGTTAAAAATAAAAAAAAGTTTTGTAAATTTCTTAAAATTATAATACCTTATACCTGAACGTATATACATAATGTATGTATGGTATATACAAAAATATATAAAAAAAAATTAAGACCATTAAAAAAAAGAAAATAAGTTACATTACGAAATTATGTACGCAATAAGAAATGTATTTAAATAATCATACATTACTAAATTTGTATCAAAAACATAATGTGAAACTCAGTACCACTACCACTATAGAACTATACAAATCTAGAAGACTAAAATCTAAAAGACATCTAATACTTAGATATGTCACAGTACAAGTAAGGATATGTCACCTTACATACGTATGTATACCTAATGAATTTGTAAAATGTTTGTAAAATGAAATAAGATGTCGGATTCAAACTTGCCGCTACATTTCGAACTGTTCTTGTTTGTAGCGACATGTAAGATCTTTACTGATTATTATTGCGCTATTGTTTGAGTCCACAGCTTTTATAGCTCCAACTGTTTTATCAATCGAAGCGCAGTTTAGGTGGTAGCGTTACTAAACACGGGCAGAGTTCATAAGAGCCTTAGAAATCAGAATTAGTAAAAGTTCACAAATTGGTAAATATCAAGGCGTTGAGGTTTTACCACAGCGTTGTAAAGCAGTTATTGAAAACTCCTGATTAACTAAAATATATACAGACAGACACCTTAATTTTATTGATATAATTGTACCGGCAAGTTTGATTCAAACAATCTATTATTATAACATATGCGCTTTTCTGATGACTCTCCTATTTGTGTATTATTTTAGATTTTATAGAGAATTTAACAATATGACGTTGCACCTTGGCAATACAGCATTACTGCAACACAAAGATGTCTTCTAGTAAAGAAAAGGAAATTTAACGGGCTGTACTTTTTATTATTATCTCTTTTCACTCAAACAACAATAAAATGTTAACTTATAACAATTGATACAATATGTTAAACATTTTTTTTTGCAAAGTTTCTAGCACATTAGACAAAAATCTTTCAACAATACAATGAATTTATTTATTTTTAAAACAAAATAAACTTCTGCATATCAACGTCTAAATACAAAAGCGAAACTAGAAATTATGCAGTATAATCCGCAGCAGCAGGAAATAATAACATCTACTTTTATTCAGATTGCTTAATGACGGTTAAATCAAATTTCCCTCGGTTGGGCGATTGTAACCGTTTTTACTGTCGAAAAATACCTAATTAGTTTCACCCTAGCCCTCGCGGCCGTTGAAAAAATATAAATTCCACAGCTCGTGGTTTACAATCTGGGTTATATTCAAGCGTTTTCTGGCCGGACGCGTGCGTGCAGACTGGCGAGGCATAGCACACATCATAAATAAGAGTGCGGTCTTTGTATTATATTTTTTTTATTTTATACTAATCTTTATTATCAGTTGCTGGTATGGAAAGTCAGTTTAAACATTCATTTTTACGCCGCAAACATAAAAATTATTTAGCGAAGCATTAATATGTGTATGGTAAGTGAAAAGTATGCCCATTGGCTCACTGTGATTTAAACGCGTGCGTAAAGCTCGTTTGTATTCACAGTTATCACAGCCAGGCCAGTTGATTAGTTTTGTTACTCCACTATTAAATTAAGCGATGCGAAGTCCTTTTTTTCACTAAAATTCTACTAAAAGAATCCATGTGTAACTCAGTATATCTTTTCAGCATCACTTTAAAAATTACCTAACTACAATTTTGAAAAGGCCAATGAAGATCCCAGGTTCTCAGTTTCGAATAAATCAGTTCCGAAACTAGAACAGTTTAAATCTAAAGACACGATACACAGGCACATTTCAATATAATATCCGAATTTTGCACAGGGTTATCTACAACCCAACTAAAAAAAAGGCACTTGTTTTGAAGATGCGTTATGCAAAACGTAGCCGTGACAAGGACTCTGGGCTGCAACTGGAAGGAGTCGAGCCGAAGTTTTTATCCAACTGTTCCAGAAAGAGCTGGTTGCTTTTCGGGTTTACGTATGTACGAGTATATGTTGTACGGTTTCTTTGGCTTATCCTGTAGCCTAAGCTGTTTGATGGAATATATTAAATGAGGCGTCCTTAAATTCATCTTAATATTGGGAGTATTATGTGATACACGTACCTGTATTATATTTTATATTGTTCAAATATTTTAGATTTCTAAATTACAATACAATACAATACTGTTAATTGCACCAATAAGAGTATATTACCAATATAGGAATAAACTAAGGATAGTACAATATGGGCGACCTTATCGCTAAATCGATCTCTCTCTCAGAGATCTCAGACCACTTTTGGGTAAAGGAATGCCAGACACCGGAGTATATTTTTTATGGTAGGCAGTGCAAAACTTAATTTTATTAAATTACTAGCGTCCCGCCCCGACTTCGCACGGGTGTAATGTAGATACCTACTAATTCCTCGTATCCGTCTAAATAGCTTTCCAAACTCCACATGATTAAAAAAAAAATTTTTTTAATTTTTTTTTTTTTTAAATTGATACAATTTTTTAAAACATTAAAATGGTTATAAAAAGCTATCCGTATAATGCAGACATATGTCATCGTTTACTTTTTTGTAGTCCTAATAAAGAGGAACAATTCCATCATACATTGTTTTTGAATAAGACAGCATTTTTGACGAAAGCTCTCAGTCGGCTTGATTTTTTGCGACATCTTGAACTATTATCGTCATATTTCAGCAAATTACCTTAATTGACAACACCACACTTTCTCTCATAGTATCCCTTCGTCTGGGGGCCAGGACTAACCTTCCGTTGCCGCTGTGGTGATCTCGTCGATGTCGATTAGGTCACCACGGCTTATCCTGTTCACGTAGTGCGGGCCGCATGTCACGACAGCTGCTTTGAATGACGTGATTCAGCGGGCTCTTGTCGCCGCTAGCGTTCCTGCAGTCTTAGAGCCTGTAGGTATTGCGCGCATCGACGGCAGGAGACCGGATGGTTTGACGCTCATTCCTTGGAAACTTGGAAGATCGCTAGTGTGGGATGCCACTTGTGTCGATATACATTCAGTCAAGAAAGTATCGGGAATGGATGATTTGTTTATGGTTCCAAATTCAATTTTTTGTTTTTTTTTGTTGTTGTTAGATTGGCACAACTGTTTTCCATTTTGGCGCGGAGTTTGAGTTGCATCTGTTATTTAGATTAAATACAGTGCTGTTTTTAGTTATATCATTCTAGTGTATATTGCGAATTTCATAATGGACAATAACATCGAACAAAGAGTTTGTCTTAAATTTTGCATCGCCAATAGAATTTCGTGTTCGGAGTCACTGAAAAGTCAAAAACTCAATCGCATAAGAGTCGCTGAGGACATGCTAGAACGAGTCAATTCCGACCCAACATTCATGAAACGCATTGTTACTAGTGACGAGACGTGGGTTTACGAGTTTGACATGCAAGCTAGTCAACAAGCTTCGGAGTGGCGCCTTCCAACTGAACCGAAACCGAAAAAACCACGCCAAAGTCGATCAAAAGTCAAAGTCATGTTGACTGTTTTCTTTAACTATCGCGGTGTTGTGCACTCGGAATTTTTGCCGGAAGGTCAAACGGTAAATAAAGAATGTTATTTGGGCGTTATGCGGCGTTTAAGAGAGCAAATTCGACGAAAAAGGCCAGATTTGTGGAAAGAAAATTCTTGGATATTGCACCACGATAATGCGCCTTCGCACAAGGCCATCATTGTGAACGAATTTTTGACCAAAAACTCAACAAATACCATCGAGCAACCACCTTATTCACCAGATATGGCTCCAGCCGACTTCTTTCTTTTTCCTAAACTCAAATTACCACTTCGTGGCACCCGTTTTCATTCGGTAGAAGACATAAAGGAGAATTCGCGGCGAGCACTGAACTCAATTCCGGAAAAAGCGTTTAAAAAATGTTTTGATGATTGGATTATTCGTTGGCGTAAGTGTATCGTTTCTGAAGGAGCATACTTTGAGGTGATAAAATAAATTTGGATGAATAACTAACATTTCGTGTATTATTGATCTTTTTTCGGTACTTTCTTGATAGAGTAGTATTTGCTGTTTCCCATGTGCCGGCGACTTCCAAGTCAACAGGTGCCGCGGCTAGCACTGCCGAGAACTTGAAGCGGCGTAAGTATGCGACTCTCTCTGAGAGTTTCATATTTACGCCCTTTGCAGTCGAAACTTTGGGTCCCTGGGGCCCCGAAGCCCATCGACTGGTTTCTGATATTTGTAAGAGACTGGTTGAGGCTTCGGGAGACCGCCGGGCTGGCAGCTTCTTCCGCCAACAAATCAGTTTGGTTATTCAAAGAGCCAATGCTGCCAGTCTGCTGGGTACCTTAAGCAATGACAGCTTTCTAAGCGGCAACGTTGAGGAAGTTTATTATTTAAGATAATGTGTAGTTTTAAGTTTGTAAATATTAACGTATGTATGTACTTTTTGTTAATGTAAATAAAGCAGTACACAAAACAATATTAAACTATAAGTATAAACCTTCCTCTTGAGTTGCTCTATCTATTGGTGAAAACCGCATTAAAATGTGTTGCGTAGTTTAAAAGATCTAAGCCAATAGAGGGACAGACGGCGGGAAGCGACTTCGTTTTCTACTACGCATAGATAGAACCTATTTTTTCTCTTTTCTATTATTTGCACAGTTAAATTATTTTTTTAATATTTTCTATTTTGTGGCTCCATGTTATAGTGTATGGTTAATACGTCGTTAGCTTCAAGCATAATCTACGCGATTGTGAGTATAGATTGTGAGATTGGACCTTCGCGTGTGCACGCTCGTAGTTACTTCACAAGGGGCTATCGAATTCTTTGTATTTTTTTAGCTCTATAGAACTCTACTGGAACTTTGTTTTGCATATAAATCACAGTAAATTTTATATGTCTTATGTATTTAAAGCTAAGCTTTGGATCTGAAGTTCTTAACATAAGTTAAGAACTTCAGATCCAAAGCTTAGCTTTAGGTCTGAAGTTCTTTAAGTTAAGTTAACAAGCTGCATAAAATATAAAAAGAAATATTTTATGTCGCCTCCTTGCGAAAACATCGTGTTATCTCGAAAAATGCAATTTTACAGGAAACTACTTTTAAACTTTCAAATAAGTATAAAATCTAAATGAAATAATGTTTACATTAAATCTGTCATTAGTCATATAATTCAACTAATAAGCTTTTTAAAATTAAAAAAAAACAACATCAAGTTTGATAGTTTTTGCTATAAATTAGCACATTTAAAAAAAAAAGGAAAAATAGGTCACGTTTTTAACGAAAATGACATTATGTATCCATGTAACAAATGTACTTGTCACGTTGTTGATAATGTAATTTTTGTTTCGTATTCTGTTCGTACTGAATTATATGATAAAAACACATTCTTGAAATTAATAATATTTGTTAAACAATAGAGAAATTTGTAGCATAACAGTTTTCTGCATACAACGCGAATCAACAATTAATAAAATCGGACAACTATTATTCTTATTTCGAATCACTATTTTTAATTATCCACCTCCATTTATTTTTTTATTTATAAAAGAGGGGGTAAACGAGCAAGCAAGTCACCTGGTGGAAAGTGATCATCGCCACCCATGGACACCCGTAACATCCACTACATCCAGGGAATCACGGGTGCATTGCCAGCATTTGGGGAAAGAGGAAAAGGAAAGAAAGGAACAGGAGGAAGGAGATGAGCTACCGGCACTCTCACTCACCGAACGAAACACAATAGTAATAAATGCTGGTATTGCACGCAGATATTCTGTTAGAGGGTGGTATTTCACCGGACGAGCCGGCCCAATTCATGCTGCGATGCAGCATGGCTCTACCACACAATAGAATAATAGGTTGATAACAAATTAATCCATATAATGTTCATAATCCACATAATAAAATAGCGAAGTAGTATTAAAATCAGGAAGAAAAGTTACCTATCTATGGCACACATTATAATATAACTTAAGAACTCCTAGGCAGGCAGCTTAACATTTACGAATTCCAAAAAAAAAATTCAAGATCATTTGTAATAATCAGTACTTAATAAATTATTCATCACAGTAAATACTTTAAACATCAATAAAATCTCTTTGTGGCTACTAGCTATCTAAAAGATAACATTCTAAAAAATTACAATTGTACTTACTTAGTAAAAATTAGTCGTAGCAGTAATCTATAAAAACGGTATTCTTACAGGCTATAAGGCTTTAAAAAATGGCATGAGACGAGATTTTTATCAATGAAATACATGAGATCTGATTTTCATTCTTGGTTAATCTGTTATATTTGATCAACATTTAAACGTACAATCTTCTGTGCAAGGTGGTTTCAGCTGACAATCTAGAATAGTCTTTTTAGTATTTGTTGATTCATGTGGATTGACCACTATTCCTTAGTCAATTTGCAACATTTTTCTTTCAGTTTATTACTTGTCTTGGTCTTTTTTATTACTTTAACTGAAGTTGGAGTGGAACTTAGTTTTGTTGACTACTTGCATGGTGCTAACATTTTGAACAGCAGACGGTTCGTTTCATGTTGTGAGCAGATCTGGTTCCAATGTGGTGTTAAATACAATTTCGTAGTCTTTCGCAGAAATTACATTAAAATTTGTCAGTAACATTTCATCTTGTTTTGGTTGTGTTAACAGTAACTACACCATGATTAAAAAAAAATCGTCCTTTGGGAAGTTGTCGGTACAGTACAGACATCTTCAGCATCGGATTCTGAAGAAGTTTCGATACATTTCATTTTTGGTTATATTGCTTGATAGTTTCGGTCTATCACGGAATCATCGCTATCTGGAAAAACAATAAAATGTAATTAAATTTATCAGTACACGGTTATATTAGGATATTACCTAATACCTCGATATTAAGTAATATCCCAATGTAGGTGTTGAGTAAATTATTTAAAAAACTTTTATTAAATTTTTACCTTCGTAGAAAAACGGATCACAGCTGCCTATGAACTGCATGAAGAGGTACTCGAGGAACTACTGCTACTCAATTCACCATGGCGACGTTTGAAGGATATTGCGTCTTCTTTCCCTAAAATGAACATAAATATATCTAACGTTATATAAATACAATGAAATTCCCGACCACTATCTGTTTGATGATTGTTCATCGCGACATTCCAACGAACTCAAATGTGTTTAGACTCATATACAACGGTATATTGTCACTACCCTCCTGCTCCATCATCAGACCTTGCTGTTATCCTAAAGCCATCTATTACCTATTGAGAACAATTAGTGCCCTCAAACATACAAAGTCTGTATTACAGATACAGGTAGGCTTCATACATACAATAAAAAACAAAAATATTACTTACCTACTGCAATCGAAGAAATGTTAGAACCATCAACTTCCTCAGTTTGGATGCTGGAGTTATCAGTTATTTCTATTTGAGTACTACTGGAATTTTATCACTGTATTTAAACGTGTTCGTTGCTAATTGAATTAGCTTATTAGACCGCGATATCATCTAAAAAATTAAGTCTAGATAGTTATTTCGTTTTGGCATATATAACGTAATTAAACGATGTTTTCAATAAAAATAAATAAATTATCTGGAAAACTGAAACAACAACAAATAACCGGAACTCATTTTTTTTATTTGAAAATTATTCATCATCAACAATGTTTCTTGAGATATCATATTGCAAAAATGTTATTTTTCAGCAACAACGTGATATCAGTATTTATAATACTTCATATTAAGACACGATTTTGCGAGAAAACCGAGATAAATACACATACCACAATAAATAATCAAAAAATAACATTGAATTGATACATACCTTTGCAACCTAATCGTTGTAAATTCGTGATGCCATGTTGTTTTAGAAAAACAAGAGCACGTTATCCTTTACGCGTCAAGTTGTCGCGTTGTAGAAACAAAGTTCTGTCTGAAAGAGACAACGCGACAACACAATATACCACAGTTGTGTTATCCATTTCGCTCATAAATTTGCCATTTTGCTATTAAATAATATCACGTTTTTGTAGAAAATGAAGATGGATAAGGCGGTTCTGATTATCGAATAAAAAAAAATCACTTTTTCCGAAATGTCACGTTGTTTTCGCAAAGAGGCGATGTAGCTTCACTTTCGGGTTGAACAGCTATGGGTAACTTAAACAGCTTCCACTAATAATTCCAGCAAATAAATATTCATTAAATGTACATGTAATATTTCATATAATAAGCAGAATTTGTAATTTAAACTGTTGTAGTTTAAATTAATTTAATTATTTAAAAATAATTAAATTAGAAATAAAATTAATAGAATATGTCATACATATGCTGTAATACATGAAGAGAACACTTGTACCCCTATTTAAGCATATTGCGCGCAAGACAGAGCATGACATTTGATATAGTTAAAGTTTATATGAAGAAGGAGTGCAGAAAACTATTTATATGAAGGTGGAAATAATAAAAGGCACTCATTTGACTATACTATGGCAAAGCGCGACTTCCAGTTCGGACGGGATAACGCGCCAACGGAACGTCGCGGCCGGCGCTGACAGTCTGTTCGACTACGGTGCAATAGCATCTCTCCGATGGATCGTTTGCCATTATTAAATTTGCAATTAATAATACAGCCTACATAATAATAGTTACAAAGAGTTTTCTGTCGTTAATATTAACTTTGTCTTAACGTTGTTGTAGTTCGCCTCTTGTAAGATTAGGTACCTATTTCTCATAGCTGAGTCGCAAGTATATATATAGGTATATGTAGAATATGTACAGAAGAATTATATATGCATGAATGCGTTACAAATTTTTTATGTTACGTACAAATGTCAAACATCCGGCTCGAAGGACCACAATGTAAGAGGTCTTGTTTCCTTTTACATGAATCTTGTTGGAAATGATAGATCGATCTTCTTGTTCACTTGTTTATTTATTTTGTTATGTACTAGACAAAACCTTGTATCGAACTGACTAATGAATTGAAACCCGTTATTATATACTAAAAATTATAATCGACGGAGCTATGAGTTGTCGCTCTTAACATCGTATATCGAAAGAAATTTCGTCTCTCTTTCTATATCATTGAGTGTAACCACGGTTATACAGTTAGTTATAGTAAGTATGGCAACCTCGCAATGTCGGTGTTATTCATGTCAGCTCATGACCGACTTGACGTATAAAACATTGCAGTACGCTACTAGTCTGTGCTACTAGTATTCACAAAACCAAAAATACGTCATGTTCAGTTATGTATTGTTTTATCGTGACCACCTCCCTAGTCACATACATCAGTAAAAGTCTAGAAACTAGATTAGCAAAAACGGTTGCGCTCTTAAACCTAAGCTTCGGACACTTTTATTCTTGGTCCAAGGTTTGTGATCAAACTTAGGGCTAAGGATTCCTCTGAAATCAGTGGCACAGAGTAGACTGTCGCCAAAGAATTTTAAAATGTTGCCAACGCATAATTACCCACAGATTGACTCGAATGGGTTTCGAGCTGTGAACTTTAGGTGATTTGTGAGCTATTTCGAGTCTTATGTTCGACAAGGGAAAAACTGTTTATTTTGTACTACCTGTTGCTAGAATTTTCTCCGCGCGGAATTAAAAAAAAAATAGCCTATTTCCTTTTCCAGGCCCTAATTTATTTCCAATATAAATTTTACCATAGAACTCCAGCGGTTAGTCAACCAGCCATGCAGACAGATTTTCGCATTTATGTTATGGAGTATGGATTAGTATGGATTTACAGTCGAATTTCGATCACTGAGCGACCATTGGTTATTATTTTACAGTTTCTGAATTCAATCACATCAAATTTCCAAATAATAGTTACCGCAGTAATTAATAATAGTCACTTAAAAATTAAAAGTAGTCACTTTTAATCGATCATTACAAACTTTAAAACTATTAGTTTTTTCATTATAAAAATATTTTAAAACACAAGAAGTTAACTCTATTACCTTTTATTTTACCTTGACGTTTCGGCCGAGTTGCATCGGTTGTGGTCCCAAGCCATATACAATTGCTCGCAACGCGCAGAATTTTTTACTTGATGCAGTAACATGCTCGTGATAAATTCCTAAAATCTTTAACTACTTTCCGCTCAAACTCCAAAAACCACCAATCGACGTGTGCCTTTCAACGAAGCATCCTCAGGATATACCAGAGACCGGACTTGGTCAGCTAACCAGCAAGCAGTAACATGCTATTGGACATAAGTATACATATTCTTTTTAATATAACATGATATTTATGAGAATCTAATTATGAAACCTAAATCTTACCACATCAGTCATAATGGACAATATTATATAACAATAAATCCCACTCGGGTAAAGCCGGGGCGACTGTTAATTATTTTATAATCGTATATTAAAAGGATCAAATCAAACAAATCAAATATTAATTTATATTATTTTTATTTTCAATTTTTAATTGTATTATCATCAACTTCCTTATCGTCAGTATTGGCATCTTTACATTATAATATAATCCCTTTGTTTAATGGAAGAATTAAAACAAAGCTTATATTAATTTGGCAAATCTAAATTCACCTGCGTAACAATTGCAAAAAGTTATGTATATAACACGTAAATGTTTATATAAAATATACATTTTTTACAAAAATGTAACATTGTAGATACTACGTTATGATACTACGCTTTGTTATAGAAATACTTAAATACCAGCTAATATTGCTAAAAGATTTCTAAAAACTAAATTTATTTTAGTCATAACAGAATACAGATATGCAAATTCATGATTCATTTAATCTCAGATTATTTACAAAACATTAGACTACAAGTATAAGTAAATAATATAATACAAAATTTACAATATAATAATAATAAAAACCAGTATCAAACTGTATAAGTGTAACTTATTTACGTACGAAAATGTATGAGACGTAAGTCAGATCTTTAAAAGACTTTTATGGAATAATATTAAATGGTATCACTGTACCTTTAAATATTGCACATTCATAACGCAAGTGCCCACAATTTGTATAGAGGAATGAAAAAGGGCAGGTACATACGGAAATGCGAACCGAATCTTCAGACAGAGCAAGAACTCGTGTATATAAGCCCTTATTTACAAAGCGTATTTGGCCTTCGACTTCCTATATATTCGGTGGAAGATTTCCTATACATTTTGTTAAAATGAACAATAGAACAACTATTTCGGTGGGCCATATCTTATGCAGAACTTTATATACAATTGAAATAGTCGTCTTTCGTGTTTTAGGTCTAATTATACATAAAAATGTTTGGCATATATTTTGTGACTCACCATAGAACTATTTTGTACCTAACGTTTTATTTATCCCGCTGTCTCGTGCCGTTGTATGGCACTATAGCAGAATCTCTCATCTTTCCAAGGCACCAGTACATTAAGGCACATTTTTGTACAATGAAAAACATTATTCCCCGTATAAATATACTAAAAATATTAATTTGAAACACGGATACGAAACTTTCATTACACTCTTCATATGGCACTCTATTTGCACATAAAAATACATACGTACATATATTAGAGTCCGAGTATGTATACAGTAAAATCCCAATAAATATATAATTCTTCATATATTCGCTTCAGTCTTCAAACCAAAAATCTCAATAGGCAATAAATCACAGTAATTATTGTTATTATTGTGCCATAAATCTACGTTGACGCAAGCCATACTTTAGAACCGACTTTTCGCAGTTTTGTGACTGAGAAAAGCGTGTCATCCCTAACACCAATCAAACTTGTACACCCAACACTCTATCCACAACAAACTCATACCTATCCTCGTCAGTCTTGACTTCCTTATCCGTTACTTCAGTTTCAGTTAGTTGTCCGTCATCGTTGCGTTTCAAAGGCAGGTTTTCGTAGCATGGCTCGGGGTCTATGTTCATGCAAGGGTTCTTGCAGTCCACGACTTGGCCCTGACACTCCCGCGGCTCGAGCTCGCGCTGTTCCTGTGCGGAGTGTTCCCCCCGGCGCAGTTCGAACGACGTCTTAGACGAGCGGCCGTCGGGTGTCCGCCTCTCTTCCAACTCCTCCTCCCAGTCGTCTTCCGACAAGATCTCCTCGCCTTCTTCGTCTGGTAGTACTGGGACTGTTGGTTTAGTGCGGGTGAAGAACGCCATCTTTTCTCTGTAATTCATTAAACAAGTTTTGTTTTAGCAAAAAATAATATTTAATTAATATAAATAAGACAAATTAAAACTTTATTAGTAAAATAATAATTGGCGCCCAACATGAGGCTATGTTTTGAGTCAACAAAACTACATTTTATTTACAATATAATAGACTTTATTACAATGAATGACCTTAAGTATGCAACGGTTAATTTATCAAACGTCACAATAAAAAAAAATTTTGCGCCCAGCATGGGATCCCTATTCATATTTCGTTAGCAAAGTACTGACTTAAGTATGGAAAGAAGTAGTTATTGGGGTATTATAGTCATGGAATGTCTAGTATATGGAGTCGTCATAATCTGATACCACTTAGTTACCGAAAACCAGAAATGATTGCTCCTAATTCTTTAATATTATAATTATGTAATGGAATTATCAATTTCTTTAAGCGTGTATATAAACTCACTTGAAGGTAACCAGGTCAGGTTTTCTACCGCCTTGGCGTGATTTTCGTAGCCGGTATATTTCTCTACACGTCCGGTGCAGCAATTTGGTGGTCCTGTCATTAGTGTCCGTCGGCTGCGATATCAGCCGCCGCAAGGTCTCATCCTCAGCCACCCACGCTGCCACTGCTGGGTCACCGCGGGAACACGCTTCTTCTAATCTGTGGATGGTCATAAAGATGATTATCCATGTTCATAAATTACATCACACGATAGGGAGAAGGGAATGGATCTATCTGCAAAATAGTAGTTAACGTTCAAAGATACCTCGTAATGTATTTTAATTGAATAGAACTGATTTGACTATGAAAGTGTGATGTAATGTGGAAGCTAGGAAAAAGGTTACTGGTAGTAGTAACGTTTGTGATGTCACATTTCCTATTACATTTATATTACAGACGTAGAATGATTACAAAATACATATTTGATCCAATTTGAGTCCGTATCACATGCAAGTCCATAATCCGTACCACGTTTAATAAAATGACAATTTTATAAAATAATTTCTTAATACCTTAGGTATTATAAATTACATCCTATTTTTACGATAAACTTTCAATTGAGACTTAGATTTTTTTAGCTTTTTTCTAAAGAGAGAGACGTAAGAGTTTTTTTTTCAATTTTAGGTTGAGTAGATTCGATGATATGAGTCAGAAACGTAAATTCCAGGTCGAAGATCCAATAAGACTGTTTTTAAATTTTTAATATTGTAAATATTTTAAAGTATCAGCTGTCAGCTACTGTCAAAAATGTTAACAAGATGTATTTCCTATGCATTTCCAGTATCTATAATGTATAGTTTCTCAAAAAATTCACAGCTATGAACAGATAATAGACAGACACATTAGTGATCTTATAAATATACAGAAATATAAAAATCAGGAGATCCTCAAGTAGTTACACAGTGGAGTGGCAACTGACCTCTTCTTGAGCTGCGTGAGGTGGGTGATCTCGTGGCGCAGGTCGGTGAGGCGCGTGTGCTGCGCGCGCAGGTCTAGTGTGAGGTCCAGTGAGGTCCGAGCGGACCTCACGCGTTGTCCTCCAGCGCTCCCACCCCCGCCTCTTCTGAGCGCGCCCTTATTCATGCGACCCCACCTACACACAAACCGCACATAACAAATTAACAAAAACTAGCTATCGGCCGCGACTTCGTCCGCTTCTTAACCAAAAAAATACCCTAAGTCCTTCCCCTGGACTTAATCTGTCTCCATTTTAAATTTTATCAAAATCGGTCGAGCCGTTTATCCGTGAAAGCCGACCATACAGACAGGCAGACTTTCAAATTTATGATATTAGTATGCATTAATTGTTATAGAACTAAAATCCAAATACGTATAAAAGAAAAACTTACAAACAAAATTAAATAACGGTCATTACGTCGGCATTTCAATATAAATTATTAGTACTGGATGTATGTGCCGACGAAATGAATTCGAGTCACGTGAGTCCACGGAGCTGGATGTAATATATTATCCGGACGTAACTCCTTGAAAATATCCTTAAAACTTATTGAAGTAGCCTGCTATTTTTTTTATATAAATAATTATGGGCACAATAATGAAAATATCATCTGCAGCGAAGGATTATTCATCATGTAAATCGCTGTTCATCATATATTCAAACAACGCAACACTATACTGCCTGTTCTGAAACTTAGAGAAGCCTGCTATTACTTACTTTTTTATATAAATAGCTATGAGCGCAATAATGATTGTCACCGGTAGCATAGGATTGTCCATCATGTACATCACTCCTCGTCATAATCGCACATTGGGAATGATACTGACATAACTCAAAATATCAGCATTTTAGAGTTAAAATAGTAAACCTACAAGTACCTATTATCTAGATATAATATGAATTTACCTATGCCTCCGCCCATTAGCTACGTATGGTAAGAACATTTATGCATGTATTTGTAAAAAAAAAGACTTTATTATTTTAGATAATTTCATTGTCGTAACTTGCCATAACAAAATCTCAAAATTTTGAACGAGGTCAGTTTTATTCTCAAGACGCATATAACCTGTGTGTACTTACCGGAGTGACCTGCGCTCGCGCACGCTGCGGTCGAAGGGGATGCTAGCGGGCGGCGGTTGCGTCCCGCGTCGCGCGTATAGCGCCATCGATGAGTCAGACTCCGAGCGGTTTAGCCTGTGGACCAACATGGAACGTTTACTTTCGTCATATTTAAAAAAACCTTTATACTAACAGCCTAATCACACTAAACTGTCTTTTGTACGCTGATGATGACATGGTTATAGCATCAACAGAAGCGGAGTTGCAGACACTAGTTACGTGCATGAAAAAAGACTGTGAAGTGAAAGTTTGAATATGAATGCGAACAGAACTAAGGTTCTAGTGTTTGAAAGGGAAGATGTAACAGATAAAGTGTGAAATATGAGTAAATGGAAAATGTCTAGAACAAGTGAACGAAATTGTATATCTGGTGAGTGCATTTTCGAGGGATGGAAGATGTGAGTTGGGTGTGGAGAGACGGGTAGCAGCTGACAATAAAGTGAACGGTGCTCTGTCCGCATTAGTAGGCAGTGTGAATATATCTAACTCAGCCAAAATGGCCATACACAATGAGGTGTTGGTTCCAACTTTATTGTAGGCCTGGATATGCCCGAAATCGGGTGAAAGTAAGATAAATGCAGTAGAAATGGGATTTCTAAGAAATATGTGCGGTGTCACCCTTGCGGACAAAATAAGCAATGAAGAGAAACGCAGTGGGACAGGGTTGCACGACAGTATTATTGTAGAAAGGAATTCTTAGATGGTTAGGGCACATAGAAACAATGAGCAGATACAGCGTGAGGATATGTATGTATGTACGTTATAGACAAATGTTATTAAATGATGTATGTACAAAACAAATAGAACAATAATAATTCTGTCTATGCAACATCTGTCATCGAAAAAAACTGAACAAACACTCACTGCAACGCGCGACGCTAGCGCATGTTGCGACAAATCAAGCGACAGTTCTGCGCGTTCCTTAAAATGAATTGCGCCTTACCGTAATTGAGCTAACTCAGTGCGCTAGCACAGTTTGACGCGCAGAGTTACTGAGTTAACTCAAGAAATTTAGTTGAGTAACCATTTCTTTTCTTACATACACATTACATATGTAACTTTACGCCATTTTTGATTGGGAGTGGACAGAGCATCATGGTGCAACAAAACCACACCTCTTATGTATTTAGGCTTACCTACATAATTGGTAAAGCGAAATCATTTGTTAGCCTAAAACGGCTGTTAATATATTATTATCTATAGAACAAATTCAATTTTAGTGTACAATTAGCTTTAAAACAACACAAGACTTTTTGGTGGGAATGGGAGAAGTGGTCATTTTATTTAAATTTTCTATTTTTTACATTTTTTAGGTTTAAAGTACAAAAGTGATAGTGTATTGCGTTTTAAAGTTCTGTGTAAGTGAAAAGAATGGAGTAGGTCTAAATAAACATATGTAGCTGAAGTTTTTGCGCTCTTACAAGAAGTCCTATAAAACTTCAGTAAAGTCTACTATCGCTTTACTGGAGAAGTTTTACGGTAACGATTTGAATGCAGATTTAAATGCAAGTTTACACTATACTAAGTACATAACATGTACTCGTATACTTATTGTTTCTATAAATAATACAATTGCATGTTGTTTTTAATGACCGAAGTAAATACACAAAATTTAATTTTAAAATTGGTAAGAAAAAAAATATAGAGTACGTAGGAAATGCCTTCGATATAAAGATTACAGAAATGATATGAAAACATTTTGTAACTCACCTGCAAATGTACTGCCCTTTGCCGATACTCTGAGGTTGTGGAGAAAACGTTTGTGATCTCTTTATAGTTGCTAAAGGCCCTTCAGAATTCGCGTTCACCTGCTGACTTTTCCTAAAAATATACACGATTTGATTAGTTTTTTAACTCCCATCTAAACTACCCCATTGATTAGTAAATAAACGATCAACTCAAATATCTAAAACGATTGTCACTCCTTGACAAGAACTTCATTAGAAACAAGTGATAATAAAAATATTGGTTTTAGAATATAAACTGTATCGCCTTACATTTTGAGGCGAATATTGCTTGTAGATACATTCACATTGTGTGCCACACGTCATGCTGGTCATGCAGATTATTTATGTAATAAAAAACGTCACTATAGCATGCATTCGTATATTTTAAAATAGTCAATTGTACCGTAACTGAAAAATAAGGTGGCAACACTTTAGGAGAGTTTAACAATGTTGTCATTATATGACAATATCTACAAAGATCTAGAACATTCTTACACATTTATATTTTATTTTTTGTCTTGCTTATTATTTTTACTTCATAAAATTTTCAGATATTATTTTATAGTAAAGTACTATTACATTATTAGGTATAATTATTAACTGAATAATTTACATAATTTAGGAATTAAAATTTTTGAAACACAAAATAAGTAACAGTATTTATACATACGTTTAAAGAAATAGATATTACTCTAATTTATTAGGATACGATTCAATGTTACAAAATATACTCTATAATGGATCTCACACTAAGCTAACCAATATCGAGAGAATCCTTAAAAAAACTATTTTTCCAATTTCCAATTCAGTCACGGTCAATTTGTCATATTATCAGTTGTCAATAAATAGCACTGTGAATGCCAAGCATTATGTCATTATGTGTCGAAATTGGATAATGTTCTTGCAAAGCGGAACACAACTCGGACACAATGTAAACATACCTATATATAAAACTATGTACAAATATGTATGTTTGGACGGATTTTTTGTTAATTCTCTAACGGCATGTCCTCTTGCGGCCTCCCATCGGCCTCCACTCGCCTTAGACATTTCAAATATCTGGTGGAAGCAAAAATTACAACTGAATACCGTCACCAGTTAGTGAAGCACCATCCTTTGCTATAGCCACCACCAAACAAGGCTATGTACAGCATGAAAAACGACTTTTTATATGCGGAATGCTCTATAAGAAGTAAATGATAATACACAGTTTCATAGTGTTTCACAGGTTAATCAATTTGTCGACGTGAAGACTTTATTATATCTAATTAGTAAATTATTATTCGTTGGTTCGAATTTTTTCCTACCATAATTAATATAATCAATAAGGTACAACCGTTATAGACCATAAAATATATTTTTTGATTTATAGATTTTTCACTTACTTCTTATAAAACAAATGAAGTGAAAAGAACTATGCATACATTAATAATTTTATAATTAATAATTAGACAATAATCAATTATTAAAATGTAAAAGTAAATTTTGACTCCACACCTCTAAATCCATCATCGCTTCAATAAAACAAAATCATAATTACCTCCTATGCAGTTGTCTCGCTCCCTCCGGGCAGAAATTACACTCGGTATTTGTTTCTTTCTCGGCGGTAGATGGTAAAAACTCTTCTTCTTCTTCTTCTAGCACTATATCCTCTTCGGGAATGTAATCTTCAAACGAATCCTCCTCCACTATCTGAATAAAGAGCAAAATTTTAAATAAATCTTCTGTTATATAATAAACACTCTCCCAATATATTATAAGTATATTTAAAATTCCTCAAAGATTCTACAGGTAGCTTTTAATGTTAGAGACGAAAAGAGAAGTGTTCACGAGATAAAAAAGAGAGAAGAGAATAAATGGAAAGAAAAAAGATATTGTAGTTAGCTGACTAATGAAATTTGGAGGATGCATCAAGAATTCTCACCTGATTAAGCGGCTCCCTGGACTCCTCGTCTTCCGATTCCGAATTCTCACCACAGTCCACGTTGCATTCCGCATTAGTCATGCTCTCAGGACCTAAGAAACGATAGTTTTTCATTAAAACTATATCTTCATTCAATCTGATTTTGTTCATTCTATTTTGACATTTAACGCAAATAATTAATTCATCTGTGGCGACATTGTCAGTGTAATAAAATTATCTCAAATATAGTTTTAAGCTCATTAAATAGTCCATCTCAAGTGATGAATTCGTATATCTATCAACTATTTTTTATATTTATATCTAGCGCCGAAATATGAATTTGGCGCTAGTTAGCTCACCGAATTTGATATTTGAAATTTTACAAGTATGCTTCGTTGAGACGCGAAATAGTGTCGATTAACAAGTCTGAAACTTTGGGTGAAAAAGTCTGAAAACATTGGGCGGAATTTTAAAAATATACGAATTCCTTACTCGATTAGATGACGTCATAAATAGATAGCAAATTATTGCCGAACACTATGACAAAATATATTTCCAGGGAAAAACTTAATGTCTAATACAAACCTCTATTTCTAGTAAGCGTCGACGTTTGCGAAGATATGACGGTGGACTCATCCGAACTTTCGTCTCGCCTCATACAGCGAAAACTTAGCACGTTGTACCATTTTTGGGACACGACGTCTGGGTCGAAGTCTGCCAAACTGACTTGCGTACATCCCTGCAAATGATAATGAACTTTATATTCTGAACGATTAGAACCAAATATGAGTAATGGTGTAGTAGCGGTCAGATCTTTAAATCGCTCTCGCCTTCTGTCGTTCACATGGCACTCAAGACTTATGAACCGAATACTCGAATTTGGCTAGTTGTCATCATTCGTAAACGTTTAAAGACTATAAGATATAATCTTCTTAACCTAATAAGTAAATTGTATCTTATTTCACCTACTAGACGAAAGATTATATTTTAAATGGGTTTTGTGAAGGAGTAGGTAATTTTGTTAATTCTAACTGTTAACTAATAGACTTTATATTATTGCATAATGACTTGGTACGAACTTCAAGACAAAATGTGTTAATCATGTTTTGTGAGGTAAAATAAAGATTACTATTACTGTTATATTATCAGAATGTTGTGCGATAGAAATAGGAGAAGTGAAGTCATTTTGAGTGGTTGTCATTTCTATTTTTTATATTTTTGGAAGTTTTAAAGTACAAAAACGATAGTATATTGTGCGTTAAAGGTGTAAGTGAAAAGAATGGAGGGGGTCTAAATAAACATTAGATAAGAAACATTTTGCTGAAATATTCATGCCCTTCATGCCCGTAAAGACGCCTTTTCAACGTCCACGTTAACGATTAACGAAATAACGATAACGTCATTCCGTGGAAGTTGAAAAAGCGTCTTTACGTCGACATAATAGGGAAGCATTTTGCTTACCTATTGTATTTTTCACGGTGAAAACTTGGCGATAAATTATAAAAGCGTCCATTGGCATCTAGTAAAACATTTTATATTTATGTTAAAATGTAATGGTAATTGACGTTAGTATCTAATTAATCTGTGGTAGTAGCGGTAGCACTGACCAGGCACTCAGCGCCCGTGACGAGGTTGGCCTGCAGCGTGGCGGCGCGCAGCGCGCGCGGCCCGCCCACCGGGGCCGCCTGCGCGTGGCGCCACGGGAGCGTCGCGCCGCGCCACGCCAGCGCCGGCGCCGCGAACGGCACTCCGCACCCGCCGCCCACTACTAGCGCTCCGCGGACACCGCTGCGACCAATACATATTATATAGGCACATACTCATTTTAGACTAATAATAATAACACATACACATCCTCACGCTGAATCCCTAACGGGTAGTTAGAAAGGGACGGAGCGTCAAGCATAGCGGTTCCTACATACTTCTTTCGCTTCCTCAAATCTCATCATTCTCCTGACACAGTTCCGCCTAGGTATGTGAGAGCTTTTAACATTTCCATCCGATAACACTGGCTATTTGATCTTCATAAGTCAGCCTTGGTCTTCCCTGGCTTCTTTTACCACTCACTTTCGCTCTGTATACTTTCTTCGTCAATTTTTCATCACTCATTCTTTCTATGTGCCCGAACCATCTAAGTATTCCTTTCTTCATTTTTACAATAACACTTTCATAATAATAATAATAATGCGCCAGACGATACACACCAATTCATCTGATCTCAAACTAGGGTATTCCCTGTGCTATGAGAGCCAGACGACGACTACTGAGGGCGTCTCCCAGTACACCCAGAGCCGAGACAATCTAGAAAAGTGCATTTTCTAATTTGACCCGACCGGGAATTGAACTCGGAACCTTCCGCGCTTGGGTTAACGTCTAAACCACTGAGCCATCTAGGTCGTCTAATAATATACTCAGACATTTCACACAGAGCCATCTAGCCCCAAAGTAAGCAGCACAGCGCTTGTGTTATAGGTATTAGACAACTGATATACTACTTCTATACTTTTCTTTTCTAAATAAATACATATTATACATAAACACCCAGATTCGGGGCGGGAATCGATCCTGCAACCCCCGTTTACTTTCCGACGCGCTTAGCCGTTGCGCCACGGAGGTCGTCTATATGTAGGTGCATACTCATTTTAAAATTTAAACATAAGTACACACTCATTTTAAAATTTAAACGTAAGTACATCTTTCCCTGTTCTTTGGTCTCGCTCTCACGGTAGCACTTGAATAGTTGAGCACAAATATTCGGTATGTACTGGCGTATAGACGAACACAGAGCTCGTTGACACGTGACGATTTTTAATTTGTCATTGTCACATCACAATCACATTCAGAACACGTAACCATTATTAAAAAATACAGTACTTCTTTAAAATAAATCAGGAATAGTACAAAATAACAAAATAAGTCAAAGGCGTTCTCCACAGTGCGATAACTTGTGACGACCTTTCATTCAAAACGAAATTTGGAGGAGATAGTTGCGCGTGGGTACTGTCGCGCACCTATCAGTGTACAGTATCGTATCAGTGCGGGGCACAGTACTACTGGAGAGCCAATCAGCGCTTATGAACGATTGCTCGCCCGTCCCACGTCCCGCTAACTCCCCCAAGATACCCTGTTTTCGACTTCTGCATAATAACGGTCACCGCTAGACTTTCCTACCGCTACGCTATACTTTAAAAGCAAGGGAAATCGATGCAATTACCTCTTATTTTAATTGACGTTTTTAACTTGTAACAAATGAGAAGAAATCTCTTTAATTTCCCATGTTTTTAGATAACTTATAATGCAACGCGAAAGTTTAAAAATGTATCTAAGTACCTACTAATTTTAAACATAAGTAGGTGCGTACTTACTTTACTCCTTTTAAACATAAGTAGGATACTCATTTTAAACATAAGTGGAGGCATCCTAATTTTAAACACAAGTAGGTACCATATGGTGCCCCCACACACAGTTATTTATTGTTTTAAAACTTTTGTCAGCAAATATTTCACTAAAAAATTTTGCTTAAATTATAAATTGTTACTATGTTACATTCATTAACAAAAAAATGTTATGTAACTAAGTGCAACACGATAGCAACTTTTATTAAATATTTATTTGGACTTAAGCTGGAATTGTGGTAAAATTCAAACTTTAAACTGTTCATTCCCAAAAAATCATTCAAACATCCGCCAATACCCAAATTCTCCAAGTATTCTGTTGCCTTGTATTTTTCTCTCGCTTTCAGTGTTCGACGCATAACAAATAAAAGCCAAGCCAATGAGCAAATCTTCTTCCATTTTTCATGCAAGAGACGTTCAGCCTTCTCGAAAATCAGATCCGAACTAATAGTTACAAAGTGTCGTACGATGGTATACAACAAGTTAGGAAAAATTTACGGATATGTAACATCTAACAAATTGTAGCAAGATGTAGCATATAATGTTAGAGAATATTATCGTGTTATATAGCGTTACATAACTGCTGTGTGAGAGCACCAATAGACTTTATAAATAGCTCCAGACGCCAAATCCCGTGCAGCAACGGGAAGCGAATTAGATAAGCTCACTCGCTTATATATACTACACACATTTATTATCAGATAAGCTGATCCGCAACCAGTTCGTTAGAAAAAGGCACCCATACATCTACATTTTATTTGAATTTATTCGCCTCACTTCATAGTACGGCATGGTTATTCCCTAAAAATTTTCAGACGACAGCCACGCGACCACTGCGCAACTGATGACTAAATTGTAATAAAAAATTGGTATCATGTATGACGATAGCGTGTCTATTGCGCCATGACCGTATAATGCACTTGCTGTAGATGTAGTGCCACTATACAAATTACATTATACAAAGTCCCGTTTTGACAGCCGATATCGCGCGATATTTGGCTGTCGCATGCTGAATGCAAGTTAAGCCTAATAAGCGTGCGGGTCAGACTATCTAGAATAATAAAGTGGTAGTATACTCATTTTAAATATTGATTTAAGACAAACATTCCCAATGTAAAAATATTCTTTATAAAGCAGTAACAGTAGGACACTTTTCTACGATAGAATTATTGTCTCTGTTTGTTTTTTTTTGTACAAATTTCCATAAGTAAATGCTAAATGGGTTTCAATGTAAGCTGCAGTTCAAAAGATTTAAAATTACCTACTACATAGTTACATTATCTCTATGATAAGACAGAGTCGTTGTTATGAACTCTGAAAATATAAAACAGATTTCAAAGAGCTTTTCTTCCATTATATTACAAGAAGTAGCTTATAAAATAACAATTCTTTAACATTTAAATGGTAGTAAACGAAAGAATATAACATCAATGTATCAAAGGGTTGACAAAGAGCATTCAATTTAAATTTCCACTTACACTTCTGTGCCGACATCTATGAACAAAGCGTGCAAGTTTCGTGCCTTCAGTATACAGATTTCCAACGCGCTCTCTTCGTGACAGTAACGCAATTTGATTTCAATTTGTGCACTGTTCACTGTAATATAAATAACATATAAAGTCATAAAATATTGTAAATAGAACACAACGTCTGACGTCTGCTGCATAATGGTGGTTATGACATCTAATGTCAGTGAAAGGTAAAATAATAAATCAAAGCAAAAGAGCTTTCGTAACTAATAAACTAATTTGAAACAATCTTTTTATAAGAATGGTCTACACCTTACAAAAACGTAAAAATGTTTTTTTAATTAGATTAAAATTTAAAAATAAATATTTCTATTTTCAGTTTCTATTTAAAATTGTCACATGAATTTGCAATTTTTTCTACATAAATATATTTTCTTTTATTCAAAAAATATATTATAATCTATGCTGGAAAACTCAAATATTTATAGGTATGTCACAGAAATTTAAACTTTACGCTCATACAAATAAGGTTTACAAACCTGCGCTAGAAGCGTCGTTGCCAGCCTGCGCCGCTTCAAACACTCCCGAATCGCCCGCCACCGACTCATCGCTCA
Source organism: Zeuzera pyrina (assembly GCA_907165235.1). Taxonomy (NCBI): domain Eukaryota; kingdom Metazoa; phylum Arthropoda; class Insecta; order Lepidoptera; family Cossidae; genus Zeuzera; species Zeuzera pyrina. The sequence continues at coordinate 5,164,116 of OU015637.1, forward strand.
CTGCAGCCGACACTGATCTAGTATTCGTTCCTGGAATAGAACAGTTCCAATGAAGAATACGCCCAAAACAAAGCAAAGACAATGCAGAATTATTTGTGACAAATGATTCTGCATTGCAAACCAATAAGGATTCCTATAACAGATGAATAGTTCCTCCCGAACAAAATAGTTTATATAATATCACAGATTAATTAGTTACTAACGTAAAATAATATTGAAATTGTACTTTAAAATCTCTACTTTAGGAAACGAGGTTACGAAAACTGTCAATAGTAAATCCTTTCAGTATGGACTTATCTTTTCTATTTTTTTTTGTCTGTAATATGTTTCGACATTGGAACAACTGACCAAAACCTCGAAAGGCTGAAAGAAAATTGTTTAGGAGTAGGCCTTCCAAATTACTTATTCATATTATACATATGTATTCCTATAAAATATTGAATGTATTATTTGTTTACCTCTATTTGTCTACCAATTCAAGACGATATGGGACGAGATCTTACCACTAGAAGAGGGAGTTCTGGGAGAAAGCTGTGGTGGTGGCGTTTCCGATATGGGCGACAGCGGCTCACAAGGCCGGCCCGGGCCTTGCAGTTGGACTGGGACTGAACAGAAAATACCATTATTAATAAGTACACCATCTATATGGCCTAAAACTAAGCTCTAAATTTAATCTATACTTGCCATACAACGAACTGTACAGGAAAAAAAGACTAGAACTTCCAGTAATACCTAGAATTAAACCTGAACTCAAACTAAAACTAAACACAACACGTGATTATAGTAAGAATCTTGGAATAAACTTCTTATGGTTCTAAATAAAGTTTTACGTTTGTACTATGGGTGCTAAGTGGGTGGAGAGACTGAACTTGGAATGTGGGTATTACCCGGTACTCTCTTAGTACGTAGTAATATCCAGATTCCAAGTCCATTTTACATTGCTCAACAGACTAACCTCGACAATAAAGAACCAGTCTGCGACATTCTATAAAGTATACAGCATAATACAATTAGTAACCTATCAAAATTGCGACTACCTAACTGCCTGTTAGGATGGCTGTATGTAAGAGTCTGACTTTAGTTATTTTAACCACTTCACAATAACAGGCTCATTAGTAGTTATGATTAATTAGTATTAACGTCTATATATATAGGCAATCTATTTTATTTTCACTCTTCTCATTGAAATGTTACAAAATTATAACAGGTGGCTAATTGATGTGACTAAAATTATTGTACAGTTGCTTCAGGTAATCGTGTTAAGTTTCCGAGAATTGGATAATTATAGCAACTAAAAAGTCTGTACGAAAAACTTACTGGTGGCAAGTCCAGCGTCGAGTCCTGTTGCGACTCCTATCCTCATCTCCGCAAGTTTCTCTTCAAGCTCTCTCTGCTGCCGCCTTTGCCTTTCCACCTTTAACACGTGAAAAAACAACAATAACAAAATTATCTGTCGATCTGACCTTTTGTATTAGTAAAAGTGAAATTCAAATGTTCGTATCTGTGGCAGATCGCAGCCAGAGGGCACATATTTAACGATCGTGATAACATTTTACTTATGATTTGCTGAGGAAATGACTATGCGTTTTTATCGATACTTATCTAGGTCCTCTATAGGTATTATCGTCTTTTAAAGACCTCTCAAAACATTCCGACTTTCTATGCTTACTTTAGTTAATTTGATGTTAAACAAAACTCTTTGTAATATCAATTTGTGCATAGAAAAAATTCATCGTCTCATCACGTTTCTTAATAATTTTTCTAAGACTAAAAAAGAGCTCTTTGTGTGAAACTTATGTACTTTATATATACGTATTATTATACGTTATTATGCATATTATCCTCCATATATAGTAAGTAGATGGTCGTATTTTTAGGAAAATAAATGAAGAACTAAAAATCCTACTTTCTTACTAAAGATCCAAGCTAATCTACGTATACGTATAATCTACGTTGGTATGACCAAAATCAAAAATATTAAACAACTTAAAATCATGAGAAAAAGACAATTTCTCACAAAAAACAGTCAATAAAAAAATCCTTAATAAAAATAGCCTAATCTAGAAACTAAATTTTCTAACAGTTTCCACTGCATATTTCCATATTGTAAAATAATAAATAGCGTCCAATTAATTAATTTTCAAAGGAAAATGTTCTTTACAAACCTGATTATAAGATGGAGGTGGCGGAGGCGGGCTAGCTGATGACAAACTGCTTCTAGGAGATAGCGAAGGCTGTGACGGTGAACTGCTAGTGCCAGGGGTAGCACTGTCTGGGTTATAACTGCCTCGCAGTAGCCTGCAAATAACACAAATTAATATTCTATAAGTCTCACTACGAGGCTTCAGACAAGGAACATAATATTCGTACGCGTAGTGTATGTTAGTGAATCTAACTGTACATGCTCACGGCAGCAATGTCGTTATATAGCATAATTGAGAAACTATTGTCATTACTTGAAGAATTCGGTTCAGTAAATATTTACGTTGTTGTGATTAAATTTTGTAATGCATATTTCTATTTACTTTTTCTTGAATTCGATGCACGTAAATGAAATTATTTCAAAACTATTGCACATCACAAGGCAATTTAATGTCAATGGTGCATAACTTTGAAACAACCTGTATCCTAGAAATGCGGTTGTGTGAGTTCTGTGTTCTCCTCAACTCTCGTTGCTAGGCCTATACGGCAGGGTTGACGAACCTTTATTGCATTTTTAATATGTCATGTAAGCATCTCGTGTTAATTTATAAAAAAAGGCAATGAGAAAAATTATAACCTATACAATAAAATGTAATGTAAAACTTTGACAACGATTGTAACATTTAAAGAACCGTTTTCTTTATTAATAATAAAATAATCACAATATCCTCCAAAAGGACGAATGAAGGTCAAATTACCTTTCGACTCTCCTTTGCAGATCCACCATATCGATAGGTTTATCTGCTTGAAAAGTACTGGTTATTTGTGGTCCTCCGTATATGTCCGTGAAACTGATCCCTGAACTTAAAGACCCTTTACTACTCGCGGTAGAAAGAGACCCCAAGCTTGAACTACTTGACACTGACAACGTGCTCGCTGAAAGTGTCTTTAACTGCCCCTCTAACGTCGTCATTGACGTTAATGCATCCTTCAACTGTTGCAGTAACAACTGCTTCTCCTCGTGTAACCTCAACCTATCCGCTATACATTTGTTTGACATTTCGAACGCATTTTTCAAGTCCTGCTCTAGCTTTTTGCATTCTGTTTGTATCTCGCTCATCTCTTGTTTCGATCTTTTCCTTGGCGTTATACTTCTCAATTCTCTAAGCAATTGTTCCTTCTCCTGGAATAGCAGTAGCCTATCCTTATCAGATTCCGCTTGACCAGGTTGGACTTTGTCTTCCAAATCTGCTAATTGTTGCTGAATTTGTTGTATTCTTTTCCTGGCCTCGTCGTACTGTAATCGAACTCTAGCCATTTCTGCTAGCCTGGTACCTATAGGTACTAAATCCGCACATAAATCCGTTTGGGAGGCGGTACTGAGTTTCTCTTGGGGAAGACTCAACGTCGAAAGATCTGGTGAGGCATCGCCGAGTTGCAATCTCGTTAAATCATCTTTTAGTTTAGCTAACGATTGCATGAGGTCGGCTCTCTCTTTTTCTCCCGAAATAAGGGATTTTTGTACATTTTTCAATTCGGTCATAATAGCTTGGGCTTCGTTAATATTATAGCAGCCTTGTTGAGCGCTCAGTTTCTGTTCCACTCTAGAAACAAAATCACATCATTAGCCAAATCCCTCAAAACAGTATTGCCAGAATTAATTTCTAGCTTAATTTTAAGGAAGCAATAAAAACGAGACCAAATCCATACTACATAAATGCAAAGTACCGCTGTCTGTTTGTCTGTAACGTTTTTGCTGCTAAACTGCTGAATCGATTTTAAAGAAATTTAGAATGGAGATAGATTAAACCCTGGGGAAGGAAAGAGGTAACTTTTTTTTATTCCACGCTGACGAAGTTGCGGGCGACAACTAGTTTTATATATATTCAAATAGTTAAAATATATTAATTTTATTAATAAAAATCTTAAAAATAACAAAGGAAGACAAAGGCTGGCTTATGAAGATCAAATAGTCAGATTGTTATTTGACGGAAATGTCAAATGCATTCGCAAACCTATCCGAAAGAGTGCTAGGAGAATAATGAGATTTGAAGATGCGATAGAAGTACGTAAGGATCGCGTCGCTCGGCGCTTCATCTTCTCTGATTCCGGCGTTAGGGATTTACTGTATATATATGTATGTATGTACATATAATAACATCTTTTAAAAGAAATGATTCAAAGTTAATAGGTGCAAATGTACATTTCCAAACTATATACTCACTCTGCAAGCGTGTCTACTCCTCGTCTTGCACTCGCCACCTCGGCTCGTGCCTGTCTCAACTCCTTCCTCAACTGCGCTACCCGACCCCTCGCTTGTGTTACTTCAGCTCTAAGCTGCTCGGGATCATGCCGCGAAGTTGTTGACGTAGTTGTAACAGATGTTGTTGATGAACACACTACAAGATTAAGAAATTATCATTTAATGAGTTTACGTCGTCGATATTCGATAGCGACCGCATCGAAGTTTTGTATGACAATTCTTAGTTCATATGATAATCGCTAGGGGAGCTGCCCAATTCTTCATACAAAGTTTTAGGTCGATAGCAGAGTATCTACGTCGTTAACTCTTGGTAGAGGCACAGGAAGCAAACGTTTTACTTAGACTTGAATAGAGACAGACGCCTATACATATTGAAATGTGTATAGTATTTGCAATATCCCAATTGCAAATGTTAAAAAATATTTTCATTTAATACTAGCGGTCCGTAGCGACTTCGCCCGTATTGAATACATAATATATAGCCTATGTCCATCTGGAAAATGTACCTTTGAAATAGTGAAAGAATTATTCAAAGGTACAGTGGAACCGGAGATTACCCTCCACATATAAACATACAAAATTCGCTTCTCTCTTATAATGTTACAAACCGTTTCCCGCCCGCTTCGCTGGGCGTAAGTGAAAATTTTGTACGTAATAGTACATTTTTGTTTGGAAAATGGTGAAGGGTCTATGGAGTTCAAAAAATAAGTAGCCTGTAACCATTTACAACTAATTCCGCGTCAAATGGTAATAGTCCCATGCCGATCGGTCCAGTAGTGTTCAAGTTTATCGCGGTCAAAGAAAAAACAACTTTCATATACAGATTATTATTATTGAGAGTTTCATATTTACGCCCTTTGCAGTCGAAAGTTTGGGTCCCTGGGACCCCGAAGCCCATCGACTGGTTTCTATTATTTGTAAAAGATGGTCGAGGTTTCGTGGGACCGCCGGGCTTCTTTCGCCAACGAATCAGTTTGTTTATTCAAAGAGGTAATGCTACCAGACTGCTGGACACTCCAAGCAATGACAGCTTTCTATGCGGCAACTTTGAGAAGTCTATTACTTAAGATAATGTTTAGTTTTAGGTGTGTAATAAACCTTAGGATATATATTAGTACAGGTATATGTAAATATATATAATTAAACCCGTCGATACAAGACTGGACTCAAACTAATATAAATTTTATTAAAATTACAAAATAAAAGCATCACTAAGTTTCTTGATAAAATTGAATACAAGTAAATCGCTGAAGTAAATACAAAAAAATATTATTTTAACTCTTTTATTTTAACTCTTTATCAAGATATAAAACAGAAAAGTTTATACATCTATGATATAAATAGTATCCATATTTTTTTTATTATATTCTTCAAGCATTAAGTACATTTAGTTTGCGCCAAAGTTCCCGAGATAAAATCTATTAAGATAAAATAACACAAGTACGAAATTCAAACTAGCTACTTAAAAGCAATACAGGTTACCAAAGAGCAAAAAAAAACGGATACTTTGAAGACGTACTAAGTTGGTACTTATCAGAATAACTTTAACATCATTACCTACCCAACAATAAAGTCGAGCTAACCACATAGCACTGGGCTATTTGCAAAAGCAATGTCTTTACATTTGTGTTGATTAAAATTTATAATCTGGTGCCATGGTGCGGCTTGCGAGGTGCATTACAAATAAACTGACTTGCTTTATAGTCAGGAACAGCACAGAATTAAACGTTTTATGTTGTATCTTGAATTATCTAATCGTTAGCGTCGCTTTCTGTACTAATAAATTAACGTTGAAATGCATGGCTGTTTTGTCCTTCATAGTATAAAGATGGTCATGTCTCAAACTAGCAATCGATGTTTATTATCAGTTAATTTTACAATTAGATATTAATATATACAAGGTTATTTCGAAAGGATATGTAAATGCGAAAGGGCATTGAAGTACCCATGACAACGGAAAATTTGCATTCTACAACTTCGCCAAAAGTCAATAGATCTAGTGTAAAACCTCAAATTTAAAAAAAAAGGTGAGACAACTTTAATATCATAGTTTTTAAGTCGCTAGCAAACATTTGGAATGTAACTAGACAACAAAAGAAACGCATCCTGAAATTATTATATCTGCAATATAGCAGCCAACATCAACACGTTGAAATCCTGGCGGATTTATACCCCCTTTCACAATAACCTTAATAATATATTAGAATAATTTATTTATTTTTTATTTTATTTTTAAAGTATGTTAGTAGCGCGACGCTTGGCGCTCCGTCCTTTCTGACTACCGCGTTAGGGATACAGTGTGAGGATATGTATGTATATTTTAATATCTAATAGTAAAATGTAAATAAATATTTAGCTTTTACTGTGAGAGTACAACAGTATACTACATTATACAGTATGTACAATAAAATAGTACCCACTGAAATTTAATTTATTGTATTATGAACCGAATCCAGAGCTGTAGGGTTTTAATCTAAGCACTGATTTTTAGGGGTTATCTTATGGTTATGATAGACTTCAGTTACCATTTTATTATTAAACTGGCTTTGAATAACTTAAAAGTTTTTTTAGTAAAATTTGAATTTAAAAAATAAATTTTAATTTTATTACAGAGCTTAACCCAAAAATTCAAATAAAAAGTAGAATAGCGATAACTACAAATATATAATTTATTACAGTACAGTTTATTACATCCTACACGTATTACTCCAGCACAAGGCCTCCTGCTTCCTTTTAGAAATGAAATGAGAAATAAAAGTCAATTTCTGTGTTCGTTTCATTTAGAATATCAATAAATAAAAATAAACTTGTACCGAGAATAGGCTTAATAAATGTGTTACCAACTGTTAATAATCGAAATCGATAAAAACGATTGACTGATTAAAACCAACTGAAAAATGTAAACAATTAAAGTAACAGAAAACAGTCTGATTAAAAAAAGTTAAAGTTTTCCATAACTTATTATTCTGAAAAACTATATTTCATGTTCCTTTATATAGAAATGCACATTTAAGGCAAAAATATTTTAGGCGGTTTATCGATAAAAGCAATTGGATGATAGTCTCTAGCATCAATTTAAAATCCTGAGAAATGGAAAGTGTTATGTAGGTAGTCTTTCAGAGTCTTAAACCCGTTAAGTACGTGAAAGCTATTATAATACAATAGCGCAGCGATTCCTAAAGTGGATTCCGTGGAACTCAAGGGTTCCGTGTAAAGACACTAGGGTTCCGCGAGTATTATATTGGTCGTTAAATCGTTGGATTATTTTGACTATCGTCATTTGCAGCGATTGTTTTTTTTTTTTTTTGCGGAACTTGATCCTAAGCACATGTCGATTAATTAACATTGAACAATTTTTATATGGTAGGTCGTACATAATAAAAATGCTCGATTTCAAGCCTATTAATAGTTTTTATAGGAAGAAGTAAAACAATTTCATTCATTCATTCATTACGTTAATCTTTATTTCAAATATTTGTAATAAAGGGTTTATATTCTTATATTAAATAGCACTAGGTATAGTTTGCTATGAGGTCCCATAAATTAGTAGGAATTTAATGAGTATTCCATGGCCTTAAAAGTTTAAGAATCCCTGCAATAGCGAACCCAATTCTCTACACGTAATAAATACCCAGTAAAAAACATTATTTTTCTTTCTCGTTAAAATATTTTTTTTATTTTTTTATTATTTTAGGAGACTATTTTAAAACAAAAAAATTTCAAATCATTATTTTAAAAATATTCGTCTGTCTGTCTATCCATCTGTGCATTCATCACAAAAAGTATGGGACAAATTTTCAAGGAATTCGGCATAGTTTTATAGCGAACATTAATTTAGAATACATTTCAATTCCAGCTGTCACATTATTCTCATTATAATCATCATCATCATCTTTTATTATGTCGTACGTAATTTTAAATCCACGCGAAATAGCGGGCACAGTTAGTTACATAATGTACTCACGACTAGTTCTTGAGGCGGCGAGTGTTGACAAAGCGTTGTTCAGATGTTTGTATTCATCTTGCGCTAAATACAGCCTCTGTTTTTTTACATCGTACATCTCCTTTTTTGCCTGAAACAAAGAGAACAATCATTAAATTAACTTTATTCATTTATTCTCATGGCTATAGCCAGGGATAGGCCGTTAATTGAATGGCTTCTAAAACTAGTTGGCTGCGACGTACTGGTATATGTGACATACATGGTATAGAGGTATTTATGGCGGAGTATCATTATCACGATCTGTTTTATAATAAAACTAGCAGTTCGTCCCGACTTCGCCCGGGTTAAATATATAATATATAGCTAATGTCCATCTAGAATAATGTAACTTTCACATAGCGAAAGAATTATTAAAATAGGTGCAGTGGTTCCGGAGATTACTCTCCACATATAAACAAACTTACAAGATCCGCTCTCTCTGTATAATATTATATATGTATATACCTGAAATTCAATTTAGCTTATTACCTAATTTAACCTAGATCAGGATTTTGATTAAAACACTGGATTTCGTTATAGTTGAAATAATAACACCGTCTTTGATCGAATTCCTAGATTTTTTATCAAAGCTAGGAATAAGGCATATTGAGTATTACAATAACTCACTCGGTCAAGATTTCTCTTTATAAATTACTTGGTTATGCCTTTGATTTTGTTCACGTGGATTAGGGAAATGACTTTACCCTTCTTATAATAAAAATAGCGTAAAGATAGGATATCCTACTTTGACATTTAACTGGTTCATTTTGAAGTTATTTTAAATTCCAGACAGTTACACGGAAAAATATTTATGGTAAGAATTATTTATTTATATCTACATATATCTACGTCTACAAAAAATATTTTCTTCCTATCGACATTTCATAGACAATTTACCTACACAGACTTTATTACATTTATTATTTTACATTTTTATCTATGACTACATAGAACATTATAGTACTATAAACATAATTTTAAGAAGCATGAAAATATCGAATTTATCGAATATACATTTTCCCACTAAAGACAATGTTCCTATCTCCCTACTAATATTATATATTGATGAAACGATCTTCGTTTATTATTCTCTCTCTATTATGTTATTATGTAAGTAGGTATCACACGAGAAAAGCCGCAGAAGCTTCGAAAAATATTTGCGGTAAAACTGTGTACATTAATTTTCTTATCGAAAAAATGAAATTCAAAACTACGAAATAAAAAACCGGCTGAGTTCGTGTCGGGCACGTATTAGTTGAGGGTTCTGTAGCAATTTCGAACAAAGAGGTTCAAATTAATAAATTAATATTAAATTAAAAATGAAATTGAAACAGCTCCCAAATATACTAGGTATATTAAATTTTTTATTCTCGTGCAGGTTTCAGATTACCAATTTATGTCTTCATATTAAATTTCAGCTAAGTAAGTGCAGAGATGACAAAATATATTGACTGTGAACACGGACGGATAAACCTGAGAAAACTAGGGAACCTTTAAAACGCCCATTCCATGAGATTAATGCTTTTTGAATAAAAATCCAACTGATTCCAAGAAAGAAATTTTTTAACCAATTTAAAAAAGTTGCGAGGTTTTCAATTTTGTCAGAATCTTTTTCTTCGAATGATGTTATTGTATGTTTACCGATTTCTCCGCCATTTGTACGCCGATTTTCATGATTTTTCTTTTATTTAAAGGGTATGTCCAGGGTGGTTCCATAGAAATTATTAAGGATCTGATGATGGAGTACTACTTAAACAAAAGAACTCCTCAACGGTTTATAAAATTTAATGATTCTTTTATTTAATGTTCTGTTCCAGAATCGGAAAAAATTAGTTGTAAACTTATCGTAGATATTTATTAAGGCAACAGGGAAAAATAAATAACTTTTTAAGAAAAAGTTAAACTGACCTCAAAATAAAAACGCTAAAAACTACAAAATAATTATCGATTACTAATCAAAACTGAAGTACAAAAATAGCTTCATTAATACGGCACAAATCTGTATATACATTATATATAGATATTTGTATTCCTATGTAATCCCTAAGCTCCTCACTGTTTGACTGATCACCATGAAAGTTGGCACGTATATGTATTTTTTCATAGAGAAGATTTTTTTGCTATCCCTTTGTTGTAGGTCATCACCACGCGTATGAAATCGCAGGCAAAAGTTAGTACTAATATAATTAAAGACAGTTATCGAAGTTGATGTCAAAACGATAAACAACAACTTTGGTTTAGTCTCGTAGTCATGGACTTATTCTTATATTTGAGTTTTAATTAGTAAAGGATAATTATTTTGTAGTTTTCAATGTTTTTAATTTGAAGTCGGTTTAATTTTTTTAAATTTAGAGAGCTTCGGGTCTCTATACATAAAATCACCTTAAATTATATTGATTATGAGTAATAAACGAAATAAGAAAAACGTTGTTAGTTGCTGTTGAAAATTAAAAATCAAAATAATTACTTGTTAGTAAAAAATAACGATAAGATGAACGCTGTTTAGATACCTACATACTAAGTATTGCAAAGCTACTGTACGATCATGAATTATCAATGTTTAAAATCGTAAAACACTGTAAACGACACATATAATTATAAACATACATATTATGTTGTAATTTACTATTTTTTTTGTAAATTTTACTATTTTTTTTTTGTAGTAATAAAGTTATTTATTTTACTATGCAAGAACAATAATAAATTGTGTGCTAAAGGTAAAAACGACACATTGGAAACTTTGACGGCAGGGTTCTCAATTTTTCTAAGTGATTACAAAATGTATAAAAGTGATATTGGGTAACCTGATTCTTTATATGATTGAATTCATTTTGGCAGTTGCATTACACGATTGGTTTGAACAGAAAAAAAAATATCAAAGAAACCTTCTTTAAAACAGAGATTTACATTTTTATAACTAACGGGACCGATTTATGCTTCTTTTCTGTGTAGTTTAATATACACACTCTTCAAAATACCAGTTGGATTTTATAATTAAATGAATTGTAGTTTTCAATATGTACTATATAACACTAAAGGAACTGTTGTTTCGGATTTTTCCTAATCTAGCGCGCACACGTTTAGCGCAGGAGGTCTATTTTAGATAAATTATTGTTTATCACTTCGTCACCTTAAAGTTTCTAATACATTTCTTCTCATGATTGTTGTACATACACATACATTATTGTAGAAGTATTTGTGAATTCTCATAATTTTTAGGTATCCTTAACCAAGCATCCTCAGGATATTCCAGAGACCAGCTCAGTCTCTGGAATATCTTGAAATTGCTTCGAGAGGCGAAAGAATGGATTTCTGCTAAGTAACACCTGAGTTTATACAATATTGTATGAAAATAAGTATAATATAAACTAGCGATCCGCCCCGACTTCGCACAGGTAGATTTTTTTTTAAATGAAGTACAGCCCATGTTACTGCTGATAACGTAGCTTTCTATGGGTGAAAAATTTTCGATATCGGTTGAATAGTTTTTGAATTTATCCATTACATACAGACAAACAAAGTTTATCTTTTTATAATATTAGTATAGCAGTATAGATATGCAATGTGAATGTCCGTTCTTAAAACGAATACTTTAAAAAAAGAAATGTTTAAAATATTGCGAGGAAAACAATGGATCAGTCCAGGTCATTGAGGTCACTCTATGTCACAAGACTATATGAAATTCATCAAACCACATCCAAAATTTACAAGTCATTAAAAGCAAAATTCCACTGGTAATTTTTTGCGACCACTTTTTGCACGGCCGCCTTTGGTATGCGTGTAAAAAGCGGCACATCATTTCATACCGTCATATCCTGTAACGTTTGTTTTATGATATTGGAATCTAGGTCTTTGTAGATATAAAATTGATGCTATATTTGATTACAAAATTATAATAATGAAAAATAATAATACCGAGCATTCGTTTCGCAATTATTGTTTTGAATTTTCCTTCTACATTTGTGAACGCACGTTATTTTAAGATATGACATAAACTAAATATTTACATTAATAACCCTCATCGAACTATGAAGCCTGATGGCCTGTTGTATTCTGCTCCAAGTCTGCGGTGGATATTGTGGAAACGTTCCATTTCTGCTCAACACTTGAGTGGCCACGTAACCTTGACCTTCGTAAAACGGCACCTCGGACACTGGTACTAGTCGTACTTCCGCGGAACGAATCTGACGCACTGATAGTATGTTTTCATAAATCGCCTCGTCTTCTAAATTCTGTCCTTCCGGGCACAAACGGTAGCCAAACTCACGACTTATTTCGTCAAGATTCGCATATTCCGGACGCTTACGGAGCTCCTCAAGGTTTTGATACTGAGGTTCGTCATCGTCACGCACGCGTAACCCTGGAGGACGGATAGAACTGGGATCGACGCGCACACCGTACTCTACCGGCGGATGGCGCACCATCCGAGCCATGTGCCGGGCCCCAAAACAGCCGTGACACCACGCGTGTATGTCGGCAGACACAGCGCGAGCGCGGAAGGTTAGCGGTTCCGAAACTTGTTCGGGTTCAGGGGGAGGCGGCTGGGACCACATAGTGAGCGCCCGCCGCAATAGACACATCTTAACCCCCAAAAGGGCGCGCGTCGACTGACTGTGAGCGCGCGGAGCTCGGATGGCGCGCGGTGGAATGTGCCCGCGCCGCCGAAAGAATGCAATCTCGGGCGCATTTCGGAGGTCGATCTCTCCGAAGGGCCGGGGTCCGCGCCCGCTCCCACTCCTCCCGGAGCCGGCGAGCCTCGGGCCGCGGCCATCTGTCGTAATAAGTTCGACGAAGCGCGGCGGCGAGGTGTCCCTCCGAAACGACGACTAGCTAACGGACCCTCTGTGACCTCCAGCGTCCTCTGCACGCGAATCATTCGAATTGTGTATGAAAAAACATAACCATAAGTTATTGTGTTTTAATATTTAATAATATTACATCAATGTTAACGTAGTCACTACAATTGGGACCAAAAGTTTCTGAAATAAATAATAAACGCGAGGAAATCAAAGAAGCTTGTAAGTTTTCATTCACCAACGACGCAAGGTTTATGTCGGCGCTCGGCATGGCTAGCATGCTATTTTCTCAGATTTTCCACGTAATCAATTTACACGGTTTAATAGAGGAATGCGAGGGGAGGGTATGGCAGCGCGGGGTGCTGGAAGCGCATCTGGCGGTTGCGACTGCTCAGGTAGAGGTGCGCATTTTTGTTCCGGAATTCCTTCACACGCATTTGCAATCCCGTCCCTGTTCCATCTCAGCAAATGTCTTATACATACCTATTTGTAGTTTCAAAGATAGCCTATTTATAGACATAATTGGATATCTGAAAACTGTTTTGAATAATTGTTTGATACTAGTTTGAACTAGCTGCCAATGTACTATGACTACGCTCAAAGGCATGATCTTAAGACCGTTGAATAATTCACATTTTTTTTCTGAATAACCGCGTAAAAAAATTCTTAAGCCACATACATATACAGCAGTGCAAACACGTATTAGGTTTTTTCTTTTTGTTTAAGCTTGAGAGGGTTGGAGCCTCGGTATCACGGTAGAGTAAAACGTGATATTGATAACGCAATAATTGAAAGTGGATCTAGCGATCAAATAAAATTTAATGACTTCAAGTACGATAAGTGACTAGCAAGATATTATAAAAAACCTGTTAAAAATAATACACGTTTCGTGGCATCAGAATGCCATATAATTCAGTAGTATTGAAAAAATAGTAGAACCAAAACAAACTCGAAAATACGGAGAACAAAAAAGATGAAGTGAGGAATTTTGTTTGTGTACATATTTAGGGTCATATTATTAAACTTAAATAATATAAGCATTTTAAAATAATTATCTAATCTCTCAAAAAAATATCAAATAACAATAAATATCTAATTAAAAAGAAGTTGTGAATAATAAGAAACTATAAGTATAATTAAGTAGATAATATGAAAAGTCCAAATACAATGTAGAATTTACATTGTCAAAAAGATTTGATTTTCTATCTTAAAAGCGTATAGAAGCCTTTCATATAGAGAAAACATATATAATTGTCTTACATATTTTTATAATAACGCCTAAAATGAGGAACACCTACAGAAATTACACGAACAAAGCCTAGTGCACCCTATAACTAGGATTGATCTGATGGTGTACATCTGCCTCTCAAACCGACAGTCCCGGTTTCTAATCACGAATTTAAGAAACGAATTTTTTTTTATCTAGGTGGTATTGAAAGCTCCCCCAGTGTGTGGTGCGCCACCTAAAATATAAGTCTAGTGCTTCGCTTTATGCCACACAATTGGTTAATTAAATACTAGTATGCAAATTTTCTACGTTGAAAGAAAAATTGGATACAAAAAATGTATCTAGAGATTCTAGGTAGATTTTATTTATCCAATTCTTCATTCAATTATTATAATAATAATTAATATAAGTATATATATATATAATTAGGTTATATACCTATATATCAATATTTACATATATGAACCTAATGTTTTAACATAAATACATATATGAGCTTCGTATTGTGAATGTTTTAATTACCTACCTAGTATCATTGTACCCTATCTATTTCGACTAGCTAGGTCCTAGCTGCTAGGGCGCCGACACAGAATACTAAATCTGTAAGTGCGCCGCGAACTGAAAAAGTTTGGCAACCCCTGACAAAGAAGAAATACTGTGGAATTCCGAGTCTAAGAAATATCTTTAAGCTATACTTCAAAGTTTGTATTGCCAAACACTTCCAAATGGATAATTTAATTCATAAAACTCAACGTTAACGAGTTGATGGTGTACAGACAGGTAATTTGGCCCGGTGCCTACATTCCCGCGTGCGGTATGTACGACTAATGGCTTTCGTGTTTTTTGCTAAAAAATACAGCTAAAATTCACAGGTAATGACGAAAATGTTATAGTGTATTTAGAATTGTTGATGTTACTGCGCAGACGAGGCATTTCTAGGTTGTGTATAAGGCTTGATATTTTCTAACATTAGTAAACTCTATGTTCTCTGACTCGTTTGTTCTGTAATCCATATTTGCGTGATTTGTTAAAATGATAAAATAAGGATAAAATATGAATCAAATGCGATTCAGTAAATTAAACTAATTTGAAGTTGTATGTTGGCGATGATTTTGGTTAGTACTGAGTAAGTGATATGAACCAAATACAGGTGTCGGAACCACTAAATTAACCAAAAAATATGATATATGTATGCAATGCAAGTGACCGATCCCAAACCTTTAGGGAGACCAATGAAAACTGTCTATTATGTATACCATAAATTTCTACAAAGATATATTTAATTTTTTTTAACCTCCTGTAAAAGGTTACAGATAGAATAGGTTTAAAACCCAAAAACCCTAAATTAACATGAAAAGATTTTTTTTAACTGGCCAAGCAACCATCTAGAAGCCATTATGTACGAGTATGTGTAAATTAATACAATGACGCCATAACATAGATATGATGATAAGTTTCTCAAAGGTTCATAGCTCGCCTCGATTATATTGCGATTTTTTTCTAAAAAAAAATTAAAATCCAAGGCAAAAATATAGAGTTAAGAAAATATAAAAGTATATTTGTATCAAAGCAAAGGTAGTATTACCGGCGTAAAATAAGTAATCTGAATAAAATTTTACTGGAAATATTTTTAATAATAATTATTTTCTTATAGTTGGGATCCGTAAGACTGCCGTAGGGGTTTCCAGAGAGCGCATCTGCCTCCCCCGGACCGGTTGTTCACTTTTTCACTCTAACATCGACCATCTCGCTTTAACTAGTAAACATTTTATGATACAGCCACCTCTCTCGCACATGGCTATGTTTAATTTTAGTTTTTTTCTTCTCTTTCGATTATTCGAAGCTCCTTTCCGTCTAAAACATAGTTACTTTATTTTTATGTTCTAATCAGTTGCATAATGCTATCTTTGCAATACGTAAAACGCAAAGCCGAGCTGAGCTTGCTTTATGCCCTGACGTTTATTAAAAAGTAATTCGAATTTACGATTGTCTTTTCACCCCGTTACATAAAGCATGAAGATATTGTGTACCTGTTTATGTCCATACATTTGTACATATGTACGTAGGTATTAGAGTAATATTTACTTGTATTAATCTATTTAAATTAAATTAAAATGTACATTAATTTAAATAGTTTTAATCAATAACGATTAGGTTATTTATCTCCTTTTATTTATTTATTTACAGACTTAACTCTTACAACCGTCTATAAATATATCAAGATATAAATACATATAGTACATTACGCGAGCAAACGCGAATACTTATATTGTATATTTATTACTTTTTATGTAAAATATATATACTAAATACTAATATTATCTTCTCCACCCAATCTATCGCTTTCTGTAGCATGCTTGCTCCGTGACAAAGGTCTCATTCAAATTCTTCTGTTTTTTTTTTGCCTTATAATATAGTCCAATAAACAAGTTTACTTCATAAGCCTATTTAACTTCAATTCTAAAACAATTCAGTGCAGGTAAGTACAAGGAAAACGGAAAAATATTACAGAAAATTATTTACAGAAAAATCATTCAGTAAATTTTTCTCTAACATGTTTTTCTGCTTCTTTCAATTTTACCTCCTCATTAACATAACATAAAATCTTTGTAATGATTTACTCGTAGGAATTCTTCGTACTGTTCTTATGTCAGTTTATTTGAGGTAGGATGTTTTTGTACATCTGCACCAGGACATTCAGTCTTCAATGTAAAATACCGCGCTTTAAGCTTCCTCTCGACATTGCAGTAACAAACAAAATATATAATATTAATATGTTGTTCAATATTCCATGAATATTGTAGAAAACATGTAGAATAATAGGACTATTAATTATGGTGTACCGACGTATTTTAAAATTCTTATTTTATAAGCGTTAGTAAAATTAACTTTCGAGTGTTATACTCTGACATCAAATTATATTCATATTATTATATATTATTTAATGTCAGAGTATATTCATACAAATATACATATCCTCAAGTTATACCTAACGGGGTAGCGAGAAAGGACAGAGCACCAAGCTTCGTAGTCCTTACATACCTCTTTTGCCTCTTCAAATCTCATCATTCTCCTTACACACTCCTACTTTCGCTTAGGTTTGCGAGTGCTTATAAGAATAATTACCTCTATAATAATACTGGCAGACCCTACAAACATTGTCCTGCCCGAAATTAAAAAATCTTAGAACCCGATTGCAGTGCCACCTACCGAGTTCAATTGTAAATCTAAACCATCCAGGGACCCTCTCAAACACACATAAAAAATTACATCAAAATCGGTCCAGCCGCTTAGGAGGAGTTAAGTGACAAATACACATACATAAGAATTATATGTATATGTATACATAGATATTATGTAGGATAGTTATTGTTGGTGTGTCTGTAAGTAGTAGTGTAATTTCTGAACGACTTGAGCGATTCAGATCATATTCCCATAAACTTTCAATATTCTCAATAACTCCGTCATTTATAAACCGATTTGGAAAATTCTTTTTTTATTTAAAAGAATAAATCCACTTCCAGATTGGTTCCATTTAAATTTCACTGGTATATGAGCTTAGGTTTCGGAGATACACCAAATAACACCAAATAACGCGAACTGGTTATAACCTTTTTTATTTATATTGATGATTCTCTTGTATGTCACTTGTTAACTATCCCTATGCCCACATGGTATAAATAAATTACCTGTGATATAATAAATACGAGTCAGTTTTGTGGCAGACAGAGAATATGGCTGTTGGCTGTCGTCTTCGGATTGTAAGAATACTGCTAGGGTGTAATTATAACCTTTTCACTGTTATTTTATAACTGATTGATATTGATGATATTGATATTGATAATGGGTAATAATACCACATCTTGGATCTGTTCGCATCTTTTATTGTGAGAGCCCACGGTTTGTGCTCTTCAATTGAATGGAGGTCAACACATTGCGCTCCAGAATTAGAAAAGAAATCAATTGTAGACCTGCCCTACATATTTATTTAGGCCGAAGTCACTCAAAAGAGAGAAATAAAAAAAATTGAATAAAAAAATTAAACCGACTTCAAAAAAAAACCCTGAATAACACGAAATAAATATTCTTTACTTATCAAAACTTAAGTACAAAAATAACTTTATACATACGATACAAATACCCATATAATTAAATTTGACAGTTCTTGAAGTCGGTGCCAAATCAATATGCAACCACAGCAAGTTTATTATTAGTTTAGTAGGCTTGGCACCGACTTCAGTAACTGTCAAATTTGATTGTATGGATGTTTGTATCGTATTTTTAAAGTTATTTTTGTACTTAAGTTTTGATTAATAAAGGACAGTTATTTCGTACTATTCACTATTTTTTTTTTAGTCGGTTTTTTTTTTTTAATTTTTTGTCAAATCAATTGTTTATAGCTACATTAGAATCCGATAGGTGGCATTATAGTCAAGTTATATTTAACGTTGCTGAAACTGTGGAGTGCAGTTAGTTATTATATAATATTATACACTAGCTGTCCGTCCCGACTTCGCACGGGTTGAATGCACAATATTTTAAATTATAGCCTATGTTCAATGTCCATATCTGGAATAATGTAACTTTCAAATAGCAAAAGAATTTTTCAAATAGATGCAGTAGTTCTGGAGATTACCCTCTACATATGAACAAACTTACAAAATTCGCTCTCTTTATAATATTATTATAGAAATATAGATGTCAGTTATAGTAAACTGCTTGCAATTTTCACTTCACTTGAAACTTCCAGTATTTAACTTTCAATTCGAATTTCAAATATTTGTCAGATGACAATAATTTTATCTATGTAGTATATTGTCGTCTGACAAATATTTAAAATTGTGTGTTCATTTGTATGTTGGGGATAATCTCTGGCTCTACTGAACCGATTGCAAAAATTCTTTATAATTCTTTCACGAATAGGTAGCTACATTATCCGTGTCTAATATAGGCCATATTTAATTTCGATAAAATAAAAGAAGTCGTATAAACCGAAGCAAAGCGAAGGCAGGTCGCTATTTTTTCTTGTGGGACTCTTGTGGGTCTATTTAGAACATTTTAAAAATAAACTAACCACTTTACTTATCCACCTGTATGTATCTTTTCTTTATTCAATACAAAGGTTACATTAATAACATTTTGAGATTTCGTACAAAGGCGAGCTTATCTCTATAAGAGTTTTCTTCCAGCTAACTCCATGAAGCGGTGAAAATACTGTAGAGGGTAAAAAACTGAACTTTAACATAAAAAAAACATACTTTATATAAAAAAAAATACATAAATAAATGAATGACAGTTATGTAAGCATTTATACATGATATATACGTAATACTCGATATATTTACTTAATAATTACGTAATAATAATATTAAATACATACATAAAAAAAAATCAATATATACAGAAATATAGAAATATATAAATACATAAATGACGCAAATATTTAATGAATTAATAAGTAGTGGTCTTTTAAACGTTTATTGACAGAAGTTACCGATGGACTACTACGAATTTTGAAGGGTAAATTATTCCATAATTTAGTTGCTCATGCAGTGAAGGAATTGTAGAAGAAATTAGAGCTGGATAGAGGATACTTCAAAGTTTTAGTGACACAAGAACGTCTAAGTCGAGAAGAAGTAGGTAAGAAGTGAAAGCGGGAACGAAGATATACAGGAGCAGACGGATTATTTAAAATTTTATATAGAAAAGAAAGTATATGCATATCTCGTCGAAGACGCACAGGAAGCCATTTTAGCTGAGAGCGGAAGATTGAAATGTGATCATGTTTGCGAAGTCCGAAAATAAAGCGAATAGCCAAATTCTGCAACCGCTCCAATTTATTCAACAATTCCTCTTTTGCGTCCAGATAGCATATATCTGCATAGTCGAGGATAGGAAGAAGAGATTGAGAAAGCAAAATTTTGGTTTTAAAAGGCAAAAAATTCTGGAGTCGTTTGAGAGAATGAAATGTATAATGCATATGTTTGCTTACCGCATTGATATGAGCAGTCCAATTTAAATTCGAATCTATTATTAAACCTAAGTTTTTCACTTTATCTGTGTAGGGATTGCTAACACCATCATAATACACCGGTAGTAATTTCATTGAACCTAATTTACTCCTAAGCCGAATACTCCCCACTATAATCACTTGTGATTTTGATGGGTTGACAAGTAATCCGAAAGATTTGGCCCAGGTATTAATTGCTACAAGATCAGTATTAACAGCACTGATAGCCTTAGAGGCTTCATCCAAAGTGAAGTGTTTTCTTATGTTTGTGTGTACAATAAATATACAAATATAAACATTCGTTAAACAATTTATTGGTAGACTTCAGCCGTAACAGTTGTGAACCAAAGAATACAGTGTATTTATTGGTTGATTTTGTTTTTTGTGTTTTTGGTTCATGTTTGAGTAAAGACGATTCTATACTAAATGCTGTGAAATTCCTTTCAATAAGATTTAAGAGAGTTGATAGAGTTTATGGAAAGTTAATTATGAGTTAAGTTCATTGTTATCTGTTTATCATTTATGCTTAATTTTAAATAACACACTTTTAATTTAACTAGGCGAAAGAAGAATGCGAGGACGGCGATTCTTGACACTCCATCCTCTCTGACTGCTCCATTAACGTTACCACGTAAGGATATGTATGTACCTATTTATTTAAGTACTAAGTAATTATTAATTTCCAAATGCATCTGTGCTTTCTTTTGAAGGATTAAAGTTTCCTCGTACGCGAATATTCTTAAAGAGAAATCATAAGCTTATCATTTCTATTTAAAAGAATATTTCTAATTTCTAAGTTACCTAAGCTAGAAATTAGTCAAATGAAAAAAAAACTGACTGAAAACACAGATTAATGAACCGTGTAATAAAAAGCTGTTATTAAAGGGGGCTATCACGGTTTGATTCTCCTCGCTTGAGAGTGACATGTTCACAAGAATTTCATGTAATACCGCAAAAAAATTTAACTAAATAAACTAAGAAATAAACAAGTTATAATAAAAATTATCACCGCGACTCCGTTTCTGTGATATTAAAAGCATAAAACATAAAAGCCAAAAACATAAACCATCGTACGTGGAAGCTATTTTTTCTTAACTCTCGGAAAGGCCTCAGGGATCGAGCTATCTTTATAATAAATTTCATGAATATCGGTTCGGCGGTTATTCTGTGGAAACGTCACAAGCAGACAGAGACACACATTATTTTGTAATATTAATATTGATGGATTCGAAATATTTCAGTAGTCGTTTTTTTTAAATCTACATTGAACTTTAAATTCAACATAAAATGATAAAAATTGATCAATAAATTTCAATGATACTTCATACAGATTACGTGTATGTATTTTAAAATACAAAACTGTAGGAAAGCACTGTTACAAAATTCATAACTGTCTCTGTTTTCCCGTAGTCGGGTAACGAAGTCTCGAAGGTCGGAGAGGTAGATAATGTTCGTTCATATCCGAAATTCAACCTGCCCAGTACGACGTTTA
This sequence comes from Zeuzera pyrina, assembly GCA_907165235.1. Taxonomy (NCBI): domain Eukaryota; kingdom Metazoa; phylum Arthropoda; class Insecta; order Lepidoptera; family Cossidae; genus Zeuzera; species Zeuzera pyrina. The sequence goes on from OU015637.1 coordinate 5,186,029, forward strand.
GTTTTTTATTGCCTTCGTACCAGCCGGGCTTGGATGCGATTAAAATTCCTAAGATGCCTCACGCCTCCCGTCCCTTCGGCGTTTAGATTGTTGAAGACCCGGCAGCAGAATTTTTCATATAATACCCAATAATAATAAAGAAAAAACTAGTATTCACAAATAATTAAAATAGTAAAAATCAAGTAACAAAATAGGCAATACGCATATTTATCATATTTTTTGCATCTAAATAAGTTAATAAATAAACGAACTTTTTTATAAAAATTGGCATTTTAATTGTTTATTGATTTGAGTACAAATTACTTAATTACCATTTTTAATCAATTGGAGTTAAAGTAATATTTTATTTATAAATTTTCTAAAGTTTAATCATCACCTTGTTTGAAATATTGAACATTAAAGCAAATAAATTGATTCCATTTCCTGCAATTTTTTTAATTGTCAGAATGCTATTTTTATGACTAAATACTTCCTTGTGAATATAATAAAACAGGTTATTATGTAAAATGTTTATAAAACTTTAACGAAAGGAAGTTTTACGTAATTTAATGCGAAAAACTAACACAAATTTTTCGTGTCTAAATGTTTTCCAACTCTCTGGGCACGCCACGGGCCCGTCCGAGAGCAATCTCCAGCAAGAAGCCCAGGCCCACGGGCAGTCGACATTACCATATTACAAAAATTATTACCATTACCACATAATACCTACGACGCCATGCCACGCTACGTCACGACACGTCTCGCAGTGATACAATGAAACATTTTGTAACATCAAAAATTCATAATCATAATTTTACAGTTACAGAAATAATCGTATATATTATTGCATATTTCCTTATAAGTACACACGTAGGTAACTGTTATCTTATTTTTTTATGACCCCAAATAAATAAATAAATATTCTTTGAGACTATTAGCATAAAAAATTCAAATGTACCTAGGTTTTTATTACATAATAGGTATAATAAATATAATAAAATACCGTACATTTAAAAAACAAATTTCGAGAAAACAAAAATTATATTCAAGTTGGTTAAACAATCTTTTTAATGACTAACTTGTTGCGTAACTAACGCAAAAAACGTTTATACAAATATATATTGTATGTATATCTACTAATTCACATTTCCATAGATGAAAAGCTATTCCGAAGGTAGAAACACAACTTCTATAGCATGTTCTTAGAAGACACGTGACTATTAACAGTACACCATCTGTGGAAACCATGCATGGGATTTGAACCTACAACCGATGAAGCGGCAGTCGCAACTCAACAAATTAAGCTAACTTGAGTTTTGATAACGTCGCGAAAATTACGACCATATTATTACGAAAAGAAATCATAACAAAGTAAAGATAATTAAATACGCATAATATATTACTAGCGACTCGCCCCGGCTTCGCACGGGTAGATTTTTTTTAAATAAAATACAAGCCATGTTACTCGCTAATAAATGATAATGTAGCTTTCTATACGTGAAAGAATTATTGAAATCGGTTGAGTTGTTTTTGAAATTATCTATTACATACAAACAAAGTTTACCTCTATAATATTAAAGTATAGAAGTTTAGATATAGAAATATTACAAAAAAATTTTGAAGCTGTGTTAGTTAAATTCCTACATTAACTCCTATCCATCATAAATGCGTGACAGACCTACACTCGAAAGCACAAAGCGAAGAATTCACCGAATATTATTTATAATAAACTCCACTCAAATGCAGTCTAGCGTTACACACGATTATCCCTCAAGAGAAAAGATAAAAAAATAAATAAGAAAAAATATATGACAGAAGGCCGGGCCCGGCGAGGCGCGGCGCGAGCGCACGAAACTCCACGTTTGACGTATTCGTTTTTTTACGCTCATATTCTTATTATTGGACCCAACCGCTCCCGGTGTTACGAGCGAGGAATGCGACCATAGACAAATTAATGTACAGACATGACATTTTCGGATATTCCATTCGTCCTTATACAGCAGAGTTAATTATAAGAAGAACGGTTTCGATTTTATTTAATAATGCATTTGACATTGAGTTCAAAAAGTAATTACTGAAAGCTATTAAAAATTCTACACTTAAATGTTTTTCTTAAATAAAATATAAAAAATTGATACTGAACTTTATGAAATTATAAACATCATGTAGCTCATTTTCCCATAAAGCTATGAGTGGCTATGAGTATTATACTAATTAAATACAATTTTACTCTATCTATAATATTTTAGCTACAGTAGTCTACATACCGCTTACGCATATAATAGCAAACAGAATTAAGGATTCCAATTCTCCAATCCGAGTTCATTGTTCTATTTTTTTTAATACTTTGGAGTAGGTATGAAGTATAGTTAACATCGTAAAATCAACTAAAGAAGTGATTTGAATTGTACTTTTTAAACAAGCGAAGGCCGTTAATTCGAAATACTGTTGCCTACAGAAGTTCACTCTATTTTCCATTAGGAGTGAATAGAATATCAAAGCGCAACAAAGTCACACCTTGACACCACTTGTAAGCATTTGGACTTAAAAGGTAATGGAAACGAAAGCAGAAATATGGTAGCAATAATAAGTTGCTACCCCATTCGATGTACCTATCGCTGTAATAAGCCTTTTCGAATGGTATATGTAAATAACATCAAATAGCCAGAATGTTAGCAGACTGAAATGTCAAAAGCACTCGCATATCTATTAGGCGAAAATATGTGAGGAGAATGATGAGATTTGATGAAGCGAGGTAAGGACTGCGACTCCGTCCTCTCTGACTACCCTGTTGGGGATACAGTGTGAGGATGTGTATGTATGTATATGTAAATATGCCTTTCGATAATATGTATATTCAAAACATCTAATAAGCCCTTTCGACTGTATTATACTATGTATATAGAGTAGGTACCATATTTTTCATTTCCTATCAAATCAGTATGAAATTATTCAAAAAATGCTTTAAGTAGAGATAACTAAATCTAATATATAAAAACCAATGTTGTTTTGTTCGTATTTTATGGGCTCCCATACCGTTCATCCGCTTGCGATGTTGGTATGGAGATAGCTAGAATCCTGAGGAAGGACATAGGCTAGTATAATATATATATAAATGAACGTTAATCGTTTAAACGGGGAACCCCTGATCGCTCTCAGTTCGATCCTCGTTTCAGCATAAAAATGACACGTTCATGATCAATTATGTAGATAAATATTTTTATAGTAATCAACCTATTAGTATGGAACGCTAATCGAGATCGTAAAAGGTCCATTACCAAGTAATTGCAGGTTCTAAACTTTATGAAATGACATCCATCACACTATCGCACACCGTGCACCGCCCAGCAATTTGCACTAACGTTTCCATAATGACTATTACATATTGAATAATATTACTAACATATTGATAAATAAATCATACCTCATGACACAATTTTTAAAATTTTTTCCGTTTTATTTGAATTAATAACACAACACATACCATTCATAAGCCATCATTATTTTTTATATTCAATCAAAATAACAGTAAATTATTATATTAAACAAAGCATAGCAACAACAAGGACTTTTAAGAAATCTATATATCAATCTATATATAAATAGGTAAAGACAGAAAAGTTCAGTTACCTTTTTCTCCTCTGTTTGTCAACAGTTTTTTTTTATTAACAGCTATTGACAAACTTTAATGTCATCAATAAAAAAATTTAGGAAACAGTAATTATAATACGTGAAGCGAAAACTTCGGATCACTTTTTAAGAATATTACGCGCTCGGAGGGGTGTGAGACAGCATAGTTTAACGTTCATACTGTCAATGTCAAAAAGACTGTCAATGTCAAACTCATAATAGTTTCTGATCATATTTAAGTAACCTTCTTGGTCTAACAGTCGCACAGAGTAGAGATTGACGTCAAGTTTATAAGTTCATATTTATATTTACGGTCGAATTTTGAGAACCGGGAGACCTCTTGTATTTATGTTAATATGTGATGAGAAAACTTTGTAATCCTCTTGAAGTATACTTCCCGCGCAGGCGGGAGTGTAAGTTTTGGCATAGTTAAAGTTTATATAGAGGAGTGCAAAAAGCTTAAATTTATATATATATGTGATACAAATACATTAACTTAAATGTAACGTTCATTATTTACGTTCATACTCCCAACATCAACCACATAATGGAGTTATACTGTCAATGTCAAACACATAATAGTTTGTGATCAATTGCACAGAGATTGACGCCAAAGAACTTTAAACTTTTGCCAACAAATAATTACCGACAAATTGACTGCATGAGTTTCGAGCTGTAGATTTTGTGTGATTTATGAGCTGTGAGCTGTTTCGAGTTTGTCGAGTGTATGTCAAGGGAAAAAAATGTTCATTTTATATGTAGATGTAAAACTTCTTCCTCGAACACGGAGTGAAACTTGCTGCCACAGTTTACTTGAGACCACGGCCAAACGGCCAATGCAACTCGGTCGTAACGTCAAACCAAAATAAAAGGTATTCGCGTTAATTTCGCGTTTTAGATATTCTATATTACAACGCGATAGTTTAAGTTCATATTGCAAACCACTAGTATTTAATTATTATTACACGAAGAATTTTTAGCAAAACATACAAATAGCAAGCATATACTTCAAGTGGTAAACACATTGGATTTAAAATGTTCTACCTGCGACCTCCAAATATAAACATTTGTGGAATGCGCATAAAAAATGAGACACCCTCGTGAGAAATGAAAGAAAAAAGAGAGAACTCTTCGTCGTAGATGGGAATCGTGGGTTCCAGGAATTCGCGTGCCATCCATAAGTACGTCTCGGAATAGGGGTCTATTGTTGGATAAAGTATAACGCGGTTCGTCTTCTTTGAGGATGCGATTGTATTTAACACTTCCTTCTATTCATACAATTGCATTCCACTGGTCAACAGTTTTTTCATGACTTACATAGAATTATATTATACGAGTACATATAATTTTGCAATGATGCTTTCTTCCATTTTATATCTACGCGTTAATTGGGTTAATGTTAAAATCTAAATTGAATTTGTGAAACTCAATTAAAGCCCGATGTCATCTATCATGTTTTTGCTGTCTTGACAAAAAACCGATAAATCTTCGTTGGTTACAAGTAAATTACACGTCTTGCCATATCGTAAATCACTCCACTCGACCCGTAGATAAAGTACGAAGCGTCCACGACGACATACAATACCACATCTAACCCCCGAGGCAACGCGTTAAGCAGCCCTTTATGAGGTTGTCGTAACATTAAAGATGCATTGAATAATCGATGTGACAAGCAAAGTCAAGGAAGCAATAATACTGACAACACGTAATTTAAAAATTTGCAAATAGAGAGTAACGTTCAGTGGCTTGATATTGGTGCAATCTATTGAAAAGATATGATGTAAAAGTAGACAGATACATGTAATTATCTGTATCTGTACTTACACAATACTTTCCACAATTTCATTTTTATAGGGTTCCGTGCTTTATTTAGAAAAACTATTCGGCGTTAGTTAGCTAACCGAGTCTAATCTCTAGAATTTCTTGAGGATGCCTCGTTGAGAGACGAAACATGATTAATAAGTTTTGTGTTTTCAGCGAAAGATAGCTAAAAATTGTAAGAATTCATCACATGAAATAGATCTCCGGAAAGCAACACCTGCCCCTGCAGTCTCGACGTAGATAGCGATCGCTTTAGGACCGATTTCGGTTGATAAGTCATAACGATTAATTTTTAACGATTTTTGCAAGTTATAGTGTTACTTTGCGGAAATCCATTTCATGTGATAAATTCCCAAAATCTTTAGCTATTTTCAGCTCAAACTCCAAAAACCACCAATCGACACGTGTTTCGCCTCTCAACGAAGCATCCTCAGGATATACCAGAGATAGGCTTCGGTCAGCTAACCAGCACCGAATCGGTGCTAGTTAGTGGAAAATAGCTAAAGATTTTGGGAATTTATCACATGAAATGGATTTCCGCAAAGTAATTTATCACATTTTTGCAAGTCTCTACATTAAAACTATCGATTGTTATTGGAATCATATCGAATCTAATTGTCAACTTTACGATTGCTGATAATGTTTTTACGATCAAATTTGACAGCTCGCAAAGTGTTCGTGCTTATCGTTATGGCAAGCGATTTTTTTCGTTATTTTTATCGATCGGTAGTTTACGAAAATAATTGCTATGTCGGGACTGCAGCCCCTGGATCTATACAATATAAGATAAATGGAAACCTTACAAAGTCACTCGCGCGTCCGTCTCCGTCTTTATATCCGTCTATCACAACTGACTTTCTCCGAGACTATTTGACGTCCTATCTTTAAATTTGGCATAGAGCTACATCCTGTTAACCCATACATTATGTTGCACAAGTTATCATTTTAAAATATTCGAAAAAATTTCTTCTCCTCCATTGGACATAGAATTTTTAACATTTAGGGAATATAAAGCCTTTCTCTACCTAATAAAATTCTACAACCAAGTCGAACCTTGCTGTTCGTTAATTTTTACTAAAATGTGAAACGAAATATACATTATTCAAGATTTCGAAACAATAGGTTGTTCTGCAATCTAATATTATAAAAAAGTAAACTTTGTTTGTATGTAATGACTCAAAACTACTCACTTGATTTCAAAAATTCTTTCACCTATAGAAAGCTACATATCAGCGAGTAACATGGCTCTATTTTATTTTCAAAAAAATTTCTACCGTGCGAATCCGGACCGGCGGAGTTATTCACAAACGTCGGAAACTCAACTTTCCGTATCCGACAGGAAACTTTTCAATGACTTTGTCTATACGCGATACAAATCCGAAATCGTATTATATTTATATTATATGTATATCATATTATACTCGTACATAGTCGTATTGACAAAGTCCTTTTCGATGATCGGCTTTTCCGCCACGGAAAGTATCCAACGTTTGTGAATAACCCCCCGGGTTCCTAGTACAATATAACTAAGTAATAACTGTGCCACAAAATCTATACCTGTGTTCTACGTATTGCCTATGTACTTACATGTATTATGTACACTGAAAAATTATACCTAAAGATTAACTTAATATATATGTATATGTTGTATTTACTTTACTTTGAATTTAGTTTAAAATAACATTGACATTTGACACGAGTGCCTTCGAGCCATTTAAATTCAATATAATATTATAAAATATGTGACTTCTTCCGCCTTGTTTCATAAATTCTTATAAGAATATAAGATTCTTATAAGAGTTTATGATATTCCAGCAACATGCTTGTGCTTCAGCTGGAGCTTGTGAAACTTGTGAAGTATTAACGCTATGAATTAATGAAAATTCTTGCAAAAAAAATAACGAATTGCAGTCCTGAACTCAAACAAAATTGCAAACATTTAAAAATAGAAACAGTTATATTGATTAAATTTAATGAATTTAATTTAATTTTAAATTTGAATTTAATTCTTTGAAACGTACAAATCATAACAGCATGTGAGAGGATAAATAATTTTAAAGAATATTCATGCAGCTCAACCATCTCAGAGATCATTTACCCAACTCGACCACTGGACTAAGAAGAATAGGTACGGTATGGTGTTGGCTATATGACCGCCACATAACATAACCACGGTTAAAGCAATGAAAACGCATAATTGCAAATGCGTGCGCCACCAAGGTCCGTCGCGGAGGTCGTTCGTCGGCTGCGCACGCGCCGCCGCTGCGAAAACAATCTCAGATTACGGATCGGGTGCATGGAAAGTGTGGAATGCCAGGGGGAATTTACAAGACCAAGAGGAATTTTATTTTAATGTACATAAACTGCTACCTACACATGTATGTAAGTAAGTACATATATAATTTATATAAACGGTGTTAACGTAGTACATAAAAAGCTCTCGAAAAATGAAAATATGTATGCAAAGATAGGAGACAGTGAAAATTTATGCAAGGATAGGAGACAGTGTTTCCCTTGTATATATTACTAGCGACCCGTCCCGGTCTCGCACGGATAGAATTTTTTTTTAATGCAATGCAGCCCGCATAACTCGCTGATAACGTAGCTTTCTCTAAGTTAAAGAATTTTTGAAATCGGTTGAGTAGATTTTGAGTTTATCCATTACAAACAAACAGTAAATTTTTTTCTGTTTGTAATATTAGTATAGAAGTATAGATAAATATTTTTCTTAATAATGTATAAAAACCTTATTAACCATTGCAGGCACCTATAATTGATGGATTCACAGGATTGTAATCCCTTTAAATCGATAAGTTGAATTGTATTGTGAATCATTACTTGGTATGTCTAAATAAATAAACAAATAAAATAAACAGTAACAAGTCTGTATTTGGCGAAGAACAGGTAACATTATATGTTAATCTATTACACGAAGAGCCATTTTAATGTTGTGAATATGAAATTTAGTCCTTTGCAAGCCTTGACATAGCTTCTGACCGTGACCACGATTGCCGCAATCCGATCAAAACGTCGGGATAAAAAGATATAAGCCTTGAAGTATCGACACGACATAGACCCGTTTAATTTAGAATTGTAAGCTTTAAACGATTCTAAAATATTGGATAGGTACATTAAATGATATGTATTTCAAGAACCAAAACAAAATTAAAATGTTCTTTAAGCATAATGTGTTCCGGTTGAGGTACAGGATTTGATCACGTTGCACAAACGCAGTTTTATGACGAACTGTAATATTAGCCGGACGGCAAACAATGAGCGAGCACGCGCCGGAGGTCGCAGCTCCGGGTCGAGGACGCGCATGCACAGCCTTCCCCGTCCTTCAGCCGCCATATTGAACAGCCACCATAAACGAAATTTTAAGTTTTCAACCAGAAACATGTTTATACGTAGATAGACACATAATATTGTTATAATAATTGAAAATGGTAACTCTCCAGGTGGACTTTTTCGCGGGAACGGAAGAAGTGAGGTTGTCATTTTATTTTGATTTTTATTTCATACATTTTTGGGAGTTTTAAAGTACAAGGTGATAGTATATTGTTTTTAAAGTTCTGTATAAGTGAAAAGAATGGAGTAGGTCTAAATAAACATATGTAGCTGAAGTTCTCGCGCTCTTCCAAGAAGTCCTTTATAACTTCAGTAAAGCCTACTATAACTTTACTGAAGGAGTTTTACGATAAAAAGAAAAAAATATTGTACCTCTACTTCAAACGTGCTTCATGTCGATTCTAATTATTTATACGAACTACGTGACATTAGTAAATGCGCTAATCTATGCGCCATGCCGCCATGCTTTGAAGAAAAAAAAACTTTGCAGGTACTACTCTATCTATCATGCTTATTTAAATACAATCAATGCATATAATCATATTCTCTCGAACATGATCACACATACGTTATAGAGTCAAGAGTACGTGAGACTGATATATCACAAGATGGCTGTTCCTGTTTTTATTTTAAGACTAGCGACCCGCCCTCGCTTTGCTTCGGTTTATAAGTTTTTTCTTATCTTAATCAAAATAAAATATAGCTTATATTAGACACGCGGGGTTATTACCTAAAAATTTGCAGACAGCGACAGCCACGCGATCACAGAGCGACCGGTGATCAATTGTAACAATACAAATTACATTACACAAATTCTCGTTTTAACAGCAGATACCGTGCGATATTGGCTGCCGCGTGCTGTCTGCAAGTTACGTAATAAGCGTGACGATTAACGTGACTTCTATCTGTGAAAGAATTTTTGCAATCGGTTCAGTAATTCCAGAGATTAATCTCAACGTACAAACAAACACACACCCTCTGTTTAATAGTAGTATAGATAAATATAAATATGTACGTACTATTTTGTTATAAAATATGAAATAAATTAATAACTTAAAATAAGTCATGTACACACTGCACAACATAACTTCGATCATTAATTAATAAAAACGTTTTATTTTACGATTTAATAAAATATTTATCATGGACAATAGCGTTGGCGTTACCAACCAGAAGACATCTTCTCTCATTCGTTCGTGATCGACTAAATGAGTTGTGGACAATTAACCGCAAACAAGTAAGCAGCTTTTCAGCAATGCGATTCACGTTTGTATATATATATACACATATTATGTCTCCATCTATACTAATATTATAAAGAAGTAAACTTTGTTTGTTTGTATGTAATGGATTAACTCAAAAACTACACAGTTGATTTTAAAAATTCTTTCACATTATCAGCGAGTAATATGGGCTGTATTTTTTTTTTAATTTCTACCCCTGCGAAGCCGGCGGGTCGCTAGTTACCAACATAAATACAATTTTTGGAAGCAATGTATAAGATTTCCACTAATTAAGTAGTTAATGACTGTGAAAATGAAGATAAATTATTTGATGAAAGAAACAAAAGCCCTTACTAATTTAAAAAAGAATATTTAACGATGTTAAAATGAACTTTCAAAGAAATTATGTTAAGAGATGACAAATTTCACTATATAAACATAGTTTCACACAACAATATCGTTAATAAATTGCTCATAAAAGTATCACAGTAAAAATGCGACAAAGTCCGACGTCTGAGCTGTCATCCGTTTATGATTGAAGCGACGAAAGTCGCATTCCACCGCCAGCCATAACCAAAAGAACATTATTAATAACGATGGAATGCAACCCGAACATAAGGGAACTTGTTTTATTTTTATTCATTTTTTACGAGACAGATTTACAAGGACACGGCACGGTGACTACTGTATTACGCCGGGAAGATTAGATAATGTTAAATTCTTTGTAGAAAGGTTTAGAAACTGTAATAGTTAAATGTTTTATTTTCCGTAGTTCTCCTGTTTGGAACGCCAGAGCCTTGAAAAAGACATCTATTTTTTAAAACTTTTCATTATTTATTTTTTATTGAAAATAATGTTGTTTGTAAGATATCTCACAAACAACTCCATTTTATTATTCTATATAGAATAATTTTCTACTCAGCATTCATATTTGAACGACATTTTTAATTGAATAGTCCTGGCAATATCAACATGAAGACGGTAACACAGAATTTTCAATTACATCGGAACGCTTCTACATATAATTAATATGCATATGAACTGCGAACGCATCAGATCACAAGAGAAATGTGGTCGGTTTAAAATAAAACGTCCGGAATGTTTATCATTCGGAATTCTTAGCTTTACGAGCGAAGGGCGGGTAAAAAGCCGCAGTGAAATTGGTGTAATACCCGCACATGGCTTCATAAAATATCCAGTGCACGCGGGAAAGGAATTATCTTTAGAATTTCGCACTACAAGAACACAACAAACTCGTACATAATTGCTAGCTGTTATGTACTATTAAGTTAGAGATTAACTGTAACAGTTAGATTCCTTATTAAACAGTTACTCGTATTTGTTGTTTTTAGCTTCTCTGTAGTAGAACAATTTACTCGCTCCTTGCATTGTCTTCTTGTTGTTCACTTACTCTGTTATGATGTGGTCAATATGGTAAAACAAGTCATTAAATATATGGCTATTGTAAAGACAAGTTATGAAGTTGATGCTGTTTTTATTAAAACACAATTTTTAATGTTAGCATAAATGATCTTTATACCATATTTCTTGTTGGATGTGGTGAAACAGGTGTCCGACACAATCGTAACATATAATTAGTACAACAATTTCGCTCTCATCTCTACCAGCATTATTAATGACAAGAAAACCTGTAATTTATACACAGTAGCCCTGAAAAGACGGTCTCTTGTATACGTTATAATTATAATTTAAATAATTCAAAATACGATGTAACTTGCTGACATGCGAGATGAATTGCTCATAATAATACTTCAAATGTTTGTGAGAACCATATATTAGAGCATTAAACATTTTTTTTTATGAGATTCAATAGCAAGAGATCTATTCAAATCTTTTATTAAATGATTATACTGTAGTTACACTTAAAAATGTAATTAAACAATTAAATGTGGATTTTTATTACTTCAATGTAAAATATTAGTATTCCACTGTAACTTTATTTCATTGTTAATTGTGTTGTAATTAACTTATCGTAAAATACGACGGAGAAACAGTTACCAAATGGTAATCGTTACTATGGAAACCGAATTCTTGAGTAATCTAAAATCAATAACCTGAGGCGTCACTTCCTATAGTCTTGGTAAAGTCATTTAACTCTTTCGCTACTCTCATTTAGTTACAAAGTACAATAAATGTAACATAAATCAGGAAATAGTCGCGCTCTTACGAAATATAGTACATACAATGTGACTGAATCGCTCAATTTTATCTAAGAATGGCTCTCGTGTCCACATGAACCTTATTCACTGGAAATAGGCGGTTCGAAGGTTACATCGGTAGGTTTAAGCGCCATTCATCATAGTAGAGTTATCTACAATCGTAGAAGCTGTATTCAGAGTCCACTTGGAATGCAATATAAAATATCTATGACCCCTGAGACCCCGGGCGTCAGTCCACATTTTTATAGATTTACACAAGGCGTTTTAGGACAATCGGATTTCAAACGCTCTGTCAGATATCGTTTTATTGTCCGTATTTAATGTCATACTATGACAGCTGAGGAATGTAGAATTTTCATAGATATTTAGATGCTGCTAACCAAGACTGCTAACGCTTGGACAAGCATCATACATCTATAGATACTAATATTATAAAAAGGGAAACTTTGTTTGCTTTGTATGTAATGAATAAACTCAAAAACGACTCAACCGATTTCAAAAATTCTTACATCTATAGAAAGCTACATTATCAGCGAGTAATATAGGCTGTATTTTATTTTCTAAAAGATTTCAACCCGTACGAAGGCGGGGCGGGTTGTTAGTTAACTATATATACATTATGATGCTTATGTAATAAAGTTGATTTCTTATGTTATTTAGATGATTTGAAATAAATGCGTTATTAAATATGATATTTCTTGATTAATATTATAGAAATATAATCAATTAACAGAAAATAAAATGCATTAATGGTTTATCAATGGTATTTTCAAACGAAATATTGAGACAATAATTAAGCCTTTTATCAAATACAATTACTTTTGCAAGCACATTAGGGATATCTTTTCCACAACGCAGAAATATTTTACGCAGTGTACATTCCAGCGTCAAACCCGAGACACCCTGCTAATCTCTTCCAACATTTGTCCTTACGCTGCCATCCAGACGTGGGTACTCAATCAAGCTATAAAATAAATAATCGACGGCCTCAGCTACCGTATAATGTCGAACACTATCTCTCCCGCATCGATCACATTTCTCTTACAAACCATTACCATAACTTGATACTTCAAAATATGCATTCTCGATTATTTATATTGATTTCAAAAAGCTACTGAGCGGATGCTAGTGGCCGAGCAACAAGCGTTTTTAAATTCCAACAGTCTCATGGTAACGACATATTTACGTATTCATGAGGCAAGAATTTAAAACAAAAGAAATTGCAATCGAGTTATATTCTTGACGCTACTGCAGACAAAACTAAGTCGTTAAGTACGTCACAACATGTGCAGACCAATAAGCTTTATAATTCGTACAGAATAGCTTGATACCTGTGATATCTGTTTGATGAGTATATTTTAAGTTTTAACGATATTTATTTTTAATTATAATGTGATTGACCGTTGTTAATTATCACCAAAATGGTAAAACACATTATAAATAAAAAAGCATATGTGTACTCATGTCCGCACGTAAGAAGTTATACTTCTTTAACGTTTTTAAGCAAAATTGACCACATAAAAAAACGAAACTGACCGTTTGAAATGAATGAATTAAAAAAAAATAAACCGACTTCCAAAAAAACCGTGAAAAGTACGAAATAACTGTCCTTTACTAATCAAAACTTAAGTACAAAAATAACTATAAATACAATATAAATATCCGTATAATTAAATTTGAGTCGGTGCCAAGCCTACTAAAACCAATAGACTTTCTGTTGTTGCACATTGATTTAGCACCGACTTCAATAACTGTCACATTTGATTATATGGGTTTTGTATCGTATTTATAAAGGATAGTTATTTCGTATATTTCAATGTTTTTTTAAGTCGATTTAATTTTTTTGTTACATTTTATTTAATTCTCGTGACCTTGGCCAAAAAAATTTCCTAATTCTGGAGTGCAATGTTTTAACTTCCATTCTATTAAGTATATCCTTTCAAATAAAGAATTTACCAAATTGGTTCATAAATGACGAAGTTATGAGGTAACAAACATAAAAAAAAGAACAGAACCTCCTTTTTTTTTGGAAGTCGATTAAAAAATAATAAATTATGTGTTATATTGATGACGTAACTTCCGCTACATGCTGAAATTACACTCTGATCTGTTTTTCCAAACACGCCAAAAGAAGTATAACTTCAAAAATAAATATTAATAGTTAAAGTATACCCACCCATCAAACAGGTGTCACAGGTATCGAGCTATTCTGTACGAACTATAGTTTATGAGGGTACCTGCGACTGCCAATATTCTAGTAATATACTACATAAACGGCAACCACGCCCACAGTTCTCTGCCTATCCGCTCTTGAATATTTAACGTCCGATCCCAATGTGACCAATCAGATCACAGCACACCGTCCCGCGCCCCGCAAGATGTTGAAACGTTTGTTTTCGTTATAAAATGACTCTAAGCGTCATCTATAGGATTACAGGTCAGCGGTCGCATATAATAAATATTATAATCTGATCAGACTGAGAATTTTCGCTCCAAAAAGTCTTCAATGGAAAGATTAATAAGAGCGTTGGTATGCTGACATTTTACTGTCTTTCTACTGGTAATATAATCAAGAATTTCTTTATGTGGTATGAATGCTGCCCGTTCTACACATTCCAAAAGTATGACTGTAGTCACACGTGTTTTAAAGACTGCGTCCGACGGATTGAAATTGTATTTAAATATGAAGAGAGATGCGTTCCTCTCTGACACATTTATCACCGAGATTCCACATTGAATAAAGGACATAATTATGTACAGAGCTGCTCTACGTTAAGTACTGTTTAGGAATTTATTCAGTATAATGAGTATATTTAAAATTTAAATGAGTTCCAGCGACTCAATGTTTGTATCGCATCTTCATCAAGAATTCTATGTCAAATGTAGACAAAAACTTTTTGCTTAAAATTTGGTGTTCGATTTTATTTAACAACGTAGTACCTACGAGTAATTATACAGTACACTTGTTTTTGTGCCGTAAATCTACGTCTGACGTGAATAGAAGAAGTACAAAAAAATTCCACGGTAATATTATGTATTTTCTACATAGATATGTATCGATATGGTAAACAAACTTGTAGACTAAGGGAGAACATCAAGCAACATTCTTTCTATTCACAAGAAAAGTGATCGTATTTTTCATCGAGATTATAATCAAATATTCAAATTTACTTACATCGAAATTATATGTAGTTACATTGGAATTAAAATATATCGTTCGTTTGCTATGACAAATGCGTAGAGACCGGCAATTTATTACAAAGATGAATTAATCGATTCACCAGATAAACATTCTCGATGAAAAACGTTTTGCATTTTTAGTTGTCGCGTTGCATCCAACTGGAAATTTAAAAAAAAATCTAATTTAATATGGTCAAGTCTCAACATAACATAGCCAAATAAGCACCAAATGAGTTAGAGGCCAAATGTAGACCTATTTCTGATAAAAAAAAATAAGCTGTGTCCGCAATTAAGTCTGTTTTAACGAATATTGTCAGATTTACTTTTTTTATTGTTATCTATAACCAAGAACATAACAATATGACCTTAACAGATCAGTAGTGCATAAACTTTATAAAGTTTTTCCAATTACCGGCAATCGTCCGTTAAAATTATTTTATAAAAATTACACAAACCGAAGCTTTAAATATACATATAAACACGCATATCTTTTACGATATCAACGACAAAACCATCCTTCTATGCAATCGACCTTCACTGAAGACCTACAATTTTCCCCGACTACAGACCATAAAATTGACATAATAACATCCCACGTAAACCCCATGGGTCCAGTGGGAAGCTGTAAAGCAGTCTGTAATTGTAGCCACATATATATCATAATCAGAATGTAGTCTAGGCTCAATATATTACCTAAACGTCGCACGGTAGCCGCGACGCCGTATAACTAACAAATAGTTATTACTCCGAGTAGTTTCCATTATAATAGCCATTCTGTTATTACGTGTCAATAGAAAATTAATACCTCTAACGCCAACTTCATTCGCAAACTATACTTAAATATATACAATTAAATCGTAATGACGTAAATAGATACTGTAGGATTTCATTTTTAGAAAAAAAGCAAAGTGTTATATTTATGTATCTGGTAAACAAGGAATAGTAACACATTTAACAGACGAAAAAAAGGAAGAGAACTCAATTCGACGCCTATATCTTTTAAATAGTTAACTTCAAACCTAGAATTGCACATGTTCAATATCATTTATTAGTTATCTCCCTAACTATTCAAATATTAATATTATGTAATTTGCTACTCTTAGCAGATAAGTGTTGTCCTATATCATTACAACTTATATCGAGAACATAAAAAGCAACACTAGTATAATAGAGTTTGTAATTTTTTATTTTGTTCTTATCACTATGAATAAATAACTATCAATTCAAGTTTCCACCCGTATCATTTGCATTCTATTGGTCTAAAATTATATTTATACGAGAGCCAAACCAGCCGGTTTTGGAAAATAACTAATTCATTAAACCAATTAAATTCTATATCGATGTAATATCTGACGCTATTTATTAAAATGGTATGAAATTAATACGGGCGCTATCTGGTCCGCAATGGTACCTACTACAGATATATGTATATATGTATATTATTAATTATGGATTTAAACGACACCTAATTCGTTTTGATAATTATTGAAAAAAAATTATTAACTTTTAAATTATAGCAGAAAAAGATTTTTTTTCTTTTTTTATTATACAAAAATGTGAAACATGTCGTTATAAAAATTATACTTATTTTAAAATACTTTTATTTTTATTTTTTATATTACACCTTCGGCGTTGCTTCATCTATTGATTGTCGCTTTGCACTTAAACCTCCTTTATCATCATCATCATCATATCATCATCTTTATAGAGATAAATAAATAATTCATAATGAAACCGATACATATTATGTACTCGTGTACTCGTTCCTTACTTGCTTACTTACTTACTTACTTATAGGTAGATTTCGCAAATCATAATGTATTTCAAAGTGAGAACACGCCATACTAACGGTGTTTCTTTCATTATAAAATGCAACATTATCATTTAAGGGTGTCTTGCACCAATTATTTAAACCCGATTTAAGGATTTAACATCTTGCTTACACCAACGACTTAATAGTTGGTGCAAGCGAGATGTCATATCCTTAAATCGAGTTTAAATTACTGGTGCAAGCCACCCTAAATGTGAGCGTATTAAGAGCAAGCTCCCAAAAAGTTTCTTACGTAAGCCTAGCCCTCACACTCCGCCATCCGAACGCGACATATACGGTTATAACTGGAATATTAATTCATATATTAAAATAACCTTCAGCCAGTATTTAGTAAACTGTATTGTCTTCTTGTTAACCGCAATTTTATGTAACTTACTCAAGTAATAAAGGAGAAATATCTAAAAATCTCACAAAAAAACAGAAAAAAAGTATGGAACGAAAATACGTAATTTGCGTTATGGTTTTAGGCAGTCGATAGAAAAATGTATAAAGAAATATATATTTAAATTTCACATTCATTAGACGTGTGCCCGGCTCAGCAAACTTATATAAAAATTGGCAGCCGAACATTTTATAAAAGAAAATAAATATACCTGTTAGATACAAAAAAAATAGTAAATTGTATTTTAAAAATGTAATAGGCACTGTTAGTTATAATACTACTATTGCTTGCAGTTTTTACTTAATTTAAATCTTATTTCAATTTTTTTCGTGTCATTTAATTTTAAAAAGTGTACTTGACACTGTTAATTACTGCCAGATGACATTTTATAAAGTTCATCAACACTTCCGCAGTGACATCTGTAGAGACATTTATGAACCAAAGAATACAGTGTTCTTGTGGATTGATTTTGCAACCTGTGTTTTTGAGGACGACGTGTTTAGTTAGGAAATAATTAGGTATATACTGTAAAGTAAATTTTTCATTTTACCCACTTATAAACGATTGTTAAACTTTTGTTTCAGTTACGCAGGAGAAATCTGCACATAAATGTGCTTTAGCTTGAAAAAGTTTCTTATTTTTCATGCATAAGGAGCTTAATGTTTAATAGTAAAAACGATATTATAATTAACTATTAATTCCAATAATCTAAGAATTATTTAGACAATTCACATATGAATGAATTTTGTAGGAAACTTTTCATATAATTTAAACATTGTTTTGTTCTAACGTTATCACAAATCGCAAATGGATAATGAGTTACTAATATGTTTTGTGAAGGCAACTTTGACTGTTATACAAAACCTCTTTTCCAAGTATTCAGTTGTTAGAACGCCAAAATATCACTAATGAAACTTTAATAATAGCTTCTTCGGAAACATAATTTCAAATTAACTGAAAAGACACGCAATGTAATTGGAATGAAACCTAGATTTTTAACTTTTAACACACGAAAGTAACAATAAAATAATACATAAATAATACAATAACAACTATTTTAATAAAGATATTGCTTTGTTAATTTTTATCGATTTAGGTCTATAAGTTACGGTTCGTATGAGGTCGACATTTGAATACGTAGTGTTTTAGGTGTACTCATAAGAATGCGACTTCGACGGTCAACTTTTTGCATACAGTCTTTTTGCCCGCAGCGTAACTTGGTGGCTGGATCATAACTAATATTTATGGACGGTTTGTTTCGTTTTAAATTTAGTGTAATGATGAGTCTTGGCTCCTGTGCCGTGCAGACACTACTTTAATCGCTGTCTGTCCCTCGTAAAAGCTCAACTTAAGCACTTAACATTGTAACACCGCCTATACTAGATTTACTGGCTACTAACGGTCTCATAGTCTCGTAACATTAGTAACATTAATAGCTTCTTTATGCATTTCATTATCGTATCTAATATATTTTTTTTGAAAAATTTGTTTTTAGTCAACAATATCAATCTTTGAAGCTTCTTTTAGTGCTTTATACATAACATCAATTTAATAAACTCCACTTTAAGTACTTACATATGCTTAATTCAAATGCTACTAACAGTAACAAGACAAATATCTTGTCAACTTTTTCAATTACGTCCATACTGAAGCAATAAAAATTAGGAACCTTGGCTCGAGGTGCAACTCTTTGTCAGATAACAACCGTAATCAGTGTTTCCAAGAAGCAGATCTGAGGTGTCGCGTGGCCTACAAAAAAATATTACAAGAGAATTGTTCAGCTTCCGTCAGAGGATAATGACTTTTATGTACAACCTAGTATTACAATGAATACCGTTAATAATAAATACAGTGAATCTAATCGCAAAATGTAACGAAGCCTATAAACGAAGAGACAGAAAACGAGTTCAAAAACTTGTTTGATTTTATAATAAACTCGTCTAATATTATTCGATGGTTACTTCAAGACACACGTCTCTAAATTATCTGTAGCCACTTCGTTTATATTTAAAAAATTAAAAAATAGCTGACATACACTGGGAGCTCCTCCCGCTAATCTGCCCGAGGCAGGAAGATCTCAACCTCTGTTCCAAGAACCACCTGGGTCAGACATAATGACCACTCCCAACACCCGCCAATTACCTACCATCACAATCAAAATACTACAAATTACCGCATGGTAACTTTTTTTGACATTTCAGATCCAAAATTGTACGCCACGAAACTGATTATTAGAAGAGAATATATCTAGAGGTGTATACAATTTAAACGCATTATCATCTGATGCAACGTTTAAATAATTGCAGTGAGGTGACATAATAAAATTCCTTTTATTAACTTATTATTATTGCAGTGGGCTTAGTGGACCCTTTACATAAATAAGCAATAATAAAAATATTATTCATAATTTCGGTTATAATTACAATATTACACATTCTTATTTACTTATTTAAGACATCGCATTTAGAAGTAATATTTTCAGGATGTACGTGAGCCTGAAATAATGAGAGTTTGAACTGCACTAGGATCCATGAGTCCGCAATGGTATGATCGATGGAGGTAAAAAATACGGTTTCGTTTATTTTAAGTACAACCACAAAAAAGCAATGTAATAAAAATAATATTAACTGTATTAACAATGTAACTTTTAATTGTGTGTTTTTACTGTTCGGAGACGAACTTACAATAAACTGACGTTCCAATGCTGTGACATGATAAAAAGTAAATATAGGCTTGATTGTTAGCGTAACACTAAAAACAAAGGTGACATCGTACTGTAAACATTAGTCTCAAAGTGTATACTTTCGATGCTCAAATTACCGATATTTGAAACGTAAGGTAATTTAAGCCTTTTAATGATATAATTCATTTTAAAACAACATGATTTTTACATATTTAGTTACACGACACTATCTAAGACACTCATAGTACTCCATTTATGTAACAAACATTTTACAACAAAGATAAAGAAATAAACGCTGACTTTCATCTATTGAAATCTTCTTATATGACATCATTTTCTAAAAGCGAGGACCTATTATGGCTCTCTGTTGTTATTCTTAGTGCTATTAATTTAATTTAATTATAAGCTGTTGGTCTTCCATAACTCGAAAATAAATAAAAATAAATAAATAAATAAATCATTACAGAAACAATAAAACTGTGAGCAATCAATTCCTGTTCGTGTAAAAAAAAAACTCAATTTATGTGCAGAAAAGTATAATAAGTTTATAAAAACCATCGTTTAATTTTATGTAATATTTCGCAACTGTAAAGTGAAGTAATAGGTTATAAAACTTTAATTTAATTAAAAATAAGCTCTTAAAATTTAGTGTTGAAAATACTAAAGCTATACAGTCTCTTGTAACTAGATAGGTGTCTCATATGGCATATGATATCGACGAGCACGCGCTTTTCGCGGAAACAACAAGAGATGGAGTTAAGAACCTTCTGCGAAACATTCCATCCTAACTACCAGCCTCAAGATATTATATTATTTATCAGACAGAAGGAAGAAAGTGCTATTTAATTATGCTATTAAAATGTAATCAGACATTCTAAAGTAACAAAATATTTTTTTAACATGGAAGGAACTTTACTAGTATCAGAAATATTAACAATTTTTAACATAATATGTGATAAAAAAAATGGTATAGACTTATTGGAGCTATTACATACATACGTACGTATCCCCACGCTCTAATCCTAACAAGGTAGTCAGAGAGGAGGAGCGGAGTTATCGCATATTAGTAACAAATGGTTCTGATCTATTTGTTTCACCAATATTATATTCAAAGAATGATTAAAATCCACACAAGCTGAAAGTATACGAGCAGTCATAAATTCAAAATCTATGATTCAGGGAAACCTAAACCTTCAATTCTCTAATAAAACATGTTTAATTTAAGGACATAACTCTATTACACTTACTATATCTATCTTAAATCATAATAATTTACTGATACAGATAAAAATTTCAATTAACAATTTAACTAAAATTTTTCATAACTAAATCATGTCGTTACGTAGCGTGACCAAAAAAGCTAATTCGATGAATAGACCTGAGAAAAGTTTTCTACGAAGGACTAATGTTACCAATTTAAAATTTTGTAGTCATCTAATTGGGCGGAAATAGCGTTCATTCAACATCAAATGGAACTTGAAAAATAAAATCATTCCTTAAATGATGCAGAGAA
Organism: Zeuzera pyrina; assembly: GCA_907165235.1. Taxonomy (NCBI): domain Eukaryota; kingdom Metazoa; phylum Arthropoda; class Insecta; order Lepidoptera; family Cossidae; genus Zeuzera; species Zeuzera pyrina. Next base: position 5,207,799 of record OU015637.1, read on the forward strand.
CTTAATAATGTCATCAACATAAGTTAAACTTTAAAACAAGGAAATAGTCATGAAAGTTATTCTGTTAACAATTTGTTTCAAACATATTACAGATAAATATTGCCAAATAGTCATTCAGGACCTCGTCACATCTTTCTTGCGCAAATAGCCAACACTTCCATACTAAGAGTGTTTGAAAGATATATGTCCACAGACCCCACTATCGCATCAACTTCTAACAAAAAATGTTACTATGTTCTTTAATACTCTAGCTATAAGAGCTCTAATCTCATAAAAAACGATGATTCGACTGCATTACTAGCCTGACATTGCTTGTATGCACATGCCTCCACGTACTCAGTGACGCGTAGCTACCGTACAATATCTACAATTTTTGATGTCTTTCGCATATCATATGTTGCTATGGAATGAAATATTATGCAAGCCCTATATGTAATACATAGATACCATGTGTACAGTCGGCTTCAGTATATCATGTAACTAATGTGTTTACAAATTAAGGACTCACGAAAATGTAACATTTCGTTGTAACTTAAAAGAAACGCAAACGCTACCGTAAGAATGTTGGACTGTATAAATCATTAATAACGAATTTATTATACCTGCTATAATAAATCGATAAGTCAATATAAGAACAGTTCGGTGACATTATGCATTCAACAAATACGTAGCTCTTAAATAACACTTTACAATTGTAAACTATAAATTCTTGTTACAGAGGAAAATAAAGATAAATCGATTATTTTAAACACAAATAGAACTCAGCCGAAACTAAAAGAATAATAATTCACTCGTTTTAAATTGTATTAGTTGCGGTTACACAGTCATTGAAATGGAATTTTTACAAATTTCCCTGTTATCCAGCTAGCTGAATCGAGTCGAAAAATGACACGAGCGCAAACTCGAAGTCTATTCAAGGAATTGGGGCGCTTATCGAGTGATTGAATCACGCATCAGAACGCAATATCCGATCTTACATGTTGACGTTTACACACACCATTTAATATGTGAAAGTAAAACGTAGCCTTAATATAAGTAGGTACATATTTCATTGTAGCATAAATCTTTATTTATAGCTGCCGAAAATACACGTTTAATACATAATGCAACTTGAAATATAATATTATTTAAGGTTTCATAAGTACATTTTAAATTTTCTACAAAACTTAACATTCGTTAGAATTAAAAAATAGTTTAGTAGATTAAATTAATTGAAATGCTTTTAACTTTAAAAATACCCTTATTTTCAGTAGTCACAAGACTAATAATTCTTTAAATAGTAATAAAATTAGTGTTTCTGTGATTTCCAAAAAAGGGCCTTTTCTATAGCTTATATGGTTATTTGCACGTAACCAAAATCCAAACTCGCTTTTTAAGTTTTTGTTTGTATGTCTGTCTGTCCCGGATAATCACCGAAACGGCTAAACCGATTTTGACGAGACTTTAAAATAAAGGAATAGATAAGTTTTCAAAGCATAATCTAGGCTACTTTTTATTTCGAAAAACATCAAACTTAACGCGGAAACCGTGACGCACAGCTAGTTTACAAATAAATTAAGCTTTTCTTTTTCAGAGCTTTTTAAGAGTTCCGTAACTAAATTCGCAAAAACGAAACCCCTATAATTTTGTCATATCATGTTTATTTGTTTGTCTGTCCATCTAGTCTGACTGTCTGCATGTCACAGCAAATTTATTCACAAGAGAAGACACAAAAAATTGAAACCCAAACCTAAAAATGAAAAACACAAAAGTAAAATAATATCTACATATTTCGGTTGCAATTATTTTTTTGTTTAACTTCTATTCTATTCGAAATTTCTACGGTATCCCAAGTTACTAGACTGGCCCGTTGGCGCAGTGGCAAATGCATATTCTTTCCAAGCTAGGGTCCCGGGTTCGGTCTCCGGTAAGGTCAATTTAGGAAACGAACTTTTCTAAATTGGCCTGGAGTCTGGGTGTTACTGGGAACTCCCCCAGAGTTCGCTGTGTGGTACCCATAGAACAACTTACTGCTTAATTCGGGGTCACACAATCTGTGTAATTGCCTGGAGTATTATTATTATTATTACTTCGTGTCAGTATTACATTTTTATAATTTGTGTTTTTCGCCCGACATTTCTTTCCAAAAAAATATAAAAAATTATCCATTACACAGTACATATTTAATAAATTATATAAAAAAAACTTACATCATACAATGGTACATTGTAAGTTTTCTATAACATGATGAAGCAGAAAATTTCAAGAAAAGTATCAGTCACAGTCACAGTTCGAAATGTCTAATCATAGTGTAGGTCTAATACCTGTAATATTCACGGTGTTCCTGCTTCCTGGCATAACAGTAAAGTATAGATTTAACATTTATGTATAATAAATTAGCTAAAAATAAATGTTAAATCTATACTCAGTCACGTTAAATCATATAAATGAAATGATAGACGTAGGTAGTGAATCCAATTAAACTTTTATTTACGCCACTACTTTCATATACTACAGAATGTAGATCGTATTTGAATGAGTATGATTCACTTGTTAGTTAAACAGCAATAACTGTAAACCGACAAAGTCGAATATAATAATTCTGGTATGCGGAGCTTTTCCGGCCCAAAACCCCAATCTTACGACACCCACAGCAGTAGAAGCGGTGTTTTACACACCATTGACGAAACTATCGGTAAACATACGCAAAACAATTACGAAAATCTTGTGAGAATAACATTTCTTCTTTACATGATTAATCAAAACTCGTCTCAATTATGCAATTAATAATTTCTATAGGTAACAAATGACCGGCAAAATTAACCTGGAAACGCGACAGCGACATCTAAATATAAGTTAAAGATCATGTTTTTCCAGCACTCGTTTAAGTACTATGATGTAACTATCACGTACTTTAAAATTTTGATATTTGAATAATTAGAGAATAATACAAAAATATCAATAATTATGTGCAACTTTTTTCTGATATTACTACCAGTATTTTCTCGAATAATAAACGATAAAAAATTTCAAGATTATAGGTAAAATTTTAAACACAATCCTGTCGAAAATATTTTTTCCGACATAAAGTAACCACTCCCATATTTAATCTCAATAATGACTAATGAATATCAAAATGTTGAATCAATCATAATTATCAGTCTGAAGAGCACAAAGTACGGAAGCTTCTTAAAAAAAAAGAATAGCAAAAAATAACAAGAAAAAATTTAACACGAGTTGTCAAGTCAAAGTTCTTTCTTACCAAGGTCAAAAGACTATCATTAAAACATTCCTAGACGAGAAACACAATTCAAATAACATTAAGTTGCGCACAACTCGGGTCTGAGGTCAGCTATGACCGTAATTGATCAATCTAATGTGTCTTTTTGTTTACTTCCACTGCATTATCAATCAATTGACGTCAATTGGCGACCTAGGGGGTTATCACTGATGACTTGGGACTTCCACTGTCAAAAAGGCAGGTCACCGTGCATTCCAACGTCAGAAACTCAACTTTATTATCCCAGATCTGATCCTGTATCCGTTGAGAAATGTACTGTTCAAGTAAAAAAGTGTACCACAAAAAATAAATTTAAATGGAGCCGTTTTAAAAGTAAAGTTTACTTTATAACGGGAAATAAAGAAAAGAACAAAAGAAAGTTAAATGTCTGGGACACCGATAACAGAAACACTTTAAAAAATGGAAGTGAAATATCAAGGCATGTTAATGATTTAAGTTAATGAACCCGTTATAGTTGTTCACTATTTCCTTTACACATATATGCATTAAAGTGACAAGACGCAGATACATTTATATGGAACACAAAAAAGAACATCCGTTTAGCTGTTTATTTTGCTATAGTATTTCGCCGCATAACTAGTCCATCGCTCGCCTAATTCCATCAAAAATACCTATTCGTATGAAGATTAGATCACGTATGTTTTCACGGGCAAACGAATGGAGATATGTGATTTTGATAACGGGATTCTCATGGAGTGCGAATGTGGATGAACGTGAGATTTTTTCCTCTGTCTCGCTACCAATTTATACATTTACGTATTTATAATGTACAGCTCAATTTGTACGCAACGATTAATTATTACAGTATCGGATAGTCCCTATTTTGTGCTAAAACTTATTACTTTTTGAGGTAAATATAATACAATGTTAATTATTTCTTTAACCGAGCTCAAAGTTATTAAAACCAAAATGAACTCTTGTTTAAAATTTTCCAGTTCTTTCATTATAATTTAAAGTTTCTCATAATTTCCTCTTGCGTGCTCAATTCGAAACAATTACGACAGATAAGCAAGCACTTATCGCTTATCTCAGCTATCAGCCAACCATCGCATTCCTTTGTTATCTCATGGAAGAGCCCACTTTAATGTACTTTTGATCTGTTTGATTCTAATTTATCATTTTATTTATTTTACTCCCATGACCTTTTTAAAGGTTGTCTCATTTCATCTTCTACTTTTTTATTGCTACTTAGACGAAAGTAGTTTTGGTAATATTTTCCTCAACATCTTAACTGAATATAAAAAATATTACGTAATAAAATTTAAAATATTCTATACGACGAAAAAATCTGGTTGCTCGCGTAATACTTTGATGATACACAGGCGCAGTACTATGCATATGTCTAATGTTACACACACACACACACACACATACACATATGCAATTTTATACACATATATAAGCTATGCCCAATGACGCGTTGCTGTGGCTTAGTAAGTACTATGGTATTACTCGTGAGTTGTGGTCTTGAGTTCATACAAGAATCCCATTGAAAAAAATACATTCACATTTCCCCCATTTTCCAGTTTTCCCAGCTACTTACTCTTTCCATAAAAACTTACTTGGACTATTATTACGAACATGTAAAAAAAATTACCAAATCGGTCCAGTAGTTCTCAAGTTCTGCGCTTAGCAATGAGCAACATTTTCTTTTTGTTTATATAGATACTTATATAGACCTATACAGCGCTTAACATCAGTCACTTTTTAAAAATTCCAACTGCTTCTTTCACCCCAATAAATCTGATTCATTAATACTTTCAACTTCTTGTTCCCTTTTGTTGTGAAGGCTATATTGTAGAGTTTTTACTGGAGCACTTGAGCCAGTAGCTGAATGTGTCGATGCTATCGCACTATCCACTCCAGATACCGATTGAAGATTTGTTAAAAACGAGAGGCCGGTAATGAAAATGCTGCCAGTCATAGCGACGCTGATGGTTTTACGTTCGTAACAATGAGTCCGGAGGTGCTTTTTTAATTCGATGATTGAATGATAAGAGATTGAAATGGTAGTTATTATTGAAACATTTTAAAACGTAGGTAGCACAGCAAAGTCACAAAACTAACTATTCCTATTACCTATATACGCTAGAAAAACAGTTAAAGCAGAAAAAGTGTCAATGACGATTGCCACCTAAGACCATCCAAAGTAAAAAAAAATTTTACATGATTCAATATTATTGAACATATTCACATGACATAAAAAATAGACCAATTAATTAATCTATTTTATTCGTGTTGATAAGATTCTTTGCATTATTACAACATAATATGTGTAATGTTGATGTCGCGTTCACGTATTTTTATCGTTTCCGGAGCAATAATACAATTTACGTACTTTATGTACCTTCGCATGAATAAAATTTTTGGCAATAATATTATTTTTCAGAAGTTGTGAAATTTTTTGTAAACTTAGATTTAAATTCTAAATTATTTACATCAATAAAGTCCGTCGCACACGCGGCTATAATTTACATTGACGTACAATACAGCTGGACATATTACGATATAATTTCTGTGTAAAAATACTTTAAAAGTAGGCACATACCAAAGACTATAGGTACGTTTATATAAATAATTATAATACATGTTTCTAGTTATTATCGACCTAATAAGCCTTTAATCGACCCTTCACCATATTAATTTAAATTACAGTTAAACGTGCGATAAGCGTTGAACTCACTTCGAGAGCCTCCTGCGCTGTGTGTAGGTAATCCCTCAGCATGGCTTCTTGGATAGTGATCCATTCCTGCCGAGGGTCCTCCAACTGCGTCACCTCTGTAAATAATGTATTGATTTAATTATCACATTTAAGTATCGTATATGTGTGTGTGTGTGTATGTGTTTGTGTGTGTATATTTAAATGCAGTTTACGTGATGTATTTTATTATTATAATATCACGTAATAATAAAAAAAATATATAAGACCGTGTTTAATCCCCAAAGTTAACCGGAACCTACCCATACAAAAGTTCATAGGATTGGAAATAGTAAAAACCTTATTATGATAAACTTCTGACCACGAAATCATACACAAATTATGCTATGCGTTAAGAGGGAGGCGAGTGAAGGGAGAGGAGTCCACAGAGGGTGACATATCATGAGAGAGGGGCGATAAGAGTCACAACTTTTGACATCTACAATACGAAAACAATTAGGTATGTAAATACAAATGAAGGATAAGAATTAACTGCATCATTAATAGTTACAGAAGTTATGACATCACACCAAGTAAAGGAAATCGATCACATGAATACCTATTACACCCTGTGCAATATAAAATACGTTTTTGAAGATTACTGTTAACTCATTGTTAATAAATCTATGACACAATTACAAGTACACTAATTCACTCATAGACAGGCGGGCATCGTCCACAAACCTTGGCTTGAATAGTTGGGTTGAAAGTTAATCAGGCCGCCGTCTGAACGGACTTGCAAAATAAGGCCGCATTATATGCTAAACGCATGCCTGCGTACATTCATAGAATACAGATAAATCTATTAGAAAAATCATGAAAGAATATTAAAGTATTCACCAGTAAGTATGTAGGCATAAGATGAATAAAGAAGAGTTCCTCCTCTTCGTTAAGAGTTTATTCTCCAATAGGTCTCGCTTAAAGGGACCCAGAAATTAAAGCATAAAAAAAATATTACATGAAATTAGTTTTTTTAAATGGCGATAGGTTGGCAAAGGCAACCTGTTACACGTAATTGCAAGCTATATGTTTTTTATAATCTCGACATATGCCAGAAGTTTAATCTCGATAATACATACACAGTATACTCCTTCCTCAGTAATTAAGGATGCCCCAATCCATTTAATCCAGATAAGTTCAGTCACAGAACTCATACTTAAATAAAGTAACTATTAAAATTGTGATAATATATTATAATCTCAAAGATCATTCTCATATCACCAAATAATTTTAATTTGGAAGGAAAATATACAAATATTTATATTAAATTGTAGGTAAAGTGAAAAAGACGCAATAGACGCTATTAGTAACTTGACCATTGAACATTTTCCGTCATCACAAAGTTATGCGATATTTGTACAGTAACGATTAGCACCCTATCAATGACAAATTCCATCGACGACGAGAGATTAAAATGGCATTCAGTAAACACTGATAAATATTATTTTTTTATTACAATGTACTCATAAATTCAGCTGTTGGATGTTATGACTTATGACTGATTAAAAAAAATATAAATTACAAGTAAAACGCGTATAATAATAAATACGTACTCAGTACATTACTTTAGATGAATTTTATAAAGTTAACAGAAGGTACGATGTCATATTTTATAAGAAATTCAAAAAAATATTTTAGTCAAAAATTGCAAAATAAATGCTATTTTAATTTAACATATCGTTTAACAAAAGTGCAGAAAATTGGCATAAAAGATAGATGATTCAGACACTTTACACTTACGCTAGTTTAGTAGGCTAACAATATAACGAAAGAACCTAGCGACAGGAATCAATCATAGAGTCTAGTCATCAGAGGCAGCTGCATTCCTCCATCACCCGCAGACCGCGTGACATCCAAAGTGCGCGCGACGATCTTTCAATTATTCTCAATTCTGGACGAGGCAAGGCCGGACTGATTCCACAGAGCGATTGCTACTCACATCAAATCACAAGAACAATACCGGTTGAAATCACAATGCGATTTTGGCTTCTGAAACCTCTGACAAGGCGTTTGATAGAATAACAAAGTACCTACTGTAATCCTGATAATGATCTAATGATAACATTCATCTACACAATACAAATGCCAAACATAAGACGAGATATATCGCCTTTCGTATAACTAAACATTCGAGGAGGAATAAAAAACGGGCGATAGTTAATTTCAAATCGTGATAAGAAGACACGCATCACATAAAAATGGTGTGGACACCCATTGAAAACTATATACGTAAACAATAATATCAAAGCTAATAAACGTGCGACGCATGAACGATCTTTAGAATAACCACGCGTGACGCCGCCTCGTTGGCAAACAAAAGAGATCCAACAAGGCCTCACAGTGTTAAAAAATTTAAAAACTACCGTAACGTTTTTATTAATAAAACTAAAATTTTGGTTCAGAAATATCCTACAAGATGGAATAATGAGAATGACAGACAACAATTCGCCTTAATTAACGTCTTTGTGTAATCTGATATGAAATCAGATAACATCAAGTAAATTATTGCAAGAATAAGACAAAAAGTCACATTGACGTTGAGTAATAAAAAATCTACACATAATGAAGACTAATACGAAAATCAGTTGCTATAAATAATGTTAAATTTATGTGTGTTGTAAAAAGTTAGCAAGACATACTATTTTTGTAAGAAATCACGTAAAAGTCGAGACAAGGCGTATAAATATTGTAGGCTAACAGAAAATAGTTACGGTGAAGATCGCATACCTAGATATCGAAACTAGAAGCTATAAACTAAATGAGCAAGGTGGAGGAGTCATCGGGAATACAACAAAGTAAGGACGTAGATAAGAAGTTCTAAGCACAAAGGAGATACCTACTTAATTAACGACTTACGAATAATAGATAAATTAAATAGCCCATTGAAAAAGACAGAAAACATGGTAATGGTACTGATGATGACGAAGAATCAATTCGTAACAGTAATTAATTATTTATTAAACATTATAAGTTAATACTAATTTCATATGTTTTGTTATTTCGTTTTATTCAAATAAACACATCTCTGAATTAGCTTCCAAGATCCGAATCTTTGAAAACTGATATAGATAGATAATCTTCATGCTGTATCCCCAACGAGGTAATCAGAGAGGACGGAGCGCCAAGCGCTGCGGTCCTTACATACTTCTTTCGCTTCTTCGAACTTCATCTTTCTCCTTACACATTTTCGCCTAGGTTTGCGAACGCTTTTGACATTTCCGTTGGCTAAAAGTCTAGCTATTTGGTCTGCATAAGTAAGCCTTGATTTTACTTGGCTTCTTTTACCACTCGCTTGCGCTCTGTAGGTTTTCTTCGTCTATCCTTCATCACTCATTCTTTCTATGTGCTGGCAGGGGTTCCGACGAGCACGCTTCCTCAGTTAACCCTCTGATGAAAACTGATGTAAAGACTTAATATATTTCTCACTTTTACATTGCCTACTAGAAATACATAAAAATTCTGCGTCTATCCTATTAAATCTATATCTATACTAATATTATAAACAGATAAATTTTGTTTATTTAAATGTAATGAATAAACTCAAAAACTACTCAAACGATTTCAACACTCCTTTTACCTATTATCAGCGAGTAACATGGTCTATATTTTATTTTCAAAAAAATTTCTTCACGTGCCGGGGCGAGTCGCTAGTATATAATATGTATAAAAAACTGTCATTAATACAATACAAATGCCAAGTATAAGATGAGATATATCACCTTTTGTACACACCTAGACATTCGATAAGAAATAAAAAAAATTAATTCGCTTAGGGACTGAAGTAAAATACATTCAAGTATCAATATCAAATAAAAACCCTAATCTTTAAAGAATTGAACGTCTAAAATTAATTTCAGTTCCATAAGAAGTAAGAATGGAAAACTGTATACAATTTAAATGAAATGGTGTATGTTCAGCCGTAATAGATTCAATGCGTAGAGGGTCACTGAAATAACCGTTGACGGAACGATTGAGATTCGGTTTTTAGGCCCTGAGAGCCACAAAATAAGTATTTTTAGAGTTATGGTTTGTTTGCTGGTTTATCTTTTAATCCGACTACGGTGAAACAAATAGGAGGGTTATGGTTTTAACAGCGTCCGTATGTTAGTATGTTCGTTTGCTTCCCTCACAGAGACGAACCATTTAACCGATTTTAACATATGATGTGTAATTGAATTTATTTTAATAACACGTACGACGTAGAATATGTTGATGATTTTCTTAAGTCCAATATGGTTTCTGTAGTGCAATATATAGTCAAGCATTTACGTTAGTAACTAATCTGTGTCGAGGACTAAATTATATTTTATTATACCTCATTATAAGGAGTATTAAATTCCAAAATTTGAAGTCATTACGAAAATATAAAGATGTAAGGCAGGGGTCTATTACAGTTATGGCGTAAAAGTCTGAGGTCGTTAGCAAGGAAGAGTATAACAGGCTATGTAGACTCCGGAAATAAATTCAACCATACAACTACAGTTATTTTTGTTTTTAAACTACCACGACTTATACACATCTTACAACCCTAATCATAACTAACCGGGTCTTTGTCGTGTTGATTATTAAAGGCTAAACCTTTTTTACAAACTAAACGTTTCGACCGGATTGCACCAATCGTGGTCACGGGCAGACTTTGCCGCACACGCTCACACTTTGGAAGCGAAATGGTCGCGCTTAATTTGGTTTCAAAGCAGCTTTCTCCCTCGAACTTTGAGATTGCAAATGAGGTCCCTGTCAAGGTTTTCCTAAGATATGCATGGGATTCTTCAAAAAGAGCGTACAAAAGTATTTGCAGGGTCGGCAATGCTCAAGTGATACTCCTGGTGTCGCAGGCGTTCATAGGCTACGGTACGCGTCTAACATCTGGCGAGCCATATGCTTGTTTGACACCTTCGTGGTATAAAAAAAACGCACACAGTCTGCCTGTAATCACGATCGGTACAATCCGGTCTAAACTACATATCTTCAGTTGTATCCTTGACGGGGTAGTTAGAGAAGACAAACCGCCAGGCTTCGCGGTCCTTGCATACTTCTTTCGCATCCTCAAACCTTATCATTCTCCTCACACATTTTCATCTAGGTATCCAGTCGAAACGATGGGATAAAAATGTATTAACCTTCAAATATTAACACGACATGGAATCACTCATTACCTAACTTGCAGTCAGCATGCAACAGTCAAATATCGCGCGATATCCGCAGTCAAAACGAGAATTTGTATAATGTAATTCATATAGTAGCGCTATTACCGCGAAATGTGCATTTTACTTTTAATTTTATAACTTATTTTTAAAAACTTTTATAATCTATCTTTGAAAACTACAGAATAAATATGGATGAGATTAAAAAAAATATGGAGTTAGCTTGAATTTAACGACAAATCATTACGCTATTTTTCGGACAAAGACGAGCAGTATCATTGATATGAATATTTGTAATTGTAATATAGGACGTATGCGACAATTCGTGATATACACGAACAAAACCAAAGGTAAATGCTAGTACTACTTACATAAAGATTAAAAACATAATAAAGACTAATAAATCGAGCAATAAAATTTAACATTTACAGTCCAAAATTATTATTTATTTTTATAGCGCGACACACGTGTCAATAAAATTTGCGTAGCATTTTTTGTCTAAAAAGTAGCAAATTAAGTCAAGAACTTCTCTTAAAACAAGCCCTTCCTTTATTTCAAACATAAATGGAATATAAAAAATATAACACGAAGAAAGCCAGTATAACAAAAGAAAAACCACCTTTAGATAATCACACTTCATTGTCTGAAACTAAAGACCAAGCCTGTACCTACTTAATGATTACAACTTACAAGACAAGCTGAAAATTTACATAGTAGCTACTAAACATGGAAAACAATTAAAAAACTTTGTTTTCTGAATTGAGCTAATGAAATCTGAGATCCTCAGTTTGAGATAAGTACTAACTTCGTACCAAGGAATGGGCAAATCAAGTACTACTATTCTTCACGAAAATTGATTTAAATTAATTAATTAATTTAAGATATTTATAGCTCTGTTTCATAAAATTAGCGATGAGCTATCTAGTCGATAAGTAACGACGGTATTCGCCCCATGGGGACAGTATCGCTGGATCTACATGCGTAGAACAAGCTGAAGCCGACCAACAAACGGTCCGACTCTTCTGTATTTGTATAATATGCTTAATCCGATAATTGAATGCGTACAGGGCTACTGTATTTTCTGTTGTGAAAGATACATTTTTAGTTAAAAGCAAACTGTTTTTCTTACAGTATCGTTTTTGACAACTGCATTTGCGTGAATTACAGAAATATAACTAATATTAATCTTTAGAATTTAATGATTCTACCCCGCTTGTAAAACTAGCAGACCCTAATCTTGTAACTGCATCAAAATCCAATCAGCAGTTTTTCAGTGGAGCTCGAATAAAATTATCTTTACGAAGTACTGAAGTTAAATCCTATCCCTAAAAAAACCTAAATCTTAATCTACAGAAAAAAAATAAACTGAAAAAATTAAAGAATATTACAGAAGTGAAAACTTAAAATTATGAAATAAGGTAAAATCTATTTAGTCGTGTCCATATGTGTATATATATTTGTAACCTTTAATTTTGATAGTACATGCATTCGAAATATTAGTCAATTTGCATGTTTGAGTTTAAAACTTTGAATTGCAAAATTTAAGACTTTTTTGCAAATATCTCAGTCCAAAGTTTCGATAATAACCAATAATTTTGTATTAGTGATCATATTTTCAAAATTCGACACATAAATTTAAAATTATTATAAACATATCTAAAATTTTTAATTTTAAAATTCGTTTTACCATGCTAGTAAAATAACTCCGAACCCACTAATCATTGCATGATGTATAGCACATTAAAAAAGAAATATATATATAGCATGTTCATTTTACCGATCTAAAAATCACCGAACGTGCCTACAGAAGTTTTCACTTCTAAACTACATAAACAGATTAATAGATAAATAGAGAAAAGTTCTAAAAAAGTATAATTTTTAATCTGCGGAAAAACGTTATAGTTAAAGCCTGACCCAATCATGTTTTCATATATATAATATCGTGGGGTGACAGAAAAAGTCACTAAGTACAATTTTTCTGAAAAATCACTTTTCTTCATAAAGTTCATTATTTTTGCTCAACCATTTGTAAGATTAGGTTTCTCAGGACATACTGGCCATTCCAGCCATTTAAAAAATGGAAAACCTCACATTTACTTTTTAAATAAAATTATCGGTAGGTAAAATTCATAATTGAATTGAATGACTCTGTGTCGGCTTACTTGTATTTAAATTTTATTCCTACCTTATCATTTTTAGTTGTATTCTGTTTTTGCTTTATTTAATTAGTGGTCCATTGCCGCGACGACACTTGGATATATTACTACTATTTATATTACAACTTATCATAAACTTAAAAGGATTTAACTTATTTTTACTTCAACTTATTATTTTTTTTACTTTTTTGAGGTTTTTTAAGACGGAGGACTTTTTTTATATTGTATAGGAGGTTGTTTAAATTTTTAAATAAGTTTTATTTCATGCTTTTTAAACACGCTACGATCGATACTCTATCCCCATATTCACATGAACTTTACTTTCCGCGACGATACACTCAATCCCATTTAATCATCTCCCACGGTCTTAGTCCCCACTGTGCCTTACCATATCAAATTGTGTATATTCATTGACTCAATTCCTTTCTCTCTGTGGCAACTTTATGGTATATATAGTAATGTAATGGTGTCGGTATTTTCGAGCTAAAAATAAAAAGAGTAAATAATATAAACCATAGTGTTCATTAATCACCTTTTTAAAGTTACGGCACTCTCATTCATTTTTTTCATTCACTTTACACATTCAAACATTAATTCGCTACAAACGGCACCGATTGAACGAGTGAATGTAGCTTAGAGTCCCTCACCAGTTAATTCTCAATACTCTTTCCTGTTTTTTCATCAAACCCTGAGCACCATCTATCTATCTACAACCTATTCATTGAGACCATTACAATGAACCCTAACTGATACCTCTGCTGAAAGTTGGTGAGGAGTTGGGTATCCTGCTTGATTTCATAAGATGCTGCAGCATCAGGTCAAGGTTACCATGTTATTGTTATAACATTGAAGTCACAGGATACTAAATTTCGAATCGATCAAACCAGTAGAAGTTGCTCACACCTCTTCAACAACTAGAAAAGAGTTGATCTTCGAAAGAGCTCGAGCTAATCTTCATACAACTGAATGGATTTTCTTGAATCGTAGCTAAGAACACTCGCGATCAAGTCACCTTTCAAACAAAAAAAACTAAACGAAATCGGTTCATACCTTTAGGAACTACGATGCCACAGACAGACAGATATGCACGTTAAACTTATAACACTCCTCTTTTTGCACCGGGGGTTAAAATTCTCACAAATCTTAAGCGTATTTGGTATCTTAAGTATTCACTAAAAAAAAATGTCGTGTTCAGCTGTGTATCGTTGTATCCTTCTCTAGTCATGCCCATTACTAAGTCTAGAAAGTAACGTTAACTAAAAATGGACACTCTCTTAGAGCAAAAACTCCATCCATTTTGGTTCTTGGTCCAAGATGTAGACAGTTAGTGACATTGACAATAAGGTAATACTGATATAAATGGCTTTTTTCAGAACAATAATGTTTGTCATTTCATTAAATACCTGTACATAAGCATACCTACAGGCAGGTAAAACTCCTTAAGTACATTTTTATTAATTACTAAGACACTTTTGAATTTTATTACAAAATTTATTTGTAGTTATGTAAGGTACTCTTCATTCTGAGAATCACCACAAATTCAAAGAGTTAGATGTCACGCTTGATTTTTAAAGACAATATTTATCTGAAACCTCGAATCTCTAATCTTCTCATAATGCAATTAATGACTTTTCCTTGTCACCCCCCGATATCATCGATGACAACAGACATGACTGTCTTAAAATATTATAATAACATATATAATTTTTTGGATTATTTATCTATATAAATATACACACTTAGTTTTAAATTTTTGCCTAGCCTAGATAAACATACTCATTTTTAATTTTAAATAATGTTCAGGATCATTATTTTAAATTAAATAGCTCTGACACATACACACATACCTCACGTCATATTCCAGTTAGGGTAAGTAGCAGTAAGTATTTGGGCTTGCAGAAGGCAAAGCAGATCAAATATAGCTGCATTTTCTAGAGCTCCGATCTCTTAAAATTCTAACATAAAACTCTTAATATTTCGATTAATTAAATGTCAAAAGTGGTTTATTATGGCAACCCTACAATGGAAGTACGATTTGCGCAGTTAGCCAGTTAACTTGTGGGAACGGCCTGAATGCGACAACACCGTAAATAAGGATTCAATTTACTCAAACATGTTTGAATTAAAATATCCCAACCATAATCAGTTCTAAATAATAGAGATTTCACTTCGACTATTAAGATTTGCAATATTTACACAGCGAATAATATACGACTTGTCCATAAATACGCAAGTATATAATTAAGAGAGTGTCTAAATTATATATATATTCATCTAAACTTCATAAGAATAAATTAAAGAGTTCATTATCATAGTAAAATATAAAGTATACATAAAAATTTCAAAGATAATTTCATAAAGATATAACTTTCACATGGTATTAGCCTAGCGTCGGTTTCTTATTGATATCATCGATAATTTTTTTTCAACTATTATTGTAAACTTCTATGCATTAAAAATCGTTAATATTTCTTCAATGAATCTGTACGTTATTAGGCTAAGAGAAAACTTTGTACCCATTCGTATCAATTTTTAAGCACGGAAGAACTTGAGATTTGGGATAGTTAAAGTTTATATGTATACTAGCTGTACCTGCGACTTCGTCTGCGCGGAAAATTTTTTCGTGGCTTTCCCGAATTAAGTTCAATTATATGTAAATATGCATAGCATGTTTAAACATTGTTTCTGAAAAAAATTTACGTTTAAGCTTACGTCTGTCTCCGGACACATACTATTTGTGTACCCAACATCATAATTAGTTCGGCGGTTCAGCATTTCCCATTCAAAGTTTTATCCCGCTTTTCATCCTTAGGGATAGTTTTTTGATAAAAAAGTAGTCTATGTCCGTTCCCATGTGTCAAACTATATCCATGCTACATCACATCAGTTCAGTGGTTTAGCACTTCCCGTACATAGTTTCATCCCCCTCTCCCGTCCCCCTTTTCACAGATTTTGATAAAATAAGTCTTTTTACCGCACCAAATTTTATCATTACCAAGATTTAGTGTTTCCCATACAAAGTTTTGTCCCCCTTTTCACCCTCTTCGGGTAAATTTTTGATAAAAAAAAGTAACTCATGCCCGTTTTCTGATGTCAAACTATATCCCTGCCAAAATTCATTGTAATCGGTTCAGCGGTTTACCATTTCTTATACAAAGTTTCATCCCCCTTTTCACTCTTTTAGGGGTAGATTTTCTAAAAAGATAAGTAGTCTATCATGAGCGCATTCACATTTTCGTACTACGCACCGATTTTTATCAAGATCGGTCAAGCCATTCTTCAGTTATAAAAGGACATACAGATAGACGGACATTCAAAAATTTTAAAAATGGTGGAATCGAAGTCATTGTGTCATAAAATCAGTATTTATCACAAAATTTGACAGTAAAATTATATCACTACCAAGATTTAGCGTTCCCCACACAAAGTTTCATCGCCATTTTCATCATCATCATCGGGGTAAATTTTTGTTAAAAAAAAGTAACTCATGTCCCTTTTTTTGATGTCAAACTTATCTTCCTGCTAAATTTGATCGTAATCGGTTCAGCGGTTTACCATTTCCCATACAAAGTTTCATTTCCCTTTTCACTACTTGAAGGCTAGTTTAGCCTATATGTGTTCCCAGGTGTCAAACTATATCCATACATACATACGTACATACATCTTCACGCTGTATCCCTAACGGAGATCAGAGAGGACGGAGCGCTAAGCGTCGCGGTCCTTACATACCTCTTTCGCTATCTCCAATCTCATCATTGTCCTCACACATTTTCGCCTAGATATGTGAGTGCTTTTTACATTTCCGTCGGCTAACACTCTGGCTCTTTGATCTTCATAAGTCAGCCTTGATCTTCCTTGACTTCTTTCACCACTCACTTTCGCTCTGTAAATTTTCTCCGTCAGTCTTTCATCACTCGTTCTTTCTATATGCCCGAACCATCCAAGCATTCCTCTCTTCATTTTTACAATAACGCTAACTATAACCATAACTTATAATAATCAGTTCAGCGGTTTAGCATTTCCCGTACAAAGTTTCGTCCCCCTCCCTCCCGTTCCCCTTTTTACAGATTTTTGATAAAAAAAAGTAGCCTATGTAATGTTGATAAAAAGAAGTCTTATCGCCGCACCTCTCACTATCAGGATTTAGCGTTTCCCATACAAAGTTTCATCCCCGTTTTCACCATCTCAGGCATGACTTTTTGATAAAAAATGTAGCCTATGTCCGTTCTCTGATGTCAAACTATCTCAGTGCTAAATTTCATTATAATCGGTTCAGGGGTTTGTCATTTCCTATACAAAGTTTCATCCCCCTTTTTACCCCTTTAGGGGTAGATTTTCTAAAAAATAAGTAGCCTATCATGAGCGCAATCACGTATTCTTACGACGTACCGATTGCCATTAAGATCAGTCAAGCCGTTCTTTAGTTATAAAAGGACATACAGACAGACAGACAGACAGACAAAAATTTTAAAAATGGTAGAATCGAAATCAGTAAGTAATAAAACAACTATCTATCGCAAAATTTGACAAAAAATCTGAAATTACAGACAGAAGCAAGAGATTTATATAGTAGTATAGATAGAGAAAGAGTGAAGACTAATATAAACAAAATAAAACATTCATCGTTTACGTCGTATTGACAATATCAAACATAATAGTTATACTGTCAATGTCAAACACAATAGTTTGTGGTCAAACACAATGTAGCGATTGTCGCAAAAGAATTAAATGTTGCCAAAAAATGATTACAGACAGTTTCATTGAATAACTTTCTGATCGAGCTGTGAATGTTGTGTTTTGCGAGCTGTGAGTTGTGAGCTGTTTCGAGTCTGTGGAGTGTAAGTCAAGGGAAAAAAGCGCTTATTTTATATTTATTACGGTCGAATTTAGACCGCTGGGCGACCACTAGTTTTTATAGTCATGAATAAATTTGTAATTTTGTTTGTTTTTAATTATTTAATAAAAATAATTGTAATTATTTAATAAAAATATGAACTAATTACACCCGCAATATCTCTTTCAAAATTTACAAATTAACGAAAAAGATAATTTAAGTGATATTGAATACAATGCTGTTACATAGCAAACGTTTCCATGACCCTATTATCTACAAATTGGGATAATATGTCATATGAATATAAAAACAAGTATACCTAACCGTTTAGTTAATTGAATAACATTATTTACGTATATGATTTTATAGCAATAGTCACGCAAAAAAGTAGACAATATTCGTGCCCTATCGCGTAACTTACTTTTTGACGTCCAAAAAACACACTAGAAATTTTCTACAGTGAATGAAAGTTAAATTTTCAAGAAAAGCAGTTATTTTCCTTTATGAAAAAGGTAAATATCTCGTAAATCGAAACTATATTCTAAAAATCAATCATTAACGTAAAAATAAACATTGTAAAACAAATTCACCGATAGGTCTCTGATATGAATCACTTATGTAAAGCCATATCCAGCAAAGAATCGCTAAGAAATTTAGACCAAAAAGTCATTCAGACTAACGACTCGTACCATATCATGCGTGGATAAGCGCTGGGTGGGCGTCGAAAAAAGTCTAAGAAAATGGCAGAAAAGTTAGCCATACTTTATAAATAATGCATAGGATTGCGCGTGCGCGTTGTGTGAAAATGTACAAAGCACTGTTTGTGCACCGTTAGAGGCTATTTACAAAGTATACCAAGTTGTCCCTACTTTGCGCTCGTGTTTAATTTCTGATTAAAATATTTTATTGACTACGTCAGATTTATTACTTGAGTTATTCATTTTTTATACCAGGCGAAATAAACACTGTATAAAATTATTTCTTTTTCGTTCATTAGAACATTTGTCTATAACAAAATCTAGCCCGTGTTACGACATAAGGTTATTGAGGACGATTATAATAAAAACGAAACCTAAACTATTGTTGTGTATCTATTTGTATTTAAAATTGTTATACACATACACAATAAAATCTAATAAAGGTAATAAAATATAACATTACTTAAAATGCATTGCAAAAAAACCTGACCACAAAAACCTAGGTACAGCTTTATTACAATAAACGCTAACATTGCTAAAAAATAAAAGAAATCAGATATAGCAAGATCTAACACAGCATCATCTGTCATTTGTATCTTGAGCAACTAACACCTAACCACAGAATGGAGTGGACATCAAATACCAAATAGTCGATAGCAGTTCCCAATTCTAAATGCTAGACATGAATCAAGCTGTTCCATAATTCATAAAGATAACTAAAGCACTAAGCACTTCATGAGCCCTCCGAATGGAAAATTTTTCACTTGTTTGAATAATACATAGGGTATAAATTAGGGTTGGCTTGTTGCAACAAATTCTTTGTGCCAAAATTTTGTTATTGCAAGATGGAAATACCTATGCTATTTGTTTCCATTTAATATACCAGCGTCTCGCATGAGTACAAATTAATGTGGGAGAGAACCTGTAGCGTGTTTCATATGTGTCTTAAATCTTAATACACATAATTACATTTTAAATTGTTACTTGTAAATCAAAGTTTAAAAGCAAAACATTTTAGTGCTGAATGGCTTTTAAATAAGATTTGTAAAAAGTAATAATACACGAAATGCTGACTAAAAAAGATCGATAACGATATCTCATTCACACTTCCATTAAAACTGTCATTAATCAGTTTGCAACTAGACCACTACAATTTATTTAACGTATTGTATGTATGTTATGTACAGTCAGACTATGTAAGCGAGTTTTTAAAATAAGATATGTTTACATATAAGGTGAAAATATCTTGTGTTAAGAAAAACTTATAGTTAGAATTAAACGTTACTTGAACATTTGTAAAATTTGTAAAATATGTGCAGTGTCACCCTTGCGGACAAAATAAACAATAAAGAGATATGCAGTATGACAGGGTTGCACGACAGTGTTATTGAAAAATGAAGAAAATAATGCTTAGATGGTTCGGCACATGGAAAGAATGAGTGACGAAAGACTGACGAAGAAAATCTATAGAGCGAAAGTGAGTGGTAAAAGAAGCCAAGGAAGACCCAGGCTGACTTATGAAGATCAAATAGCTAGAGTGTTATCCGACGGAAATGTCGAAAGCACTCGCATACCTAGGCGAAAATATGTGAGGAGAATGATAAGATATGAGGAAGCGAAAGAAGTATGTAAGGATCGCGACGCTTGGCGCTCCGTCCTCTCTGACTACCCCGTTAGGGATACAGTGTGAAGATACGTATGTATGTATTTATGTATGTTGAACATTTGTTCCGTTGTGTTCAGAAGCTATTATTATAATTTATAACAGATCGCTAATAGAAGAGTTATTATAGAAGGTCGGGCATACTTACGATTGACATGGTTGATGTAATATGGACCGATCTGAGGATCATATGCCTCTTCCCATCCAAGTGGCAACTCATTGCCAACACAATCCGCAAAAGTTTGTGGTTTTGTGTATCTGAAACGAAATATAATTTTATTAATAAGTAGTACAAAATTACTGAATACCTTACGGTTTTCTATTGACAATAATGAAAATGCAATTGTATAATAATACAAACTAAAAATCTAAAACAAAAAACAATAGGTCATGGTAAAATCCTCCATTTTTTATTTTAATTTTAATAAAGAAACTAAGAAATTGTGTAATCCAAATGTTATAAAGACTGTGTCAGAATATTCAACATTTGGAGACTTTTTCGAACTCATCATAAGCATACATAACTTACTTCCCACGGATGAGGCAACAGGGGCGAGTCTATTAAATCGCTCCTATTACTATCATTAAAGCAAAATAAAACAACTGAGTCCCGTTATTATTTCAAATTTTCGACCGGATAATTTCACAGGTTATTTTGTAATATGGTTGATTACGACGGCGCGAGACAAAAACGATTTGAATCTGGTTTTATGTATTAGTAAACAAGTATTGCATAATTTCAAGACATTCAAATACAATAAATCTGTTATTTAAGTGAAAACTTGCAACCCTGGATTAATACTAGCTTAAAATACAGCTTTAAATAAAACAAGCAGTATTATCAATTGAAATTATATCACAAAGAAATAGTATTACAAAGATCAAAACATTTTAATAGTTCTAGAAGCAAGCTCGCCTGCAATCTTAGGCATTTCATTGGTATCGATAACAGGTGCAAGTTAACAGTTTCAGGATTTTCAAGTTTCGTCTGTGTATACGCAGATAATACTGGCCAGTAGTAGCGAGGTAATAATTAATGATGGTCTGTATAGTGACCATTCGTGGAATCTACGGACCAGCCGGGGCGTGGTGCGCAGGCGCCAGCGACTTGCTCCACTTGCTACAAGTTTCGACCATGATTCACGTGTCGTTCAGTCAAGTCAAACCACGAAAAAACCAGGCCCAGTCGCATTTCCGATGGTGACGAAATCGACGAAACTGCCGTGCACGTCGTATACGCATCCCACTTAACGGTTTTCGTCTTTTTAATATGGCTTTTATACGGTAGTCGGTTGTTATTAAATAAGACTATCAAGTTAATTGCCCACAATTATGTCCACATTGTAATTTTAAGCCTTAAAATTGAAATTTTCTGAGACCAAGTGATTACCTTTTATGGATATTTTGATTCCAAGTGGTAAATTAAAATATATATTTTATTTAGAAATGCAGATATGTAGGTATTTTATTTGGAAGAGGACACGGAGTGCTTTCCTTCGCAGGCCGCAGAACTAGACCAAGGAATATATACTGTGTCGATCTTACTATTCTATCTGTGAAACACTTATTTTGATGTGCTTTGATGATTTCTTCCCCTAATAGGAAATGGCGTGAACTAATGTAATAATGTATTTAGAAATGTTTATACGTGTACAAATATTTTACATGCATATATAATAGTGTGCATATTTAAGTATATCCGTGAATTGTTTTGCTATAACCAAGCAAAACTTCTGACTACAAAGTTTACTTAAACCTACTTATAAAGTTCTCATGGCTAAACTTCAATGGGATTCGTTACTCCTTCCGCACAGCTACCGAATGCGCAGCGTTTATTTCAAAATACGATCACTCTTATCGAGCTGAGGGGATAGAGGGCGCGTGCGTATGCGCATCCAATGCATCGCTGCTGGAGTGAAGTAGTAACGTTACTCGCATATAATAGAGCGAGATAACTGGAATCACAACGTTCCTGCGTCGTGGTGGAACGCAAAACCAGTCCTGTCAGCGGGACGTCAAGACGAGTCGAGTTCTTGGAAACGGTGACCCGTGTCACGGAATCCCTAACCGCACACAAAAGCAAACAAGCTTTCACGTACACACACACCAACACAAGTGAAATATTATATGATAATACTATCGTGATTTTTAATGATGTTTGCAGACAACGAAGTTGGAAAGCATTGCGACTACACAATATTTTGACCACTTTCCATTTACTTATCTTTTTAGATTAAACACGGCATTGAAAGGTCGCGTTTATGATAAAGCTAAGGCAAACTTATCAATGATAACGGTTACACTGATATCACTAATCATTGATTTCCAGTAAAATCACCTGAATTATCTTGATTACACGTCCACATATCTAGATGTAAACCTATCAATTACACAGGTATGCGCGAACAGTTTACTACTAAATATGACTCACTCTACTTCTAATATCTTCTATTCTACTTCAAACATCGATATACATTACAGTCAATTCTCCAAATACAAGTGTAAAATGTTTGATTAAAGTGTAAGATGTTGATGAAGAAAAACTTTTTATAGAATATCCCACGATTCGGTGTGCCTTTTGGCATAGGTCTCCTGGAACTGACTCTATTGGTCTCTTCAACAGCAACCCTTGTCCAATAAGACAAATGTCATCTTCCCATCTTCTAGTTGGATGTCCTTGTTTTCTAGTACCATCTCTTGGGTACCAGTGTGACCTGCTTGCTCCATTTATTTATTGGCAACCTAGCATGTATTCCTGTCCAACCTTGTTAAAAAACAAAACCAAAACAAACTTTGGTTTTGACTTGAAATTGAAATAAGATTTACTTTCAAATGTCAAAATATAATGTAGTGTGATATATGGCCTCATTTTTTAATTGTGCTAACTTAGAAGTTTGATTTTTTTACAACTCCAAGGGACCGTAGACATAAGTATTTGATATTAATTTCAACTCAATACCTCCACACGGTCCTGAGAAGAAGGGTCTTGACGGACAGACGGACAACGAAGTAATCCTATAAAGATTCCTTATCTTCTATTGAGGTAGGGAACCCTAAAAACAGCAAGAACTTAAAAATTGGAAGTCAAGAATTTTTTATTAATTAAAGCACGGATGGATTTACAAAAAAGTAAAAGCTCCGTTATTAATTCGCTTAAGATTCGCTTGTAATAAAATTGACAACCTGTATTAAAAAAGTAAGGCAATAAAAGAGTACGTATACCTAATACTAAATTGGAGGATGGAATGAACAATTATTTTGTCGTTGATTTTAAATTAGGTGTTTAAATACAATAATCAAAAAAGAACAGAGAAGAAATACACAAGCAGATAACTTGAATTATTCGAATTGAATCAATTCGCAAATGGTTGTTCCGCGCGATATGTCAACGCATCGAGTCTCATTGGAAAATAGCGCGGCAGAAGGCCAATGTACCGACGCACCGACGGTCGCCATCCGCAAATAGAAACGCGAAGGTTGCTGCCCGCTTTGGACTACGTTACATGCTTCTGCTGATTTCACGCCATTCTTCAACAGCGCCTTAGCGAGTCTTTTTTTAGCCTGCTCTGTTCATTTCAAAGGCGAAGGCTGCCCTCCTTAAATACCTTTGTGCTAAGCTATTGCTAACCAAAGGCAATATTTTTAAAGACTCAAGCCGTCCTCGATGTTTCTTCACCGTTTCTTTTTTACCGAGAATATGCAGAAGACTGTAATAATAAGACAATATAACTTTTACAAAAGTAAAAGAAAACGGTAATTAAACTGTTTTTCTAAATTATAGCAACATAAACTAATACAAGTGACATCTAAAAGCAATGATTTGAGTGTACCTAAATGTACATATCAAAGATTCTAAATGGTTTTTCAGCAAACTATTCCATATACTTCAAGACAGAATCCTGGATTACGACTGTCTTGAAGCCCGTCTGGTCGGAGGCGGTGCCACGCTGTCTCACACATATCGACCCACCGACAGACGGACACGCACACCTACTAATGCTCTATAAATACCACCCGGGAAATATTTTAATCCGGATGGCCCGTTTAATAGACATTCCCTCGGGGTTCGGACCAATCTCGACTTTTTTACTCCTTTACTTAAAGTGAGGGCGCCATAATACCGAGTTTCATTTTAGTTCGACGTAAGATAATCTGCCACTTGAAACTGTGTCAGTAAAAGGATAATGATGTTAGGTGAATAACCTGTTTAAGTCATTCTTGGGCTGTGATATCATAGCAACTATGTAAACTGTTTGATGCCACTTGGTTATTGCTTAAACAGTAAACTCACGAATAAGAAAATTACAGCCTTCTTGATATCTAAAAAAGGAAGTGTGTTGGGGGTCAACGTGATTTCCTCTCGCATTCCAATACTCTGACACACTACATAACGCGGTTATAATCAAATTAAACACACTTGCAATGAGTTCGACGAAGCATGCCGACTGGATGATCCAATCCCTGAATATAAAATGTCTGCACCGAAACATGTTTAACGTAACCACATTTATAAACATTCCTCTGCGTTACGTCATAAACTATCACCGAATGGTACCCTAGAGCAGTAGCAGTAATCTTTGGAAAGTGGTAATTACGATAATAGTGTGATGTGAAGGTGTGCACTAAAAAAGCAACTTGATGTGACGCCGTGACATCACTCGTTATTCGATCATTGACAAACGACATTCCAACACCTAGTGTGAACAGTGTAGAGTTGAGACGCGCGTCACGTCGATATACCAAGGTCTCAAGCTCGTCTCGACACTAAAAATGTATATGTGAGCGTAAAAGCGGAATTATAAAACTAATAATGAAAATAAATGTTAATAGAGGGACAGACTTGTCACAACTTGTGCACAGCAAAAATAGACACCAAACAAGTTTGTTAATAAAAATGTGGCTGACTGAACGAAGCTACATATGTAGCACTTCTTTTTAACAATAAATAAATAACGTTTACTGTTCAAACAGCGTGTAAATCCATCACCCAAATAAACCCGAATGCGAAGCAGTTTGTACAAATGTTGCGCACTGTCTGTAGATGTGACGGACAGACAGGCAGATTGCATAAACATTAAATATATAGGGTTTCCGTCTGAATCACGACGCATACCAGCCCACTTCGTCACGCCGGCAGCCGGCGCGTGCGACATAGTATCTCCAGTATCACGACTCTGCTAGCAAACATTCAATAACTCGATACCCAGACTAAATAATGTCTCCACGAAATCAGAAATTGTTGGTCGTTGCGTTACAAACCAGCAACCAACGAACTCTTAATCCCAAGACATTATATTATTATCTCTGTAATTCCATTCCAGAAGTTAAAATCACAGATTTCGTTTGACAAATGTTACAACATTTGTTAAATACTTGACACTTGAATACATGTAACGTTAAATGTATATGGTATATACATACCATATACATTTAAGGTTACATGTATTCAAGCACTACCTGTATTTCTAAAAAGTATATATTTGTACAATCGTACTTAGTATTATTGTACATTCACAAACATGTACGCATTTGAACAGCCACTTGTTCAATTTAATTATCTATATATAAATTACATTCCAGCCCACTATAACACGAGCTGTTCTCAAAGTTCTAAGAAACCACAAAGTATTTTCATAGCACTAAAACCTAAAATTATTGCAGAAATATGTAACAAATATTTAAAGTTGAGCAAAATCTAGAAATGTAATACAATTATTCTCTAACGAGAATTATAGAATTTATATTGCCTGTATAGAGTGCAGTTGTAAGGACCGAGCCCTCAAAGAATGACAGTAATGCTGTTAATGGTTGTAACATTTGCCCAGTGCTTCACGACAACACAACCGGCACTTTCCCAGCAATAGAAAGTCAAACGTTAGCAATGATATTAGTGTGTTCATTCATGTTTGGCCGTTTGGAGCGGTGTCGTATGCAGGGGCGGACCGGATAATATGGTTAAATATCGTCTAAACAGCCACACATCGGTGCTCGATTCGAGTCGTGAATGAATAGGAGGCGCCCGGCTTCGGCGAATATATATTGAGGTACAAAATTCCTCGCTCCATTGTCTTTTAAATGGCCAATGGAGTTGAGTAGGCTGCGAAAAATTGCGAAGTATTTTTACAATGATGCGCACTTAGCTTCTACTTACAATCAATATTCATCTAGTTAACTAAGTTTTAAGGGGCTAAACCGGTTGTACCCACTTCAAATTGTGTGACCACTAAAACTAATTTAAATACAGGCTGTTGGAATAAAACCAGTATTGACGTAAAACAGAACCAACAAACACGGCCAGATTCTGTCACCTCCTTATCGTTGCTAACTAGAAGCATACAGGTGGTTCGCATACCACAGAGCTTACAATCATTTACCAACAACATTTTACAACGTACTAATAACGAATGGCCATGTATGACCGAGAAATAAGATACAGATTACAGTGAAGTGATTTGGTGTCCCCGAAACGTTAGTCGCGTATTTCGCCCACGCCCACACGCGGGTCGACAGCGATTTATTCAAAATCAAGGATTTGTGCCCATTCGCTTCTGACGGCCTTCGTATATGAAGAACGAAAATCCAAGCCATTCTCGGCTTTAAGCAACAATTAGTTCAATCCACTGACCGCACGTAAATCTTGATATTTATCGCCTACCAGAAAATTTTATCTTGTTGACAATGTCGTTACCACCTGTCAATATTAAAACTTTCTTCACGCTTACGCTTGTTAATAAAAATACAATTTTTATTAGACATTTTCGAATCGTCTAACGGTAGTTGTTCGTTCTTTTTTGCAGATTGGAATCGCAAAATTTACATTGAATATTAAATCATCTAAATTTTTATAGAGGAAACATTAAACAGGCAACATTCTTCGACTGAAGACGGCTGTCCCCTGTGACGACGGTTAATCAAACAGCTTTATGCAAATCAAGCAAATAGTTATTCAGTTTTATGAGAGTCGACTATCGGCGATTTATCAACACTCCGTATATGGAGAGACAAACACACGCACAAATTCCATCAACCCATTCCAAAGCTTGCTATGTCGACACACCATATTTTGCAAGTTTATCTTTCGCTCTTCTTATTAGTGCCTAGAAGTGACTCTCGCATAAGTACTATGTATTATGCCTTTTATGGCATCACGGCTAAATAAAATAAGGGAATAGATTTTCTCAAATGACGAGTGCGTAGGTATTTTATAACAAATAATTAATGTAAAAAATACACTAATTTGGTTGATTAAAATAAAGCAGAAAAATAATCATTTCAACAATATTGACGACATGAAAGTAAAAGATGTACTTAATGAAAAATGCGTTACGAACAAACAGCTTTGTGAATAATGACGACACAGATAAGAACGGAATGCCAGTTTTGATTAGAAACGGGAGCAGTACCACTTTTATCACATGCTTATGCAGATAAATGTTAAATATGCGTGATTTCAAGCACATTACTGTGTGAAAACCGAACACTAATGATAAAATTAAATTTCTTAAACCATTACACTTTAAAGTAATGTAACCATTTTGATTTCCCTACTCATTATTGTACTATGAAATCTCTATTATTTCAAACAAGGTTTTTAATGTCTGATATTCTCAACAAATTCAGACTAAGGACTACTTACGGACAATTAATGCCTACCTACATACACTCAATAATTAATTAGAGCTTCTTGTAATACATTTACATATAATATTATTACACATGCTATAATAAAGATATGAAATCATCCGGAAAAATCAAAATAAATTGTTAGAATGTAACTAGTGCTGGCGGCTGCGTCGACTTGCGTCTGGCCGTATAAAATTGCCAAGGACATCTTTATCTGAGAGGAATGCGATGAGTAAACAATATTGTACGCGCTATTTCGCGTTCGTCCGCCACATATAACATTATGCATCTACACAAAATCAATGGCATTAACTATTCTGATGTACAAAGCTTCCTAGTGATAGTAAGTGTGCATTCCGTCATATAGAAATTCTAGTGAATCAAATGAATAAAACTGGGCGCCCACTCTATCGAAGTCAAGAAACGCAGTAGAATACCCAGCCCCTTTAACGTTACGCTTGAAGGAACGTATGTAGTGCGTGGGAAGTCTTTGCAAGATGCTTTATACATACTTAGGTTACACAATGTTGAAGAGAAATACGTTGTACGACAAATAATAATATTCAAAATGGCCTTTACGGCGAAATAACACTGTACTGTCATCGCGAAAAAAAATCACAGGAAAATTTAATCTCCACTATTTAACTTGTTTATTTCAAAGAGATAAAATTCAATTCAGTTTCGGTATAAACGTATTCTCAAATTAAGCATCAAGGCACGCACTGGCCAGTTATAAACATGCAAATTTGCATTGAGACATTCCATCACAAGCATCCTTGTTTCCCACGTCTAATTTGCCTACACCTAGGCACGCATTGTTAGGCATTTGACGCAGATTTCGCTATAGAAACACTGTGTATTAAATGAAACAACAGCAAAATTCAAGCTAGGTATGCGAACAGAACCAAGTACCGATACAGTGAAACTGCATTCAGCCGATACGATTAAAGTAATAAACGCCATTAAACACAGATATAAATTCCCATTCGCTCGTTAATCGATGCTACATTGTCTTTTCTACTTCTTTTATAGCAACAATGGATAGTTTTTCTGATAAATATAATGAGTAGGCTAGAATAGACCATTATTTTTTTATTTCTGCGTCTTATAGCCAACTTTTCTTACATTCATACTTGGGAGAGTAGTGCAAACCGCAAAATGCATTTCACACGCAATGACTCGTCGCCAACATAATATTATGTGAAATGCCACTTATTAGCGTAAATGTCAGACTATCTTCAACGTCATAAAGATCTTTATCACCTCAAAGTGTACGTACATCAAAATTCAAGGGCGAATATTTCGTCTTGATGCGACATCAGGTTGATTAGGGGCGTCATGTTGAACGAGTCAGAGTTGACTGACGACATTCTTAAGAGGTAAATAATTGCGTTTTGCCAGATGCATTCAAACTCATAAATGATATGAGGGCACATTTTTTATAATGGAGCATTTAGATTCCACGTATAAGGTTAATGGCGTTGTCGTATGCGCCTGAGACTTAGTCCGGTTATTTTTAGCATTAATAAATTGGCTTAGTGGCTCGGTTTATTGTGTTCGCCTTTCGCACAAGTGTACGCCGACGATGAAATGACATCCGCGATGCGACTACACACACTTCTAGGTCAATTTTTAACTGTCTTTGCTCTTTTACTGGTTACTTAGCATTCACTTCAAAACAATGTGCTGAATATTTTTTTATTAATTTAATATGCATTACATTGCCATAGTAAGTTGAGTTGGATATTCTAGTGAAAAGTACATTTACATCAAGGTTTGTTCTTAACTACAAAAGAAATCCACCAATTCATACTTTTATGTCATTATGGTATAAGTTAATGTAAATCAGATAACGCAGGACTACATATAAAAACATCTTTATATAAAATACTTGCGGTACTAAGCTCGATTCACATTACCTTTTGGAATGCAGTTTGCCAAAAGGTTCAATAAAAATGCCACTTTATGTTTCCTGTCTGCGACCAATTTTATTGTGGTGTCAATGGACTGAAATCAGAATCGCAAAATTTTGCCTTTTTGTATTTGTATTGCTTTAATTTGAATGTGATTTTTTAGTTACAGTTCTGTTAATGTCTGTTTGTCCATCTGTTTCTCCATATACCACAGCCCATTTCCGTCTTCTTCACACATACTGAGTTGATAGATAGAAAGACATAGATTAGTACTCCAAATGAGTATTTAGGACCTTGTTTTTTATTGAATACGTCCAACAAGTTCTTTGACGATTTGTAATTCTAATAAGCCAGGTAAATATTAATATAGAGAAAATCATAAATTCCATTGACGCTGGTTAATAAATAATGTCAGCACTATCGACAAATAATGAATAATTTGATTTTAATCTAATCAGAATCGAAGGATCAGAACGAAAAGTACATATATGAAAAATTATTTTATTTATTAAATATACACATGCATTCATTCAAAAAAATTTGCAACTTTTATCTAGTACTTCTTTTGTAGGTATGAGTTTTAATATAAAAAGGCATATATTATCTAATTCAAATTTATTTTATTGTGATCACTTTATTCCATTATTCCACTGTCTTCCATATGTTCATTGTTGGTGATATTTAACTGATCCGTTAGCATAGTTTTTATTATACTTTCGGAAACAAACAGGTGGTGCGCTACTTTTAAGGTCAGCTTTTTAAGAGAAATGCAGGTGTGTTTTTATATATGTTAAATAGATACGGCTAAAGACATGATCGGTATTTCGTAGGGTTGTGTAGTGCAGCACCTGCAACACAGTGGTGAGGGGGGGTTGTGGGGCGAAGGGGCCGGGGGCTGCGCCGCTTTAGAAAGGC
Source organism: Zeuzera pyrina (assembly GCA_907165235.1). Classification (NCBI taxonomy): domain Eukaryota; kingdom Metazoa; phylum Arthropoda; class Insecta; order Lepidoptera; family Cossidae; genus Zeuzera; species Zeuzera pyrina. The sequence continues at coordinate 5,238,723 of OU015637.1, forward strand.
GCGACCATCGCCGCGGGCCCGGGCCGCATTCTACGGCCTGTCATTCACACCGCGCAAGTTGCCTATGCATTGCATTCCATCTCCCGCCGCGCTCTCCACGCATCAAACCATACACACACGCACGCCTTACGAAACATTCGACACCACCATGTAGACAGCATACCACACTCGCGCTTAACACATAAACGCTTCATCGAATTATTTCTGCGCCAGTTAGACGACTAACATTACTATGAACCAGTTCCGTGGCCTCATTAGCCTCGTTCCAACGCCGTTCACCGAATATACGTACCCCTTACCAAAACAACGAACTGACAGCACGACGAGCATTCCACAGGATAATGAATGATAACCATAATTTGTGTTTCTCATTTGTTGTCACTAAATTGTGGAATGCCGTGTGAAATCGAGGTTATCGCGCATATTTTCCACCAGAGAGCAGCAGCGTCGCGGCGAACGATCAGTTTGTTTTTCACGATTTATTCTATTTCAGAGCTATGTTTACCACTCGCAAGTTTATCAAGACCGACAGTAACCTATACACTTCATACTTTCGCGTCACTAAGACATGAATTCTATCAGAAAACGTCAGAAATCGTATTGGAATGTGAAGTTTTGACATACAGGGGCTCTTACGGGTTAACACTTCTCTTCGAAAAACTTACCTGTCTCGCGGGTCGATCCACGTCGTTTTCCTATTATTGTGGTCGATGAAATACAATTTTCCATCAAAGTCCCTTGCATAATCCCATCCGTCGGGCAAGGGTATCTCACCGTTTCGTCTCCTGGGCATATTTCACTGATTAAATCCATTCAAACGAATAACGAAGCACACTCGCGAACTAGCTACACGGCCATGTTGAATACCTCATTATAAATGACGTCACGCGGGATCGGCCAATAGCAGCGAAGGGCCCCCACGATGGAATGCGGCGCGTACGCGAGCGCGAGCTCACGGAGTGGTTGCGACCTCCGTCACTAGCGCACCTGACAGACACGACCGCTCGACGCGACCCCGTGGGCTCGACTGGAAGAGTGACTGAGCTGCGCGCCCCGCCGGACACGTTATCAGCGAACATGATAATATTCACTACCAGCACCTACTGGCTAAATGCATTCCAACAGAGTACAGACTTGTTTACATTAACGTTACATACGCACAGTGCCGGGCACACCACGCCGCCGCTGCTCTGATTTAACAACTCGACACTGAAGACATGTATCGTGAAGACAATCTAGCAATGTAAGCGAAAAGTATCTACGTGCGCATTCATCTATTTACATTTCTATTTATAGGCATATCCAAGAAACTGGAGTAATTATTTTCAGTAATAGTTATAAAAAGTTTAGAAAGCAAATGACAACAACACTATAAATCTAAGTACCTAAGTACTATCCTTCCTAATCTTCCCCACTGGAGTCTGCTTTGTTAATTACATTTTTCTATTTGGTCCTAAGTCCTAACTTCCAGATAGTAGTAGTGGCCACAGCACTTACAGACCCAAAACAAAAAACAATACTTGTCTCGAATCCCTTTATCGACACAATTAAATATATAGGTATTTCATGTTGTTGAAAATCTACTCGTAAGTATAAAAATAAATACTACATCATGTAAAATAAAAATTACTTATTATTGAATAAGAATTAATCATTCGACCAGTTAGTTTCGTAGATACGCTGGCCTACGAAGTAGGTATAATAAGCAAATATGAGTAGTAGGTACCTAGGCTATTGTATAATGCGCATTCCTCAGTATGTATATATAACTATAAAGAACAGTACCTATCTATATATATATATATAGGTAAATACAAATTACAGAGTTATCTACGTAATCCATTGCGTTTGCGCACATAACATATAAGCAAATGTTTAGATACGAGTAACTATCTTAAATACCTACTTATTAACAACACAAATTATGGTAGAGGTCACTTTCCTCGTTATTTTTAAAACAGAAGTGGTAAGTAACATAGCTAACCTTCTAACACATTTGCAAAATGTATAAATCGTCAATGTTTATTGATGGTATAATTATACCATTTTTCGCCTCAATTCTACGAATCATTGTTAAATCATCAGAATACTTTATAACTTCAATACTATAACGTAAAATAAAACTTTTTTTTTATTATTTTCTTCATTATTATTTTTCTGTAAAGTTCAAATAATCTCAGATTGCTTTTTATTGATAATTAGAAATAAAGAAAGGCGATGGTCGAGTCCAGTTCCAAGGATCTTTGCCTCCTCTTTCCTATGCGAGCTAATAAGGTATGGTAAGGTATGAGGTAAAACTTGTTTGGAATGAGGTACTTATGCCAAAGAAGTCTTTACGTCGCATCCCAGATAACAATTTAAACTTGAACCAGGCGTGCAATAAGTTTTTATCTAAATCACGTATCAAAAGAGTAGATTGTATCAAGTTTGCTGTGCAATTGTATACACATGAGGCAAACTAAAATCAAAGTTCCTAGTTACCACGCGACAAAGATACAATGTTGACGTAACAGTGTTTTGCGCTGCAGTTATTCAGGTACGACACTCTATCGACATACCTGAAGGCAATTGTGTGGTACCTAATACATAAATGTAGGTGCCAAAATAAACAAACTCGATACATACTAAAGATAATAAAACTGCAGCTGTTAAATACTTTGTTGTCATATTTGATACAGCAGTTTTTAATCATTAACTGTCAAAAATCTTTTTGGAGGGAACGGGAGAAGAAAGGTTGTCATTTTATTCAGATTTTCTATTTTTTACATTTTTGGAAATTTTAAACAACAGTGACAGTATATTGTGTTTAAGTTCTGTGTAAATGAAAAGAATGGAATAGATCTAAATAAACATGTGTAGCTGAAGTTATAGCGCTCTTCCAAGGGTCTTGTAAAACTTCAGTTAAGTCTACTATCACTTTACTGGAGAAGTTTTAACGTTTTAGATAACGATTCTACTTATTACTATTTCAATACGTGACTTGGCAATTGGCAAATGCGCTAATCTGTGCGCCATACCATGAAGAAAGAAAAAAAAAACTGTCAAAAACTTGCCTCACTATATTTGACGTAGCAATTTATAATCAATAAAAAATCGAACATGCAGCAAGCCTATATGCTACCTATTCGAAAGAAAATGTCACATGGTTTTTTCAGAAACTCGACTGTGGTGAACGAATAAACAGATCACGCAAGTCAGGATTCTCAGGAATTTCTCAACCAAAGGGATACGCCTTACTAAGGGGGTGTAGCGAGATCGTAGGAAGGTCCAATGTGTCTGCATTATCAAAAGAAAATGTTTAACTATATATATATATTTAACTATATATATGGAAAACAAAACTAATAAGTATACAGAAAAAAATTTAATAATAAATACGAAAAACCTTTATAAATACCACTCGATAATTTAGATCATTATGTAATTAACTTAATAACTCAGTCTTTCGGTTTGTTCTAGCTCCACAAGTCCAGACAAGTCTTAACTTGTACCAAAAAATAAATGTTAATATTATGTGCGTTTATTTTTTTAACATTGTAACGTAAACAAGTAAACTGGACATAAAATTATAAGGTATTTATAATTTGGGGAGGCTTGACGCAACAAAGATTGGGAAACCTTGACGTAAGCGATCTTGTAAGATTTGCGTTTTTTTCTTTTATGGTACCAAAAAAAGTACAAAAGTTACTTTTGTTTTTTATACTTGGCTTGAATTTCAAATTGTAAATCCCGTCATGATTGTGGAAATGGGATGATGTGTCTGGATGCGTCATGAAATGGACAACACCTACGGTCAGGCATACCATCTATTCGGTTTGGTGTTCATGAGTACCTAAAAATAAATAAAAATTAAGGGCAATTGTGTATTTTGCATAAAACTCTTATTCTTCTGTCCATAATTTCATTGAATCGTATTATTCTCCCGTAATTAATTTGATATTACCAATACAATACGTACATAATTTATTTTGACGAAGTGATATTATGGCGCGCACTTAATCGAATCAGAGAACGCGAAGACAGGGCCACTAGTAACGTGAAATCCAACTATTTTTCGTTATGCTCATAATGTGTCGAAGCATTTAGCTTAGAATATCGACAAGCAAATTACTTTCATCGATCTGCCCAACTTCATTGTATATTACATGACGGCTAGATAATAAATGAGAATCCTACGCTCGTATAACCATATGTATAATACATAAATAATGGCCAAACTGTACTTAGGGTCTTCCGATCATGTCTTTAGCCGTATCTATTTAACATATATAAACTCTCGCTTGTTGATTACCAATACTTTATAGTCCAAGAATTAGGAGTACTTTTAGGTAACTAACGCCAGATACGTACATTCCGTACTTACTGGCTGTAGCGCTGTAGGACCCGCCTTTGATGGGTTAGGCCGCTTTTATAATTCACTGTTGAACGTTTTTATCGCCACGGTTTTACCGTGCACGGTACTAAAGAGAGGAAGAGAGAGAGAGAGAGAAGCAAAATGTATATTGTACAGGCGCTTTTAAATTTCCGTCAACGATAACGTCATGGCGTGGACGTTGAAATAGCGTATTTTTCGGTGACACAATAGGGAAGCATTTTGCTATTGTAGACGTTAAAATCGTAATAATAAAAACATTCAACGATAAATAAAAAACGCCCAATTATGCTGGGATGCTCGCATGCGGTCAGTCGGTTCACTAGGTATTGTACTGTATTGGTTCATCCGTTGAGGAACTCGATGTCACACACAAAGCCATAAAATAGACAGATAAACTGGTAAGTCTTTGTATCTGTCAAATTTTGGCTCTTTTACATAGGATATAAAAAAAATCTTATTCTGTCGTCATTTCTGTTATTACTTGGTTACATATTCGTAATGTATTAATAAACAGAAAGGTCCTCCTACGAGATTATTATTTAACTTAAATATGTAAATAAATCTTAAAATTCATTGCGTCGCAATAATAAATATTAAAAAAATATCATAACAACGCAAATACCTCAGAAACAAAAAAAAATAGGCATTTGCTCTGTTTGTGTGCGGATGGTCCCAATTTGCCAAGCCATATTTATCCGTCTGCACATATCTGACGAGTCAAAACCTCTTCTTTTGGTATCACCCGGTATTTCTCGTGTAGAAATAATATTTTAAACCTCAGATACTTAAGTAGTAATTTTAAATTATCTTTGATCAGGTCAGTTGTTAAACTAAACAACAATATTAAATTAAGAACTGATGAAAACAACAAGCAAGAAGCAAAGCTGCAGAACAACGGTAGGTACCGTTGCATCAGAGTAGCCGGAAGTCCGGAACACCTAAGCATATGCGTCTCCGAACAAAGAGATAATTTTTGTATTACAAATAGAGATGTACCGGATTATTAAAATGGTATATCCGCGGATACGAATACGGATACGGATTATTAGTGGCTAGATCCGGAAAATGGATAAACATTCGTACTTCATTTGTTCGTTCGTAATGCAATTAAATTAATCGTATTTCATGTAAACAAAGCGAAGTAACAGTATTATAATATTTATCATAGTTATTTGTTTTATTTTTGCAATAAAAAGTTGCGAATCTGTAATTTGAAGAAATAAAAAGCAATTTGAAGTTATTATATTTCATTGCTATCTATTTATAAAATTCCGTATAATGAATTTCATTAATGTAAAATATGGATACGGATACGAATGCAATCATTTTTTTCCCCTCGGATGTCCGCGGACACGAATACAGATACGAATATCCAGCACGTCATTAATTACAAACAGATGGCAACAATAAAAAGGCTTAAATTCTTAAAAAAGTGAGGAGATAAAAGGTCCGAGGTCACTTGCTGTGCTCCGGAGAACCAAAGCCTGTACCTATGACCCTAGCAAGAAGCAAAGCAAAGCAAAGCAACCTCTTTTTATACATTACTCGATTTGGCATACACAGAAATGCATATAAATTTAAATATGGGTATTAAAGCGTAGGTCGACGTTAAAAGCCATAGGTAAAACGAAGAGCAAATAAGTACTTACCTAAATTAAAAGTACAAATCAGAATAAATACTTAGTAGGTTCTTACATATATTTCTTTATAAAGGTTAGGTATCAAATAAGCTAAAACCTACGTAAACACGTATTATATTGGTACACATACTTATACAATACCCTAAAGTAGGTAGACAATCCCTTAGGTAGGTAGATACTTGCTTTTTTGTTTAACGATAAGACTTTCTTTGTTCTTTGGAACATCCCCCTAAGGTCTAAACTCAGACTTACAGAATAAAAGAAATAAAATATTATGTAGGTACAATCGCATTACCTCATTATAAGATAAATAGAATTACACTAAGTTAAATTTAAAAACTGAAGAGCAGAAAAACCATAGAAAACTCACATTTTTTATCTCAAAAACAACGTGTACAAACATCGACCTATTTATGTATTAATTATATTACAAAACACAGAATACTAATAAGTAATAACATATTTTTATACTAGCAACAACATAAATAAATGTTTACAACTATTTACAACTGTTTTAAGACCATGGACGTATTTACAACAGGATCACAGAAAATAATTTTAATAAGTGTTGCCAATGTCATTAATGAATTACACCTAAGTAGAGTAAAATTAACAATTAACAAACAATAATGTTTTAATTTAGTACGTATGTACACCTGATTTTAAAATAGTAACTGAATGTTTATTAATCAACAGTAGGTATGTGCCTATTTCATGCCATACAATAATAGTAAATAATAATTTATTTCCAGCCAACGTTTATTTTTTTTAACTCCAGATGGGTCAACGGTTACGTTTGAATGTAACACTGTACACTGGTAACACTGCCAAACTTACACTTTCTACACTGAATATTTTTTTTATGCAGGAACCTAATTAGTTTCGAACCTGGTAGGAATTAGGGAATTGTATGAAATCACTGCTAACTTATTTAAATTTCCATAATTTATTATAATATTATGTTCTATAGTCATCTCAAACGTCTTGTATATTACGTGTATTTATTGCTCCTTCTAAATCTCATCGATAAATACCTACCTACATTTCTTAGCCTACATTAGTTACATACAGAGATGTGATATATTTGAAATAGATCTATTTAAAGTGAAATACAAAATGCAAAATACCTATTTTTATTTAGCATTTGAAATAGGTACTTGTTTTCAAAATGCATTTTCTATTTTATTTGAAATATTCTACAAAAATATTTAGTATTTGTAAAATTCAAAATAGTTTTGTTTATTTTTTAATTCATATTTCGTATTTTTCATTCTTAAATTCCCAATTAAGTACTTTATTTACGAACGCACCCATCCTAAATGTGGCCAATAATGATACCTACATTGCAAGTCAAACTGTTTCTGTCCCAATGCCAATAAAGCCAATACTACAATAGACCTGGAAACACTTCCAGGTCTATTGTAAAATTGGCACTATCGCTGGCTACCGAAGAATTGGAGTCTTCAAGAAACATATAATAGGATTCAGTCTTTTCTTTCTTTTTATTAGAGTCCGTACGTTGGGAGCTTTTTCCACCTTCTTGTTCTTGTTTAATCTTCCTCCCTTCTGAAACAAACACTTCTTCAACAATTATATGTATGTTGAGGATTCTTCAGTAGCCAGAGATAATGCCAATACTACAATAGACCTGGAAACATTACAATATTTAAAAGATGAAGGCAATACTTTAGAAACCTTGAACCGATATTCAAACCTAAAAAAATTTTCTTGAATATAATACTTGCTTACCAAGTTCTGCACCTGTTGAACGACTAACAGAACGACGACTGTTGACTGTATTTTCGTTTGGTGGAATGATTATAAGGCCACATAGAAGGAACATGAAAGATGAAATCTTCGTAAAAATACTAGTGTTAAAATCAGTGAAATAAGTACTTATTTCATTTGAAGAAGATATTTTGAAAATATATATTTTGTATTTAAATACTTTTATTCAAAACCATTTTGTATTTGTATTTGAAATAAATAAAAAACTAAGCATTTGCATTTTATTTAAATTCTTTTAATAAACTATTTTGCACATCTCTGGTTATATACATGTAAATTTTACACATGAAGATGCCAGGAATGTTTCTATAAATAACCATATTTCCATATTTCTGTATTGTACTAATATTATAAAGAGGTTAACTTTGTTTGTTTGTATGTAATGGATAAACTCAAAAACTAGTCAATCAATTTCAAAAATTCTTACACCTATAGAAAGCCTCAGCAAGTAACATGGGCTATATTTCATTTTAAAAAAAACTTCTAGCCGTGCAATATTAATATGAAAGGGATTGCCGATATATAAAAAAGGAGAAAAACCGTAGATAAAGAAACCTATAGACTACGCGTACGCCGTGTGTTCCATTTCACATAAGAGACTAACTTATCCGCATGCAAAGTAGAAGAATATGACAAAACTATAGTATTTTAGCGCGTGTCGGTTTTTTCAAGGCACAATAATGTGCTGAAGAACATAGAGTATAAAGCTAAATAATCTCGTCGTATTGGGGATACCAGGTTCTTAATACCCACTGACATGTACATTTATTACCACACTGGACTGTCGGTTGTCAACACAGACTTTTAAATGGAAGCAGACTATACCCATCAATACTAAATGCGTGGCAAATTCACACTAACAAATATTACTCACACACATGCAGAACTCAGGCCCGCATTAAGGAGTGGCTGCTTATACTGCGTATTATCTGCGAGCTATTTCGGACTATTTGAGACACCCCAAATCATATTTTTATGTGATAAAATAAGAATTAAATTAACTAAGTAATATAGTATTAGAGATTATTACTTTATTATATTCCTTCTTTTTGTAGATTGTATTTGTCACATGAAGGATGTAATTTGGAGTGTTCTTAATAGCCCCTCGATACAATATTATGATTGTTCGTTGGATACATGAGGCCTGACGGCTGTGCACTGCTGGTCTTGGGCCGCATGTACATTGTAATGACCTTGTTTGCGGTTCGATTTATGTGGGTATATGAAGTTTAATGACATAAACGATATATTTTTAAGTCGGAAAAGTTGATAATCAGGCAAGTGAAAATTTTGAATTTAGACTTTTTGGCGCGAACAAAAGAAGTGTGGTTGGCATTTTATTCAAAATTTAGATTTGCAATTTTTTGTGCTTTTGGGAGTTTTAATTGTATGTTAAAGATGTTTGCGAGTGAGAGGAATTGGAGGAATTTCGTTTAACAGTCCTTTGTAACTCCAGTAAAGCCTACTTACCATTGCTTTACTGTAAGTGTTAGAGACTTGGTTATGAGAAAATAGAACAAGTTTTATATCAGACGAGTATTATCGTTAACTATTTTTCTAAGGAGATAAGCATCAGTGAATGTTTTATAAAAACATGAAATAACTCTTCATCGCTATACTTTGTCTTTTGATTATTATTTTCTCTAAACTACGCATAAAACTCAAAATTTAAAAGAAATCGGGAGATAGTCGATGGGTGATCGATCACATTGAGAATAAAAACTAAAATAGCTTACACAATAAAACAAAGAGACTTTTCAGTCTTTTATTTATTAATTGGATTGTTTTCTTATTACATTATCTAAGAACTCATTATAGATATGCATCAAACACATAATTTCACTGTTTTTCAATGTGTGCCAGAAGTAATTAGTGCAGAATGTCAGATATGCTAAGGATTACCATTGCAAATAATCGTAGGTATTATTTGTCATTATTCGCCTCGCGATATCCATATTTGTTTTCACCACTTTTACATGTGAACACACAATTTATGCATAATAAAGTCCAAATTAAATTACCTGAATCAAGAAAGTTGTATTATTTTATAAATAAATTAAAAATTATTTTGTAATTATGAAGTATGGCTTCCAGAACTGGCTTTTTTCTAAACAACACTGGCCCAGGTTCAGCTTAGCATAGCAACTAGAGATTAATTTGGTGATAGCATGTTAATTTTTAATAGGTTTGTTAAATTTCATGGTCAAATAACAACAGGGTTTTACAGGTATCTCTTTAACATAATAAATGGAGTTCAAAATGTTTTGAACACAAAACACCGCCAGAATTGGGCTGCCAGTTTGTTCTATGTAGTCTTTCTTATGTAGTTCTTTAACCAAAAAATTTGAAGATTTTCATCCTTTAGAAACCCGACATTAACAAGGTATACATCAAAATCAAAAGATAGTTGCTTAACCTTAGGTACCTGTCCGTTAATATTTAATTTTATTACGACTCAGTTTTCTCTGAATTCGGCCCTCTTTAAGGTACAAGTACTAATAATGTCAAAATTGGTTAGGTACTTGATACAAAACAATAAAAAACCTATGAAAAAACCTTATACAATGTAAGGAAACTTTAATATTAATAGTTTGCAACATATTTAAGTGTCGGAGCCAGAAAATACAAAAATATCAGCTAACTGAATGCAGTAATCAAACAATTTGCAACATCAGATTTACTCACCGATGGAACGTGATTTTCGGGGCTTTTCTGTATGAGGCGTTGTGACTATTGGGGGTACAACACTTTTGTACCATATTTTGCACTTTAAACAGCCAAAATAATATTTATACACCAAGAAATATTTGATAATCGGACATGTGACGTACGACACAAGTAAACAGACGCCATACTCCGCTTATTTTGACTTAAGCGGAAGATGGCGGATGCCACGTTTTCGGATTTGTCTATGTGTGCCATTGTGTGCAACAAATGAAAGAAAAGGATAAATACATACAATTCTAAACTACAATGAAAATGACAGTGTTATTACTTACACGGTATCTATGTGTGAGTGAATTATGTTTGATCTGCTTTCATTTATAAATCTGTGGTTGTCAAGTTGTATTTGTGTCTATTTGATTTATCTCATTTTGACGCTGTAGGCAAATACTAATATCCATGGAACTAAAAATAGAGATGTCCGTAAGTCGACATTTACGTTACATCGATCATTCATTATTATTACATCCAGTGGCTGTGTGTTTGTGTTTGTGGCTATGGATGACTAGAATATTAGTGTAAGAAGCTTCCTATTACATTTTTGCTATTTAATAGTGAATAGCAAGATATAAAAAATAAAAAACAATAATGAGAATGTCGCGTTTACTTTAAAAAATGTACAGTAGGTCTAATGTGTCTAGACCTAGGTAAATACCTACTGTATATTTTTTAAATTAAAGATTAGAATACTGACACATCTAAATAATTTGCCGAGTTAAGAAATACTTTGACTCCGAATATATTTTTTCGTAGCTGCTAACAATATAACGTCTATGTACCTATTACGTTTTTAATTTGATTGACTCCTGCTTTCTTTAGAATTTTAAAAGCTTCATAATTGCGATTGTTTCTTTTGCTATTTCATAGATGTCTTATTAATTTGTCTGCAGTACGTTTTCTCAGATAAATACAATGTACAAGTACATTGTACTTATCTGAAAAAACAATTAAGTTACTAGATAGCATGAATTTATACTAGTAATATCGCTAATAGTAGTGGCGAAGAGTATCTTGTAAAGATTTGGTCATTAAATTAAAACGTATAAAAATATCGATACAATTTTTTGAATCGCGGATGTTTCACGGTTGAACTACGGCAGCCATTTGCAGCGTATGTGGAAATTAGTTCTCAGGCCCTACGCGGGCGGCGCTTGGAACTGACACAAAATTAGCTGTCATTTGCTTCGTAAAGATTGTCCAGATGTAAATTTATACATGTCAGTGTTAATATCCTTTTGCCCCGTACGGTAGAAAATAAGTGAAGAGAAAATACCGTGGAAAATTATAGGTTTACTATAGTTATAAAATTTTAATTTCTTAAAACTTTCTTAAAAATTCTGAGGATAAAAAGTGTTTAATTTTCTCGCAAAGGATGCACAAGTTACTTCTGGCACGCATTGAAACACGGTGTGGTTTGGTTTGAACGCAATAAGAGAAGAATCCGATTAATAAATAAAAGTACTTATAACATTTTTTTGTTTCATTGAGTGAGATATTTTAGTTATTGCTCACGACTAATTATTGTAACGCGTAGTATTTATAATAGTAATTTATAATAGTCTGTCGACCCCGCCAAAAGTCGGCATGATATCTAATAAATTTTATATGTTTTGTCTTTTTGTTTTAGTTGTAGGTTTAGGAATAGTTTAGTTTTAAATTTATTATTTTATTATTGCATAGAGATAGTTATTATTTTACAGAGATATTATGTAGAGATTAAAGTAAAAGAGATAGATGTAGAAATAGCGATAGATATAATCAATGTAAATGGTATCACTATGGTCGTCGCTAGTTGTGTACGAACTGGCGACCAATCAGATAGCTTGATTCAATAAAGTTCTTCTTTTAAGGGCGTTGTTGCTCGAGAGTTGAGCGCTCTCTAGACGTAAAATATGTCCGTCTAACGGGCGGGAACGCATTTTACATATTACAACCGCACCGCCCCCACCAGCTGAGGTCAAGACGTCCCCTGCAACACCCGTAGGATCTGACGTTTAGAAGCTCGATCACGTAGCACTACGCGCACACACGCGGGCCTTAAGCTACATTGTAAACTGCCACGCGGAACACTAGGCACACTAATCGGCCGTCAGCCGTCTCGCCGGCCGGCCCTCACCCGAATAGGAAGCCCGTTAAGATGCACGAATTTGCAGGGAGCTCCCTCGGCTGCTATCTCTCTCTCCTAGGTATCCCTTGGCTGGAGAAACTTTCAGGCGGATGACCATCTGGCAGGACGCCTTTAGCGCTCGCCCCAACGCGACCGGTAACGCTGCAAAAGCCACTAGGGTTTTTTTAGTTGGTTGGAGTCCGACACTGCTCAGTCGGCGTAGAGTCTGGTTGAGTGTCCGCGGGGGCTTTTTCGCTTCTCAGAAAAAAAAGAGAACGCATTCCGCTTCCTCCACCGGACCGAGCAACAACACTTGGAGAGGAAGAAAAATAGAAGACTCGCGTTTTCATTCCGTCTTGAACACCTACCCACAACGTTTGAGAGTCTGCGGCGAGTTTTTGAAGGGGCCCATCATCCATCGACTATTTCCTGACTTCTTTTATTTCCCTTATTTTAGTATTGTGAGTAGGTTTAGAGCAAATAATAATCAAAAGAGAGATTATAGTGATGAAAAGAAGAGTTATTTAATAATCTTATAAAATATTCTCTGATGTTTATCTCTTTAGAAAAATAATTATTTTTCTAAGCATATTCCAAACTTTCTGTTTACATTTTTCCTCAATTCTTAAGATGCACAGAGCACTATGCCCATACGGCTTTGTCTTAAGTGTTCATCATTCAGATTCCAATAACACTTTTTATGTGTTGTAAAACTTGTTTTTATTTCTTATAACCAAGTCTCGATCACTCTTTTAATAAAGCAGTAGAAAGAGTAAAGGTAGGCTGTACTGAAGTTACAAAAGACTGTTAAATAAAATTCCTTCAAATTTTCTTACTTGCACACAACTTTAATGTACAATATACGTCATTTTTGTACTTTCAAAATTTCCAAAAGCACAAAAACAGCAAATTTGAACTTTGAACAAAATCCCAATCACAGTTCTTTCGTTCGCGCCAAAAACGTTGAACTTCGAAACTTCCCCGTCTTTTAAAAATATATTGTTCATGTCAATAAACTTCTTGTACCCACTTTAATCGAACCGCGAAGAAGGTTTTCAGGTACCCATTACTTTTTTTCCTAGTCCACAGTTGTATGGGCGTTTCAATGCGTGCCAGAAGTAACTTGCGCAGAATGTCAGATATGTTGTGGATTAGCCATGGACTTATCACTCTAACCATTTCAAATAATCATATGAATAATTTGCCTCAAGATATCCGCAATATTTGTTTTAGCCATTTACACAGGTGAACACACGATTTATGCACAATATAGTCATCTTCGATTACCTGGAACAAGAAAGTTGTATTATTTTATAAATAAATTAAAAAGAATTTGTAATTGTAATGGCTTCCGGGACTGGCTTTTTTCTAAACACCATTGGCCCAGATTCAGACAACATAGCGAGAGATTAATTAGGCGATAGCATTCAATTAACAACCTTCATTTTGACGTTGTTTCCGTGTTTTCGTATTGCTTGCATTTGAGAAACGTAAGACCGACCGACATTTGCAATCAATATCGAGTGTAGGCACCGTTTTTGTCAATAACAGCTTGGAGTCGCATACGCATAGTCTCGCATAAGCGAGTGCAAATCTTGGTTCTTCGCAAATTTTCCCATATGTCTCTACAATGTTCCGCTCTCCTTTCATTACGGTGATCCCATCTCCGCACCATTCAATCCCATACATTTACTATGGCGTTAAGATCAGGCGATTTAGCTGGCCAGGCAATCACTGTAATGTCAGGGTGTTGGAGGAACCATGCATTGGTTATCTTTGCAGTATGTGCACTACTGTTATCGTGCACGTAGTACACCCTGGGCATTTCTTGCTGTGGATACGCAACTCGCAATGTGGGCGGCATAGTCTCCTCCAACATGTTGACATAATTGATAGCATTTACTCTAGGAGGTAGGTCAACGAGTTGTCCCACTCCATCAAAAGTCATCCAGCCTCACAAGTTACACGAGATACGGCCCGACTCCCTATTACGCCTGGTTATACCGCCATAGATTGAGTCAACCGTGATTTAAGCGTTTCTTCATCCGAAAAAATTTTAGACGATTAATCAAAATTCAAATACTGTCGTGCAAAATTAACACGTGCAATTTTATGAGCTTAGGTTAGATCTACTTCGTAAGCAGGATATCTGTAGTCTAAATTTACTGAATGTAAATGATTTCTTATAGTCTTAGTAGGAACATCGAAACGATCCGCAAAATGTCTAGTTGGTATAAACCCATCTATTTCGTAACCTCGTAACATTTGCAAGCATTGTTAATTTGATAACGCAGCAATGCCACGATTTCCTTGACGATGGTCTAGCACGTCGCCTTCTTCCGCATACCTTCTGACTTCTGACCCATAGGCTTACAGTATTTCGTAAAAAAATAAAGTAAATAGTTTTGAAAAAAGATGTAAAGCTGAACATTCGTTGATAGATTAGTGACATTATTATGAGCCTACCGATATGAATAATTTTCTCGATATGGCACTAATATTTCGCCCTTGTTAGTGCAGAGTAATAATTCTGTAACGGTCCTCAGTAGAAATTGCAGGAGGCATTTTCCAAATGAAATAAAAAAATAAAATATTTTTTTCTTAAATTTTTACAGACATGTGATTGACATGTACGTTTTTGTGTCACAGTTTTCTTAAAAAAAATATATTACGCTGAGGTGATAGCCTTGGTTTCTTTATCTCTACCTGTTTGATTTTGAAATTTGCAGTAAAAACTTTCCAATTTTAGAATTGAATTTCAAGTCCTTGATGAGTAAAAGTCGAATGTGTGTCGGTAGGTTGGTGCGAAAGATTTTTAAGTGTATGATTCCGTGTATTGGAATTTTGAGTGTTTTTGAGTGAAAAACTTCAAATAACTTATTTTTAACTTCAGTTTATTATTAAGTAGCGACCGGCTGCGACTTCATCCGCATGAACTCGAGTTTCCCGTGGAAATCACTTACTTTCTCATGGTGAAAGTATGTGAAATAAGGACAAACAAACGTTCGAATTTTTAATATATAGTTAGAATTAGTTTATGAAAAATAATTATTCGAATTAACTATGTAAAAATATTCTGATTTTTTTTGAGTAGTCGAACAATGACTCCTTGTTGCTTACGTGAGTCATTGCAACTTTAAATCCCAACCAGAATGGACTTCTTTCTTCTCATTGCAAGAATAGTAGGATACACCCAGTTTAACAGTGCTACCATCAGTTTATTGTGACGCTGTATTAGTTTTATTTACTATTGAATTATAAATCGATACTAAGTGACATAATCCGTCATAAAATAATCGCACTCGCTAACAACTCAATTTCTCGTCATTTGTGTTTGTTTGGAATATCTTAGTGGCTATCGATATCCCGACCATCTAGTAAATTTTTTATTAGTATTTGTTTATTCCATTCAATTAACTAAATAAAATTAACACAAATATGAAGAGTGACTTTATAACTTTTATTCGTGACGTACAACCAAATCATAAGGGTTCCAAGTTTGATTACGCATCCATAAATTGCATTTAATTTTTATTTTCTGTTCTTTGGCATATCTCACACGTGTTAGTTCGGAATACGAAGATTACCGATTGGTATCCCGTACGTTTATTTTTCAATTTTGAATTTAAAAATACCAAAGACATCAATAGAAACTTCAATTTACTGACTTTATCGAGTCGATAAAACAGTATTACACGGCAAATTCATAAGTTTTTTAAAATGCTTAACATTCATTTTCCGCGATAGTACATCTACCTACTCGTGTCTGATATATTCCATTGCTAAACATCTTCATGCTAAAAAGCACATTATTAGCTTTTGGATGCGTGATTATAAAGAAACCACGGTAATACACGGTATATATATAACGGTATATAACACGGTAATAAATACTAATATCAACACTTGCAGCAAAGCTATATTGTACAAATCTGAAGCATGTTTTTTATCTCATGTGGCCACGGACCTACGTACTCTAGTACATACTCTCTCTACGAGAAGAACCTTCAAAGCACTTCAAAGTTCAAATTTAATTATTTCTGCTTTGAACTTCGAATTCGAAGTTTTAAACTCAATTTGGAACTGGCAAGTTCATTTTGAGTTTTGACATAGGAAATGTCATGTTGGCTAAATTTGTCAACACTTTATTTCATTATTGTTTTATTTCATGCGCAATATTACTAAAAAATAATATCCTAAAGAGAACTTATAAAAATATATAATGCCTACAAGCGACAGTGAAGATTTTGAAAGTGCTGACGAAGGGGATACAGGCTTTGATAAAAAGGACAAAAAGAAGCGATTGCATTCATCTAATTACAGCGATAACGCTTTAGAAACGTTTCATGAACCCAAAAATCTAGCAACTTCTATCCCTAAGAATAATAAACCTAAAGCTAATGTAAGCCTTATCGTCATATCAAAATCTTACATGAAATTTCCATACAATTTATGATTTTTTTCCTAATTTTTCCAGGAAGAAACCGATGGATGGGATGATTTTGATATAGATCAAAGTGAAACTATAGAATCTAAGCCATTAGAAGTTATTGGAAGTGACAAACTATCTAAAACATTAATTACTGAATTTGCAAAAGGTGACAAAAGCTCACAGGATACAGGATGGGACGACTTTGGTGATTGGGGTGAAGATGATATTACTGACAAACAGGTATCAAATAGCTGGAAGCATATTTTATAATGGTGCTTGAACATGTCATGTATAACAATAATCCTCTAATAATAACTACATTTGTTTTACTGATGAATGAATATTACCTATATTGTATTTAAGAAACTGCTTAGTAGGATCATGAAACTTTAAAGTTAGATTACAAAATATGCTAAAATGTGGTGTAAATAGTACACAGTACAGTCAAAACCTGCTTACATTATTTCAACAACTATTGAACTTGGTTTCATGGATACCTATATTTAAAATAAAAATGTTTCTAATTAAAATAATTTCAGGAACAGTTAAATATATCGACAACTAAAAATGTTGAGTCAAATAAAAATGTAAAGGAAGTCACAGATAAGCTTTCTGAGATGTCTACTAAGAGTGGTGGATGGGGCTGGGGTTGGGGTGTTGACTCTTTATTAAGCACCGCCACAGCCGGTATAACCACGTTGACCAATCAAGTGTCACAGGTTAGTACAATATTTTCTTAACTTTGTTCTTGTTGGTTGTTGATTTCTTGATTTGACTGTAGATTTTATTCTCAATCCCTCTGTGTTACATACATGCAACAGCCTCTGTTCTCATATGACGTCTGATCTTTTACAACTTTTAATTTAAAGTTAATGTGGATTAATCCCGTGAAAAATAAGTATGTATATATATATCCTATTTTTATCATTTTGGGCCCTAATGTAAACAAATGTGGCTACTATGATATTTATAATATAACTAGAGATGAGCTAGTTCGCAAACGATTGATTCAGTTGTCATACTTACTAGTAAAACAAACAGTTTTAAATTTTTTGTTTATTTGTGTGTTTGTGCTTCAATAAAAACTAGGTACCTAAAGTTAAAATAATAATGAATGTCATGATGTGTAAAAATTTGTATTTTTAAAAAACTTAAAAATAAAGAATAGGAGATTATTATTGTTTGCACATCGCAAACAATAATATTCTTCTGTTAATATTCTGTCTTACATTTTGAATGAATTGTGTCACACATATTCGAGTGAACTGATTTATGATACTAATTTGATCTAGGAACAAAGGCAGCATTTGGATAACACAACAAATTAAAAATACAACGCATGACAAATAACCTCCTTTCTCCTCCTTCTTTCAATACTATATTGGATAATATTGGTTATTTGTGAATATTTCATAGTTTCGTGTATATACCAGAAAAGCAGTGTTACTAGAGTGCTACTTGTAATAACATCAGACCAGCGAATAGTAAAAATTTAGCAAAATTATGGTTAGTTTCCTGTTTGTTTACTTTAGTCAAAATTCAAAAAATGGGATATATGTATTAAAATATATAATGGGATATAACATTCCATTATTTTTGATTTTAAAATTTTATTATATTTGTTTAGGCAATGATTCCTTCCCCGTATCATATTGTCACTCTTTATGAAACCCCTCACCTCTATAATGCGAACAATTAATGAATTATTTTGTAATAAATGTATTGCATAAAAAAAATGAAAAAATTATTAGTGACATTATTGTTAACATTTTAAGTTGTATATTTAAGTTGTAAATTAATGAATGCCACCTTATTGGAAAGAACTTTGTAATTACTGGTTTATTAGTTTTATTTAAATATTTTGTCTGTAGTGGTGTATTATAATAGAATGTTTTCAGTTTGTAGTACAAATATAATATTTTGCTATTCTGGCAACATAATTTGTGAAAGGGCATTGCATCTCTGGCATTTTCGGATACAGTTCATTTTATTACAAAATATTGATTATTATAACAAAATATTAATTACCTAATTAATTTTACTTGTATAAATTTGATTCAGAGTATATCAACAGTATTGGAAACGGGTATAGGCGCCCCAGGTCCAGAAGAATTAGCGAAATTAACTGTTAAAGAAACTAATACAAAGAAATCAGAAAGTGATACACCTGATGAACAAAAATCGGCTCCATTAGAGAAACCCACTGAAGTTAAAGAGAATATGAGTGAAACATCATTTCCATTTGGCAGCCTTTTATCTGGTGTTACTAAATTTGTTGAAACTACAGGTAAAAAGTTATCTCTTTACAGTGTTAATAATACTACTTATAAAAACAAAAGAACTATTTCAATTATAAAAATCATTGTTATACATAGTGTATATATAAAACACAACATCTTTGCCTGTCTATTTGTCACTTATAAGTTGATAATGAGTGATTGATTTACATGCCTATTTTTTTAGTATGGGAATATAATATGTGTAGATGGAGTAATGGACAGATAACAAAAGCTTAATGTTAAAAAAATTAGTAAAAAGTATTTAGTCCATGCAAGTAGAGCCACAGACAGAAAGTTTCTATTTATAAAAGAATCTAGATGTGATTAAGCCTTATAAAATACATTTTATCATTGAAAGTAACCAATCTGACCTGTTGTGAGTTTCTTGAGAGACATACATAACATCATGCAATTTTCCCTTCTGAATGGACAGCTTGAAATAAAATCACACCATGATAACACTTCTTGCAATAAGGATTACAGATTCTTTTTGATTTGATATAAGTGGCTAGATCTTATAAAAATATTTTCATGGGTCTGAGCAGTATTATACCGACAACTGGAATCGTCATATTCAGTAGTGTTTTCTGAGTAAGAAAAACGGTGTTGTCATTCTCAATTTGTTGAGGGGGGAGCTATAACATCACAATCATGGTGATTCTTAGTTTAAATTTTGTCGAATAACAATAATAACTTAACCTATTTGGACGAGTGAGGTGTCATATGAAAGGTATTGAAATGCGTAAGGCGACGCATTGATAAGTAGTGTAAACCAAAACAGACCTTCTGGTCTATGCAAAAGTATGCGCGCTAGCTTCCGGAATATACGACAAAGAAGTTATTTTCGTTTATTTCAAAAACTATAATTACATACACACATACATACATACATATCTTCACGCTGTATCCCCAACGGGATAGTCAGAGAGGACGGAGCGCCAAGCGTCGCGACCCTTACATACTTCTTTCGCTTCCTCAAATCTCATCATTCTCCTCACACATTTTCGCCTAGGTATGCGAGTGCTTTTGACATTTCCGTCGGCTAACACTAACACTCACGGATAAGTCAGCCTTGGTCTTCCTTGGCTTCTTTTACCACTCACTTTCGCTCTATAGACTTTCTTTGTCGGTCTTTCATGTTTGAAAAAACTATAATTAATTTTTAAAAATTTAACTGTCATTTTGAAGAATATGTTTAGATTAAAACTATACAGAAAATAAAGAAACATTAATTGGTCCCGTTACTTCTAAAATGTAAATCTCAGTTTTAAAAGAGGTTTGGTTGATATTTTTTTTGTGTTACAAAAGTTAATCAATCGTGTATCGCAATTGTCAAAATAAAGTCAATGAAATGAAGAATCAGGTTACCAAATATCACTTTCATACGTTTTGTAGTCACTTAGAAAAATCGAGATACCTGCCGTCAAAATTTCCAATGTGTCCGCCTTAACAAAAAACGTTCGACAGTCATAATAAGTATAGGGACAACTTTAAAAAGTTATTTGAATAAAAAACAAAAATCGAAGTGTTAATTTTTTAGTTTATATGAAGCAGTAAAGATGCCAATTATATTAAAAATGGTTCAAATAAAAAATCATGCTTCATTTTTTATCTGTAATGTACATTTTGAATTTTTAAAATCGGTATATAAGTAAACTACGACGGTTTCAAACGAAGGCGGCGCATTGCGCGGGTGCGGGCGCTCGTTCGCTAGACACGGCCGGCCGAGTCAGAGCCGAGCCAACGCGCGACAGTTTCTTGCAAACTGAGTTACATACACTTTTAAACTTTCGCGTCCTATTATAACAAACATACATATCTTTATGCTGTATCCCTAACTGGCTTCGCAGTTCTTACAGAATTCTTTAGCCTCCTAAAATGTCATCATTTCCTCACACATTTTCGCCTAGGTATACGAATACTTTTGATATTTCCGCCAGTTAATAGTCCGTAAGTCAGCTTTAGTTTTCCTCGGCTTCTGCTACCACTCACTTTCGCTCTGTAGATTTTCTTCGTCAGTTTTTCATCACTCATTCTTGCACTGTCACACTCACTGTCTTGCAAACCTTCTATACTGCATATCTCATCATTACTTATTTTGTCAAAAATGGTGACATCACACAAATTTCTAAGAGATCGCATTTGTACTGCATTTATCTTACTTTCATCTGATTTCGGGCATTTCCAGGCCTCACTATCGTAAAATAAAGTTTGATTTTACAATTGTGGGTGGCCATTTTGGCTGAGTTAGACAATATACCACACTGCCTATTAATGCGGCCAAAGCACAGTTTATTGTCAGCTATTACCCATCCCTCCACATAAGATTCTCGTCTTCCATCTCTAGAAAACGCACTCCCCATTCATACCATTTCATTGATTTGTTCTGGACATTTTCCATTTACATATATCTCACACTTCAGCTATACATCTTCTCTTTCAAACACCAGAACCTTAGTTTTGTTCACATTTATATTCAGTTCTTTCACTTCACATTTTACTTTCATGCATGTCACTATAGTGTCTGCTTCTGATGTTGCTATAAGCACAGCATCGTCAGCATATAAGAAACAGTTTACCACTGTGCCATCACATATCATACCACTCATACTACTTTTCCGTTTATGAAGGCAACCGTTCGAATACAGCACGAATAGCCAAGCAGACATCACGCACTCCTGTCTAACGCCCAAACAAACTTCGAACCACGGCGACATGTCTCCATTTATCTTTATACAGACTGTAGCCACGATATAATGACCGCACCTCATCTTTTCCTGCAGCCTCCACATTACAGACTTCTTATCGCTTTCTCAATCTCTTTTACTAATGACTTCTTCCAGTCCCTGACCCGAGTTTGGCGATTCATTAGGATCGCTTTCAGTGTCAGAGACGGAGTTGCTACTCTCTATAATAATCACTCCATCCCTGCAAAACATCTTTTTTATCTGTTATCAGATGATTTTCTTTCGAACGCACTTTATTCATTCTGTAAAATGCAGGACCACTTCGGTACTTAAGTATTTCTTCTAAAATCATCTATAGTTTTCCTCAAAGTTATCCGATATTTTGTTTTCGTCACACGCCTTACATTTTTCACGCTTCTTTTTCACTAGTGCTTTTGTTTCTGCTTTTGTTTTGTGTTTGTTTATTTATTATCCGATTTTAAAAATTCAAAGTATACATTACAGATAAAAAACGGAACAAGATTTTTTAGTTGTACCATTTTTAACCTAATTGGCGTTTTTACCGCGTTATTTAAACTAAAAAATTAATGTTTTTCAATTATTGTTTTTTATTCAAATAACTTTTTAAATATTGAACCTATAGCTATAACTGTTGAACGTTTTTTGTTAAGCATTTCAATATCTTTCATATGACACCTCACTCGTCCAAATAGATTGTCGTTATTGAGTTATTCGACAAAATTTAAACCAAGAATCACCATCTTGTGACGTCATAGCTCCCCCTCCACCAATTGAGAAAGTGACAACGCTGTTTTTCTTACTCAGGAAATACTACTGAATACGACGATTCTAGTTGCCGATATAATACTGCTCAGTCCCACGAAAATCGTTATTTCACAACTTTATCAAAGCCTCCCTACTAAGTGCTGATACTCCTCTCTATTTGGAACAAACAGAACGAAATAATAGACAGATATTTCCAGTTTATTTGTTTTTGTATAGATGCTCATCCATTTTAAATACAACATTTCCCATTATAACTTTACAGGATCAAAGGTAATAACGGGTGGTCTAGATACGCTAGAAACAATAGGCAAAAAGACTATGGAAGTACTCCAAGATGGTGACCCAGGTCTAGCAAAAAAACGAAGCCTGCTCCTCGGCCTAGGCCCTGACAAACCTGTACTATCTCAAGTACTGAGAGAAGCGAAAGCTCGAGCAGAAGAAGAAGATAAAATAAGGGAAGAAAAACAGGAAGCAAAAGAAGTCCATTACGAAAATTTGTTTGATGATTTTGAAGGTAACTTTATATTTGAATATCGCTTATAATAGCAATGCTAATAAAAATATTTAAATAAGAAAATTTAAATTTTTTATGCTTCTCTACAAAAAAGTCTATTTAGTCACATATAAAAACAATTATGTCTATTTTAGTATCTACATTACCATAATTTATGAGAGACATTTTATACATAATTGTATGTAAGACAAAATAATAAACAAAGAAATTTTATCGCTGAAAATAGTTGCTTGTTTACACAATGGAAGTTGTGGACGGGTCCTCTCGGAAAGCCGCCGCACACCCTCAAAATGTTGTAAGTAGGTGTTCAAGCCGGAATGAAAAGGCGAATCTTCTATTTTTTCTTTCTCTCCAGTTGTTGTTGCTCGGTCTATTATTCTGTTCGGCTATATTTATATCCCTAGAGAGCGCTCCAACTCTCGAACAACAACGCCCTTACAAGACTCTCTTTATCGAATCAAGCTCCCAGATTGGTCGCCCATTCGTACATAACTAGCGACGACCAAAGTGATAACATTTATATTTATCGCTATTTCTATATCTATTTTACTTTTATTTCTATACAATACCTCTATATAATAATAACTAACTATTTCTATACAATAAAAATACAATAAACTTAAAACTTCTTAAACCTATAACTAAAATAAAAAACAAAAAACATACAATGTAATCAACATCACGCCGTCTTTCGCCGGCATGGACAGACTATTGTAAATTACTATAATAATACAACGCGTTACAATAATTAGTCGCGAACAGAAGTAGATATGTTTAAGGTACTTATACAATAGGCTAGTAAACTATTGGTTGAAGCAACCGTCCCCCAAACATAGAAACAATATGAGGGGGTTAAGAATGTCGTGAGAGTAGACTGCGGATATAGAATTAAAGAAATGCATTTTCAATTATCAAAATTATGATTGCAGAAATGTCTCACTCATTCAGTGACAATTATTGTGGCATATTTTTTATTATTTACAACCTGCAATAATTACTGGATCATAAAATATCCAGTGAATTGGCCTTGCAGTGGAATTGCAGTAAACTAAAAATGGCCGGTGTAATTGCAAGAAATATTGTTAAATATCATATATTTTTTATTGATTTGAAGTCTCTCTGATTAGCAACATTTGTAAAAACATCTTCACTCTACACTAAACACTCGCTTGTACGCTCTATATTCGGGAACGCGTAACAACCCAATTAAAGATAGGTTCAGTAATCATGAACAAAACTGAAAAAACATTTGAAATGCAATGAAAAACATAAGTTAATCCCTTTTAAACATAAGTTCCATCTCTATTACTCTTAGTACTAGGTAATGTCATTGCCAGTTAGTAATGACATAGCTAGGTAACAATATCTGCCTCTGGTTTATACTCTGTTCGCACTATTGATGCTTAAAATCCAATAACTTTTTCTATTGATAAATTTCAAGTATTGTGATTCACAATTGTATTCAAATTTTTTAAATATTTTGATTCAATATAAGTATAACAACGATCATCTAGCTTATTCTAAAAAAAATCGGATACGTATTTATAGTAATTATTCACATTATAAATTTTTAAACTTTCGTGTTGCATTATAAAAATATCTAAAACGGGAAATTAACGTCAGGTTTCAGGACACCTACACACAACTTTTGTGTGTAGGTGTCCTGAAAACTATTTATAAATATCGGGGGTAGATGATATAACTCTACCATGGCGTGATACTCGCTGCGACAGTTTGCTTGAAACCACGGCCGATGCAACTCGGTCGAAACGTCAAGACAAAATAAAAGGTAATCGCATTAATTTCCTGTTTTAGATAAATTCAACTTCAATTTTTAAATAGTGGCTTCTAATGCGACAAGCACATTAATTCTGCCCATGTCACGTATTGCAGAAGACACTAGTGGAGGCTGATAAGAACTATAAAATTTTGATTTGCTGTTTTCAGACAACTGAGAAATAAATGCATGTACCTAAAACAAAAAGGGACACATCACACATGACACACATTATTCACATTCTTATTTATTATTGGGTGTATGTTATAATACTGTAAAAAGTAGCACTTCTTATCATGCTTTAAAGGCAAAGACGCCCACTATAATATTTATACAGCCTCCGCATTCGCTTGTTTTCTTATTGGTGAATAAAATAAGGAATATGTCTTACTTTTTCCACTAATCTACAGTTTATTCATAAAATATGTGTTCTTCTCCAGGCTTAGTCCATCTTGAAGCATTGGAAATGCTCTCTAGGCAGGTCAGCATGCGGATAGATGAGAGGTTGCGCGCTGCACAACCAGACAAAAAGCAAGACATCAAAGAAACATTACAGCAAGTTGCTGGTCAGTAAATAGGCTAATGACTGTTTTCGAAAATCAACACAAAAGTTAACTTTAGTAAAAGCTTCATGATCTGAGGCATCTCTTATTAACTGTTTTTCTATATTTAAGATGTCCCTAAATGTTGTGATAAGAAAAGAAACACTAAATAGGTTAAAATGGCTCGAGCTTACCGAAAATTTAGCAATCGTTGGTGAAAACAGTCGTAACGCTATCTTCTCAGCATATACAAATAATTACAATTGACGTAATAGTTAGTGCCTTAGCATTTCCTTGATAATCAAGATTTTGTATTACAGCAAATCTTGTTTTGAACTTCATTACGAACACTAATAATATTTTTGTTTTTAAATTCAATAAAAATACTTTTTCTTCTAATAACAATCTTACTTGTATGGTTTTAAATTCAATATATAAATATCTTTTCTCCAAAAATTTATGTATTTTTAAAAAGACCCCGCGGAAAACAGTAATCAGTACATCCCATCAAGTATAAGAAAAGTTTTATCTTACGCTGATCTAGCTGGGATCTAATCATTGGATTAGGATGAATAATACGTATTTACTACTAAGTACTTAGTATATCAGAGCTTAAATCTCATTATATGACGTTTGCCTATAACCTAACAAAAAATAAATAGACATTCGTACATAAATCAGCGAGTAACTTACCAGATTGGACGTGGTAGAGCCATGCTGCATTGCAGCACGAATTGGGCCGGCTCGCCCGCTGAAATACCACCCTCTTACAGAATATCAGCGTGAAATAACAGCATCCATTGCGGTTGTGTTTCGTTCGGTGAGTGAGAGTTCCGGTGGCCCATCACCCCCTCCCCCTCATTTCCCTCCTTTCCCTATTTCCCTGTCGGCCGGCAACGCGCCCGTGATTCTCCGGACGTCGCGGGTGTCCATGGGCGTCGGTGGTCATTCTCCATCAGGTGACCCGTTTGCCCCCTCTTTCACAAAAAAAATATATGTTAAAATGACATAATCTGCCCATAGTCAATATTGCCTAAACAAATAAGCAGGTTATGATTTTACACAATTTTCTCTATAAAATTAACAGAATTATGCGAACTACCTGAGGAAGAAGATGATGATAATGAAGAGCCTCCGGCTGAAGGCGTCTCCATGGTTGAAGCATTCCACGAGCGGCTACAAACTGCAACACAAGATTTAGGTCTGAAATTACAATTTCAGTCTATGGTCAAGTAAGTATCAGACCAAGGTCAAAGTCAAATCCTTTTATTCAAGTAAACCAATTGCAAGGCATTTTTGAATGTCAAATCTACTTTGGTTCGGTTCGAAAAGAAAACCTGAACACTGAGAAGAACCGACATGAAAGTCAGGTATCATGTTTTATAATGAAATAAAATAAATGAATAAAATAAGCCTTTATTTCTGACTATGAATATCTGATTAATATGTACAATTAGACACTTTTCAACTACTTAAATTGCCCGAAGACATAGCCTCCTCCATAAATCGCCACTGTATTCGATTAGATGATTTTCCCCTCCATCCTTTCGTATCATTTTTTATATCAAATAGCAAATAGTCTATGCTATGAATACAATTTTCACTGTTAACAGAAGTAATAACCAAACATTTAAGCTATGGTCCAATAACAATAAACAATGACTTAGAAATTGACAGTTCAAAATCTAAGTGTTATGATATCAGTATTTGTTTTTCCCGAAAACTGACAATATTAAAAAAGAGTCATCGAATAGGTGCATCGCATATTTCAGATAGTTAAATAAAAAAATTATCAAGTATAACTGTTTTACTCGTAATGAGATAGAAAGAGACAGGAAAATTCGTTTGACACATGGTGATAATTGCGACAACTTATTATGACTCCGTCCATTATTTAGTCCGAGGTCATATAGATCAAATATCAAGTGATTGATTAATTATCTCTGATTAATCCATATACACCTCACCTCAGTAAGTAGTTGGTAGATTTGTCTATTAATTTTTTTTTTATATCCAGGCAATATACTGAAATACTGGAGTGGTTGTCGCGAGAAGAGGATCCCACAGATTTGGATTTCGAACTAACCAATAAGATAATATACAAGCGCGCCGTCAGCTCCCTAGCGCAGTGTACTGCACTATCAGTAGAGCTATACCATAAAGCTGCGGAAATGTTATTGGTAAAAACTAGGCGATCTACTGCTGATGAGACAGATGCTATCACTCAGTAAGTTTTGAAGTACTAATTTTTTACTTCATACATACATATCTTCCTGCTGTATCCCTAAATGGGTAGTCGGAAAGGACGGAGCGCCAAGCGTCGCAGTCCTTACATACTTCTTTGGCTTCCTCAAACCTCATCATTCTCTTCACACATTTTCGCCTAGGTATGAGTGCTTGTGATATGTCGTAAGTCGGCCTTGGTCTTCCTTTCCTTATTTTACCACTCGCTCTCGCTCTGTAGATTTTCTTCGTCAGTCTTTCACCATTCATTCTATGTGCCCGTAACATCTAAGCATTCCTTTCTTCATTTGTACAGTAACACTGTCGTGCAACCCTGCATTACTACGTATGTCTTCATTGCTTATTTTCTCCGCAAGGGTGGCACCGCGCATATTTCTAAGAGATCGCATTTTTACTGCATTTATCTTACTTTCACTCGATTATGGGCATATTTGGCTTCACTACCATACCGTACTATATAAGTAGGCACCAACACCTCATTATGGATGGCTATTTTGGCTGAGTTAGTTATATTCACATTGCCTACTAATGAACAAAGCATCGTTCTCCACTTCATCTCTCCACATCCAACTCACATATTCCATCCCTCGAAAATGCTCTCCCCAGATACACAATTTCATTCACTTGTTCTAGACATTTTCCATGTACCCGTATCCCACATTTCGTCAGTAAATCTTCCCTTTCAAACATCAGAACCTCAGTTTTGTTCACATTCAATCTTTTCACTTCTATTCTTTCACTCACGTGACTAGTGTCTGCAACTCTGCTTCTGATAGTACTATAAGCACAGCATCGTCAGCGTACAAAAGGCAGATTACCACTGTACCATCACACATCATACCACTGATACTACCTTTCAATGGGGATATATATAT
The DNA here is from genome assembly GCA_907165235.1 of Zeuzera pyrina. NCBI lineage: Eukaryota > Metazoa > Arthropoda > Insecta > Lepidoptera > Cossidae > Zeuzera > Zeuzera pyrina. The sequence continues at coordinate 5,267,493 of OU015637.1, forward strand.
ATTTTATATATTGTACCAATAGAATTAGTAATTCTATCTACAACACAATATTTAAAATTAATGGTTTTCTCTATAAAGCTACTGTTCATATTAATGATACGTACTTTAATATTAATGGTCTCCGCAATAAATTTACTAGTTTTTTTTCCAAAATTAACAGTCGCTATAAAAGTTTGTTCACAACTTTAATCACTGAAAATTTAATGTAGTGTAATGGTAATAATAAATGCTTGGGAGGCATCAGTAAAAACAAATACAGGCAAAAGTTTGAATTACTGTACGTTGGGTAAAATTTTACAAAATTCTTAAAACATTCGATACAAGTATTCAAGATTTAAAGTGCCACTTTAGAAGTTTAAATTTTTTTGGGATATTAATTTTGTAATGTATATATATGTATGAACACTCTTATATGGTTAGGTAATTTTATCACAACGCGCGAGCCGGGCAAGTGAAATGAACGTGCCTCGACAGCGACTGGCGAAGCGCCAGATTAGAATCCGCTTCATATATGGAGCGGTATTCAAATAGGAGGTCGCACTATGAAGAGGTAGTTGAAATCGACAAATTTTATCTTGATACATCTCTTTTAATTTTTTGCTGTTGGTTTATCTATATATAGCGATCTTATAAATCCGACTTATTTCCAAGAGTTAGAAAGAGACAAAAATGAAACTTTAGTGACCAAAGGTTACTTGGGGTTATATGATTTGTCTTCAACTACCTCTTTGGAGTACAGTATCCAGCTAGATTCAACGATTGGATACGATCCATTTCTATTAGTTAGTCTTTTTACTTTTTCTTTTTTAATGTTTTGTTCTCAATTCTCATATGCTATTGGACCAATAAAAAGCAATAGGTGAAAGATAATGCATGAAAGGAAACTTTACGACAAATGTCATTGTTAGAATGACAGTTTGAAAAGTTTGTTCTCTAATTGTAAATAGATTTTATCAGTTTTAATAATACAAGCTATTAATTTAAATAGTTTCAATTTTTTTTTTAACAATTTATTGCACATACAACGTCATATACAAAGAGAGATACATACAGAAAAAAGAGCAAAAGGTACCGCTTATTTCTATAAGAAATTTCTCCCAGCGGACCCGCGAGTGAGAAATTTTATAAAGAAAGAAAGAAAGGTAGACACTGTGTGTAACACAATATTAACAAACTAAATATAAATAATAATGAATACGAAATACAATAACAAAAACACATACAATCAATGTATCAGTACATATAAATATATAAATTTGACATATATAAATACAAATACATATATATACAATATACATACATTCAATAACGATATATATTATATACATGATAATTATACCCAAGTGAAAATTTTTTTTTGAACTAACTGTTCATATAATGCTCTTTAACTGCTCGTTTAAAGCCTACTAGGGATGGACTCTCCCGAACGCAGGGAGGAAGATCATTCCATAGTTTAACGGCAAGTACAGTGAAGGAATGAGAATAAAAGTTTGTAGAATGGGAAGGTGTTTGAAAAGAAGTAGATAAATGACTACGACTTGGAAGTTTTTTGTAGGCTATAAATATAGAATCACTTATTTTTTTTATACTAATATCTTTTTAATGACGGAGTAACATTTTATTTTATGACATTATATGTTAATAGCAATTTTGTATATATTTTCACCAATTTTTAAGTGCCATTAAATGCATCTCCTTTCAATATCTGGAGGCAACTGTCCAAATACATATAGCACTAATAGCCAGGCAGGCACACAGGCTCTGTGGTCTCACAGCCTGCAGTAAGGGCAACAAATTCGGAAATACTATGAAACTCGCAATCATTTAAAAATATGACACAACGCAAAGCCCAATCAAGTGGGCGGGGCTAAAAAACCACAATCAACGCGCTACTTAGTCTACCGTGCGCACAGTGACAGTTAGCCGTCGCAAATAAAATTGGTTTGTTGACGTGAAAACTGGCGAAATGAAAATTAAAAGTGATCTCCTGTGTGATTAAGTGGTGTAGAAGACTGAAAGAAGTCATTATATGATAACTTGCTAAGTTATCATTATCATATGTACATAAAATAATTTTACATTTAAAAAAATTAAATAAAAATATTGTGATCTGTATTATGCAACTAGTAGCCAGCCAGTTTTTAGTACGTAAGTTATTTTTATTGTTTTTTTCTGCTAAGTATGAGAGTTCTCTTTATTGAATTGGATCTTATGAATTAATTCCTTTAATTTTACCAAAAATGAAAAGTGAAGATGACTGGTTACCAACTAATGCCAATAAGGTGTGCTCTATGCATTTTGAAAATGAAGCCATTTGCTCTTGTTTTAGAGGGATCGCATCTTCCAGTGATTCTAAATAAATATTTCTCAAAAACTGTAGAATGAATAGACAATAGACATAATTGGTTATTAAAAACAAACAAACAGGAAAACCATATTGCGACACTATTTTAATAAAAAGTATTTTAAATGAATAATAATTACGACCTTCTCTGTACTCCTTGGAAAAAAAAGTTATTTATTCAATTTTATAAGATACGGACTAAATAAATTAATTACACTCTAAGGTAACATAACATATCAAAAACTTGTAAATAAAATGCAGACGAACTCGTAAATATGCGTTTTTTACATTTTCAAATAATTTTTAAATATTTTCTCATATAAGAGAATCAAAATGAAAAATTAAATTAAACTTCACCTAAATAAGGTAAATAAATATTACCAATAAATTGCATTGCGATGCGTAGTAATACATAAAAACATTCTCGCTTGCTAGCACTTCCGTGCGATCGCGTGATCAGTGATCACGTGTGCCGGGCATCCAGTCACCGTTGACTTTGGAATGTAATACGAAACGTTTTAAACGCCAGGCTATAGTTAAATAAAGATCATGCGGGTTTCAAATAGAGTTCACTTTAAAAGTTGACTATTGAATTTGCGGCCTTTCGTGTTTCGGAGTATTTGATTCAGACTCGCGGTACCGTATTTTTAGGCCATAATTGTTTTGAATTATACTTCCATACTATTTCCGAATTCGTTGAGTAAGGAGTAAACATCATCACGATATGGCGGAGCGGGAAAATTCGACCCATGGAACCCCTACCTTTCCTGAAACCATCTCGTGCCTCCCACAAATATCTTTCAGGAATGTCTCATACGTTCAGTCAACACCTTGGTATAGACTTTACTTGCTAAGCTGACCAAGCTGATAGCCCCATAGCACGCATAGTCTAAATGAGAACCTTTCTCTTTATAGAGAGGTACTATGACTGCTGTGCGCCAGTCCTCCGGAACTTCTCCCTTCTGCTAACGAAGGTTGCACAGTTCACAGAAAATATCCCAGACCCTAGGACGACCACACTTGGTCATCTCAGCAGTCACCTCATCATTTCCGCATCACCTCATCATTTTACATCAATACTTTTTAAATAACATATCCTTATATAACATATCCATACTTATTAAATAACATGTCGGTAATCATTACCTAGCCGAATTCACTCCAGCTACAACTATGATTATCCCGTTAGGGATACAGCGTGAAGGTATGTATGTATGTACAACTATGAAATCTGAACAGTAAGTTACATTATTGACCTCCACTATAGAAAGATATTTGCAAACTCATTCCCTTAAGGAGTGAAAAGGATAAGAAATTGTCGTAAAATCGAAACTTTGTAAAGACTGAATAAACGATCAAGTTTTTTTAAAATTAACTGTTAGCTGCGATGAAATTAAATAGTAAGTTAGATACTTATAGCAATGGAACACCCCAAACTTAACTTAAATTATCGATTAATATTAATATTTAATATCAATGAATAATTAATTAATTTGTATTCGAACACTTCGTGCTGCAGTCGTGAAGGTAAAAACAAAAGAGAGACATGAAGCGCTCGAGTTTTGACTCGACTCGAGTTAGACTTGACGAGTTTAATCTCGAGCGGTAGTGGGGAACAAGCCGACAGTCGTTCTTTTCTATGACGTCACGAACACCGTCGCGCTCTTCTAGAGGGCGCCAGTGTTCCCCTTTATGTTTATTCGTCGGTGTTGCTAACATAACGTATAAGGAATGAAAGTTTGATTAAGGAATAAAAATAATATAACCAGATTTGCTTGAATTCTCCATTAAACAATCTAACACAAATAATGATATCCATATTTCTGTATTTTTCAAAATTCAACCCCTAAGGGGCTGAAATTCGCGTTGTTACTTTGAAACCACGGAATAGATTCGACTGCGGTTAAATTTTCGCTTATGAACAGTTTGAGTCTTGAGTAAAGTTTTAGACTACATATTACTGTTCTCCATTTTTGCCATGCTTAAATTTAAATCTCAGTATTCAAGTTTCATTCAGAAAGTATAAAAATTGTGCTATTTAGTTAGGTAGTTTTATTTATTTTGTGAACTTGTTATTAACAATTTTTGTACTTAATATAATTATTATTTTACAAACAGTAATATTAACAAACTAACCTACCTACATGTATTTTTTTGTTGTATAAAAATAATGTTTTTGTTACAGAATGACAGTAGTACTAACAAAACATGTTAGTGAACTGGCAACATTGTTCACTGAGAAAATGAACTCGTTAGACGACCAGGATCTGGCACAGTCCAATTCTTACATCACTAATATATTTTTAGAGGTGAGTACGTTGTTACTCAACTATAGCACTAAATTGATACGCATAATGAATGAATTGAGCTGTCCATAATGAAAAGTGTGTTATTACATGTATAAATAAGACATTTTTAAGGCCATAGAGATCTCAACCTATAGAGATGAAATATCGGACCATTTTAATCACCACTGCTCAGTTTATTTACACTAACAAGTATCAACTCTTGCTCGCATTAAGCGGTACATAACCAAAACTGGACATATATTTAAATATTTATGTAATGGCTTATTGCTCTATTCGGTGTTATGGCAAAACAGCAAAATCAAACTATAAAACAGAACGCCAGTAACTGCAACAGTGTTTGCCAAAGACGTAATTTGTTTTCATACAAAATAAATGACAATGCAGCTCTATAGGTTGAGTGTTCCATGCTTAAGGACATACGATACTGTAAACTGTACTGCAGTGGCGGCTAATATGATCAAATTCAAAAACATATTGCTCTAATAATGAGTAATAATGAGCTTCAGAAACCAACTTGAAGCTTATGCTAGTAGCTAATTAATCTCTGTTAAATGTTAGATGATGGTAGACATTGAGCGATATTGCTCGAATACGCAAGACAATAGCTAATACCTCTTCTATTCGACATTGTCTATCAGCATGAATCTAGCGTTAACCGTTAAGAAATCTTTTATTCGGAAGTTTGCTTTCTCTGTTTAAGTATGTCAAAAAATAGGCATTTGCTTGCCATTTATTCTCAGTAAATAATTGAGTCCCAGACCGTCCCTATTAGGTACTCATGATAGAGTATTGCTTATACAATTATGACCTTAGAACCTGACTTATGGCTTATTAGAAACCTGCGGTCAGCCTGCGTAAACAAAATACGTTGTTTTACCCAAAATAGTTTAGATGACGTCAGTGGGTTTTGATATCAGACTTAGTTTTTTGTTTTTGTTCTAATATGTCGTAAGGAAAATGTTAAAGAAAAAATGTTTTTTCAGGAATTACATACAATAACAATATCTTTGGTAGTTTTTTTTGGTACTGTGTAGGTGTTAATAGAAGCCTCTAGCGACAGTTGATATTCTATGTATTTATCTTTCTTTTTTCAGGCGGGTAACAGTTCAACATACATACAAAACGCATTCCAACTAATGCTGCCAATATTACAGATAGGTGCCGTTTAATAGTAGATAGATACAAAATAATTTAACGTTTGTATAATTCCTTAAATTTCATAAACCACTTATTTTTTTAATACCGCTGCTTAGTTATCATAGGAAAGTTATATCTATAATCTGTATTATCTAATATAGTTATAATATATCTCAATTTCATTATTTAGTCTAAAATTACATACTATGCTGTCAGTGATAGTGCAAAACTACGTAACGGTCATACAGTTACTTATTTTAGATTTTTAGAGTTTAATCTGTTTTAAAGTTAAATAAAAATATAAATATGTCGTAATATTTCACTTTTTTTATGTACTTACAACCTTAGAAATAATTATTTATATTTAATTTGATTTGACATATATATTACTCATACCTACAATACTATCTTCACGTTCAAGCAGTTTTAATAATTTTATGGCAATGTATGTAATGTAGTTTTAGACGACTTATTGACAAAAGTATAGAAAATTTTATTTTATTTTATATTTTTAACGCAAACAAACTCACTAAATAACTAGCATAAGAGATTTTATTACTGAATAAATATGTTTGTTGATAAATGTGTTTTTTTATGAATAAATCAATAATTCCAACTTCGCACAATTATTGCACCTATGGTGTGAGCTCATACCAGAAGCACAATACATATATAACAGTAGGATGTCTTCATAGAAAGCTAGCATATGCGGTTTGTATGTGTTCACGCTAATACGCATGCACCGTAGCACACACCGACAACATTTTGGCCAGTGTTGGGCAAAATAATTGTAAAAACAATTACAATTACTTTTTGTAATTGTAATTGTTAATTGTTCGCCATACAAAATGTGTTCACAATCACATTTTACAATTACAATTTTTAATTGTAATTTAATTTTTAATTGTAATTGTTTATACAATTACATTTTGCCCAACACTGATTTTGGCCAACTACGGGTGAATATTGTAGCGCCTGTCAGAGTAGCACACGACCGCTTCCATTCGTCGTTAATTCGTTCGTCACATCGTCGTGAATACAATTAAATCGCATGAACGAACGTATTGTGTATAATGTACTTAGATGCCTAAATAATTTTAGTTATTGATATTTATGAATAACATAAAAATTCAATCATACGTTAATATTTACAAAGTTAAAACTATTTACACATTATCTCAAATAATAGACTTCCTCAGTTGCCACTTAGAAAGCTGTCATTGCTTAAAGTACCCACTGCAAACTGTCAGCATTGCCTCTTTGAATTATTATAATTTTAGTTATTTGAATCCATAGTTATCATTGTTCAACATAAGTACAAGAAATTAAATTTAACAAACATGAACAACATATGTCATTTGCAGTGTGAGTACTTATATCAAACTTGGCCAATTGGCCACAATGTTGGTGCCAACTTTATTATATTGTAGCGAGGCCGCCCGAATCGAGTGAAAGTAATGCAGTAGAAATGCGATCTCTTAGAAATATGTGCGATGTCACCCTTGCGGACAGAATAAGCAATGAAGAGTATGACAGGGAAGTACGATAGCGTTATTGTCAAAATGAATAAAGGAATACTTAGACAGTTCAGACACAAAAAATGAGTGATGAAACACTAACGGAGTAAATCTACAGAGCGATAGCCAGTGGTAAAAGCCAAGGAAGACCAAGGCAGGCTTACAAAAAGGAGGGTGATGAGATTTGAGGAAGCGAAAGAAGTATGTAAGAACCGCGAAACTTGGCGCTCCGTCGTCTTTGGCTACCCCGTTAGGGATACAGCGTGAAGATGTGTATATATATATGAAAAACATATCCGTTTGCATTGTTTTTATTATTGTGTACTATATGTGTAACTGAAAGAAATGCGCATATCTCATACCCAACGCAACGACCACACGTATTCGACCCTAAGTAGGCTTGATACGGTATGAAATGGAGTGTTTGGCTTGCCCGATGTATGCACGCCCACAAATACTCAAAATCGTGACGATATAGTGAGTGTGTATTGTCGGGGTGACTATCGAGTGAGTTCCAGTAGTGATGGCGAAATACGATAATTACAAGCTAAAAAGAGTGTGGAGCGAAATATTTGGTCTCGAATATTCACCCGCAGTTTCCCCAGTAAACTCGTGATCATGGTGCTTGCAACAGCATCGAAATATCGGGAAACTCAAAAATATTTAATATCGCGGTAAAAACCCGTTCATTTTATTGTAATAATGGATATAAACCTTGAGACTCAAAAAAAGGTTTTTTTTACCATTTATAGTAAGAGGTGATTCTTCACTCAAAAAATAATAACTTAAAAATTGATATGTGGTTTCACAGCCCGCTCTGAAATTTTAAATCGACCGTAGTCCTGACTGATTCCACCTACGCCGACGATAACGTGATACACTTGAAGCTACTTTAGAAACCTGTCGTGACTGGCTCAGGGAAAAGAATATTCTCAAGAATTTTAAATGACGTTTTGTCAGATTATTATTGATGTAAGACACCTATTGGCGCGCCTTAGGCCTAAATACGACTCGTATGGCTGCTTCTATAATTTTCCGTTGAACGATTTTATCGCCACGATTTTACCGTACACGATACAATTTTCAAGCAAAATGCTTCTCTATCCCGTCGCGTAAAGAGACGCTTTTTCGTTGACGATAAAGTCATGATCGTCCTATCGTCAACGCTAAAAGAACCGGGACCGTAGGTAGATACGGCTCGAGAAGAAGCTCTCGGAAAGAGTATGTAAAACTCAAATCGAGTACCTGTGCACCCCAGAAGGGGGTAGCAGAAGACCTGAACTAACTAAATTTATAAGTGTCTTCATTCAACTGCACTCATTTTGCTTTTTTTGCTTCCCTATGAAAAAAAAGGCCTGAAAAATTATGGTGATAAAATTGATCAACGAAGAATTATAAAAGCAGCCTATCTATACCATGACGGAAAATGGTATGAGCATAGCGCCCTCTTATGTCTTCATGCCCTCTCCGTAACCGCTCTCTATAACCTTGTGTGCGCGTGATGTGTGTACTATTACAATATGCTTATGGCTTTCTTTAATTAAAAATTATTTCAACAACCTTTAATTTTATACCTAAAAAAGTAGACCGGGCGCAAGACATTTGTACGATTATAATTGTCACTGTCGGTTTTTGTCAACTACAAAACGAACTGTTTATGTGAGAACACTGGCAACCGCAAAATAAAGTTTGGTATTCATAGATATGTACATATGTATTTATCCCGAAAAACTTAAAAGTTAAAATGAATGCCTACCGCTTTCATGGTCACTATTTACCCATAATTCCGTTACTAATATAAAAAGAGTATAAAGCTTTATAATAAATAAATATGTTTTTTTTTACCTATTGTAAAGCCACCTGTTCTTGGGAACGAAAGAAGAGTATAGACATTATCAGGATAAAGATGTTACTGTCACCTGTGAGTTCTTCTCTCAAATCTTAAAGTGTGGAATACATTTCTGTTATGAAAAACTTTTTATCCTATAATAATACACACAAATATACATATCCTTACGCTGTATCACCAACGGAGTAGTCTGAGCGGACGGAGGGCCGAGCATCTTAATAATAATATATTTAAATAAAGCATAAATTAAAGCGAATATCAAGTATTGAATATGACAGATATCTAGATGCTGCGATCTACAAAACCGTTAATTGTTCAAGTCATTGAGATAAATTGTACCAATTATTATTTTAAAAAAATAATAATTTAATACAAAAACTAATCGATTTCGATCGAGATCGAAATAACATAATGAGCCACAATTTCCTTTGAAGTCATATCCGCGCTATTCTTTCTTACAATTTGAAAATAGCCTTCACACAATCCGCATTTATTCGTCACATCTGCCAAGAAGGGTTGTGTTTGTTCGTTTCTGAATTTCTTATAACTATAACTTAAACCTACATATGAATGGTAGATTGACTCTGAGGTCAGACACCATTCTTGTTCATAAAACCTCTGCGAACAGCAACTATATGTAAGCATTTCCTCTAACAGTATTACACAAGAGACTTAAAAGCATTTCAAATTGAGATATAAAAATGTATGTCTTAACATGGTCTTTGTGACTTCGAATGAAGATATTCTACATATATATCTTCACGCTGTATCACTAAAGGGGTGATCCAGAGAGGACGGAGGGCCAAGCGTCGCTGTCCTCACTTCTTTCACTTCCTCAAATCTTATCATGCCCCTCACAAATTTTCACCTAGGTATGTAAGTGCTTTTGACATTTTCGTCAGGTAACACTCTATTTGATCTAAGTAAGTCAGCCTTGGATATTATCATACTCAGAAAGTCAGAAGTCTCCGAAATGGGCAGCCCTCGATGTTCAAACTAAATCTCGTGTAGGTAGCTACACTTCAAGTTCTAGTAACGTATTCTGAGTAGCTATTTAAGATCACATTCCAAAGGTAGAAAATATATACATATTTTAAAGGTCAGCTAGTAAAACTGCAAGTAGAATATGATAACAAACTCCAGTTGAAATATTACTCCATGTAACAAACCTATCTATTTAAAAACATTTCGGAATTTTTTGCCTCTGTGTTCTTGCCGGCGTCAAAGGTCCAATTATATTGTCGTGTAGTAAAAAGCGAACAAATTCAGGTAAATCCTCAAGTTTGTAACTGATAGATTAAATATGTTATGTTAATCTAGGTACTCGTATTTACCTATTTAGGTAGGTCAATGATTTAGGTTAACCTATCTCGGATCTATTGAAAGCTTTTAGGTAAACTGAAATTTAAATAAAATTGTTATTTAGTTCTGTGTTAGTGCATAAGGCGTTAAATCGTCCTATCATAAGGCGAAAATTGAAATTTTGAAAGCACTTTACAACAACTACTGCTTACGTGTTTTTATAATCGATGACTTTTATTATTATTGTGTTGTCAATGAATGAATTTGTTTTTTGATAGAAAACTTTTGAATAGTTAAAAAAACTAGAATAGTTAATCGGAGTCTAAGGCGATCGCGAAGTGTAGCGAAGCGATCCTAACTATAGACTCTTAACCTAACTGCCAGAAGTAGTTTTTGGGTAGAAAAGATTTCGTGAAGCGAAAGTCTGAGTATTATTATTATTATTATTATATTATTAAATTTTGTTTCTGAAATTTGATTAATACCGAAAACACCATCTATACAGGCATAATTTTGGCCCTATTGTTTACTAGTTAATAACTAGTTAACAATATCTGTTGTCAAGTGTCAAAACGAGAATTATTATAAAGCTTAGCAAACATTTTTCGCAGTTCTTTTGCTTTCAAGTATTTCTCAAAAATAGATTTTTCCTAGATATCTTCGAATTAATGTTGCTTTCGATTGATTTTAGAGTATATACTTTACCTAAAACTGTCGTCGTGTATAATATTTACACTCTTTCATCCACCTATTGATATTAATTTATTCATTCATAGTGTCGCGTGTACAGAGTCATGTGTCATCAGTTACACCAGGCTAATGATGCAGAGGCAATGTTGACACGTGCCACGAATATTTCATGGCTGACCAGGGGTACATGAGTGCTGAAACTAATGGTTCTTGAACTTATTAATTAATGATTCCGAAGCAGAGATAAAAAACCCCGGCACAAAATCTAATAAGCAATTACCCTTATAAAAGAAAGTTCTAAGTATGACAGAACCGATTTCGTTATACATATTATGTAACTAAGAACTGAATACTTAATAATTCGTAATTTCGTAGACTAGGAACGTTTGGAAAATTGCAGATGTCAAAAAAAACGCGTGTCAAAAAAAAGTGCCTAGACACACTATACAACCAACGGTGTCTTACTACTTACATAAAATTTATCTTTTTCATCGAGGGTTACGGTACGCTTATTACGTAACTTGTAGCCGGCATGCGACAGCCAATATCGCGCGATATCTGCTGTCAAAATGAGAATTTGCGTAAGGTATTTTGTATAGTGGCGCTAAATCTACCGCGAAAAGCGCATTTTACGGTCATAGAATAATAGATACGCAATCGTCATACATGGTATCAATTGTATCGACTACAATTAGTCGCTGGTCGCGCAATGATCGCGTGACTGTCGCTGTCTGCAAAATTTTTCCATAATAACCTGCGGTATTGTCTTTTTATTTGGCTGATTCGATGCGGATAGGATTTACACTGGAGACAGAATACTTTACGTGCACTGCGCCTTCAGCTACTTTTAATGTTTCTGGAGGAATATAAAACTTTAAAGTTTAAACTCATTATCCAAATTCACATCACAGACTATGTTGTAAGTTATTACTTGTGAGTATAACATATATAGTTGTCGTTGCACAACTACACTTGGAATTAATTTCTTTCATACTAATTTCAATACCACAATTTGTTTTGTAGGTTAACTTTTCGAAATCGAATAAATGCTTGTTCATGTGATTTATACATATGTATTTTTTTGAGCCTTAGATTGCCTTTCTTAACACAAAAGTTTTAGATTGTCAAACGTATATTTAATTTTTTTTTATTAGCAAAGAACAAAATTTCAAGTGACAGCTCTTTTCAATTCACTAGAGGTTAAATTACTAAAAATCCATTTCTAGTGCATGCCCATATTTATATCCATGTACATACATATACGTATAGGAGGTACATAGAAGGAACCACTGTGAACATTTCAATTTTCTGAATACAGTACTTTGGGATGTGAGTTGATGTCAGTCAATAATTGATCAGTTTCTTCTATTATTTGTGGAGGTATATAGAAAATGGACAGATTGTTTTTATAGTATAATATTTTATGAGCGCGTGTGATCGATCACGCTGCAGTTTCGCTGTAACATTTATTGTACGCAGCACGTGCGCGTGCGCACTGTCATTACTATAAAATTAATAGTCTCATTGATTGCTGTGCATTATTGTCATGTTTCCGGTAATAAACAATTTATTATTTTATTCTATCCGTATGTCCACTTATTACTATATGGTTGAATGATCAACTAATGATTACGACGACACGTGTTTTCATTATTTGCACATAAATAATTCTTTTACACGTTTTAAAATTGTTCTTGTCTATAAAGAGACGTCTTAACATTCATTAGAAATGCATAATTAGGCATCGTACAGAAAGTACAGATCTACTGTAAATAGTTCAAAAGAAATTATAGAATTTATGTACAGGAAGTAACTTCGAAATACTTTCATTAAGATCGCGATCTTCACTAAAGTTGATCGATAACAATTTTTTTTTTACTTATCAATCAGATTTTCGTTGTTTTTGTTGTGATTATATCTACGATAGCTAGGTTCGATCACAACAAAAAATATTTAAAACTCCTTTAAATATCGAACGAAAATTCAATTCTTCCAATTAGAGTTGTTGTACCTATCGATATGCGAATTAGTAAAAATCATTAGACAAAACAAAAGTCAGTAGACAGTGTGCATCAATATTCTGTCCTGACTAATGAATCATGATGCAAGTGAAATATTTGTGTATTATATGTATATAGTACATATTTATTTGTGTTTTCCTTCAAAGCCGAAGTTCCTGGATTCTTTCTACAGCAAAGTAAAGTTAAATAATGAGTTTTCTTTATTGGCATAATCTTTAAGTACTTGGTACTACCCTGTTTGTTTATTAATAGTTAATATGTACTAGTCTTATACTACTACTAACTTAAAGATCAGTTTTGGACTCTAAATATGAGAAATTATAGAATTTATGTTATCCTTGTGCGTAATTTCTAATTAATACGATTTTGCAGTGCACTTCTAGATACAGCAGTTAAAGATAGTACCTAGTACAAATTATTGCAGCGCATCGGACGTTACGATTACAATCATTTAGAACCATATATGTAAATTATAGGTACTTATATTTCGGACCTTATTTGGTGCGACAACCGGCAGCGGATATTTCATTGTTATATTGAATATTAATTAGCTAAAACACTGTACCAAGTGTATGACAAAACATTTTTAAAGACACTTTTGTTATTATAACGTTTAGATAATACACGTAAAGTTTTAAATGTAGGTATAATATAAATTTTTATTGCATTTTGTAATGAGATGGATAGACGGATAAAGCGAGTGTACATTGGTGAAAATATTTCTCGCAGCACTAGTTATGAGATATGACTTATGATAGGTTTACTGAGTATATAATTTACAAAATCGGTTTGAAAAATAAAAATCCGAATTTTAAAATTTATTTTTAACATTTTGCACATTATTCCAACAATATCTTATTTCAAACTAAACTAACAAATCACTCAAAGTACAAAGTAGGTATGTGCACCATGTAAGCAAGGTTTATTTCAATATTATTTATCCTGTTTTAGTCAATACAATTTTACTTTCGTTGGACAGGGACAGCAATAGAAAAGCAAATGTCAATGCAAGGACTCAATAACACCTTTCAATAAGGTGTGTTTAACCATCTGCAAATAATCCTTCAGATCAAATAAAAGTCATGCAACTTATTACTGAGTTGATTTGTCATAAAAGGTACAAGGTTTTGTAAAATTTAAAAACCATGGTAGAAATGCATTAGTGATGAAATATTGTGAATATAATAATTTGTAAGTAGGTACATATGGACCAGAAATGGGTACACGCGTCTTCTTAGTACTTAGTAAATTAATAAAATGACAAGGAAATACGTCATACCTGTACATGCGAACCCAGCGTCAACTGGTGGAAACATTTTATTTAGTGTTTGAAAACAGCAAATCAAAATTTTCTAATTATTATAGACCTCCACTAGTGTCTTTGCAATACGTGACACTGGCAGAATTAATGTGCGTATCGAATTAGAAGCCATTTTTTTTAAACTGAAGTTGAAGTTAGTGCTTTACAATTTAGAAGGGACTTATAGACGGTAATCTTCGCTTTAAAGGTGGATCTTTAATCGTCATAAATTAATACCAGGAAAATATTTCCCCCTTCGGCGTCTTCGGGAATTTAGTACTTAATTTCCCTGCCGACCTTCGACAAACAATAATTGTAAAACATTTATTTATATTTTAAATTATGATAATTTTCGTCTAGCTAAAATAATAATAAATAATATTTTGGTTTAGCTAGACCAAGAACATAGATCTATACTTATATTATGAGCAGATTGTCATAATAACAAACTTCGTCCCTTGTACGGGAGACAGCGCCGATTTATATATATGTATTTTAAATCGATAAAATTACTGGTCCGCATTTTATAGTAAGTATGAAAAAAGACATGTCCATGGCTGGCGTCCGGAAACTTAACAAGCAGCTCAATCAAATTGTATACGTAATTAACATCATCTCCATAGTCAGAACTATGGACGTATCCAGTATTTCTGTTAGGGGAGGGATAATAATGACCAAAAACACACGATATAATATTTCGCAAGCTTTCTTACACTGTAGCTGGGAATCGAAGACGCTTCAACCGCATTTCGAAAAATGAAGTTGTCAGGATCTAGATACGTTCTAAGTTGGTGATAGACTAGTCATCTGTCGTAATAAAGTAATAAGAATATAGCGGTCAGAAGTGAATGTTCTTAACTGCATAATCCGATATATATTTGCCTACTACGTTGTAGCATCTCGTATGGGAAGTGAAAAGCTGTCTGAGAAATGACTGCTGAGTTATGCAAAAAAAAATTATTAATGAACTTTCTACATGCACATATCTACATACAAACGTCTTAAACAATTATTATTCTATGCTATTTTCATAAATGTCTCCTTATACAAGGTAAGAATTACGATATAAATATATTTTACATTATAATGTTAAATTTCGCATAGAACCTTTCAATCGTCCATCATTCGACTAAGATCACTTAAATTGGCATGAAAATATCCATTAGCAAAATATATATTTTCAGCCTAATAGTTGATAATTTGCAGATTTTTTAAATGATCCCAGCCACCCTTTTGCCCCCCGCCCTAGATTCGCATATGGTTAGAACCAGTTTGCAATGAAACAACATCCTGACATCTATCTTTACAAACTGGGTAAATAAGTAGTCTGCAGCTCCATAGCCGTTCCTTTACCTGTTCATATAGCAAAATGTTAATTGTAAGTGCTACATGAAAAAAAAATTCCTAAACGTGAATGTTTTGTAGGGTTCCTTAGATAAAATGGAAAAAAACGGAACCGTTCAATTTTGTCATATCTGTCTTTCTTTCTGTCTGTTCGTCCGTATGTAACAGCTATTTCATTAGTCATCTTTACACCCACTGAGTTGAAATTTGATACAGCGACGTAAATAATTATAATTGGTAATAGAAACTAAAACAAAAGATTAAATAACGGGTTCGTATTTTTTTTAATTTAATGTAAGTGGCTACGCAGGCCACGCCAGACCTATATCACTGCGACCAATATTGATCTATTGTAATCGCCACCATGTTACAAAGCATCATCAAGGTCCCACTACAATCAAAAACCGTAGGGTATTCCTTGGAGTGATGTGCTGAACCTCTTCCATACTCAGAATGTACTGGCCGAGGCAGGATTGACGAGTGCTCATCAGTGGTCCGCAGTCACACAAAATGTGCATAGGCGTTTCATCCGCCTCTTGGCGGTACCGGCACATGCTTTTTTAAGCAACAATGCTTAGTAAGTGCTCTAACCAAGTTACGCAAGTTGCTCCGGCGCATCGCAAGTCATCTTGTGATTATGTCTTTATTAAGACTTTGGAATGCTCCTGCTCTGGAATGTTCTGCCAATACTAGCAAGAGGTTTTGAAACATGACTTCCACAAAATCAATTGGGCCTAGCTTTTGGGAATTCCTCAAAAAGGTTATGGATACAAAAGTATGATTTTGGCTCAGGCCCTTGCGAGTTCGTCAGCATTTTCATTACCTATATATAATGCCTGCATGAGCAGATATCCATCCAAGAATCACTCTGTTATTATCCAAAATGTAATATATTTCAAATTTTATTTCACGAAACTTTAAGTTAATGCGTGTCCCACACGATCCTGGCTGGTTTTTTTACTTTCGTATTGACGTTTTCAATATTTTTTTCGCGCAATGTATTGTTTATCTTTTAAGACAAAAAACTTGCCTAGTTGTTACTGTACTTTTATTGTCTAGATACAGACTATTCTCCTGTCAATTAGCGGTGATGAAATATTGTAATAAAAAGTTGGTCACGACATGTAATTATAGAGGTTAATGTTGGAACTTGAAACTAGTAAACCAATTTCAAAAATCTTTCCCTGTAATCGTGACATTGGCGTTTAAATATGTTACGTTGTGTCCCGCAAAGGTCTATATGATACTACTATAAGGCTAAACAATTTTTACCTCAAGTTGACATCGATATTTTTAGAGATATCTATATATAATTTGACGCACATAAGTAAGACATTAGGTATTTATGGTTATTATTATAATATTTTAAAGTTAATAGACGGAATTAAGCTTAAAATATATTAATGAACTTGAAATGAGAAAAAAGGAATTAATTATCATAACATAAATATAGAAGACGCAATACGCATGGCTAAATCCTCTGTACGACGCGAGATGAGACCTTTTCTGCATTTTTCCTGCTCTAAATCATAAAAATATGTATTACCGTGATATTATGACTATGCTCTGAATAGACAGATTTTTGTGCATCAGGTGGTAATCGGCTCTAAACATGAACCCACGCCAGCCATTTTCAAAAGGAAAGAAAATATGAAAATTAAGAAATTAAATTGCTATTTTCTTTCTTATTGTTAAACGTTTCTGTCTATATTTTCATTTTTGTTGTTTTAACTTTATTTATCTAAACTCAGTGTCATCTTCCGTGTCACTTTCAATCTGATAGTGTTCAAACTGTAGCCTTGCGCCTGATGGAATTTCCCATCAGCAATGGCGAACTTTTATATTAAACAAATTTTTAACTTTAGCGTCTTATTACCCCCTTTCCAAAAACGCCAATACAGACTGACTTTAATTTATAAACACTTTCTTGAAAACCAATTTTCATTTTTCTAACTTCCAAAATAACAAACACCCTCATCTTAACCCCTTAGGACAGGGATAGCGAACCTTTATTTATCTATGCGCTTTTTTTCCCTAAGAAATATTTCATCGCACAATCATGTCTTAGCCATTAATGAAAAAACAAACAACAATTGTATTTGAAAACATTAATTGTTTCCTAAATCATTTAGTTACAGCCGCGCCCCAATTATTTTGTCGCGTGCCATTGGTTCGCCATCGCAGCCCTCGGGGATGAGTTTTCAAAAATTTTGTTACTTAGCGCACACTCACATTATATATAGTATAGAACTCCTCCTTCCATGCTTCTAAACTGCTTTCAGTTTAGGCTGTGCGTTGGATCTCATTCAGTCAGTTTTTAAAGTGATTATTGATGTCTTACAATTGATTTTGTTATTAAATTATGTTAAATACAGGTATATGTTTTCATTTCCATAAGAATAAATAAAAATGTGTACAATGAGATAAATGTTCTGATTGGATAAAGATCAGAAATAATAAGAATTTTTATGGCATGTTGTATAATTGGTATATATCATATACATATGTATACCGAGAAATTTCAATTACAATCAGCTTTTTGTACTCATATTCTAAAGTAGCTATGATTATCGACTGACGTTATGTTAAAGCCAACAATTTAGTAGCCCCATAAACTAAATAAAAAATAAATATAAGTAATGACAGCAAAAAATCGCGTCAAAGTGCAGAAATGATTCGCAGTAGGGGCCTCCGGGCGTGAGACAATAGGACAATACGGGACCACTTCCGATACGAAGGCGCAGGCGCAGGTAACGCGAGGTACTGTCTGCAACGAAAGCTAGTGCAATTATCGCCATTAGCGTAAAATAAATACCAAACTGTAATTTTATTTAGTATTCCGTTTCAAAATGTTTATAAAATTAACACTTATGGAACTACATTGGTATCTGTCTGTCGCGGTAGTTTTTTTTAGAGACTATTGGACATAAATAGCTTAAATTAAGACAGATGTTTTATAAGACATAACTTTAAAAATGTAGTGTTCGCTTTTTGTGCTTTAGTAGTGGGTGCCACACAAACTAGGGAGCACACATACTCTAAGGCAATTCAGAAGAGGTTGTTTGTTGAATGGACCTAGTTAAAAATATAGCTCGTGGTTTCTCTACTTGAAATGCTGAAAAATTACCAATTACCACTTTGAAATATTATACATATATAATGTGTTTTTAATACTGTGCGAAATAAAAACAGAATTGCGTTGCTCTGAAAAGAGAATATTTTGAGTTTTTTATTACACATTAAATATTGCTTAACTTATTACATTATTTCTTTAAAGTAATAACATATTGATATCTTACCTGAAAAGAGAAACAACATTTAAAGCTACTATTTCACACTTTCCTTTTAATCCACTCTGATATTTTAAATTTATTGCGTACAGTCTTTCAATGAAACATAACCTCTCTCTTTAACCCACAGAATACTCCTTTATACTTTCAAGCTACGTCGACAGAGCTGTCATGTCAATGCGCGGCAAGTTTAAATTAAATGAAGGGCGAAGAACTTCCTTTACACATATATAGTCATAACTTATGTTTCAAGACTCTAGTAATTTAAAAAAATCACGACTCGAACAGGTGTCCATAAATATAGCCTACGTTGCTGTCTGTACCGGAAGTCGGCGCAGTGTAAGTGCTCATTGTGACTGTTTCCGCCAATTTTACGATCTCGGTTGCGGAGATGAATAGTGAATATTTCGCGCCTTGTACAGCACTTGAAAACTTTAAAAATATTTTTACCACGTACACTCTACCTACATCTTTCCTTATTAAACATAATGTGTATGTTAAACTGGTGCTTAAGAGGGCGTACAAAGGTACACTAGCGCCACTCCTTTAAAAAAAATATTATCTCGTGACTGAGAAGGAATTATGAATAACGTCTCAATAAGGACCCTCGGTAAGTGTGTCTAGAATGTTCTGATAACTTTTATAAAGTTTCGTATTGAGACACGATCCAACAAAATTCGATCTAAAGAAAAGCGGCCACATTCCTCTAGATCCTATTTTATTGCTTCGTGTCTCAATATGAAACTTTGGAAAAGGTATTAGAAAATTCTAGACACACTTACCGAGGGCCCTTATTGAGACGTTATTCATAATTCCTTCTCAGTCACGAGATAATATTTTTTTAAAGGAGTGGCGCTAGTGTACCTTTGTACGGCCTCTTAACAAAATAATTGGAAAGAAAACTACAAAGTGGCCAAAACTCAACGGGTCCTACGTATGCTGATTCATCCCTTATTAAAAACGTATTCTGTGTTGCAATAACCTAGAAGAAATTCTTTTCTAGTAATGAAGCCACTTTTTGTACGGTGTTACTACTTTTATTCTATCTGTGCATTTGTTATTTGTTAAAAAAGTATAAATACATTTATTTGGTACAATGAAGTTGTACTTTGTATGCTGGTGTAAGAAACAAATAGGCAAATTAGAATTTTTACATATTTGACTTCGAACTAAGTTTTTTCAATTTCGATCACCAATTTTTACAATCATAAAGTTACTTCAAAACATGAGGAAGTTATAGGCTTTGGAAACTAAGCTGCTATCCCATAAAATTATGCTTTTGCATTGGCTCTGGCCGTACCAAATTTATAAAATGATAAGTATTTAATAAGTAGTAGATAATATAACAAGGGAATAAAATATTTTTACGGCGAGGTGTTAATTTCAATTCAAAGCGGAATGAAGGATTCTAAAGTAGAATCCAGCGCTGCGAGGTATTCAACGTACGTCGTCCGAGGTAAAATAACTTTGCTACCGAGTGATACACTGTACTTTTCATTCTCTCCTATGACAAAAATAAATAGGAGGCGCTGTTAGACATCTACAAACACAGGTCTATCACGGTCATAATAAATTTTAATGTTCATTTCTTTTCATTTCCTCTCAGGCGCGCGTCCACGCGGCGCCACGTAATCAACCAGCAACATTTTTCATATAATAACTTCATTAATATAATTTGACCTCTTGGATCGCGATGCAATGAAGCACAATACTCATGTTTTTTAAATAAACTCATTTCTACCTTCTTTCGCATTTATAGAAGAACCGATCATCGTTTTTCGAATAGACGATGATTTATTTTTTAAAATCTATCTAAATGATCTAAGACTTCAAAATTTTACACTTTTGCCTCTACAGCCCTAAAATTTCCGGCGAAATAATTTCGGAGATGGCCAAATTGACCTTGAGACCTACTCTCTTAATTCAAATCTTTAATTCTTCTATTTAATGCATAAATAATTATTTGAACGTGTTAGCTCTACCACCTATACCTATGTGAGTTAGTTGGATGAGTTAGGTATCTATTATGGTTTTCAAGTTTCCTTGTGACATTTTCAGAGACAATCAATTATGATGGACGGATATATATGAAAGTAAAAGTGGGTGATCTTGCGGTGATCTATTAAAGATTTTTTCTTTTAGAGTATGAATTAAAGAGTGAAATTACAACAAAAATTTGCAATAAAATATCGATTGTGCAACAAATATTTTACACGTAGGTATTAAGTAATAAAATGTTGACTGTGAATGTAGTAATATTGAAATTATCTCATTATTATTAGAACGTAACATATACCTACTGAAATTATATTGCTTAAAAACACCACACATATAAACATTTATTTGATTTGGTCATAAATTAACTTAATCATTTACTACTCTACTATAATAAATAATTATTTTTTTAAATTACATGGTAAACAGAGGGGTCGAATTGAATTGGAACAATAAGCAAAATATTGCCCCATACGATCACGTAATTTGTATCGGAAATCATTACGTAGCAAAAATTTTTAATTGAAATATGCAAGCCAATACTTGGGCGCTTACACCGTGAAATTAGGGGCCAATAATACTGTTCATTTTTTAATAAATAATCTGAGCAATATGGTGTCGTTAGGCCCGTATTTATTAATGATTAAAGGAAGAAATAAAATTACAGGTTTACCATTGGGTTTTGTTTTGACGTCGGTTACACGCGATTCGGAAGAATTTTTGTCTGGTCTGAAAACTTTCAAACCTTTCAAAGTATATAATTTATAAGCTATGTAACGATATTAAGTTTCGTCCTGCCTGTCTTTGTAGTTAAAAATATAGAGTGAAAATGCACATATGGTCACAGATCCTTATTTGCGGGGGATACGTTCCGTTTTGTCGGGAATAGAGAAATTGTCGGGAATGTAGAGGATGTGTTAAAATATTACAAAATATAGTAAATACGAACTATCATAATAAAAGCAATTTAACGAGAGATTTAAAAAAAGCCAGTATTTTTTCTCGTTAAAATAGTCGTACTAATAACTCTGTCGGATCTTCAACCCTTGCTGGACTGTAGTTAGACCCATCAAAGTTATTTTGATAATAACACTATCGATGATAAGCTACTGAATAATATTGTAGAATGACCATCTGATTAACGTGCATGTACAAGGTTATTTTGAAAGGATGGGTAAATATGCAAGGGTATTAAGTGCACGTTACAATGGAAAACTTGCGTTCTACAACTTCGCCACAAGTCAATAGTTCTAGTGTAACATCTCAAATTTAAAAAAATTAAACCGACTTCAAAAAAGAACACTGAAAAATATGAAATAACTATCCCTTACTGATCGAAACTTAAGTACAAAAATAACTTTATAAATACGATACAAATACCCATATAATTAAATTTGACAGTTACTGAAGTTGGTGCCAAGCCTTCTAAATTAATAGACTTTCCGTTGTCGAACATTGATTGAAACCAAAGCTTCAATACCAGTGAAATTTCAATGGGACTAATCTGGAAGTGTATACTTTCGAACAAAATAAGAATTTTCCAAATCGGTTCGTAAATGACGGGGTTATGAGGTAACAAACATAAAAAAAAAAAACTTACAACCGAATTGAGAACCTCCTCCTTTTTTGGAAGTTGGTTGAAAAATAAAGATGAGGCAACATAAATATCAGCGTTTTTACGTTGAAATATAGGGCATAATGATGATAAGGTTGTACATTTTTTCCTATTAAATGAATGTTTTTTTTGTATGGTAACAAAATAAATGTATATCATCATATAATCCGCCGAGGTCATAACAGTCACCTGTGACATGTTATGACCTCGGCGGATTTATACCTTTTTTCGCATCAACCTTCTATAATTTTCAATAAGTTTTCAGCTTTCCTACTATGACATAAATGCAACCGACTTTTTAAGGTTATAACCTAATCAAAGATACACTGCACATTTTTCATCCCTCAGTTACTTGTATGGAACGCAACTTGTATGGAGCGCGTATACACAGCGAATTTGGCACGTATACACCAGTGATTTCGCAGCGTATCTACAGCGAGTTCGCCGCGTGTACACAGCGAGTTCGGTACGTGTACATGGTGAGTTCGCCGCGTGTACACAGCGAGTTCGGCGCGAATACATAGCGAGTTCGCCGCGTGTACACAGCGAGTTCGGCGCGAATACATAGCGAGTTCGTCGCGTGTACACAGCGAGTTTGTCATCAATACATAGTGCGAGTTCGCCTTGGATACACAGCGATTTCGCCACGTGTACACAGCGAGTTCAGAACGAGTTCACGAGTGTAGCCAGTGAGCCAGTTGCTTGTACTCGCTGTACGATCGCATCTATAACAGTCTAAAAGGTCAAAGCAGCATACGTAATCTGACAATGACGTCGGCGGCTTTTGTCAAAGAACTTTCGGCTTAGCGGAAATAAGATATTATGTTTGTTTATTTACTTTACTTTACTTTGATGCCTGTTTATAATATATTAATATAGATTAGTCCGTTGATGCGGTGGCAGAGCATCTATTCTAAGCTGAAATCTTTAGTTAGAAAACTCCGGTCGGGTCATTTTAGGAAACGAACTTTTCAAAATTGGCTTGGAGTTTGAGTGTTACTGGGGTCTCCTCTAGTTCGTTGTGCGATATTCGTAGCACAAACCTAGTGGGTAATGTGTACACGATTTGTGTAATTGTCTGGACTATTATTATTACCTACTTGTTTGTTTTGATAGGTTACTAATAAATAAATACATATTATTTAAATAAAAACAATACGTATTTGTACAAGTACATTGTTTTTTGTAACGGGTGTCCGGTAGTGTTGCCCATGAAAAAAAAGACAGCGTGACAGCTGACTGTTCAAGGTTATTAAAAATGAAGCCTACATGAACTAGTGTGTTTTCATTGTTGAAAAAAAATTTAAAAATCATGAAGATTTGGTGTCATTCATTGGCAATTTTCGTACAGAATACGGTCGGAATATTGATTTAACTTCAACTGTGAAGAGGTCATTTGAAATGCTCTGGGAGCTCAGGAATTTTAAAGTCTAAGTTTATGCCAACAAATCTACGTCCACCCTAACCTTGAAGGAGGAAACTGTGCGCTGTATCAACGAAATTCGGCGGCATTGCATTTGGTATTTATACAAAAAAGGTCATAAACATTTCTACAAGAGTGCATATGTGCCAGCAAAGCCGTGGAGACCATTTACTCAATGTGCTATTTCATACCATAACCCTTATACAGTAATAAAAATACTATTTTTGTTAAAAACTTGTATTTTCCATCGAAATTACTTTTTGCGTGAATTTTGGGACACCCTGTATAAGAAAGTGCGCATAAACAGTTTCTGACACCTTTATATTATAGACGGGCAGCTAGGTGCAGATTTTTTCGATCAATCGAATCACGTATGCCCTTCAGGATTTTCGTCATTTAGTAGGTGTAGATTAACGACGCGGGTGTGCGAGATCGTGATCGCGGGATATGCCTCGTACAATTGAGTTTCAAATTGATAAAAAAAATCAATTTTTAATCAATTGAATCACGTATGCCATGCACGTTTACTGATGATTTGTAAAAAAAAATCCAGTGGAAAACCATCGGCATACTTGTAGGGCGGGTCTTTTGGGCTAAGATCTTCGCTTACATTTCAAAAAAAATGATTTTTATTAATCGAATCACGTATGCCATGTGTACCAAATAATCATTTTGATGACAAAATTCAGCGGAAAACCCTCGGCATACGTGTAGCGCGGGTCTCGAGGATTAGTGCCTACTATTACTTTTGTAATTTTTTTTTTCTATTTTAATCAATCGAATCATTCACGAAACCTATTGCAAAATTCAGTTTATACCTTTAAATAAAGGTATACAAAATGGCATACAATTACCATGGGTCAAAACTGCAAAAAAAATTCAGAAAAGTTGCAAAATTTTGAATTTTTTTTACCCATCGAATCACGTATGCCCTTCGAGATTTCACCTTCTAATCATGCAATTGTTCCAAGTTCCAAGGGGCATACAAATCGTGCTGGGCAATCATCGTATAAAATTCGAATAAATGCAGTTATAGAAGCATAAACCTACGATCGCGCTTAGGCAGCAGTATGCAACTTCAGCAATTTCAGCTATTGCAACATACATGAATTTATTATAAATAAGACACACATTACTTTAGTAAGCCAGTCTCGTGTAATTTGTCTAATAATATTTTAGTATTATAAATTAATGTAATTATATTAAATAAATAAATATTTTATTTTTTTTAAAATGTTTCGGTTACCAACACTTAACTGGCGCAGTCGGTAGGATCACGGCACTATTACGACTTTTAAAATCAAAGTCTAAAGTGAACGGTATTAATCGTTGCTACCGCGAGTTGAACTTCGAACCTGTTGGTGACGCACTACGTACAGAACTCTGGAAAATTGGATAACTGTACCCATCGAGACCCGGTTGGAGATGCAAAGGATGCTGTGGTGAGTACTCTTGACCTTCCAAGTTGCTATCCCGTGCTCTATTTCCAATCGTTATATGTATATAAATATTCACGAGAGTGTTTGTTTGTCTATAGGCTGACATCGCTAGCTCACGCTCTTTTGTTATTATTAAGTACAAGTGCACTATTTATTAAATAAAATGGCACTTACTGACTTCGATTCAACGTTTAAATATATGTTGGATTTAATGCCACGTTACGATGGGAATCCTAAAATATTAAATTACTACATACGCGAAGTAGATACTATAATAAATTTAGTGACATCGCCGCCACAAACGGATGTAAAACGACATCCCATTTTTTTATGTTTAATTAAAAGTAGACTCAGTGGCGCGGCTATAGACGCTATAGCATATGAAGAGTCATTGAATTCGTGGGATGAAATTAAAACTGCTTTAATTAGAAGATTAGGAGAACCTCGAAACGAAATTCAAGTAATGCAGGAACTCTCTCGCATGCGCCGTCATAAATCAGAGGATGCAGAATCCTACGGAAAAAGATTGCGAGAAATGCTAGATACTTTATACAATATAGGTAAGCACAATGATAAAAGCTATTACGAAAATATGGTTATTGAACAATATATAAACCAATTAGATTTTCATGTATCTTTTGGCGTAAGAATAGCGAAACCCATAACATCAGAATTAGCTATTGTAGCTGCTAGGCAAGAGGAGGTACGCTTATCTTTTAATAGAAATATGTCTCTTAACGCACCATCAACATCTCAGGTTAAGCCAAGAACAGATCTACCAAAAATGAACCCTCATTATACGAATAATCATCGACCATTTAACAACCATCCATTAAACCACCAACCATTTAATAATCAACCATTTAGTCAGCAACAATTTAACACACAACGTACTTTCATGCCACAACAAAATAACTGGTCACCTGAGTATCGACAACAATGGGTACAATCTATGCTGCCATGGAAAAATCGATCATCAGGGAATTTCCGCCAATCTGGTAATTATAGAACACCAAATAAAGGAACCCAACCAAATGTTCCGCAGCAGGTTCCACAACAAATAAATCCACCTCAGAAAAGTTCAGACGTTACTATGAGGTCAATAAATAAACCAGAAAAGCCTCAATTTGCTTTCGAGGAATTATACTATACACCGGAATCTGGATATGAAGAATACGATGGACAATACAGTCAGGATGAAATGTATGAGCCTCAGAATAAAGAACGAGATGAATATGACTCAGGATTTTATTGTGGACAAAGACGACAACGACCAAAGCTAGTTAAACTGAATTATCAAGATAAAGATCACTTAGGATATATTGACATACCCGAATTTAAAAGTAAATTTCTCATAGATACAGGAGCATCATGTTCAATGATTTCTCCAGACGCTATTCGAGGTACAATATTTGAAAACCTTGTTGAATTTGAACCTTTTTAAGTAAAAACAGCCCATGCTAAAACTAAACACAACTACATTGCACATTTACCTTTACCACCCGTGTTCGAAAGTGATTTGGTTCATAAATTTCTAATATTTAATTTTGACAATAAATATAAAGGTCTTATAGGATTAGACTTATTAAAAGTTCTATCTTGTAATGTAGATTTAAAAAACAAAATATTACGCACTTCATCTACCGTCATTCCGATGTTCTTTGATTATCCTACAAAACAAGTAAAAATAGAACCAAAATGTGAAAAATTTATGATCTTTAAAACCAATTATACAGACGGACAATATATACATGACGATATACATTGGGATAAGTATTTAAAATCACCAGCTGCAATTGTACGCGTTGAGAACGGTACATTTCAAACGTCGATCATTAATTTTAGTGATAACAAGAAAGTTATATGTAATAAAACTAAAATTGAATTAGAACCGTATAGTTATAATGACAAAAACAATTTTAAATTATTACGTAGACCTCATCTTGTTACAGGATCATTGTCATTACCGGGACCTTCATGCTCAACGCAAGAGCAAAACTGACTATCACTCCCATAGATAGTACAAATGGTATACTTTTGCTTAAACAAGGCCAAGTAATGAGACAGACTAATGTAATAAACCTTGCATGTATTTATAATATAACCGATATTCATTTTACATCTTTAAAACTCACATCATTATATGCGGGTACAAAGTTGGTAGAAGAAAAGTTCACTTCTTATGAATTACATAAGGCATATAGGGATCAAATAGAACATATGTTAAATGATATTGATAAGAAAATAGCGTTTATTTTACCAAGTATTAGAGTTAAGCGTGGCCTCATAAATGGGCTAGGTTCGGTAGTAAAAGCAATTACTGGCAATTTGGATAATGATGATGCAATTAAATTCGAGAAGGAATTTCTTAACATCCGTAATCAGATTAACGGCATACATAATTCACAAGAACAATCATTAGTCTTAGCTGAGAATACTAGTAAAGAATTTAGTCATCAATTGAGTAAAATAAATAATAATCAATTAAACTTAGCCGCAGTGTTGCATAATACTACTGATAGTACTAATATACTTATAAGACAATTGAACTTTTTAAATATATATGTGCAAATAGATTTTAGTTTACAAATTATACTAGACAAGCTAATGATGTTAGAAGACGCTATGACTTTCGCACAATTGGGAATAATGCACCCCCGTATATTAAGTTCTAGAAATTTAATATTAGAAATATTAACTCTAAAAAGTAATATAAAAGAATTTAGACCAGTAGCTGACATTCACGTTAATAATATTCACGAAATAGAGAAATCCATAAATGTCAAAGCCTACAGTACTAGACAAACGCTGACGTTTATATTAGAAATCCCATCTGTAGATCCTAATATATATGACTATACACCTCTATTCCATTCCCAATCAAAATCAATTAACTATAATTCCACCATCCAAATACCTAGCACTTGGAAGCGATGAGTACGCCTACATGCAAGAAGACTGTCGAACAATCAGCGACGGCCTACAACTATGCAAGCTCATCAATAAACAACCCATTGAAAATTCTGAAGATTGCATTATATCGCTGATACAACATAAGATACCTAACTGCACACAGACGCGCTTAAATATAAAAGGAGGAAGAAAAATTCAGAAAATTCAAGACAATAATTGGCTAATAATAACTAACACTAAAGAATTCATAAAATGCAGATGCGGAGACAAGAGCGACTACAAAACCCTGCTAGGAAGCGCTATAGTAACCATCACGAGGGACTGCAGACTTCACACTCTAAATACTACATTAGAATCAAGCAATACATATAAAATCTTTAATCAAGAAATCATACCACTTCCAACAATACACAACTTTTCACAGACAGAAAAGTCATATGAAATAAAACTAGAAGATTACTCTTTGGACAACATATACGAGCTCATGAATAGAGCCGAAGAAATCAAGAATAAATCTCTCGTTTCTTCTGAAATAAAGTGGCAAACAATGATGACTACACCAAGTTGGACAACACTAGTCTTATGTGCCATTGGTATCGTCCTTCTAGTTAAGAAGACCTACGAGTACAAACAAGCAAAAGCAAAGAAGATCAAGGCAAGCGAGGACGCTGCCAGAAGCTCTAAGATGAGCTTCTCTCTTGAGAAGGGAGGAGTTATAGAAGCATAAACCTACGATCGCGCTTAGGCAGCAGTATGCAACTTCAGCAATTTCAGCTATTGCAACATACATGAATTTATTATAAATAAGATACACATTACTTTAGTAAGCCAGTCTCGTGTAATTTGTCTAATAATATTTTAGTATTATAAATTAATGTAATTATATTAAATAAATAAATATTTTATTTTTTTAAAAGTGTTTCGGTTACCAACACTTAACTATGCTTACGACTAAATACGATATATTTAAAACTTCGATATTATTCTTTATCAATGTAATCACGTATGCCCTTTGAAATTTAAACGTATAATCATACAATTATTTTAAAAGTCAAGAGGCATACGAATCGTGCTGGGCAATCATAGTATAAAATTGTAATAAACACGTGCAAATAAAAGAGATATTATAAAATTCGATATTATTTTACATCAATCTAATTACGTATCTCTTAGAATTTTTAACGTGTAATCATACAATTATTTAAAATTTCAAAGGACTACGAATGATGCTGGGCAATCATTGTACTTATATAGTAAACGGGTTGCTCATGTTTATTACCTTGAGCTTATAATATATATAATATATACTTATATATCTAATTTTATAATATACGAAGTACTTCATCGCTTTTCTCCTGCAAATAACATGCTAATACTTTGTATTTTCTACAACAGATGTCATTACAAAAAAAAACATATTAACCATTTAAAACAAAAATCTTCTTAAGTTTACAAAAATTAATATGATAAATTTTTGAACAGCGTAGAAAGGTAGGAGGTGGAAACTTGTCGTAATACAAAGTTTCTCTTTGGAGCCCTACCCCCCGCAGCGCCCGGCCATAAAACAAAAAGAGAACCTTTGCAATGTAGATATGTAGAATAGGTCTTAGGTCAATAAACCATGACGCTAGTTCACCCAGTGGCGTGTTTATTTCGAATCTTCCAAAATTTAAATAAACTACAAAATTTTCATTTTCTGTAAATCACATGTGGTATACTGCTTTTTTTATACAATTGTTCCTCTAAATTCGTATGCCTCTTGAATTTTAAAATAATTGTATGATTATACGTTTAAATTTCAAAGGGCATACGTGATTGAATAAATTTTAATTTTAATAAATTTGATTACATTGATAAAAAATAATATCGAATTTTTTAATACATCGTATTTAGTCGTAAGCATTTATTCGAATTTTATACGATTATTGCCCAGCACGATTTGTATGCCCCTTGGAACTTGGAACAATTGCATGATTATAAGGTGAAATATCGAAGGGCATACGTGATTCGATGGGTAAGACATGACCCCTATTTTTGACGTGTTTTTTAACGTATGCCGCCACTTTAGACCTCGTTAATAAGTATGCCGTTGAAATATATAAATCATTTTACAAAGAATAACTGAGTGTTTCCGAGGCATACATGATTCGATTGATTAAAAAAGAAAAAAAAATTTACAAAAGTAGTAGTAGGCACTAATCCTCGAAACCCGCGCTACACGTATGCCGAGGGTTTTCCGCTGAATTTTGTCATCAAAATGATTATTTGGTACACATGGCATACGTGATTCAATTAATTAAAAATTGATTTTTTTTTATCAATTTGAAACTCAGTTGTACGAGGCATATCCCGCGATCACGATCTCGCACACCCGCGTCGTTAATCTACACCTACTAAATGACGAAAATCCTGAAGGGCATACGTGATTCGATTGATCGAAAAAATCTGCACCTAGCTGCCGGTCTATTACTGACTTTCGATCATTCTGTTTAGTACGATAAATTCGGTAAAACATTTGCCTAGTAGTACACAATATTCTAAATTAACAAGTGAGTTCAATTTAGCGAATTTGATAACTTGTACAAGCGAGTTCGATTTTGGCTGAGTTTAATAACTTGTATAAGTTAGTTCAAGATCGTTAGTTTTGAATCGAGAATAAAGTATTTGCAATTTTAATCCGCGAATGCTAAAACTGCATTTATGCGTATATCTGTACATGGAACTATGTAATTCCTATTAATTTACTAAAAATTATTACAAAACAAAACATGGTCTGTTATCTTGTTTATATCCTTTTTACACTTAAATTAATAAATCGACCCCGAATTTTGCATACAGACTAATAAGTTTTAATGAATTTCTGGATATTTCGATGCTGTTGCATGTACCATGATCTCGGGTTAACTAGCGAAACTGCGGGTGGGAGAGCAAACATTGCAGTCTACCCTCTTTTTGATTCGTAATTATCGTTATACCCTCACTACGGAAACTCGCTCTACAGTCTCCTCGACGGTACACACTCACATATCGTCACTTTTCTTTAAACTTGAGGCCCTTATTATTCTTAAACCTATCAGCGGATTCCACAATCCAGATATTGGACAATTGAAATACATGCCGTGAGATTTCAATGGCCATTGGCCATTCTAGGTATGTAACAGCGTTCTGTCGACAATATTTGTGGCTTGAAAATTCGATCCAGTGATTAGGGCCTGATTCTAGTACATGTCCTATAATAGCAGACTTAATGCCATTATTCCTCACAATTCTGTCATATTATACATGATACGGCATGACACCGAGCGCCTGGTTTGTCCGATGTATGCACGCCATACATAAGGAACACAAACCGTGAAATTCTGAAAAAAGTGTATTACGTTTTATACACAGAGTGGCTGTATCTGCAGCCAAAGTATAGACTGCCATTTGCTAGTGCTAAGCGAGCAAATCCGCTGCAAAATGATGAACTATTCCTGTCTATTATTTTGTAATTGTAAACATATTTATTATATTATTTAACAATTAATAATGTAATTGTTACGTAATGGACTCTGTAAGCGATCAGCACGTATAATTTAATACTATGGTAAACAAAACATTGGCTTACTATTTTTGTAATGGTCAGCTAATGTAATGACACGTGATAATGTTTGGTGAGTCGTCGAGACGTCGAGTCTTATAACGTCTCCAATTTATTAGTCACACGATGACATAATCTTCTATAGACTTAAAATATAGATGACAATACTGACTCAGTGAAAGATCGTTATTACTGGAAAAGTTCGTTTTAACAAATACGTTACGTAGCAATTTAAAGCGTATGCATGCTTTATTCACTCTATTTCTCAATTAACGAAAACGCATTATATTGGGTCCTTACATATGAAATTAGCGTTTTGTCGTACTGACCACTTTGATCTGAAATATCTCCTCTTTGGTTAAGAATTCCAAATTCAAATTTATAAATTCATTTAGCTGATACATTTGAGTTTTGAAAACAGTCATTCATTTGTTTTTTCCTCATTATTTTTTTCTTTGGCGTCGCTTATTACCGCACAATGGAAAACATGAAATATCGGTATATTTACGAGTACGAGTTCTACCGTGGCACCAGTGCTGCAGAAACAGCTCGAAGGATTAATGAAGTGTACGGCGGTGGTGTCGCAATAGAAAGCACGGTACGTTTTTGGTTTCAACATTTTCGTTCTGGAAATTTCGACCTTCAGAACCAACCCCGTGGACGGCCGGAGACCAAAGTGGAAAATGAAGAATTAAAGGCTATTGTGGAAGCGGATCCATCACAAAGCACTTCAGAGATAGCTGCAGGCTTCGGGGTAAGTGACAAAACTGTATTAATCCACTTGAAGTAAATCGGGAAAGTAAAAAAACTTGAACGATGGGTACCTCATGAATTGAAGTGAATTGAACTTGCAAACACGCGTCGACTGCTGTGTTACTTTGCTCAACTGACACAATAATGAAGGGATTTTAAATGGAATCATTACTTGTGATGAAAAGTGGATACTGTACGATAATCGGAAGCGCTCGTCGCAATGGCTGAACCCTGGAGACTCAGAAAAAGTTACTTGTGAGTGTTTGGTGGACTAGCGCCGGTGTCGTTCACTACAGCTTTCTAAAATCTGGCCAAACGATTACGGCAGATATCTATTGTCAGCAACTGCAAACCATGAAGGAAGAACTAGCTGCTAAACAACCGAAATTGGTCAATCGCTCTAGGCCACTGCTGCTTCACGACAACGCAAGACCACACACTGCACAACAAACAACCACTAAGTTAGATGAGCTACAATTGGAATGTCTGCGACATCCACCGTACTCCCCGGACCTTGCTCCAACAGATTACCATTTTTTCCGGAATTTGGACAACTTCTTACAAGGAAAAAAATTCAACTCCGATGCGGCAGTCCAAACCGCCTTCAAAGAGTTTATTGATTCTCGCTCTCATGGTTTTTTTAGTAAAGGGATCAATGAACTACCTATGAAATGGCAAAAGTGCATAGATAACAACGGTGCATACTTTGATTAATTAAATAAATTTAAAAAAAAAAATTTACTTTATATTCCTCCCGTACAAAACGCCAATTTTATATGTAAGGACCCAATATAAGCATATCGGCTTCAGTTGACAACGCCTACCAGGTGTCAGGTTATCAGTTCATTGCTTAGGCAAGTTCCCTAACTTCCCTTGTTCCCTTGAACGAGTTTTGCAGGCTGGACAAAAACAGTACATTTTATACATACATATCTTCACGCTGTATCCCTAACAGGGTAGTCAGAGAGGACGGAGCGCCAAGCGTCGCGGTCCTTACATGCTTCTTTTGCTTCCTCAAATATTTTTATGTAATAGATATATTTATAATATAATTAAGAGTATTCTTGCAGTAGGTAGGTGCAATTTATTTGCGACCCTAAACGAAATTAATATTAAACTCAGTTGTGTGTGCGCACCGTGGTATGTACCATAGATTCTTGAGAAAATCGATTCCAATTATGAGTAGAGCTCCTTAATTTAATTTGTCGAATATTTTAGATTTCACCGGGTATAATAAATAAACTATCCAGGTGTAAGACGTACTTCTGTAATCGCTCCATTCTGTCAGTTATAAGTTACAAACCTTGATTATAATAATCAAAGGTTATAAATAACTTTTCAATGTTCACGATTTTCTCTAGACTTTAATGAGCGACACTTTTGGAAATATGATGTCGACAATAATTACTAATCGTTTTTCGAAAAAGCATCGATAACCAGGTAGCACAAAGGTTCCCGAAACGAACACCTAAGTCGTTCAATTTTTTAATTTTTTTGCGTTGTCATGACTAAAGTACAAAAAAATCTTAGTGTGAAACACTTTTACAGGAATATGCAATACTTCTATAGACTTATTATATATAGTCAGTATCATTATATAATTATTATTATATAATGATACTGACTATACTACACTAACAAAGCACTTATAATATTTGAATTTAGTAGATACAATAAAACGAAATAGAATACGAAATAAAAATGAAATAAAACATACATAAAATGTGTAGTTTTAAGTTTGTAAATATTAACGTATGTATGTACTTTTTTATTATTAATAAAGATATTATCTGTTTATAGAAAACATAGCTAAATATATAAATATGGTCACACCACAATATGGAAATTATTATTAACTAATCTTAAAAAAAGAAGTAGGTTCTATGTTCGTCCGTATGTATGTTTTTTATATATGTTCATCGAAATGTGGACCGATATCAAAATTTTTTTATTTTGTTTAAAAGGGTATACTTTCGAGGGGGTCCCGTTTAAATTTCACTAGTATTGGAGCTTGGACTTCGAATATACACCAAATAACGCTAACTGCTTATAAGTTTTATTCATATTGATGATTTTCTTGTATGTCATAGCAATCCAGAATTGAAAAAGAAGTTAATTTTAGACGTAGATCTACAATTAACTTAAGTTAACCTAGTTGTTTATTTAGGCCAAGCTCACTCAAAAGGTTACGCAAAAATACCTAGGCGAAAATGTGTGAGGAGGGTGATGAGATTTGAGGAAGCGAAAGAAGTATGTAAGAACCGCGAAGCTTGGCGCTTTGCCCCCTCTGATTTCCCCGTTAGGGATACAGCGTGAAGATATGTATGTATGTATGTCACTCAAAAGGACATATAAAAAGAAATCTGACTTAAAAAAAACAATGAAAAGTACAAAATAACTGCCCTTTACTAATGCAAATTCAAGTACAAAAATAACTTTATAAATGCAACACGAATATTTATTTACGGGTCTATGTTGTGTTTATACTTTAAGGCCTTACTTAAATATCCTTCTTTTATCCCGACGTTTCGACCGGATTGCACCGATCGTGGTCACGGGCAGAGGTTGAATGTCGTCTTCGTAGAGTGTTGTTTCAGACAAATATACCCACACTCAATCATCACTTTTTTTTTCATTTTTGTCACTGTCGGTACTTCGACACACTGCACTAACGACATCTACACACGCCAGTATATCCGGTCCGGTCACAACATCGGGATAAAAGAGGTATTTAGCCTTAAAGTATAAACGCGACATAGACCCGTAAATAAATAGGTATTGTAAATGTGTACAAGTCATGAAAGTTTAAAAACAATAATGGAAAGTCTACTAGTTTGGTTACTACCGACTTCAGTAACTGTCAAATTTAATTATTGAGGTATTTGTACTGTATTTATAAAGTTTTTTGTTTTGTGTGAATGATCCCTGACCTTCCTGCTTGTCTTTATCTCAGTACAAGTAAAAAATATAGGTATATCTCCATCCGTAGATACCAAATTTTAGTCTTTACAGAATATGACCATAAAATAAGTGCAAATTTTGTAAAGCAAAAAACAAGAACCTTCTGTAGTGTGTTATTTATCAAATTTTAAACGTGTTTTATGAGTATTCTGTTTTCGAAACAATGGACAGTAAAGAGTGCCTATATTTTTGAATACTTACCTAACAACCTCATGGGTCCTAAATGTCAGTATTATAAGTCTTACAAGGTGTTACTTTATTAGTGCCTACTATTTTTTATAAATATTAAGTGGGTAACATACAGAATAACATAACTTTCATAGTTAAATTGAACTGAATTATTTTTTGAAATAAAATTTTATCGTTTTTATAAAAAAAATATAAATTAATAATTCAATTTATACTAAATATTTGGGTTCCTTATATAAAAAAGGAAAAAATATGTTAGCATAAACTAAATTCTTTTTTCGATGCATTCTTATTTAACAATCGCATTTTTCGAAAGATGCATCTTAAAGCGGCTATAAACTCCATCATGCAGACTCATAGCCTCGTAAAAGTCGTGATTTACTTGAATACATTAAAAAACTTTTTATTTTATAATAAGTATTATAGACCCACAAAGCACAAACTGGTCAGTCGTCATACACCACCGAGGTGCCAATATCATATCATAATAACGTCAACGAAATGGGTGTTTTAAATAAATACGGCCGACTATTAGGTGATAAACACACGACTACGGTCATACTATGTATTCAATGTTGATAGTAATGCAATGTGATGACAGATTTCAGCAATAAATTCAGTTAACAGCGCTGACGAGTCATAATCTAACGTGAGAAAGTGTTTCTCTGTCTCATGAAGTCAATGTCAATGAACAATTATTTACGTAATAATAAAAATTCGAAACAATCACTTATCAACGGACAGATAACGACGTCATCTAAACGTTTAACGAATAGGTTACATTAGTTACCGAGGTAATCGTCTATTTCATAGTTATTGATTGTAATAACACGTAATTTATACGACATTTGTCCCCTTTCTTGTACTTCACCTGTACCCCGAGATATAGAAAAAGCGTCCTTGAATCCATTGTTGAACGTTTGCGCGCCAAGTGTCTGCCAAAATTGCGCACGCGGCGATGCGCGGGAAACGGAAACGAAGCAGCGTCAGTCGTAGTCGGCGAGAGGGCGCGCTCGCACGCTACCACACCGTGTTTATAGGTTAGAATTGGCGCGTTTTTGACCGCCAGGTGTTATATCTCCCCCGTTCTAATACACTGCACACCATATCCTCCCTCTCTCGCGGCACTACCTGCGGACAACAGCTGTTTTCTCTCGGGAGATTATTAGTCAGATGTTTCTCGCGGACCAGTCGGCGCTCACCTGACGCATACATTGTAGACGCGATAATATCATGGCAGCAGGAGGACGTACACCGAAGCAGAGAAGGTTTGAGATGTCCAACGGGATGGCATCTCTGAGGAACGTGATCAACACGCCTAGGAGGCGCCGTAGCAGCGCTAAATGCCTGTTCGGAGTTCCTAATCAGGACGAAACGAAGCGACTAATGGCGGAGCAATACGCTAGAGAAAGGAAGCGCTTCATTCGAAGGTTTAACTTCGATATAGAAACTGAATGCGCTTATAAAGCGGCCAAGTTGGATTCTCCAGTGAAGTTCTGCGATGAGGATAAAGACAATTCGGAAAGTCCTATGCGGACAGCAGCAGCAGCTTTGACAAGTGTTGGGAACACCGAGCTGAGGGTGTTAGGTTCTCCTTCAAGGCGTAGCGTGAGCAGCAACAACAGTTCGCCCCGTACTCCGCGCACGCCGCGTACCCCTCGCACGCCAAGGGCATCACGCACACCTCGTACCCCAAGAACACCCGCTTCTCGGAGGCAACTGCAAATGACAGGTATGTTAATACTTATAATAATTAATTGAGATAAATATTCAATTCTATTATTAATTCTAATATTCTATTCAAAGAGGCAATGCTGCCAGTGTGCTGAGTATCTTAAGCAATAACAGCTTTCTAAGCGGCAACTTTGAGGAAGTCTATTATTTTTAAGATAAGGTGTAGTTTTAAGTTTGTAAATATTAACGTATGTATGTATCTTTTTGTTTTCAATAAAGTATTTATAGATAAATATTTAACATCAGAACTAGATGCATACAGGTGAGGTTCTAGATGAAATCAGTAGAGAAAGACAGCATCCACAATCAATAAAATTAGAAAATATAAATTATTACATTTTCGACAGCTAACATCAAATCTCGTTGATTTTTGCATTTTTTGCTAATGAGTGACAGTAGATAAGTGCCGCCTTTTCTTACACGTACCTGATTCTGTCTAGACGGAATGATATTATATATATTAAAATTAAATTTATATACTATTAAAATTTAAATTAAATTAAATTTAAATATGTATATATATATATTTCAATTTCGTAATTTTATTTTTTTCCGTTCTTATGGATGCTTTCACAATAATCAAAATTTTATTCCCCCAAGTAAAAGGACAAAGCTAAACACTATTGAATCTCATTTTGTCTTATTAAAGATCCATTTCAATTTTCCCCAGCAACACGCGTGGGTTCTCATTAGTATTCCTACATCGGTGCATGATCTCAGACAAGCCTCCATAATAATGGTCTAACAATGCTATGTACACTTATGGGGTCATGTTTCCTATGTTTTTATTTACTCAACTGCACCACAATAGAGCGTAAAGTGGGCCAAGTGAGCTTATTGAACTCACGAGGACTGTCCAAATATAGCTTAAGTAAATATTTCCGTCAAATGTATTATTAATAAAAAGGCTTCCATATTACGCTCGTATGTTTCACAGGCGAAGATCTAGTGATGCAAGGAGAAATTAGACTCATGATTTCATAGAAATCTAAATACTTATAAGAGCCTGCGTCGAGGACCTCTGCGATTTCTTGTGATATCGTTTTCTTCTGTTTTATGGCGGTCTCTTATTTATAGTTTGCTGACCCCATTGTTAAGCAGGCAGAAGAAAATAATGAAAAATAGTTATTTATTGCTTTTTAAGGCTATCTGCCAATTATTTTTTGTATCCGGGAATATTAAAATGCTTAATTTAACATTTACTTGACGATTTTTTAAGTTAGGTAGTCACCCATGTATAGTAATATCTCGTACTGGTCATCAGGACTTTGGGTTACCAAAAGAGATCGAACATAACGTTTGTAGCTGCAACGTGCCTATAAAATTCCTTCGCATACATACTATGTATAAGAGCTGAATGGCCTGAAAATAGCTCGACCGATTTTATATCGAAGTGAAGAAAATTATTAAGATATTGAAGAACGTATTTCCATGTCGGTCAAGGCTCAATTTATATAGCGAAGCGGCGAGCACTTTCTGTGACAAAATTGGTGCAGAATTATAAACTTTATCCTCTTTGTTGTAATACATTGAATCGCTTGATCGGGCTCGAAAGGGTTATGCGGCTACCGTCGCCGCCACGACGCGGCTGCTCGCGGCGGTAAAAGTGCTTACCGCGTCGCTTCCGTTCGCTGCCACTCTCACTGTGAAATGAGCCTAAGAGAAAAACGAATATAATATATAAAATGGCTATATAGCTACTTACCTTCCCGCGTGCGGTGTAAAAATACGCCAAGGGATAAAATTTAGCACAAGTAGTACATATGATATATTGCCAAACTGTCACTTTAACTAATTGCTGGAATTGGAATAAAAATGTGATTTTGTTGTCTTAATGTTCTGTGTTTCTCTAACGGGAAATAGCGTAGTCCCACGTAAGTCCAATGGTCACGCACTCAGTGTTTTTAAAGGCGTTTTCTCCCTCGAACCGTCAACTTGTGGAATGAGCTCTCCGTCGAGGTTTTCCCAAATGACAATAGCATGGAGTTCTTCGAAAAGGAAGTGAAAAGTTTCTTACAAGGTCGACAACGCGCAAGTGATGCCTTTGGAGTCGCATGCGTCTATAGGTTACTGTAACCTCTTACCATCAAGCGGGCCGTATGCTTGTTGTCACTTTTGTGGTATAAAAAAGTTATTTACCATGTATATTCGTTTCCAAGCTACAGGGTTAGTATATTAAGCATTAAACTAAGTTGAATGTAAGTGGACATTTTTTTTCAAAGATGATTTGAAACTCGTGTTTCACTCACCATTCCTATTCCAAATCGAAATTAATATTCTTGACCTCATAATAATAGGAGACTATAATGGCCAAATCGGGGAAAGCCGCCCAGGAGAAACAAAAACAATAGGACCATTCACATATAGTAACAAATCCAGAAGTAGAAATGGAGAACATATCATGAACTTCGCATTAGAAAATAATTTGACCATCTTAAACACTACTTTCATGAAAAATAAGAAAAATATTGGACCTGGATCTCGCCGGATGGTAAAACAAAAAACCAAATATACTTCATAATGACTAACAGAAACAGATACTTCACTAACTTTACTATAATTAACAAATTGAACTTTAATACAAATCATAAGATGATCAGAACAGAACTTGTAGCAACTCAACCAAAAAAGACTAGACCAAGACAAAACCCAATAAACGCTAAGCTCGGAAAACATCAACTGGAACAAATAACAGCAAACCATAGAAACGAACTCATAGATTTCCAATCTATCACAAAGGAACTAGGAACACAAGGAAAGTACAACTGGATGGAAGATACCATAAAAATCCAGATAGAACTTACTGCAAGTACCAAAATCAGAGAGAAAAAATGGCTAACAGCAAATACCATGCAACTACTAGAAGACAGAAAACACTTAATCAGCCCTAAGCATACACAAGACAGAAGGAAACTTTTAACGATGATTAATAAAGAAATTGAACATAACATAAGGAAGGACAGGAAGAAGAACTGATTGGATACAATAGAAAAGTATATAAGTAAGACGGGTGGAATCAAAAAAGCTTACAGAGAACTGAAGAACTCGATGAACTGGATCGTTAAGATTAAAAAAGATAGTGGAAAATGGAATCACCGCAGAACAGACATACTGGGAACAGCAACATCCTACTACAAGAATCTGTACGAAGACAACAAAACAGAAGAAGAAATAGATTTGGCTAACACTACAAGCATCCCCAGCATCCTTGAAGCTGAAGTTGAAAAAGCAATAGATACTCAAAGTATAGATAAAACACCAGGTCCTGACGGAATAAACAACGGAATCCTACGGCAAGGCAAGGAAATCTTAATACCGGTCCTTACAGATATTTTCAATGATATCATAGATACAGAAATAATCTCCCAGCAATGGACGAAGTCTAACATTATCCAGTTGTATAAGAAAGGAGACAAACACGAAGTAGGGAACTATCGTCCCATCAGCCTTTTGTCTAACATATATAAAGTCTTCGCCAAAATCATACTAAAACGTATTGATAGAATATTAGATAAAAAAAAATAGAAAATAAAAAAAAATCAGCATTCCTCCAATTTGCTGCATGGTAACCATTATACCAAGCAGTGTAATGCTTTAAATTAAAGATCACACAATGTCAAAGAAAAATTCGTTTTCAAAACTAATCTGACCGGGGACCGGAGAATCGAATCCGTGGCCTCAGCTTAGAAGGCAATTGCCCTGTTACTGCGCTAAGGGGCCATTCTCAAGAGGGGAATACGTAATGTTATTAACAGGAATAATCTCTACTCTTCTTCATGTAGTATTTTTCAGATAGGTACATATTCAAAAAATCGTATTGTAAAAGAATTGTAATACTTCGTTAGTGTAGTATAGTTGGTATCACTGTACTTATAACAATTGTTAGTGCTGTACACTCCTGTAAAAGTGTTTCTGTAAAGGTGTAATTTTGTGATAATGCTGTTGGAGTATCTATTAATCAAATAAATCAATAAACGAATAAAATGCCTTATATATGTATTCTAAGTACATATATTCCGAGTCATAAACATTATGATTAAAATAATTTTCGATATTCCTTATTAAAGAAAATGCTCTGAATATTTAAACAAACTTTTTTCTAATGTTACTTAAATATGTTATATCCTTAAACATTATTATTATTTAAAGTCGTGCTTAGCTTATCGTTTAAAATGTTTTAATTGATATTATTTATGTAGGAGAATATCATCAAAATTCGTTACCAACTTTCAAGGTCGATAGAAACAAAGAAAGTCCCTTTCAATACGAGTTACTGGTTTCCTTAACATTATGTCCAAAGTTATTCAAGTCATGACTAGCCAAATCCTATGGCTCATGGTCTTTAGGTCATTGCCCGGTTACGTCATCTAAGGCTTGAGACCATCTCTCTTTTTTGTTTCGTTACACGTAAAGAACCTTTCGGTAAAAAATATAGCTTTGCCGTCGAAACTTGATTATGAACTTTTCTTGTAACCAAATTAAATGTTTTGTAACTTACGCGCTTAATTAAAAAATATTTTTTGTAACTTACGCATTAAATTTTTTGTAATTTATTTAATGAAATAAGCGTTTGGTGTGATAATTACTTTGTCCTGTAAGCTTGTATTTCGTCTTTAGATCAAGTCAATAAAATTTATAAAGTGAAGTTTTTACAAAGCCTTGTGCGTCTGTATCCAAACTTTTGAAATCATACTATTTTATCAGTATCATATAACCATAATATAAACGTATAGAGCTTTATATGACGGTTATATGTGTGACCTGAAAAGGCCTAAATAATATAGCAGTTCGGTCGCATAGTGGTCGTATTATAGTTGTGGTTATATTATGTCTCACAGTGGTCAACACGGTTACGAAAGTAACCTACTCCTAATATAACATTTAAACGACTCAAATTTATCGATATTACAACATAAATGCATACAACAATAATTACGCTTTAGAGTTAAATTTAGAGGAAAAATATGAAAGTTTTAAATCTATACAGAGCACTAAAAGCTACTTTTACACTCATTTTATAAACATTGTTCTGCACACAAAGTGTTTGTCTATTTTACTTCGTAGGCGCCGTGCGGATATGTACGAAGTTATTACTTGCAGTAAATTGCACGCAAAGTCAACCATTTGTACATTCATATTCTCAATATTCGCTCAATATTCATATTCAATAGAGCACATATTCGACCCATCACTACCTTTTTAATAACTTGTTCCGATATTTTAAACTTTTCTATGTATAAAAGCATAATATACATATTTTAAACTTATAATGTTTCGTCTGAGTTCATCAATCTTTATGGTATTTTTTACAAAGTAAAATCAGATGCC
Organism: Zeuzera pyrina; assembly: GCA_907165235.1. Lineage (NCBI taxonomy): Eukaryota > Metazoa > Arthropoda > Insecta > Lepidoptera > Cossidae > Zeuzera > Zeuzera pyrina. The sequence goes on from OU015637.1 coordinate 5,310,526, forward strand.
CTGTTACAATAAAATTACAATAATGATAGCTTGCGTCTGGAAAAATAAATGAACTATGAATCATTCTCTAGCTACCATATAATTTATGCTACAAGATTGAAACGGATTGTGCGAGTTACAAGTTACGATAATTAACTAGTTCTCCATTTCAATGCAATACTTCAACATTCATTTTTGTATTGCAACTGAAAAAAATGTAAGCAACATCCAAATAAAGAGATAATTGTTATAAAGTTGTTCAATTACAGGCTACACTAGTTAATGCTTAAAAAAATATTCATATGCAAATTGAGAGGGAGAATATTGGGTACTTGCATCATTTTTTTTAATTTAAGTTTTACAAAAAGAATATGTTTTAATCTATTGCGACGTACAAATTATCTATGAATGTTCATAGATAATTTGTACGCAGGTGTACTATGCGTACAAATTGTTACTATATATTGTATTATGTATATATTACAATATATAGTAATATATACATATATATAATATGTATTATGTATATATTATGCACACATACTATAATAACCACTTATGACTAAACACAAGTCATTTAGCATTAGAGGAGAAATTCTTCCGAAAAAAACCTACTAAATTTAATCAAGAAATCTAAACAGAAGGATTCACTCTCCCTTCCCTTATTCGAAGCATGAATGGTGCTTCATTATTGTTTAGTTTTCTTTTCAATAAGGTTACTCACAGATAACAATCGCACCTATAAATACCCCAAACCAATTCGAACAAAACTTTTTGCAAAGAAATTTATCAAATTAATTTTAATGTGTATTATTACAAAATATTACTAATTATAAAATAAAATAGTTCTCCTCTCTCGTAATTTGTGCAAAGTGTGCGAAGTGCAAAAACTTGCAATGCAGAAAGACTAATATTTGCTTCTGATAACGAATACCAGTCTGATAACGAATACCAGGTTAAAGTAATCTTAACTGTCTTGATCAAATAAACAGTTTAAGTGGTGGTTGGGAGTGTCCACTTGACACAAATAATTTCGCTGCATGTAATAAAACAAACAAACACAAATAACTAGTCTAATACTCAGTGTTAGAACTTTGAGTAAAGTAATTAAAATAATAGATCGTTGATGTCTAATGTAGGACATTTCGTTCCTATCAAACTTATTACGATTTACGTACGATTTGTAATACTTCTATTAAATAGTTTAAATCCATTCTAAATCTATATTATCCAATACAAAGATTCCTTAATATATTGTGTATTTCATTCATTCACTGAAAGGACATTTCATTCCTATGAAACTTAATACGATTTACGTCTCGTTTGTTGTGTGTTTGTTGTGTTACTTCTATTAAATAATTCAAACAAATCTATAACATATATTTATCCGTCTTAAAGGTTCCTTAATATATTGTTTATTTCATTCATTAATTCACTCAAAAGACAATTCATTCCCATAAAACTTATTGCGATTTATGTCTTATTATATCATCCATAATCTATATTTATAGCATTCTGTAGGTTCCTCAGTGTATTGTAGATTCCGGTGTTAAGTTACACAAATTCATTTCATTTGATTAATTTTTAATTTGTAACTATTTCCCTCCCTAAAATGTCAAACTTACTAATTGAAACGGTTAACTTATTTACCGTGTTTAGCCTCCAGCGAAGCATCTTCAGAAAATTCCGGAGATGAGACTCGGTCCGCTGCACACAGACCAGCACTGAATCTAAGAATGACTCAGTTGCACGGCTTTTTAAACCTGTCATAAACTACTTATATAATTATATGTATGTATATAATATATAACCTTTCTATAGATTCCTATATGTTCTGCAGCTCGGTTGAGCTGCTAGCTACAAATTAGGTAGAACGATGAGTGACTTCATAAGTATATTCCACCACGTAGACCCAGTACTGACTAGTGAAAATAAGCAACACACAATTTTTGAGTTATATATAAAAGTTTAAGGCCTTACAATTGATTGACAAGTATCGCCATTTGTAACTAACGTCCGGAACCAGTGGCATAATGAGCCCTTCGAAGTATGGAGATGCTTTTTGTGCATTAGAGCAGAGCACTAGGTCAAACATCCAGTAGGTGACCGCATGCTACCTTATATCACCTCAATGTTCACATTAAATAGCGAAATAACGTGCTACCATCGCCTCAATTTACATAATGGTTATACCTAAAAAGAAAAATAATAAGAAAATCAACGGTCAGTTCTTCAGTGTCCAGTTAAACTTCAATGTTAACAGCATAAAAATTATTAGCGGTTTATTTTTAATAGGTGTCATGTGAGATACCTATCATTTGAAAGGACTTGATGTGAGGAATTCAATAATATTTTCTTCATAATTTTGAATACCAAATTCAAAAAGCTATTCTAAAAATATTAATAATAGATCATTCTCTCCTTATCTCTGAAACAACCTGGAGTTAATTGCATATTTTTATTTTCTATACTGCTGCTATGGTTAAAACACGGGCTATTTTTCAGTACAGTGCGAGCGATCTATATTTTTTCCGAAACCTATGTGGAAGAAGTTGCTTAAAAGAGCTTTAAATTATGATGTGCACTTCGATAATCCCAGGCTTTTAAAAAAAGACGAAGAAATTAGATTAAAAAAAATGGTCCAAAATGATACATTTTTATTTTTTTCTTTTTCATTTCGTTTTGGGATACCATTACATCTGCGTCAAATATCTGTTCTGTAAGTTTGCACTTACTTAAATCACAGTACAAGTAACTTAAATTATGGAATAAATGCCTGTAAAAATGTCTGTCGGATTTTGCCATTTTGGTAAGGACCCCTAAAAATTTATTTAGTAATTACAATAAGAGGCCTCTTTACGTAATTCAGACCACACCTACAAATGTCCGACGCCACATGAGTCATGCGTTCGACCCATGTGAGTCTGTAGAGTCCGACTTCTAACCTAGACCTAACAGTCGATTTACGTGAGTCACGTTTATCGAACAGTATGAAGGTGAAAACAAATATATATAGTCTGTATACCTGTATCTATAACGCGTAACAGAATTATCTAGAAGGCAACTACGTTATTCAAAATTGTAACTGAATAAATGTAACTATTTTTAATTGTTATTGTAATTTAACTATTGTTATGTTTTACCATTTTTCTGTTAAAATTAAATTGAGGTTGCACAAGATGATACAAATCAAAGTGTACCTTACGTGGTGCATGATACAATCCATTCGTGTTCTAATAGACTTCTACAGAATTGTACGTTATTCAGGTTGTTATAGATATGTTATACGTTATGTTCTGGTATCGAATTTTTTTTTAAATAAATGGGTTAGATAATATACGAATCAAGACAATTTATAAACAGGTAAATTATCATTTATAACAAATTACCACTGCGAATGACCGAGTTGTTACCGTAATATAAACATGTATTTAAATTTCGCGATATTTCAAAGCCGTTGCAAGCACCATGATCACGAGGTAACTGGCGAAACTGCGGATGGATTTTTGAGAGCAAAGATCTCACTCTACCCTCTTTTTGATCCGAAATTATAATTTTACCATCACTACTGGCACTCACTCGATAGTCACTCCAACAGTACATATAAAAATATTATCACGTTTTTAATTATTCGTAGCCCTTTTTGTTCTTAATCCTATCACTGGAATCCACACATTGGAAAATTTCAACGCGTACCCTCGATTGATGTTCTTATGCCGAGAGATTTCAATGACTTCTTTGACCATTCTGGCTATGTTACGGCATTCTGTCGATAGCATATGTGGCTTGTGAAATTCTATCCAGTTTCATTCTATCAACTTAATTTCATTTGTATTGTAATAATGGATACAAACCACGAAACTCTAATAAAGTAATAAATTAGAAGCTGAAGAGAGGACGATCTTACAACTCACAGCTCACAACTCAATGCTTACATAACGCAACTCAGAACTCAGAACTCACAACTCGCAGCTCACATCATGACTTGCATGAGGTGCACGTACATCTTGCTCCTACTGAAGGCTGGGACGACTGACCCTTCTCGGGATAACTATCGATGTGCCCAACGGCTCTTGCATGGCCTACCTAACACGGTAGAACGTAATGTATGAGCGCCTGGCACATGGACCTCTTAAATTGAGGAAAAAGCTATCAATGTGATACAGAGCGGAGGCGAAACAACCAGGAACTATACGAATAACGACGTTTGTCTCACTCTTGCTGTACTGTCTGTTTCACCATTTTATCTGCGTATTTTTAAGCGTACTGAGTGGCTACACAAGTGCCAAACGCTTCGTACAGTCGAAACTCTTGCTGGCGTTAATGCTTGTCAAAAGTGCCACTTCGCTACATTTTATATGGCGGTTTTCACACGACTTTACTTTTCGTTTGATTGAATAGAAAATTAATAACGTTTGACTACAAATTAAAAATTCCTAACACTAGATCATGTGGTATTTATTATTCTATTCTACCACTATTCTACTAGCGTTTACAACAATTGTGCCACTTGTCTAGACCTGGAGTGACATTGTCAGTAATGCCTCTATGTGCATATACACTGTCCATTTTAGAACACACAGTGATAATACACTGTTAGAATTAATGAAATCACCAAGGTGTATTTGTTTCCTTTACCTTAATTGTTAGTTCACACTGAATAGGAAATCACATGAAGCTATATCGAAAAACCAAAGAAAAAAAATATTACCTAATGCATTCATATCTTCACACGCTGTATCGCTAATTAATAATAACGTTTATTTCTTTTCTATAACAAAAAATACATGACCATAGTTTCAACTCAAGTACGCTAGTTACACTTACAATTGGAGACCTTGTAAGCGTCCTGTTGATAACAAGTAAAAGTTCCCACCGAACTTGCCGCACTGCCGACTAAAAATAATTCCATTAAAATACTGTTAACTCGACCAGAACTGAATCACAAACCGTGACGTACCGCCCTTCCAGGAGCACAGTGCCCTATGACTTTCAAGTACAACCAGTAAATTTAAATTCAACGGACAATTTAAACGTAACGTATCGTATAATATCGTACGCAGTAAAATGTTTTGATGAGAATAACCCTGTAATAATATTTGTATATTTGTATCACGTTCTCGAAAACAGTTCTAACGATTTCGATGAAATTTACAACATAGTGGTTGACAGTGGCAAAAAATCGATTCATCTAGGTCTCGATTCCAATAAAATTCATTCTCTTTATTTTTTCACACACGTAGAATTTTAAAACTTGCCCGTGAAATATAATTGGTAATTTAGATACATACATACAAATCTTCACGCTATATCCCTAACATGGTAGTCAGAGAGAACAGAGCGCCAGGCGTCGCGGTCCTTACATACTTCTTTCGCTTCCTCAAATCTTGTCATTCCCCTCACACATTTTTGGCCAGGTATGCAGGTGCTTTTGACATTTCCGTCGGCTAGCACCCCGGCTATTTGATCTTCACAAGTCAGCCTTGGTCTTCCTTAGCTTCTTTTACCATTCGCTTTCGCTCGGTAGATTCCTTCGTCAGTCTTTCATCACTCATTCTGTCTAGGTGCCCGAACCATCTAAGCATTCCTTTCTTCATTTTTACCATAACACTGTCGTGCTACCCTGTCATACTGCGTATCTCTTCATTGCTTACTTTATCTGCAAGGGCGACACCGCACATAATTCTGAGAGATCGCATTTCTACTTCAATTATATTACTTTTACTCGATTTCGGACATATCCAGGCCTCACTACCGTACAATAAAGTTGGAACCAACACCGCATTGTGTATGGCCATTTTGACTGAGTTGGCTGGCCTACTTATGCGGACAGAGCACTAAGGCCTGTCACCCTAAGTACATGGGTTCGAAGCCCGCAATCTGGTCAAATTTTCTTTTAATTCAAACAGACCTCGGTCGCCCAGATATTAATATATAAAAGAACTTCAGGAAATTACACCAACAGGATATTTAACTGTTTACATACATATTTTAACTACATAATATACTTAAACTTATTGAAATAGATTAACCAACAATCATTAATACAACTAAGAGAAAATGATAGGGGGAGTAGAGATATTTCTGTCACTCCTAGCGATGACAGTCACCACGAGTTTGTGACGTCACCGATCGGTAGCGTCGCTTATCCTTGTCCACCCACGGTCTAACATTTAAAAGCCAATAATTGGTTGAACGAATAGTTGTTAAGTGCGTAGGGTGAGAAAAAATCGATTCCAACTCCAAATTATTACTGTTCGATGCGGTATAACGACACTGTAGTGTTGATGACTTCTATTAGAAAATTTATTCGAAGCGAAAAAAAAGCGCAGAACCACACATTAATATCGCGTATAATCGATACATTTAATCATTATACTTATGTCATTATTAAAATTATAGATCTAAAATCCAATAACATAAAACGAACTCTGAATGAGTATGTAGTAAGTACCCTGTAGGTCTGTCCAGTGGCGTAACTATAGGGTGGCAGGGCTGGCAAAATGCCACGGGCCCCCGACCCAAGAGGGCCCCATCCCAAGAGGCCGCGAGCTTAGAAATAATTTTTTAACATTGTACCTGAGTATTTTATTTTACTTGAAAAGTTTTTTTTTTTTAAGTTCTGCTTAAAATCCATTAAAGTGAGACAACTAAAGACCATAATACAATTTCAAGTTAATCGTTAAGCATTTCAACACATCCTAAACAAAAAGATGTTGATCAATTTTAGAACGCATCCATTGGTTTCTACATTTTTTGTCGCGGTACGTTGGCAGCGCGGGTGAACATTGACGACCGGGGAATTCCCTCATTTTATTAACCAAGAAATTACGTTTTTCGTGGCGCTGCCGCTGGGGCGAGCTAGCAACACTATGTTAGGGGAATCCCGGATTTGCTATTTTTTTATGAGGGCTCTACTGACTGCGTATTCTTTGTGTGATTGTTTTGACAATTGGTCATTTGTATCTTTGATTTTTCGTATTTGTTGTTTTATTGAATCTGCAAATGGTGGCAAAGTAAAGTTTATTGTGAAAGTTAGATATTAAAATGTCTAGTTCCAGAAAATACATACGTGAGAGCGCAAAACAAAAGAGAAAGAGGGAGACCGAAGAAAAAAATAAAAAGCTACCTAAAATTAGTCAATACTTGAAGAATGATGAGAGGAGGCCTATGTCCAGCAGTGGGACGTATATAGGCTGGTGAATGTGAATGAATGTAAATGTATAAACCCATGCTCTTGAAAATAAAATTGTTATTAGTGTTGGATAACTACATAAGTGGTTTATTAAAATTAAACTAAGTACAACCTGACGATTTTTACTGACAGGGCCCCATCAAAAGAATTTGCCACGGGCCCCAGATGGTATAGTTACGCCACTGGGTCTGTCACCAATAACAGGCAGGATATTAACATTCTATACCTATACATGTGTATTCCCAATTTAATAATTAAATGAAACTTATATCTTTTTTTATTGGGAAAGTAAAGCTTATCAAAACTGCGGCATGTTAAACACTGTCAGTCAATAAAAGTGAATATAAATGTACCTATTGAATTATATTTACTTATATATTTAAATTCTTCCAACACAAAATTATGTGTTAGGTAACATTCATATTAATATTTTCAATTTGTTTATATATGGAATTGAAAGAATTATTGCAGAATTACTCATAATATTTAAAAATTATTATGTATATGCATTTGTTCATTAAAAGTCGCTTTCAAATTCTTGTAGTTTAAAAAAATAATATCGATTAATATTTCCAAGTTTGACCATGCTTCAATCGTGTTGGACATTTTTTGTTTCCTGTTGTTGCCACCGAGAAATACTTTCGTGTAAAACGATTTCGTGATGTTTTGTGATTTGAAATCCGAATAATAATCGTGATCGTCAGTTCCATTTTTAAATTAGAAACTAAATATTATCTACATACATGTTGTATTCTAAAATTAAATCTCTTGATCATTGCCCCCATGACGCTGAAGATGGAATCATGGTCCATCGTAAAATATATAAATTATCTATGGCAAAAAAAAATAAAAGATATTAGAACGAGTTATGCAAGTATGTAATGCAGTACTCTATTTTAGAGGGTATTTTGAAAACCGAATTTTATTGGTTAAGCAATAAAGTTCATTTCTCTAACACCAACTTATTAAATTCATTTTATTTTCAAGCTGGTAGCACATCTGTCTACTATTTATTAGACATTAACTGTGTTTTGTAGTTTCTTTGCTACTTTCCTAATTACACGGTATGTAATATTCGTATCAGAAATGTAAATCGTTACAATATACAAAATTAAAACATGATATTTTTATCAATCCTAACTAAATGAAAAATGCTAAAAATCCTGAAAATACTAAAAAACCTATCTTTAATGAAAACTTCAACTGTGATCAACAAGAACAAACGTATTCAACAAACAATTAGACACTTTTGAGTTGTGTACATACATACATATCCTCACGTTGATTCCCTAATGGGGTAGTCTGAGAGATTCAGGCATCGCAGTCCTCGCGTACTACATTCTCCTCCTCGAATCTCATATATTGAGTTTGTGTTGATATAAAACAATGCTACATATCGATTTTTTTATCGATACGTGTTAATATGATATGGAAAATATCGTATCAGTTCTCCGAAATATAGCATTCAAAATATCGAATGACTCGAAAGACTTTTATTTTGCCTATGAAATGTTTAAAAACACATAACGTTATATATATATATAAAATTAACAAACATTCAATGTAAATAAACTTATTTTGTATAAAATAAAGGTACGTGAATAATGTTATTAATTCCGCATTGTGTATTTATTTTTTAAATCTTTAAAAAAAACAGTAATATTCATTATCATAACATAACAAGTAGGTACCTATACAAAAAATTTGCAACACTAACGCTAATTAAAATTAATAAATGTTTTAAAAGATAAAGTATACGTGTCTGTAACAAATGATTTGAAACTATTAAACACTTTCATTAAAAATATTAAAACATTAAATTAAAGAATAATATTTAATTTAATTTTTTGAGAATGTGGTTTTTACGATTTAATCCCTAACTTTTATCCTTCGAAAATTGAAAGATCGACAGCTGGAAAGTTTCTTTCGCTGCTTCTTCTTTCCATAACGCCACCATTACTTGCGAAAGAGTTGTGGTATATAAATAAATAATAAGTGTAGCGTACCTCATTTTTTTAAAAAACTTTGAAAAACAATACTATACAATATTATCTTATCGATAACAAAGACTCGATAATATCGCGTATCTATACAATCGGTAACGATACATTGTGATACGATATATTAATACAAAGCGAAATATCGGACATCGCTAATGAATGATTTATTTCTTTCTATAAGACAATATTGATACCACAGGGTAGTTTGTCTGTGATTGATACGAAGACAATACTCCCAAATCCTTACTAAAATCACCATATTATTCCTAAATTACATTTAATTTGTTCCTAAGTGAAGAATTACTAAAAAAGATCTAATAATATTGCTTTTTTAATTTATTTTTACTCACTTTTATACAAACTTGTTGTCAGAACATGAGAAAAAAAAGCAGTTCTATATTACCATTCTTTCATCCCCTTAATCCCATCTCTACAACGAAACTTCAAAACTGTCATATCTATTTATTATCTGTGTCGGCAGTAATTTGGTGTTTTCAATAAAATGGGTTTTTATTAGTATTTATGAACAATTTGAAATGTGATAATTTCATGTATCAGTTTAAGTTTAAAACGTTTCTCCTTAGCCTAAGTTCTGCAGTTTTTTTGGATTGGCGTGTTTTTAGTACAAGTGGTGTTTGTTTACTATTTAAGACAAGTAAGAAAAAACGTACTATAGCGTAGGAATTTTTTCTCATTTTAAATCTTTAAAAGAATAGAGGATTGTAGCATTTGAAACGGGCTCTCTCTTATGTAGGATTTCGATACGTTTAGATAGATAAAAAATTAATGTTAGATTTTCGAGGAACAAAGAATGAATCGAAACTGCCGTCACATATAAATATTTATAATTCGATAACAATTAAATCTGGAATTGACAAAAAAGTAAGATTCACTCCTTAGGTTAAATAAAATTAAAAATAAATACATACATGTAAAAACGACGGCCCTCTTATCATATTGACCTCGAATGATGCATTCGTATTTATGTAAGCGGAGTACATGGCGAGGTGTGAAATATCCAAAGTTCAATGACCACTCGTGCCCTGATAACATACGGTTTCCGTGATTTTCCGATAACAGCCTCGGAAAATGAGAATTTATATTTATACGGATTGTAGTTACAGTTCTTGCATTTTCAAATGAAACGTTTTGTAAACATGCCAATGTACCCCAATGAAATTATTGAACTTACATCATATTAATCTGAAATTGTTTTACACCACTGTACAATCTACTTCAAATTCAATAATAAACGAAGTAATCAATAGTGCCAGTTTAATATATTAATTAATTAATAATAGAACTATGAACGAATCATCTGTTGTACAATTCGTTCCCCGGAATGATTGTCTATATTAAGATCCTGCCTATGCAGCCCAGTACAATGGAGTTCATTCTTCATCCCCGTGCGCCATAGCAGCATATTATATAATTAACAGACTTTAAAAAAAGAAGGAGGTTCTATGCTAGTCTGAATGTATTTTTTTGTCTATAATATGTTTACCGATTACTTCGTCAATTATGGACAATTCAATTTCAAGAATTATTTTCTTGTTTGAAAGGGTATATTCTGAAGTGGTCTCATTTCAATTTACATACAAATACATACAAATACCTATACAATTATACTTATACGTTAAAATGTCAACGAGAAATGTGTTTTCAACAGACAGACACTGAAGTAATTCATTAAATGTTAATTAATTTTGGTAAGTGCTAGTTAAAAACAATGTATTTGAAACCAAAGTGTAATATTGTTTTTAAAGAAATAAACAACGTGAAATAAAACACGCTGGGCTCCATTCAACTGAATCGCTTCCCGGTGAGTCATTTTTCAGAGAAAGAATCACCAAAAACCTTGTGTTTACCAACATATAAACATAAATACAGACTCCTATGTAGGTTATATCACGTGTATGTACTTACGTCCCGTTACATGGCGGGTGAATAACCGAGGGCACGTCCATTCGTGTCCGATACGATATTGTGTAATTCGGAAGACAAGGACTTAGTATTATCATCAAGATTACATATAATTACAGCTTTACAATTACAACTAGAGCGTCCTAAAACGAGGGTCCCAAGTTCGATGATCCATAACCATAGTTTTGCGCAAAGTCAACAGTCATTTTTATTTTCCAGTTTCTCATAAAAATCGGTCAATATACTATAAATTAAAATTTCATATTTTCGATTCTAATAGAAGATTTTTTGTACGGTGCTCGAAAGAAGAAAGAGCGTTGGAAGCTTGTACCGTACCAACTGTTAAATAAGGAGGTAGAAATGTTATGGCTCGGGATAGTTTTGGCAATAAAAAACCCGGAAAATTAGTGAAATTAGAAAGAACATTGAACAAGCAAAGGAACTTAAGAATATTGCAAGAATCAGCAATTCCATCTGGTTTGAATAAAGCTTTAGTCCAACAAGATAACGACCTGAAGCATTCTTCTAAAATTTGTAAACAATTCATTAATGAAAAAAAAAACGCCGCAGGCGTTATAGAAATCATGGAACGGCCTTCACAATCTCCTGGTTTGTCTCCAGTGGAGCTGGTCAGAAAAATCGTGGTCCAATTAGCTCTCAGAAATACAAACTTTTAGAAATACAAAGTTTTAGTTTCTTTTGCATATCCATATAAGAAATATCATCATATAAGAAATATAATCTTCAAAAATTATCAATGTGATTATTGATGTTTGTTTGGAGATTATTTCCTGTAAATTAATATAGTTTTATCTCCTCTATAGAAAATAGCAAAAAAATTTGGAAATTTATCACTTGAGTTATTTTTATACATATGTATAAAATACAGTCTAGCCATAGTTACAATAAAAGAAAACAATAATATTACATTTGAATTTGGAATTTGTCATTATCATATTATGAATATTCCTAGTGTTTTTTCCATTTTTGCGCCAATCTTTGTTTAATATTCTTGTGATATTAAAATGGAGTGGGGTGATAAAGAGAACCAAACTACTGTGATAGCATTACATTAAGTAGGTATGGAGCCAAGTGCATTATTCGAAACTCTCCATCCGATTGGTATTAGTCGAATGTTTGTGTACCGAGCTATTGATAGTTATAATATAACGTCCTCTGTTTGTGACAGAAAAAGATCTGACCGTCCTTGTAGAATTCGTATTAAAAAGGCGATCATAGCAATGAAGGAAAGAATTCGAAGAGATCCTGTCCAAAAGCGAAAGATTTTATCTAGGAAAATGAATATAGCACCCAGACCCTGTCGCATATTTTAAAAGATGTCTTAGGACTTGCAGCTTATAACTTAAGAGACGCACTGGTCATTACTTAACCGATAAAATCAAAACAACTTCTTAGGTGGTACGCAAAGCGAGGTTAGAGAAAAAAATTATTTACTGACGAGAAAATTTTTACTATCCAGCAACATTTTAATTAGCAGAATGACCGAGTCTAAGCTCAAAGTTGTAGAGAAGCTTCTCGATTAGTCAGTAGGGTGCGACGTAGGCATTATCCGGGTTCAGTTATATTTTGGTGGGGTGTTCGCTATTAAGGAGCGAACGAGCCTTATTTTTGTGAAAAAGGTGTATCAAGATACGAATCTTGCGCAGGTGTTTAAGCCTCTTAACAACATCATGTTCAATAACCAAGAATGGTCCTTTCAGCAAGACTCAGCACCGGATTATAAAGCTCGATTATAAAGCTCGAACACAAGCGTGGCTGGAAAGGATCGTTCCTGACTTCATCAGACCTGAAGACTGGCCGCCATCTAGTCCAGATTTTAATCCACTTGATTATGATTTATATTCTCTTTTAAAGAGAATGGCATGCTCTAAACGCTGTGATAATTTGGAGTCCTTAAAACATTCCATAAGATTAACAGTGACGAATTTTCAAAATTCATCTAATACTTATTTTTATTTAAAAGTCAACAGACATTTTTATTTTCCAGTTTCTCATAAAAATCGGTCAATATACTATAAATTAAAATTTCATATTTTCGATTCTAATAGAAGATTTTTTGTACGGTGCTCGAAAGAAGAAAGAGCGTTGGAAGCTTGTACCGTACCAACTGTTAAATAAGGAGGTAGAAATGTTATGGCTCGGGATAGTTTTGGCAATAAAAAACCCGGAAAATTAGTGAAATTAGAAAGAACATTGAACAAGCAAAGGAACTTAAGAATATTGCAAGATTCAGCAATTCCATCTGGTTTGAATAAAGCTTTATTCCAACAAGATAACGACCTGAAGCATTCTTCTAAAATTTGTAAACAATTCATTAATGAAAAAAAAGACACCGCAGGCGTTATAGAAATCATGGAACGGCCTTCACAATCTCCTGGTTTGTCTCCAGTGGAGCTGGTCAGAAAAATCGTGGTCCAATTAGCTCTCAGAACAACTGCAATATCTCCAGTCAGAAAGCAATACTTTAGAAAATAATTCATTAGACTTGCTAAAATTTGTATGGTAGTAATTCAAAATAAAGGCGGTCGCTTTAATGAAGCAAGAATTTATTGTACGAACTTTTTTCATTTACTAAGAATCTACTAACATATTATCTGTACCTTCATGTACTAAGGATTATTATAAAATTTTAATTATAGTCCAAAGTATTCTAGAAGCAGTTTTAACGCAGTGATTCCTTGTCATAAACATAACCTACGTACTTCTAACTTCTACAATACGAGTAACATCATTACACGCGTATATTTTTTACGGTGAAATTTTGAACCACACAAGTTAATGACCTATTTGAATTTAAAAAAGGAATCCCATCTAAACGGAGACGTATGTATAAACGACCTTATTTGAATCACATTAAATATGAAAATAGTATGACTGTCGAGAAGAAAGAAGTCAATGTTCTTAAATACATCGGCATGTCGGTCCTAAATACGATAGATACGTGATTATGATACTGAGAATTATTAGGATAATGACCTTTTTGGTCAAAAAAGATTTTATTAAAAATGTACCGCAGCTTGAACAGGAATTGATATTCTTTTTAATCAACTAATCACCATTTTCTTTCATAATTTTATGTAGGAAACAAATTCTCCACATTATGTAGACAATGTATGATATATGATTTTGGCGATTATTTGCGATCCGTTTTCATTGAGCAAAAAGAACAAAAATATGTAACTACTCTATAGCGACGTCTTATAAACAAGTTTGTTTCATTATTTCTAAAATTCCTAATTACACACTCATTTACCTTTATGATTACGCAAACTGGACAAAAAAAAACAAAATTTGAATAAATAAATAAATACGCCAGACAATATACGCACCGATCATCTGGTCTTAAATTAGGGCATTCCCTGTGCTATGAGAAACAGACGACTATTGGGGGCGTCTCCCCCCACTCATACCCGAGACAATCTAGAAAAGCTTATTTTAGCCGGGAATAGAACCCAGAACCTTCCGCGCTTAAACACAACGCTTAAACCACTGCGTCATCGAGATAATTTAACATTATATAGATTAAACTATATTTACAGTTCAAATTACACATTTTATTTAAACCAAAAACTTTTCCTATAAATAACGTTCAACGGACTTGAGAGCAATAATATTTTAAATAAGTGCTGAAATGTAATATTTTTTGTTCATGAATATTTTCAGTTCTTCGTAGTTACAGCTGGTTAGTCTACTCGGACTTTGAATATCTAACTGTTTTTTCGTATCACTGAATTTTTTGCATAATATCCAATACGATCTAAATCGCCAAACAGAGGCTATGCTGGCAAATAAAAACAGGTTCCAAAGTGTGTTAACATCGAAAGAAAAATAAAAGTATTACATAGCCTTTGTAACAAAACGACGTAACCACCAAATACAAAAGAAAACAATAGCCGATGCGGTTCGAACTCGTACGATTAATATTTACGGCTAACATACGACCATCTGGCCAGTCTTATTTTACTTTATCAATTTTTAAGAACTACAGCATGTTTGTAATGAAATACGAAATTGGTAAATATGTAGTTTATACAAGGTTATTTCGAAAGAATGTGTAAATATGAAGGGGTATTAACGTACCCATGACAACGGAAAATTCGCATTCTACAACTTCGCCTAAAGTCAATAGTTCTAGTGTAGCACCTCAAAGTTTAAAAAAAAATAAAGTTTTAGCAAACATTTGGAATATAGAGACAACAAAATGCACGTATCCCGTAATTATTAAATCTGCAATATAGCAGCCAACATTGACACATTGAAACCCTGGCGGATTTATACCCCTTTCACAATAACCTTCTATTTACCTACCGCTATAAACTAGTTACTAGTTCCTATTGTTATAAATCTAAAATTTTTTTATTCATCAATGTCAACCGAACGATAGCAAATATTGATTGCCTTCTTTGTCTGAAAGTAAAGTAGTTACAAAAGATTTTTTTATTTTACGTTAAGAATAAATTATTCGTCAATTTAAATTAATAATAATTATAATTACTACCTAATTATAATTAGTAAGCTATTAAAAATGTCAGTGTCCCATTTTAAATTGAGCCATTTTAGACTGCTAACTCCAAAACACCGCACTTACCTCATATTTATAATTTTGGTTTAATGGAAAATCAAAATAATGATTCGTAACTCAACCAATAAACTACACAATACCTCATATTTTTCAACGACCCTTTATTTTTTTAAATCTCAGTTAAGTCCTTTTCTTATTGTGGCAATACAGACATATTTATTGAACAAGCAGGTCAGCTACCTGGCTTACGCGTCCCGGCTTACAATGTACGATATTTGAATCGTTTACATATACACTTGTTATTCCAATGTATAGTGACGACGTGGTTTATTTACGTGTTTTGTTTATGTAACGTTTAGGGTCAAAGAGATTATTCAATAAGAGTATCTGTGCTATTGTTTTTATGAAAAATAAATAATGTATGTAGTTTTTTTTTATTTTTTCAATATTTAATAGACATTTATTAATAACAAAAAAGTACATACATACGTTAATATATACAAATTTAAAACTACGCATCATCTTAAATAATAGACTTACTCAAAGTTGCCGCTTAGAAAGCTGTCATTGCTTGAGGTACCCATAAAAATTCCCCTTCTTAAAAAAGTCAGTAATACATACAGAAATTCTGACTAATTTTTATTTTCTGAAGCAAGAGACTACAAATATTAGAGTGTAAGCAACATAAATTATACCTCTGACTTCAGTTAATAAATAAACGCAATAATTATTAATTTTAATTAAATTTAATATTCCATAACTGTAAATTACTTTAATAATAAGTAGTTGTCAATATAAACTAGTGAACATATCGTAATACCAAGCTTTACATCATAGATCGATTATTATGCAAACAATACATTTTGTAAGGACATACATTTTTTTTGAACACAAAACCATTGCTTCTTTTATTTAAAGAACAATAAAGTTCATTTCTGAATGGAAACAAGAAATAGAACCGCAAGAAAATAAATGCTTTTATAGTCTAATAAAAATGCATAGCTTCGTTCGTCTTGTTTTTGACATGTCGCTATGCCTATGCTTCATCATAGATCATACATCTGTAATATAGTGATATCTGTGTAAATTTTATACGAGTTAACATCGTGAAGACTTTTTGGCGGGAACGGGAGAAGTAAGGTGTCATTTTATTTAGATTTTCTATTTTTTACATTTTTGGGAGTTTTAAAGTACAACAGTGATAGTATATTGTGTTTTAAAGTTCTGTGCAAGTGAAAAGAATGGAGTAGGTCTAAATAAACATGTGTACCTGAAGTTCTCGTGCTCTTCCAAGAAGTCCTTTATAACTTTAGTAAAGCCTACTATCACTTTACTGGAGGAGTTTTACGATAAGAAAAAACTAATTTACTTGTGATTCTACTTATTCATACGTGACATTGGCAAATGCTCTAAACTGTGCGCCATGCCATAAAAAAAGAAAAAAAAAATTTTATTTTATGTCACTTTCATTATAGTAGGAAGTACAAGATTATTGATTTCAGATTAATTTTTTGTCGAATCATGTGACTTACACTGTAATTATGTCAACTTCATACTTTTTAGAACTTTTTAGAACTCCATATTCTCTGGACATTGGAGATAACTGAGAAAATTGGAATAGCCTTTTTCGTTTGTAGACATAACTTATAGGTGACAAAGTGTAACCACATGATGTTGATAGGTTGCTACCCTATCGGCTAGCAAGTTTCTTATAAAAGAATCTATTATACTTTTACTATATACATGCGCGGTATAAGATATACAGCTTTTAAACCAAAATAAATTAATACAATGAGAAATAAACAAATAGCTGACTTCTAATAGAGTAGTAAATAGTATTTGTATATATAATAATAATAGTAGTAGTCTTTAAGGTATTTTATATACATATGTAAATTGGTAGGATAATGCAATGAAAACTGGTCTAACTACGTTACATTGTTTCAGCTAAACGTGTAGGAGAATCACGATGTTCCCATTATTAAACACTAAAGGTGAAAATAGACTGAGCTGACAAACAATATAAATATTTTCTTTCCAATGACTATACATTTTTTACATAGTGCTACTTATGACTTTGTTTTCGATTAGTTCTCAATTTTGAAAAAAAGTAAAACAGGAATCATCCACTTTTAACTATAAATACTTTTTATACATCGACTTGAAACACGTTTTCTATCTATAACTTTTTGTAACCAGGACGCCTAGACAAGTGGCTCAATTGTCGTAAACGCTAGTAGAATAGAATGACAAGTACTACGTAATATAGCGTAACGAATTTCAAATTGGTAGTCTAAAGTTATTAACTTTCTATTAAATCAAACGAAAAGTAAAATCGTGTGAAAACCTCCGTACAAAACGCAGCTAAATGGCACTTTTGACAAGCAATGATGTCAGCAAGCGTTTCGATTTTACGAAACGTTTGACACTTGTCTACCAGCTCTGTAGCTTTTATTGATAGATAATACCGCGGACCAAGAAACAATAGACGCAGTCATATGTTGCCGCTCTTACCACCGTGTTAAACGAATTTTCGTGTCTCTTCTGTCTCATTGAGCGCAACCACGAGTAAAACAGTTAGCTATAGTGAGTATGGCAACCTCGCACTGTCAGTGTCATTCGTGTCAGTTTATGCGTCGGTTACAAAAAAATTATTTGCAAAATACTCTTAAAACTTAAGTGTTTTCGCTACTAGTATTCACTATAATTATATGTCGTGTTCAGTGATGTATCGTTGTACTGTGACCTTCCCTAGTCACGCGCGTTATGGTGGCACTTCACATGGCTATTCGTATTCGTGTATTTGTCTTATTTGCTCGAAAACGACCATGTGAAGAAGACCTTTTTGTATTTATTTATCTTATTTGCACAAACAAGACAAATACGCAAATACACGAACACGCGTATCCACCTGCTTGTCGGTTTTTGGTCACAAATCAAGGGATTCAAATATTCCAAATATATTCGTATAGCGTCCACACATGGCCAGTTCAGTACAATGGATTGGACAAATGATCCTGTGTTGTGATTTTTGGAGTTATCCAAATGCTTCCTTGCATTTTGTGCATACATGACATACCAATTGCATGCTTGCATTTCGTACATTACTTGCGAACTCCAACACGTCCATAGCTACAGCGTCTACAAAAGGAACTCAGCAAACATATTCGCAAGTATTTGACAGATTTGCAGTTTGCGTCCATGAGTGGAAGCCGTGTTCGTGATGTTTGGGACTTCACACTAATATTTAGTCAAACATGGCGAATACACTACACTAACACGAATAGCCATGTGAAGTGCCACCTTTAGTAAAAACCTAGAAACTCGGTCCATGAAAAAAGGACACCGTAAGGATACGCTTTTAGAGCAAATGCTCTGTCCATTGTGATAGTTGGTCCGAGGATACAACTCTTGAATTTACCTTTTTTAATTTTTGAATATTTATCCAATGGAAAAATGTAACTTATGGTTCAGTGTCATTCTTTCTATCGAAAAATATCGACCTATATTGAAAATGTAGAACAAATTGGCTTATACGAATATAAAAAAAACCGACTGACCATGGTGACCATTGGTGAGGTTGTAAATGATTCCTTTGAAACCGAGTGTCCTGGGTTTGATTTCTAGTCAGGTGAATTTAGTAAACGAACTTCTATAAATTGTCTTTTATTAAGGATATTGTAAATGGATATTCTCTCAGTTCGTTGTGTGACTTGTATGGTACTTACAGCATGAGCCTCTCCCCACTTAGTTTATGGTAACATAAAAAATATCTATAATTATCTAGATATTATTTATTAATATTTATTGTAATTTCACTAAAATTCTGAAAAAGACGGGCTCGATTGAAATGCATATTTGTTGGCACATACGTTACTCTGTTACCACCTTAATTTCTGTGTATGGAAAGTTCAACGAATTGGGTGGGTGGTGACCAAAGCGGATTTCTTAGGAACGCGAACGATGAACGACGCGGTGGCAGATTTTAGGAATACGACTCGAATAGCACCCGTTCCAGCTGCGGTATTTTAATCGGAATCGGATCGCTGATCTTTCGGTTCGATAAAGGGAAACAATTTGCCGTGGGACATTTAATTTGTACTCATTTATGTATTTACCTACTATTTTAGTTCAAATACGAATATTTAAAACAAAATGGAAACTTTACTTCTTCCGTTCCCGCCAAAAAATCCACTGGAAATGTTCTGAATATAATCGATGTTGTTATATTGTTTATCCTAAAGGAAAAGGCAAAGATCAAAGACCATTCAGAAACTATACTTTACCGATTCATAAATTTTCCTTTTTCTTATTTTGTTTATTTTTATTTTGTTTTAATCTTACGCCCTCAGTAAAGCGATAGCAGACTTTACTAGAGTTGAAAAAAACTTCTAATAGGGACATGAAGATATCACTTGCACGTGTTTATTTAGATTTTTCAGTTCTTCCATACTTACACAGATTTTTAGCACATAATGTACTCGTATTATCACTGTTCTACTTTAAAACTTAAAAAAGCACAAAAGATAGAAAAATAAACAAAATATAAACTTCACTTTTCGCATTCCCGCCAAAAAGTTCGAATTGTGATTTATAATGTTAATAGTTTTATTCACATATTTTTTTCTTTTCAGATTACTGGACAGTAAGGAAAAGCTCTGAATCTGCATCGAGCGACAAAGAAAACTAATAATAAAGAAAAATAGACTATTATTTATAACTATAAAAAGAAGCTAAAATTAGGTATGTTTTTTTAAATAAAATCAATGTCGAAAAGGTTGATTGCATTGTTTAAATTATGTTCATTAATTTATAACTAAATAACATAATTTCAAATATCATCGTGCGTTCTTGTTGGTATAATGCAATAACGATAAACTTTATAGAGAGTAGAAAAACAAAATGTAAATTTAACTTTTTGATTTTTTTACCACTTAAATCATTGTTCACAAAAATACAATGAATGTAATTTCATTGATTCTGTTTTTTTAATTTCTATGTATGTTAATTCCAACGTACATTGAATTTTAGTTTAATTATTTAATTACTATACGTATATATAAACCTCATTTTTCGCTTTTTTACAGAGGCTAAGGTCGTCATAACAACATTTACTAAATAAAATTGAAGAGGAAATCTTTTATACATTTTTGATCTTTAATATACTTATGCTATAGTTTTTGATAGATCGATTACAATCACAATATATTAGGTAGATTACCTATTTTGATTTTAAATAGAAAAGTTGGCGAAGTCACTAAAAATATATTAAATTTGCCTAATTTTTTATTACACTAATCTAGTAGTAATGAAGTATTCCAAAGGAATAATAAAGTATGAGGGTGCTCTATAACTATTAAAAATATGTATCAATAGCTATAAACGCTTATAGGTACACTACTTGTACGTAAGTTCTAAAACAGAACTAGGTATTTAAACACAAAAATAAAAAAAAATTCGAATATCAAAAATATGTATTTAGAGTTATATAAGAGGTATTTTACGAATGTACATCTTAAATTCAAGCATAAACATCAAAGTAATATTTCAACTTGTAGTAGTAGTACGATTCTCCCTTAGGTAAAGGAAGGTAAAGGGATCTTAGCCCATACAACTTACAATTAGTAAGTCTATAGTTATGAACTACATATCTTTAAATATTAATTAACAGAATCAATAATAACCAAAAACACCCGGGGACAAAACTTGTAATATTAACAAAATGCGTGACTATTTAGCATTCATTTAACTTAGAAAAAATACGTAATGTTCACTTATTTATATAACATTTTTTAGAAAATGCTTCTGCATCCATTTTTAACGATTTAGGTACTTTACAGATTAACAAAGATAATTTAAGAGTGAAAACTATAGAGTGAACGCAGATTTTCCTAAAATGCGCTGTTTAACAGCACTTATTCGAATTGTAGCAACTACATAATAGCATCTTGACAACTGTCTCATAAAAAATTAAAAGTTTATTATATAACTTTCTTTAACATATCTAGAACGTAATCGACATTTCAACAAATATTCAACATGTATTAATTAAAAATACCTCGATATGTCTAGAAAAAAGTTAGTAAAACACATAAGCGATAAATAATCTAAAAGGAATAGTTTATAAGATGAAGTGTATACGTACAGACGTACATTATAACACATTTCGTAGGAATGTACGAAGTCAAAAAATATTTTTAATTAAAAACTATTGTTAAGGTTTGTTTAATGTAGAATCTAGTCTGTGATCTCTGCAATAATTTCGTAACCGAGGTATCGCTTGGTACCTACATATCTCACTTCCTATTAATCTGTCCATATATAAGTTAGAATAGTATTAAATAATTAAGAGATGTTAGTTTTAAGTATGAAGATATTTTGAGTAGAGATCTCATCAAAACGTTTAATTTAATGGAAATTAGTCATTGATCACACGGTCTCATTCTTTCTGTTAGTATGTGTGTAAGTATAGTCTATTCTTTCGTTTTTGCCCAGATTATAAACAGATGAATTTTGAAAATTATTGACTCAATTGTCATACTTATTACTTACAAGGAAAAATAAAACAACTTTCATGTAAAGAAAGATACATAATACATATTTCAATATCTTGTACACGTATTACTTATAATTAATAAATAATGAACACAATTTTTTTTTGCGAATTTAAGGAATAATAACCGTTATGAGAAGTGGAAAATATTATACATTTTAAAGACACTTAAAAAAATATTATTATTATTGTTCGCACATAATTTGATCAAGGAACATAAGCAACAGTACAAATTAAAAACAAAACGCTTGATTTAACCTCTGTTTTTTCCAATGCTGTACTATATTAAGTAACATTTGCGATTTTTGTGAATATAGAGGTATATTAATAGTTTCGTATATACAATAGAAAAGCAGTGGTAAGGTGTTATGTGTAATATGTCGGACAGACCGCCGACAGTGAAAATTTAACGAGATTTTGGTTAATTTCTTGTTTACACTCGAGGCAAAAACGAAAAAGTGGAGCATACAATATACACCAAAATTTGCGCTCTACTTGAAAAGAGAGACATTCACCGAGAAACGTGAGACAGAGTGATCAGGGACAATTTTTTAAAGTAATTGTAGTGAGAAATCTAATTTTACATATGTCGTCATGGTTTTCAGGCTTTTACTATTATTTGAGTGTTTTGTACAAATACAGGTGTTTACGGAAATCCATCCCAAGGGATGAATTTTTTAGCTATCTTTAGCAAAAAGTTTTAAACTTGTTAATCGACGCGCATTTCGCTTCTCAACAGTCGTTTAACAACGGACTAGGTGGTAGTTAGCTGACTGCGTCGGATCTCTGATATTTCCCGGAGATGATTCGTTGAGAGGCGAGACACGTGTCGATTAAGAAAATAGATGTTTCAAAATTGTATGAGGCTCTGGCCATAACATTGTACAGTATCACGTAACATAGGTAATGTTGTACACACTATCTAAATATTACTTTTGGTGTTACTTATTTGATTTCCTCGTAGTAAATGAAGAACGTGCGAAGTCAACACAGAACGAAATGATGGCGTCCAGCCAGTCTTCCGTGATGACGTTAAGTTGAAAGACGAAACGTCAGTGCAGTAACATTACTGATGTTTTGTTAAGATTCTAACTATTGAAGGATGAAAATACATGAAGAAGAATTCATAAAACCTTCTTTTTTTGTGAATTTGAGCAGTTGAGCATATTTGCACACCTAAATTTAATGGAAAATAATAACGCAACATTTTAGTTATTTAGATCGTGAAAGATAATTTACATTTTTTTTTGTTATTTCCTTAAGGTGTCAATGTGTTCTTTTTGCATATTAAAATATTAATTCAAAAATTTTCGGGCAAATCCATGCAGTTTAATCGTTTCTTTAATCATAAAGAAATTCAAAAAAGAAGCGTAGATGGTTGTTGTAGTAGTTTGCAAGTAACTCCAAAAATATTTTGCTACCAGTAAAATCAGTAATGAATTAATATTTTGTTGAAATAATCTTGTTCTCAATCTGTTTTTCGATTCCTACGCATACTGTACATAGTGATGGCCAGAAATGAAATTGTGTGTTTAACATTAACAGAAATATTGTCTTCTCGTACTGTGGCCAGTGATCGTAGGTACTTACTACCTATGCCACCTACCTACCTAGGTTGTAAGTAGCTACTGCTATTAATTTTTTAATATCTAGAATAACAAAATAAAATATTTATGTAAAAGCTGTTTATGATGTGTTCAACAGTTAGTTGTTTTTCGTTCACTAATAAACATTGTTTTTATGTACAATACGCTTAATACAATAATAAAATATGAAATAAATACATAATTGTTTTTATTTTTCAGAAAATGTTTTCTTATATTCTTTTTGCACATTAAAATTTTAATTCGAAAATTAACTAGCAAACCCATGCAGTTTAATTGTTTCTTTAAAACGATATAGTTTTTAACGGAAGCCTGTAAGTTTATATTTAATTTGCTATACTCATTATTCATTTTTTTACTATCTAATCTAAGTGACTTTCAAATAATAATTTTAAAAATACGTAATATTCTAAACCAATAATTATAATATAAAAAATATGTCGAAAATCTGTTGTGTGAATAGTTTGCCCTTTGCGTTTTTAGTACTTGTCGAATCCGAAATTAAGGAATCATTTTTTTTTTAATTTACCCTTTAACACAGATATGGAAATTAACAAGAAATTAAACCCTTGAAAGCGTATGATAGCAATTGCTACCAAATTCCATTTCCCGCGAAATGCGAGTGGCAACAATTGCTACCAAAAACTAATTATTTGTAGTTATTTATTTCAAAATATTGTTATAACTAAATACTTTGGTCATTTCTTAATGTATTACAATGCAATTTTGTAACATATAATGGTTCTGAAATGATAATCACATCATTTCAAAAATACTTTCAACAATTTTTTTTTTCTTTCTTCATGGCATGGCGCACAGATTAACACATTTGCCAATGTCACGTATTGTAAAAGTATAAGTAAAATCGTTATCGTAAAACTTCTCCAGTAAAGTGATAGTAGACTTTACTGAAGTTCTACAGGACTTCATGGAAGAGCGCGAAAACTACAGCTACGCTGGACCTGAAATGGACCTACTCCATTCTTTTCACTTTAAAACACAATGTGCTATTACTTTTGTACTTTAAAACTCCCAAAAATATAAAAAATAAAAAATCTAAATAAAATGACAACCTCACTTCTCCCGTTCCCGCCAAAAAGTCCCTTTCAACGATTGCTCACTTCAAACAAGGAAGATTAGGCTTGCGTTACATGACATTTTTAGTGTGATTTATCGAATCATTGATGTGAAACATCTTATGCGGCGGGTCAGACCAGCTGTTGGCGTGACGACTTGACAACGTGTCGTACAGATATACGAGCTCAGTACAATCAAGGAGACGGGCAAGCGGGTCGCGAGATGCTGGCTCTACACACAGCATAAAAGCAGCTCGCATACCACTTCATCAGTGCAATGTCAATCTTCATGAGTTGCTTCCGTGACTTTCACAAACTGACTAACCTTGGTCTTGCTCCACGTGTTCCATAAGACCCATAACCCGGCCTGTTCGACTGACCAGAGTAAGTCGGGTTGTATCACGTTGTGCAGCTATTTTAACTACTGTGCGATCACCAGCTGTATTTCTGTTATTATAATGATGATTGTACCTCTAGTGTAGCGATTTCAAATACTTTGTGATCGCCAGTTTTTATGTTGTAGTGACGATCAGAATGTAGCGTTTTTAATCCCTGCGATTTTCATGATAACTGATTACTGATTTGAAGATATAGCTTGAAACTATGTAACATTTCAAATTTGTAATTGCTACCTTCTTTTTGTGAAAATAAATAATAATTAACTACCCCGTCAGGAATAAAGCCTGAAGATTCGTAACGTTTTAAATTTGTAATTGCTGCCCTGTTTTTGTGAAAATAAATAATAACTGACTACCCTGTCGAGGATATAGCGTGAAGATAACACGTAACATTTCGAAATTTTAATTGTTTACTTGTTGTTATGAAAACAAGTAAACAATTAACTTCACTTAAGTTTACTTGTTTTTAAGAAAACAAGTAATATCCTATAGTAATATCAATATCAGTTATTACTTGTTTTTATGAAATCAAGTAATAACTTATTATCCCGTCGGGAGTATATTTCGTAAAATTTCAAATTTGTAATCGTTATATTACTTTTGTGAAAATAATTAATAACTGACTACCCCATCAGAGATATAGTGTGAAGATATGTAACTTTTTAAATTTGTAATTGTTTCCTTCTTTTTGTGAAAATAAATAATAACTGTCCTCCGACGAAAACGTACCGTGAAGATTTCTGACATTCCAAGTTTGTAATTGTTACCTTAAATAAATATGAACTGACTACTCCGTCGGGGATATAGGATGAAGATATGTAACATTTCGAATTTGTAATTGTTCCCTTCTTTTCATGAAAACGAGTAATAACTGACTACCCCGTCGGAGTTATAGTGTAAAGAATCGTAGCATGTAAAATTCGTATTTTGTTACCTTCTTTTTGTGAAAATAAATAAATACTACTACCCCGTCAGCGATATAGCGTAAAGATATGTAATATGTTCTTTTTTCATTTGTAGTATTTTTTTGGGTAAGTAAATAATAAATGCGTGTTTTCATGTAAAAATGGATAATAAAGTAAAATAACACTACATTACAAATTAGTACACATATTATTGTCGTACAAAAGTCATAAAACGGTAGCGTGCGCTGGGCCTTATTTCGTGATGCGTGAGGTGCGCGAACGCACAAACTTGCTTCAACCTACGGTTGAAATTTGTCGACGATATACAATTTTGGTATCAATAGGTCTATTTATGCTAAAAGCGCTAGATTTATATAGTTATTTGCAAAAAAACTAGCTTAAATATGAAAAAAAATCAGAAAAAATTATTCGTGTTTTAAGTTCAACCTGCTTGAAATAATTTTTTTCTCAGTTTGTAATGTTCGTATTTACTTTAATGCACGCCTTATATGTCTAGCTTTACATCATCATCTCTTTTTGTGATAAGTGTAGTAGTTACGGAAATATAAGCGGTTATTTGACTCTGGAGCGAGCGTCTGGAAATATACCTACTAGTCCGGGAGATAGCGCTATAGTTGAGCGAGTCATTTTATACCGGCTGAAAATCATACGAATAATAGCTTTTCCCTAACACATAACAGCTCCGAACGTCAGCTGCTCCGATAGCGGTGGAGCTAAAGGAGACAGCATGAAAAAGTCATTGGAAAAAAATCTGCTGCAATGATTTTCATACCGAGCAAAAATGTATTAAATTATTGTTTCAATCACATTTTTAAAAAATACACTTTCAAGTGGTTCGACGGTGATCAAGTTCCACCATCAGTAACTGGAATTACAATCATCGATGAGAATCCTGCAGGTATTTATCTATAGTTTTTATAACACATTGAAGTTAAATAAAAGGCATGTGGATAAACATATAAAATTTACACTTTCTTTACAGAAAACGTCGAAAGTGTTGTTGTTGAAACATCGGATAATATCGAAGAAGATGACGCAGAAGAATTAGAAGATGAACGGAATCTCATCATCGACAGCTCCGATGATAGTTGTGAGGAAAGTGATGGATATGACACGGACACAGCAGAAGATGTATGTGAAGAAGTAGAATAATAATTTATGTATGAATAGAAATCTAAGCTTTTTTGTCTTTTTTATGTTCATTAAAAAAAATTTTTTAAATAATTACTATTTTGTTTCTAATAAATAAATATTTCTGTATATAATTTAAAACCGACACAAAATTAATAAATATAATGTGGTGTTATTTATATTAAATTAATATTATACTTATTGAATTCAGTCAAGAATGTTAAAAATACAAAAAATCGTCGTCAGCTGATTGTTTGTGGGTATAAAGATCGTCAGTTTATTTTACAAAGAGCCTATGCAACGCTCAAATGCATTGAGCGCGCAAAATGTTTATCACGCTGACTAACGGTCTTACCCCCGTCAAAAATACAGCTGACGGTTTTCTTTATTATTTTAAAAGTATAAAAATTTAGATGTATAAATTTCATAAGGTATAAAATAAATTTATTTGTCAAATTTTCAATGAGGTTCATGCACGTGACTGACATATAACCCCCCTCGTCAATAATAGCTGACGATTATTTTTTTTATAAATGTGATTGAACAATAATTTAATATATTTTTGCTCGGTATTAAAATCATCGCAGCAAATTTTTTTCCAATTACTTTTTCATGCTGTCTCCTTTAGCTCCACCGCTACTGCGACAACAGACGCTCACTTTACTGATTTCTGAACATTAAACAACTGTTTGAAATAAAGTTTATTCGGTATAAAATTCCTAGAAAAATTGCAACACTACCTCCCGGACTATACGTCACGGCGCCGCGGCTCCGCATCCCGCGGGAGTTTCACGATGAGTGCAACGCGTTCGAGTGGTAAAAACACAAGTCCTAAAGTAACCTATACTCGGAAAGAATTCCGTGTTCCATGAACACAAAAAAACTACAGACACAAAAAGGGTAGAGTGATTCATCGTTATACGTGCATCGCACCACCATCAGACAGTGATGACTCATGCACTTCGCCCAAAACTCCCATTACTAAGCATCCACTTTTTTACATTCATTGGATAAGTGACATTTACTGCCCATATTTTCAATTAGAGTGATTAACCTTTGTTTTCTTTTATAAATAAATTGTACGTAATGCTCCTAAAGAAATTTAACTTCGATGTATTTTTAAAATTATTGACACATTGTACTGTACAGTTTAAAGATACGAGGGTCATGCCAATAGAAATTAGATAGATGCTCAAAAATTATTTTATTCTTTGTTAAAGGTATCGATCTTTTCAATGTATTCATCTTGGACATGTATATGTACACTTTTCTGTTCGTCTGAACCATTTGAAAAACACTAATGACCACCTCTTCTTTAGACATCTTAAAAATCTCAAAGTTATAAGCAGCCAGGACTTTTTTTACCCTCATTTCTTTAATTTTTTGAAAAATGAAAAAATTAAAAGGTCAGGGGAATATGGTGAGTGAGCTAGACATATTCATTGCATTAAAATAATCCAGTTTTCTGGCAAAAAGGCAAAAAGGAACTGGCGTTGTCATGATGCCACTGATGGTGCCAAATTTCCAAATTTGGCAGATCGATTAAAAAAATCGATTTATTCGAGCTCGAAAAAATATCGATTTTATAAGTGTTCCTTTTTCAAATTTATCAGCGAATATAATAAATTACCAACCTATACGATAGCGCATAACTTGCCAGTAATAAATAAATGAATAGAAGCATCTGATTTCTTATTACCTCGTATTACTCGTAAGTAAAGTTCGTTTTTCACATTAATTATTGTTTAGCAGTTCTTTTACACGAAACATATCTTCTAACTTAATAAGCTGAAAAAGAAATCAGTCTCAATTCTCCCTTAGTTCTTACATAAACACGAAAAAAATATCCGAAAAAAATATGTGAAATTAATAATATTTAGATAAGTAGATATTTACTTTTAGCTCAATTAGATTAATTTCCTACGTAGAAAGTATTATTACCTTATTATCTCTGACATATTAGTATTGCATTATTGTTACATTATCTCGTAACACTAGTTTTCCAAAAATTTAATATCACTTCAACACAATCGTAGACATTATAATATTTTTTGTTTAAATCTTCCTCGAAATTGAAATCCGACTATAATCGTATTAATTAATTACATGTGAACTAATTAATTATTAGCAAATACACAAATCAATTTCAAAACAAAGTCGTAGAAATTCAAATTAAAAGTATTATTAATTTCTGCGACACGACAATAAATAATTATTATTTTACATTACCTAAATACAAACGCCTACAAGAAAGAACTAGCAAGTAAGACAAGAATCTTCAAGTAAGTTGTTACAGGTTTGAGTAAATCAACGGCAATCTATTTTATTACTATGAATCAAACTGGTTTCGACTATTTTTTTGACATTCCTATCTTGTAATAAGTATGTATTGCCTTTATTTATAATTTCAAATCCGATTATGTACTTCTTTATATTGAGACCATGTATATTCTTCAAAATAAAATTAAGAAAGAATTAAACGCGGTTAATTTTATTGTACCCTTATCCATAGATTCGTTTTGTATCGCAACATTAATAATTATTCGAAAATGCCAAAATAAATATTTAAATACATTTTAATAGGTTTATTCATACATTTTTATACATTTTAAAAATGCACAGTAAACTTTTTAAAGACGCCTTCTGAATGGAACTTAGCATTAACGCACGTCTCTGATAATTAAGCTATTACAAGGCGTAGCCAAAAATTTATACTTTTTACAAAAATTTATACTTTTTATATAGTAAATAGTAGGTAAAAGGCATCATTAATAAAGTGAATATTTATAAAACACAGAAATATAAATATATAAAAAAGTCGTTAATTTAGATTTAGAAGGCAAGAAAGACCTAGGCTAACTTACGAAGATCAAATAACTGACGGAAATGTCAAAAGCAGTGTCATAACTAGGTTTGTATCATGTGCGTAGGTCGCATAAAATGTGTATGAATGATGGAGAATGATGAGATTTGAGGATGCGAAAGAAGTGCGTAGGGACCGCGAAGCTTTGCACTCCGTCCTCTGACGACCCCGAAAGAAATTTAGCGTGAAGATATGTATGTATGTTAATTCAATATTTTATTGAAATTTCGTTCATTAATATATTTAAAAAAAATTAATTAATTAATTTTTTAAATTAAATTAACTTAAATAGATTTTAACATTGCCAAGTCCTGCAGCCAAAAACCACGGAAAGACGGGATATTTCTCGGACTCTCGGACTGACGTAGCTACTTTTTACCTACTTCCCATACAGAAATTAGGTATGAGCTGTAAGTCGTGAAAAGGTCAACAGGTGCTTATCAGTGATGCGTAATTTAATTTTTATGTACATATGTATTTCATTACTTTTCTTTTAAAGAAAAAATAATAATACCTACGCAGATTGAATCTCTCATGAGCACTATTGTGATTTTTTTTTATCATTTAGCACGTGTTTAACTCGTGCCAAATACCAAAGTAATAAACCAGTTTCTGATTATCGAGTGTTGTTACAATGTCAAATTAGATACCATTTTTTAACCATTTGTATGCAAAGCAGGCGTTAAAGTACACTCCAGAGTCATTTGAGCACACAAACAGCCTTAATTGCTGCATTCGGATTTCGAATTTGGAATCCGAGGATGAATGATGGCGCACGCGCAGGGGTCAGGTTTTGATTGGGAATTGTTTGTAGTGCAGCTTGCTTATGTATCTGGATGCGTTCATTGTATGAGTAGATAGACATCTGCTGTATTTTATTTTTTAAAGTGAGTGAAGTGTTCATAGAGGATAAATATAGCGTAAATGGTGAAAATCCACCTAAATAAAGTAACCTTTTTTAAATTTCGAACCTATTTGAAATATTAAATACGAGCTTCAAAGCTACAATTTATAATGTTATGTATGTAAAAAACTGCAAGTAGATACACATTTCATGTCAATTAAAGTGCATCGAACTTTAAAACGCTTTTTTAAATAATTTTGTTCAAAGCGTTTAGAGAAAGTAGTATCATTTATCGATAGTCCAACACTATCTGTACCGCTGTGTGTCTTACCTGCACCGTGTATTGTGTGTGTAAATGTGTATAATTAATTGAATATAATAAGTGTTACAAATTATCTTAGGAAATTTTGAATTACAATTAATTTACTACCACAAAAATTAAGAAAACTACAAAATTGGACAATTGCTTGCACTTTACACTTACAAAAAGCTCTCCCGTCACAGGCCTGTAGATATAACACTATAATATGACTGTAGTGAAATTAATCTTGAATTTTTTTAAATCTCAATGACAGAATTTGTTTTTCGATAAAAAAAGCATAAGTACGAAGGTTACCTAACCGCCATGTCGTCATTGGTTAAAGAATTTCGTAGAGATATAAAAAAATCTATGTTAAAATGACAAAACAACATGTAAACAGTGTCATTGCATCAACCTTCAGTGACGAAAGACCCGTCCTTCACATAAACACTTGTTCAACAATCTTCTTATTTAATTATGAAAAAATTAATCGCTTTAAAAAATCTTTTCTCAACCTTTTCTAATCATTCGTCTTTTCTACTCGTTGACAGGTTATAACTGACGTACATAAATTTACAAAATTAAAAATTTTAACACCAAAAATGTATGATACAATAAACAATTTCCATGTCTACTTATCAACAGATGTCGTTAATAATTCCCTTTAACTTTTATTTTTAGAATCAATGACGTTGTCTGCGCTACTTTGTCGCAGGAGGGCGCTACAATATTGTATTGTAAATACATTCAAGTACCTAATCAGTGCATAAAAGTGTCACTAATATATGTAACATATTATATACGAATAGACTGTATTCGTATATTTAATTGTGTAATTTATTTCATATTATGTAACTATTATCTAATCTATGACATTATGTAGGATAAATATACAAGTTCATCATGAAGAGAATGTAAAATTACTATATACTACCTAACACGCCATTTTTGACATGCGGTATGGATATTTTTATGAGATTTAACAATTTATGTGATTTAAAAGCCTCAACCAGAGGGCGCTGTGAGACAATCTTGCTCTACCCTGATCGAGGGCTTGGACCGGCGCTGGTGGTAAGTGACCGAGCGTGAGACGCACTAAAAGTTTCTGAGTGTTGTCGTCTCTTCTTGTGACGAAGCACAAGAAGGCTTTGGTGATTCTAAAGACTGCTCTCCAGCGCGTTTGCAGTGCTACGATAGCACGGACCGCATGCGCTGTCCTCCTCGGGGTCACATCGAGCGGATGACTGTACTCCCCGTCCGACCAACCTTGACCACGAAGGTTCTACTTTTGTCGCTTCGTGTTACTTCGTAGTCGATGTGGAGATACCGTAGCCTTATTCATGGCTTGGACTAGAAGGCTGACGGTCCGAGGAATGCGTTTTTTTTTAACAAGCATTACCGGCCCTGACAAAGCAATCGGAGACTGTCCCTCTTAATTTTCTTTATTTATCTTTTATTTATTTAATTACATACATTTCTTACTTACTATCTTACAGTATTTTTATCTTTTAATGCTCTAATATTTCCGATTCGTTATTTTCATATCTATTACATTTACTCTTATTAGTTTTAATACATAATTTTGTAATACTGATACCGAAGTATACGTTGCCATCGCCCACCAATGTCGTCTTTAAGCGGAATCAACCTCTCCAACTGTATTCACTTTCTCAATAATTACATCCTCGCAGAACCTACCTTCTTCTCGCTTTATACTACATACATAGATGTACCTAGGAGAAGTAGTATGTATTTTACTAGAGGATACTAATTATTACTAGGTGCTCAATAATGAGACACATACAGGGTGTTACAGTATCATCCCTTACATTTCTTAACCCTTAAGTTTTTGTATAAATTTAACGCATCGTCAACTAGTCGGGGTCATTGGGCGGGGGCGGCCGGCGGTTACATGCTTACGATACGCCAGCGCTCCGTTTACGACGGTATCATTATGCGGTATGTTAGTTTGACAAAATGGGTACACCGCGTAATTTAAAATGTTTAATGGAATCTACATTTTACCCAGCATTAAAATTACTTGCATCGATGACGCTGAAATGTTAAGAAGCTCGTCGCCTACCTGCTTAATAGTTTAATGGATCACGAACTATTTATATGTATAGTAGTGGATCCGACAGACGTCGTGCCCGAACGTTGTTAAAATTAAAGAAATCCTGAAACCCTATTGTAGCGCCACCTACCGGGTGTGATTGTGAATCTAAACTATACAGGGACCCACTCAAAAACACAAAAAATTTCATCAATAGCGGTCCAGTCGTTTGTTTTAAACCAGTTTTCCACAAAAGTAAAATTTTGTGTTTTATTTAATCTACAAACATCCTGCAACCTTATTAGATTTTAAAGCAGACAAGAAGCTGCATATTGTACAGAGGCAGCTGATTTTAAGAACATAAGACAAAAAATGATATTTCACTGGCCAGTAACTAGTAATTTCCTCACAAAAACTCCCTGGAGGGTAAAGCACAGACCAGGTGCCGATTAAACTGGATAAAAGTTAATTAACTTCGGTCAACCCCTAAAGAACCAGGCGTCTTAGGGCTGTGATGAAGACGCTATAAAATACATAGAACTAAAAAGCATCTAATTTTATAGAAATGTCAACAAAATTTATTTACCTTTGTTATTAATTATTATGCATATTTTATGTCAATCCACACACATAAAGTACGCAACGATATCACTAAGAAAGGATATAAGAGCTTTTCCTTTCTTAGTGATATCGCTAAGAACGGAAAGCTTATATAGCTTATTCTTACTCTTCAAAATAGAAGAAATTGTCAAGAAACAAAGGAGCAAAGTGTGTACAGAATTAATAAATATGTAATCTATGTAATAATGCATACATACATACATAAAATTCCGATTTCTTGAATACAAATAACAGATAGCCTAATAATTAAGTCTTAGAGTTTTTATTAGACTTAAAAGACGAAAGATTTTGTTTAATTACATCGAACGCTAAATTTAATTTAGATTTTACAATTACAAATGCAGCCGATTACAAAATAAATATTATCATATAGAGATTGAAAGAGAGAAAAATATTTTATCTTCGTGTTGTTCTGTCATTTCTACTTATTCGAAGCTCTGTAACCAGATGTTAAGACACCAGTAATGTTATACACCTGGTTGTACAGTCCATAGTCAGCCGAGTGTATCGAACTTAGGGGTGTGATGGACCCATTGTCTTAGATTGGAACTGATAGTGTCAATTACAGGGTTGAACTCCGAACGTAAAAAATGTTATTAAGTAATTTCAAACGTATCTTCGAGTGCTCTTTCGTCACGATTTTTTAAAAATTATACGAATAAATTGATATAATATCACCAACTTTTTTTGTTAGTTCCTTCAATATAAAATAAATCTATCTACCGATTAAGCGTTTAAACGATATTGCGATTAAGTATAAAGCACCAATTGTTTTAACGGTAGAAATGTTATGAGTTCATTACACACATTATTTAATTTATTATATTTTGTGAATCATACTTGCTCGTACAATTATACCAACAAAACTAATAAGTGTCTATCTATTTTATAGTATTATTCGTGAATTACAAGTAGGCCCCTCGTTTTCAACAATCGCTTTCCAACGCTATAGCTGTGGTAAAGTGTCAACGCCTCGATATTTACCAATGTGTAAAGTTTTATTAATTGCGATTTCTAAGGCTCTTATGAGCTCCATGTTTCATTACGCTGTCCCCTAAACTGTGCTTCAATTGATGAAAACTCTTATAGTAGTAACAAGAGTCTACGCAATAATAATCACTAGACATCTTTCATGTCGCTACAAACAAGAACAGTTCGAAATGTAGTGGCAAGTTTGAATCAGACTGTTCAGCCAACTTATGTATTATATAGTTGCGAAGCCTAGATACATCAGAGTTCTCTTTAGAGCGGTCCTGTCAAACACTGCGTGGGCGCAGGCGCGTGCTACAATTTCGTAATTAATTCAATGATCGCCAGGTGGCGTGGCAGATGGACACTCAGTTAATCTACATTTATAACAGGACTTGTGGTATGTACCACACATTTATTTGTATGTTGATAGACAGATGAATATATCTTAATCGCGATGAACAATTTATTATACAGCGTAGTAGAATTTTACACAATACCTAATAATCCTTGAGATAATAAAAGAGAATATGTGACAGGTTACATATTCTCGTACCATGTTACTGTCCTATATCCACATCCTTGTAGAACAGTCTTGGCAGCTAACTTACTATAGCGTATATGTAGTCTTTGCAAATCTAGCAAAAAGTAATATGAATTGTTTATTGACTCATCGTCGATAACTAAAAATAAATGCCATAAATTATTATCTACATAAGTAGAAGCATTATAATAGCTCCTATAATATTAAATAACATTCTAAATAATTCTAAGTATTAAATCAAAATCTCTTGGTGTTTATGTTATATTGTACATTCTTATTTTATATATACTCGTAATATGAATACGCAAGTCGTATCTGTAATTGGTTGTGCGTTCGCTTTTATCTTTTAATTATGTTTATTTCCACTAAGTATAGATCTAAACTATCGACAAACCTAAATTAAATAGATAGATAGATATGATTTGTTTCGACACCTCAACACAATATATGACACAACACAAAACATATA
The DNA here is from genome assembly GCA_907165235.1 of Zeuzera pyrina. NCBI lineage: Eukaryota > Metazoa > Arthropoda > Insecta > Lepidoptera > Cossidae > Zeuzera > Zeuzera pyrina. The sequence goes on from OU015637.1 coordinate 5,346,518, forward strand.
AAATCAAACAAAATCAAATCGAACAAAACACATAATTAAAACCTTCAAAGAAATGGTCTCAGTTGTGTGGTTCTTAAACCAAGTTTAAGGCATAATATTGTAGAAATGTAAGTAACATCGTTTTTTGTTAAAGCGAAAAAACCCATAAGGGTGACGATAATATGGGACTTTCGTCCTTCAAATTCAGAAAACTTAAAAGGTCTAATTATGCTGGTTGTAATAGAACAACTGACTTTATTAATTAGCATGACATTGCAACGCCATACGCTGTTATGATGAACCCTGATGAAGGAGATACGGATAAAAGTTATTCCGGTCATTTGTTTCAACCTCCCTATGTCTTTTTCGGTAATTCGGAACATTACTGTGAAATAATAATTACCGGCTATTAAAATATTTCTGTAATGAGACTATGAGAAATTATGACAAGCGGCAATACTGTTTTGTCTTTACATTACATACATAAAGTAATTCCATTTTACATAGACTTTATAAATTACTTCAGAGCTCCAGACGCCGTGTCTGAGCAGAAACGGTGAGGTAAATCAGATAAGCTGACTCACCTGTTCATACAACACACATTTATTTCCAGATAAGCTGATCCGTCGCCATCTCGACAGCAACAGCACCAACACGTCTACTTTTTATTTGATTTCACTTGCCTCATTTCTTGTACAGGACAAGCTGTCTAAAATTATAAAGTCTATTGTAGGTAGATACGTACACATTTGATTATCTCTCATTTGATCATTTTACATGATTAAAGTATTGTACCTACATTTCTTTTGTTATGCACCTTGCATTTTCTTTCTCGTTTTTTCAGTGTTCCTTACTAAAACAGAAACACGAAATTACTTCCAGATCGTTTATTCAATTTCATCTATTTATTCATTACTTGTGACCCGCCTCAGCTTTGCTTAAGGACTTCATTACGAAACATCAATATTTCTAAAGAATCTAGACTAAATAATATATATACATACATATCTTCATGCTGGATCCCTAACGGGGTAGTTAGAGAGGACGGAGCGTCAAGCGTCGCGGTCTTTACATACTTCTTTCGCTTCCTCAAATCTCATCATTCTCCCTCACACATTTTCGCCTAGATATGCAGTGCTTTTGACATTTCTGTTGGCTAACACTAGCTATTTTTAAGTCAGCCTCTGTCTTCCTTGGCTTCTTTTACTGCTCGCTTTCGCTCTATAGATTTACTTCGTCAGTTTTTCATCACTCATTCTTTCTGTGCCCGAACCTCTAGCATTCCTTTCTTCATCTTTACAATAACACTGTCGTAGAACTCTGTTTACTGCGCCCTTTTTTAATAACTCTGTTTTAATACTGCGTATATCACTCGACTCTCACTCAATTCGGGCATGTCCAGGCCTCACTACCGTGCGATAAAGTTGGAACCAACGCCGCATTGAGTGTGGCCATTTTGGCTGAGTTAGATATATTCACACTGTCTACTAATGCGGAGAGAGCACCGTTTACTTTATTGCCAGCTACTACCTGACTCTCCACATCCAATTTACATCTTCCATCCCTCGAAAACGTACTCGCCAGATAGGGTCGTTGCTCTGGTTTCCCGGCCGGCTCTAGTATTCGACCAATTGACTGCCTCTTTCATTTCAAAATGAAATAATAGTGGTTGTAGTTCTTTTTATACTGACAAATTTAAATGTGAACAAACTTTTAATCTTCTAGCTCTATTATAATATAATACCAAAGGTAGAAAGAATAGACACTAATAACTATTCTAAGTTTAGTTTAGAGCCCGCATCCGCACACACAAATTGTGTCTGAAAGTGCATAAAAATTAGTGACGAGATCAAAATTGCACGGCAAGTTTCAAGTTGTTTCGTGAGTCGTACTTACACAAGAGTAAGTTTGTTACTTTCTTAAAATTCTAAAAAACAGTACGCTTAATTTTCCATGAATTATTTAATGCATATTTAGAATTCGAGGTGGTCGGATACCGAAATAATATTTCTTTGGTAATTCTGGTTTTCGGTCAGGTGGTCGGATTACTAGTATAAGCAACAGAAACTAACTTTTAACTTTATGCTATTAAAGCTTAGAGTAATTCATTTTCTTATAGAGTTGTAAATTCCTTTAAATCAATTGAATTAACAAGTTAGTGTTCGACCACGAAAATAATACATATTTTACGTAAAATATAAGATTCAAAGATCAGTGGCCGAAAACCAAATGTGTTCCGCTTTTAGCTAAGTATTCGGCCGTCTAACATTTATATGGAAAACATAATGGCCGAAAACTAAAAGTGGTCTTTATTATGTCTGAGTTACCGGCTGCCATTGTTTATAAATTTTCTATTTCCATTTACAGTCAATAAAATTTGTGTTTTTATACTATTATTATCCTATACAAGTTTCCACGGCTGGGACACAGGCGTACCTTCACATGATGGATTTCAAGTCATACTGTCTACTGCACTTGCCCAGTGAATTTAACTTGGTTTTTTTAAAATCGGTCCGAAAAATAAACATATATCCTAACTGCGGAATTGGAAATAATCTGCTCCAGATCTGTGATCCTAGCTAATACTTATAAATGCAAAAGTTTGTTTATTTGTCCTTTTATCACGTCACAAGTCACAACAGAGGAAGGGATCACTGTGATATTTTGCACCGAGATATTTATACGGACAGGAGCAACATGGACAACTTCTCACTTCTAAAAGCCCACGAGACATATTATATTGACAAAACCAATACTATTACAATAATTCCAAACCAGACTCAGAAAGGGTTTACACTATTCGAGCCAGTAAAAGCCAATGAATCACTAATAGATAATCGTTTTCAATTCTTTGTCTATCCGATAGTTAATTGGAAGTCTGTGTCATAGTTTCACTAGATGACATCCTAATTATACCAACCCAAACTAGTACGCTAACATTAGAAAACAATGATATCTTTCGTAAACATTTATTTGTCCTAACGCTAATGAAAAAGTAAAAACAAGTTTTAATTAGGTATATCTACTTGTTTTTACTCTCAACTTCCTCCAAGCTGAAGACGAAATTGCGGCTGGAATCTTTCTAGCCACAATTTCATCTTCAACTGGTAGGAAGTTCCACGAAGACAAAGAAAAATAAATTTAGAAAAGAAAGACGCATCTAAAAAGAAACGACTGGAAAGAAGTGAGGATCGCAAATAGAAATTGTTGAAAATCAGAAAAATAGGACGAAAGAAAGTGTGGTGAAAAGTTCAAGTTTCAAGCGAAAACTCAAATTTGAACATGATGACTACGACATAACGACATTATGACATGACTAAGGGGACTAACAAGCTGAAAAAGCTGGTGATGCAAAGAATGATCGAGATATTGAAAACCATACATTGAAAAATCATGGACAAGAAAATTAAGTTTTGGATGAACTTTAGTAGTGATAATAGGGAAAGTAATCAATGTAATAATGGTGATGGTGTTACTGATAAGATTGAAGAAGATTTACTTATACATATGAAAATAAAACCGAATTTTGATATAGAAAATACCTACAGTAAGACTGATATCATTCCATATAGACTAATAAATTAAGCGTGATTTTATTAAAAAAACTTCAACTCTGTCAACTTAGACTGAGAAGTGGTATGGCCGAGAACTGATTTAATGCTGGTCGAAAACTAAATTTTGTGGTCGAAAACTGGCGAAATAGCTCAATTTTTGGTTTTAATTTTTTATAAAAATAATGTGAAAACAGATTGACGTTGTTTTTAATTAAAAACCATCTACACTATATCTACAACCATGTTGCATATTTTAAATACATTTTTAACATGTTATATTTTTTTTTATTGCTCAAAATTAGCAACTCCACTAATCGGTTGAATACTAGTGCAATGACCCTACACAATTTCGTTCTCTAAATGATATAAATGATAACATGTAAACTTTCCTCGTTAAACGTATTGAATGGTGGTGACAATCGCATTAAATCTACTTAAAAGTGTGTATTTGAAACTAATTACTATACTTAATTTCAAGTAGTGTTTATTTAGATATTGACCAAAAGAACTGTGTCATAAAATTTGAACAACCATGTCGAAATATCGAGTTAAATAATGATTTTGTTTTGTTTTCAATGTGCGATTACCTCCTACTTTTTTCGGAATCATGGAAGACGTTTCGTTTTTACGAGGCAAACTGCAATTTTTATAATATAATTAATTTGCTATCGTTAAACAGCCCATTTTTTTTTTTTTTTTTTTTTTTTTTGCGTCAGGAAATGCTTTATGCATTCCGTCCTGCCATGGGGGATGGCAGGGGGATATGTGGGACTCCCGGCTGTGAAGTGCAATGCCGGGCTACCCACTAAAACCTGACGGTGTTCCTCGAGAGCCTTAATACCGGGGCCACGGGTACAGTGGCGTAATCTTCCGCGACCCCGGCGGCAACGGCCGGCGCTAAACCGCCAGCCTCGTCTCGTTTTGGGTGGGAGGGCAGAACTCCCACCCTCAGTGCTTGAGAGGCGCGCGGAAACACCGCGCGCGCCATCTCGAGGCTATTTGAGGGGTGGCACTCCCCCGAATGCCACCCCAAGCCTCTATAGGCGTTCCGCCTTAATAAAGGCGGAAATTGCACACGCCAGAAGGCGTCACTCGTTGCGGGGGACATAAGTGTCCATCCGCTCTTCCTCGCTTCTTGTAAAAACTACTGGAGTAGCGGCAGCGTTTGTCGCCTTTCTTGTTTTCTTGGTCCCTTCACAAGCCTTGCCTCCGACTAGATGACTAGCTGGCAGACCGCTGGCAGCGCACAACGTACAATAGGGCGCCGCTTTGCACATGCCAGCTTTATGCCCCTCCTTACCGCAGCGGTAGCACTGCCCGCTGCGGTCCACCTCCGACGTGCAGCTTACCCGCACGTGACCAAGCTGCAGACACTTATAACACCTGAGTGGTCTCGGCTCGAGGATCTGAACCCCAGCCGAGACCCACCCCACTAAAGGGCGACCACTGGCCACCTCTTTTGCCACATCCACGGGACATCTTACCCAGACTGCGCCTAAACCCAAAGGAGTGCGGCGAATTTCTCCGACCTTTAGCGCCTCAGTTGCGCAATCTCCCACCCTTATGATGGCTGCGGAAACGTCAGCAGCCGTTATCGAATCATCCAGACCCGTTATTCGCAGTTCTGCGCATTTTGTGGGTCTGGATATACGAACCACTTCAGAGTCCAGACTCTCTCGCAGCCTGAGTGCAAGGGAGTCCGCCTTCTCCTTGCTGTCAGTGCCCGGTAACTCTAGTATACCGGCCCCTGTCGCCGCCTTTCTGTACCTCATCTCTGTTATGCCTAACAGAGAGAGGTCCACTTTACTTTTCGCCTCCATAAGGATGGAGGCGTACGTCGCACCTTGACGCTCCGCCTCGGGCGAGAGCGTAAGTACAACAGCCGAAGTCCGCGGAGTTCGGAGCTTCGGCTTCTTCTTCCTTTTAGGTTTGGCCTTGGGCTTTTGGCCCTTGGCCTGGTCCTCTTTGCGTGGAGGGGGCTGGGAAGTCCCCCCCGGAGCTTTCTTCTTGCCCCTTCGGGCAACAACACTATAGGCCTCCTCGGTGGAGGCCGGAGCCGGAGGCAGCGGACGGGGCCTTGGAGGTACCCCCGCCCCAGACGACGCCGTTACCTTTTCTCTCTCCTTTCCCCCCTTTTTGCTCTTCTCAACAACGCCGGACACCGATGGCGCGACGCTGGACTTTCCGCATGGAATTTCTGCCAGAGATGGCGGACGGAACCGCTTTTCTGGCAGAAGCCGATCTTCGAGGGCCTCAAATCGGGCGTTCATCATGGCGCCCACCTGCGCGACAATTGCACGCGTCACCTCCTCCTGTGTGGGCGCCACGGGTTCCCTCGCTGCCGCAGAGCGGTCTATGTACTTGGCCATCTCCTCCTTCAGCTCCCCTAGCTGGGAGCGAAGGTCTGCCAATTCGGTCCGCAGGCGCCTGTTCTCCTCCTTCAACCGGCGAGTCTCATCGGTTGAGGATCTGGAGCTCAGGGCCTCGGTTGTTGCCTTGATAGAGGCGACGGCTTGGTTGAGGGCCCTAACGTATGGCCCCTTCAAATTTTTTGACGTTTTGGCCACCTTTTCGATGGCGGCCAAGTCCTTCGTCATAACGTCTTGGAGGTCCGCAGTCGACTCCCGACCCTCGGAACCTTCCTTAGCTAACCTTTCGAGCCGCGAAACCCTAGCGCGCGCGAGCTCCAGGTTCATCAGCGCCATCTCCTGCTCGGCTCGCAGCTCCGCATCCCGCCTTTCGTTCTCCGAAAGGAACTGTTTGGTGCTCGCCAAGCCAACCCGCTGGCCAGTAGTAGTCGGCCGGCCTCTGCCTCTCTTCGCCACATTTTTTTTTGTTGCTTCCTTTTTTCCCTCCGAATCCGAAGATGAGAGGTTTGTGCGCTCCCATGAAGATGTTCTCTTCTCGCCTGCTCTCGGGGTTATCCTAACACTAACCAAACTCTCCATGCTCGAACTTGGAGAGTCCGACATGAGCACCGCCTCAGATTCCTTCTCCTCCTCGTTCACCTTCTGCTTTCCGTCTTTATTTTTTTTTAAAAGTGTAGCCATTTCATAATCGTCCCACTAGGGGACATGAGTTACGAGACGAACTAGATGACCACCCCCGGGTGACGCTCATTCCGAGGGCTAGGGTAAATACTGTGGGGGTCCCCAGGTACCCACAGGTTTTTACGTGTTCGCTCACGGGTTTGTTTCAAGTTTTCCTTTTCTTGGGCCGGCCAATGAAGGCAAGCCCGTCGTCGGTCCGCGCAGCCACGACGTACCCCCTTAGCACCGACACGGGGGTCGTTGAAGTGCCTGCGCGGGGTCCCGGGGAGGGCGGCTGGTGCAGGTCCGCCCTCCATACGCCACCCGGCGACAGGGTTAGTGCCGCCGAGCGCGTTCCACCTAGACTTTGCGTCCTCCGCAGAGGACGCAAAAACACAACTATGCGCAAACGCGCGCGACAACCGTTCCCCTCTGAAAGCAGAGGGGTAAGGTGACGACATCGAACCCCTTATCGTCCTTTGAAAGGACGATTTCCCCCCCGGTCCGGGCCGGGCCCTTTCGGCACTGCAGCCTCATCGGCCCCGACCCGGTACTGAGGGCGCCGCCGAAGCACCACCCTCAGGAGTGTTTATCGACTCTCCAGTCTAGATCCGCAGTGTTCAGTAGAAACAGGGTCACCTCGAGAAGGATGTAGACATGAAGTCTACGCACTGCGGTCTTGGGATGGCAGGCTAAGGCTCCACTTAATGGGAGCTGTAAGCGCCTGTTGGTCCACCCCCTGTGGCGGGTCACCCACACCACTCGGCCCCATCGTTAAACAGCCCAAAACTAACTCACTTTAACCCGAATTAACATTTTCTATGCAAGTAAAGCAATTTATTTATGCGATGCGCACGCGCGCATTTGCATACAATGACGTTTAATAGATCGTGCCGCATGCATACGTCACTTAGTTAAGTGAGCCGTTTCATTTGATGATTGGTTACTTAATGTTATTCACTATAAGATACCTTCCTATAAATACTATCAGCAGCTTATGTAGCGCTCATATTATAATAATAATATTAAATAAATTACAATTAGGAACCAATTAATTCAGTTCAGTGGGTTATTCACAAACGTCGGAAACTCAACTTTCCGTATCTGACAGTAAATATATATATCATATTATATATAGTCGTATTCACAAATCCAAGCCGTCGGATTGAATTTATGCTTTCTGACGATCGGCCTTTCAGCCACGGAAAGTTTCCGACGTTTGTGAAGAACCCCTCAGGAACCCCAAACTATATACATTTCACTGCTTACCTTACCCAAAGTATAAATATTATTAATTAAAAATTTACTTCGACGGCACAGTGGTTTAGGTGTTGCGTCTAAACGCGGAAGGTACCGGGTTCCATTCCCAGCTGGATCGATTTAGGAAATGAACTTTTCTAGATTGTCTGGGATCTAGGTGTATTGAGAGGCACCCCCAGTAATCGTCGTCTTGTTCTCATAGCACAGGGAATGCCCTAGTTTGAGACCAGACGATCGGTGCGTAATATCTGAAGCATTTATGTTAAGCTCTCTGATTTTGTATCAGCATTTTTTAAGTTAGCTATTTAACTAGTCCATTAACACTCTCTCACTACCAAGATTTAGCGTTTCCCATACAAAGTTTCATCCCCCTTTTTACCATCTTAGGTATAGATTTTTGATAAAAAAATTTGCTTATGTCCGTTCTGTGATGTTAAACTATCTCCCTGCCAAATTTTATCATAATCGGTTCAGCAGTTTACCATTTCCCATATAAAGTTTCATCCCCTTTTCACCCTTTTAAGAGTAGATTTAAAAAAAAAATAGTGTCCACTATCATGAGCACAATCACATGTTCTTACTACGTACCGACTTTCGTCAAGATCAGTCAAGCCGTTCTACAGTTATAAAAGGACATACAGACAGACAGACAGACACAAATTAATATAATTAAGATAATAATGGTAGCATCGAAGTCAGTAAGTCATAGAATCACTAACACAAAATTTGACAATAAAATTATAATTACAGACAGACGCTAGAGATTTATATAGTAGTATAGATTAATAAACATAGGTACATTTATCTTCATACGTACTATAAACAAATAATTATACAAACACAATAAATAACGACGTTATTGGCATCGTGACTTATCAAAGCCATCGCAACTGTCTATGCATAAATTTTAAATATGTTCAGTTGTTCACGCGTTATGTGACAAGTCTGCGGGATACCGAATGCGCAAGAGTGGCTAGCACGTTCCTATTACTTAAAGCGAAGTCACATTCCCCAAAAAAACTATAATTTTATTAATATATTCATTTATTTAATTTAATATTAATAAAGCATCGACTGATACACTCTTTTTATTTGACAAAGTAATAACTATACACATGTAAAATTGATTTAAATACTAGTATTTTGCTCACTGGTTTTTACCCCTCTTAAGGAAACAGTCATTTGACTAAACACTACGATAAAACGAAATCCATTTTTGCATTGTCTATAAATAATAGATATAGTACAACTGTAAATGACCCATGTTTGTAAAATATAAGTACTTTTTATGAGAGAAACACGAGAGGTGTTAATAACAATAACAGAAGCCAAGATAAATGTTTTTAAGATTTTCACATGTTTGTATGTTTGCGCTTGGCGCTCCGTCCTCTCTGACTACCTCGTTGGGGATACGGCGTGAAGATATGTTATGTTATGTATGTTTGCGCATACATTTCATAAAAACTATACTGTACGAAGGGTGAAAGTGCGTGAGGAGAATGATGAGATTTGGGGAAGCAAAATATGTATGCGAGGATAGTAACCTTTAACTACCGCTTTAACTAACCCGTCAGGAATACAGCACGCGGATACAGAATGCAGTATGTAAGTATGTACTGCCCGAAACAGAAAAGGATTTCTCTAGATGCATTAGTTTGAATAAAACATAAAAATCGCGTATGTATTATCGTATACATCGAATTACGATATACATATACATGTATATCGTAATTCGCCGTTCAAAAGTTGAAATTTAGGAAGGAATTTCTAGTGCATATTTTTCATATGTCATATTTAAATAATAATTTCATATTTTAAAAAGTTCAAATTCAAATTGATAACAGGCACTGAATATTACAAAAATTGCGTTGTAGCATACAATGCCTATTAATGCATCATGTAATATTTATACTGTCTCGAGCGCTTTCACTTAAATCATGTTGACAGTCGGCACGCGCGCACGCAAGCCCCGAGGGCGCCACTGATGCTATCTATGTCCAGGCGCATCTGCCGTCATTACACCCATATTATTGTTTTATTCAAATGATATCGCCTGATAATGAAATTACTGTAAATTGTTAATGCGGTTTGTGAGAGATAACGTTGTGTCGTTGAACTGGGGCTGTTAATTGTAAAATATACTTAGCATTCTCTATTAGATATTATATACATATTATAGGCCATAAATATTTTTAAAATAATTTAAAACGCATATCAATTTTAAAGTCAAGAATAATTCTTTAATTTCCGTTATACGACTTAAATAACTCAATTTCCGGTTAGTGGGACATCTTTCAGCACTGGTTTTGGGTCTAAGGCAGATCGAATTGACTTAATTAAACATTGATCGTAAAGTAAATAAAGACACCAAATTCCGGTTTAAACTAATACTGCAATTTTAGATCTCTTTTAAATCTAAAACTACAGTAGCTATGAATCACCGTCTACCATAAAGCAACAGGCGTAGCGCACATTTCCAGTTACGTTCTCTAGTGCTACGACAAGTCGAATATTTTCTCACAGACTTATCAAAAACCGATTTATAATAATTTTTTGGCGCAGCGGGATATAGATACGCGCATGTGTGTCAAAATGGACTTTTTATTACAAAGTAAAATATCGAAGTACATCTGGCGATTAATATTGATGATGCAGCTTAAAAAGCTATTATTTTTGCTTAAAAATAATAGCTATACACTCTGTCAGAATTACAATAATAAAAAAGGGTTATAAATAATATTCTTATCCATGAACACGATTTCACCTCTACAACTTTTCGAGAGCATTGTATACCGGTAATTAACACATATATATCAGAGAAAGCGAATAAGCGAGTAAAAGTAGAAAAAAATATGAGAACCTGCTTATATAATTAATACAACGTAAAAGTAAAAGTTCTATTTATCAATCTCATGCTACCACCATGCTAGCTCCTTTGTCATATAAAAATTGATTTAATGAATAAAAAATACATCTCTTTGAATCAACGTCCTTAACGAGTGTAACCGCAATGTAACGCCTTGACTGAAAACCCTCTGCTGCGTGAAGATTATACGGGAGTATTATAGCCAAGTGTTATTAATTGTAAGAACATAGGGGTACAGCCCGTGATTGGGACAATGTGGCGATGATTTTTATTACAAATAGCTCGTAAGTGTGGATACGCGCTGTAACACTGTAGTTACGACAGTAATCTTAGGACGTTTATTACCGAATATCGCTCTGAGTAATATTCAAAAGTTAGTAATTACGGGATTTTGTTCTTATGACAGCTAATTAGGTATAACCATATCTTCATACGCCATTTAGCGTGGATACCAGTTAAGTATTTGAGGAGAAAAGAAGAAGCCTCCCCCTGTAATCTCAGAGTTATTTTTCTTCATAGGACATTATCACATTACGCACTCTCATACTGACCTAACGAAAACTAGTCTTTTGATAAAATAATTAAAACAAAAATAGTCCACCAAACGAGAGTTTAAAAAATCTACTCACCAATAGATGGCATTAGTTTTTCGTAGATTTGACAAGAACTTTTTAAGTGAAATAAATAGGTACCTAATTTTCGTTTCTTCCCAAATATAGTTTCAATAAACTGTTCCTAAACCGTTGAAACGATAATAATGTATATTCTTGAATACATTAATTTTTTTTAAAGCTCATCTATGTAAAAAGTACATTTAAAAAAAACACTCACACTTTAAAATGGTATGGACGTTGCTTATCTAAGCTAAAATATGTTTTATATCTATTTTCAAATTTATTTTTGTTGTCAAGTGAAAGAAACAAAATATATTTTAGCTAATGTAGGTTTAACAATCGTTTATGAATTTTAAATAATATTTTTAAATAATTAATAATAATTAATTAATATTAATTAGTTAATATTTTTTTCTTATGTTCGTCCGTATTTTGTCATAAAACCAATCTTTTATTGATTACAAAATTGCGACCCTTTTCAATCTCTACCGCCATAAATCATAGCAAAACCAAACCGTTTGCTTATCTTTTCAAAAAAGTTAACAAAAAGTTAGGCTCACGCCAGCGTCAGAGTTCTACCATCTGGATCATGCAGTCTTATGTTACATGGTCATATGGTTTGTAAGCAAAGGTTTTTAAAACAAATTGTGTTCATTGCAAAGTATTTTTTCCTTTTTAAATCCAAATATGTATTATTCTCTGTGATTCTGAGCATCACGTAACATTGCTTTTTTTTTATCTGCTTCCCCTGATATAGTATTTTCAGGGACCTTATTAACCGACTTCAAAAAAAGAAGCAGGTTTTCAATTCGTCTGTATGTTGTTTTTTTTTGTATGTTTGTTACCTCATATTTCCGTCATTTATGAACCCATTTTGAAAATTCTTTTTTCGTTTGGTAGGTAGTACTTCAGAGGTGGTCCCATTTAAATTTCACCGATATTGGAGCTTGGATTTCGAAGATACACTAGATAACACGACCTGGTTATAACCTTTATTTATATTGACGATTCTCTTGTATATCGTTGCGCTCTGGAATTAGAATGAAGTTAATTGCAGACCTGCCCTAGATATTTATTTAGGTCAAGACCACTCAAAAGGGAGAAATAAAAAAATTTTATTAAAAAAAAATTAAACCGCCTTCAAAAAAGACACTAAAAAGTATAAAATAACTATCCTTTACTAATCAAAACTCAAGTACAATTAAAATATCTTTATAAATACGATACACTTATCTATATAATTAAATTTGACAGTTATTGAAGTCGGTGCCAAATCAATGTGCAACAACATAAAGTCTACTAGTTTGGTGGGCTTAGCACCGACAAGTTATTGTAACATTGATTAGTTAGTAATTACTAAATAAAGCTAAATAGAGCAGAGCAGCATAGCCGTGGGGTGCTGGCAGAGTAGAATAGCACCCCCTTCTTGTACCAGGTGTCGTAAGAGCCGACTGAGGTACTACGGAACCGACAGATGGCGGTATATCCATCCAAAACAGCGTAGCTCAAGTGCAACACGGCGGGGATGGGCAGCAGCATCCCCGTCGCGAGAGCTACGCACTGCGATTGCCAACACGCCTGCCCAGCGCGGCAATTACGGGCAACACCCCTTTAATAATTAGTAAAAATAAGACCAGGCCCCCAGTCCCCGGCAGCTCCGCTATACCTGGCTCCGGCAGCGGTCATGGTAACGGCGGAGCACGGGGTGCTAAGAATCGCAGGAAGAGATCCGGCTGCCACCCCACCCGACAACTGGCCCTGGCAACATATAACGTGCGCACTATGAGGACTGACGAGAAGATTGCAGAACTGGAAGAAGAGTTGAGTAGGTTGCGATGGGATATTATGGGGTTGTCTGAAGTCCGTAGAGAGGGCGAGGACACGATAACCCTGAAATCCGGCAACCTACTTTACTACCGGGAAGGTGACCAACGGTCCCAAGGTGGTGTCGGCTTTCTCGTTCACAAGTCTCTCGTTAACAACATCATTACCATTGAAAGTGTGTCGAGCAGGGTTGTATACCTAATACTCAGAATATCTAAACGATATTCGTTAAAGGTCATTCAGGTATACGCACCGACCTCGTCACACCCAGACGATGAAGTGGAGGCTATGTATGAGGACGTAAGTCGGGCCATACATAAATCTAAGACCCGCTTCACGGTTGTTATGGGAGATTTCAACGTAAAGTTGGGCAAAAAAAGCGATGATGAGTTGAGAGTGGGACAATTTGGATATATGCAACGGAACCCCAGGGGCCAGAGGCTGGCAGACTTTCTGGAGAAAGAGGGACTTTTCATGATGAACTCTTTCTTCCAGAAGCCACCTCACAGGAAATGGACCTGGATGAGCCCCGACGGTTCTACGAGAAATGAGATAGACTTCATCATGACTAGCGAAAAACGAATATTCAACGATGTCTCCGTGATCCACAGGATAAAAACCGGTAGTGATCACAGAATCGTGCGAGGCAAACTGAATATTAACGTTAAACTCGAAAGGTCCCGTCTGATGAAGTCTACGCTCCGACCTACTCATGCTCATATACAAAACCCCGAGAACTTTCAGCTCGAGCTCTCAAATCGCTTTGCTTGCCTGGAGAACTTTGCGTCGGTGGACGAGATCAATAACAGGCTCGTAGAAGCTGTCCAAACGGTGGGTTCTAAGTTCTTTAGACCCCGCCGTTCAGATAGACCTCAGAAATTTTCCGATCATACTCTAAATCTTATGGCCGAACGACGCTCGCTAAGACTGCAGTCTTCCGATGACGCAAAGTCATACAGGCGGCTCAATAGACAAATTTCTAAATCAGTGCGGTGCGACATTCGTCTCTTTAATTCTAAACATATTGAAGAGACGATAGAGCGGAACAAAGGCTCCAAAGTGTTCGCGAGGCATTTGTCTATTGGGCAAAGCCGGTTGACAAAGCTGAAGAGAGACGATGGCAGTATAACGTCGAACAAGGCTGAGGTATTGGAGGAGATCGAAAGGTTCTACGGACAGCTATACGCCTCGGTAGCAAAGCCTGTAAACAGCGCGGCTAAAAACCAAAGAGCCAAGCTGACCCGACATTTCACCGAAGACATCCCGGACATCAGCCTGTACGAGATTAGAATGGCCCTGAACAAAGTTAAGAACAACAAGGCGCCGGGTGACGACGGAATCACTTCAGAGCTTCTGAAAGCGGGTGGTAAACCGGTACTTAAAGTCCTTCAGAAGCTTTTCAACACCGTCGTCCTCGAGGGCATAACGCCGGAAGCATGGAACAGAAGCGTGGTGGTGCTATTTTTTAAAAAAGGTGACAACACCTTATTGAAGATTACTATTACTATTACAGACCCATCTCGCTTCTGAGCCATGTTTATAAGTTGTTTTCAAGAGTCATTACGAATCGTCTCGAACGCAGGCTTGATGACTTCCAGCCTTCCGAACAAGCCGGTTTTCGAAAAGGCTTTAGCACCATGGACCACATACATACGCTGCGGCAGGTTATACAGAAGACCGAGGAGTATAACCTTTGCTTAGCGTTTGTGGACTATGAGAAAGCCTTTGATTCGGTCGAGACATGGGCTGTGCTTGAGTCTCTTCAACGATGCCGTATTGACTATCGGTATATCGAAATGTTGAAGTGTTTGTATAATAACGCCACTATGTCGGTCCGAGTACAGGAAGGGAGCTCCAAGGCGATCCCTTTGAAGAGAGGCATAAGACAGGGAGATGTAATATCTCCGAAACTGTTTACTGCTACTCTGGAGAACGCCTTTAAGCTTCTGGAATGGAAAGGATTCGGCATCAACATCAATGGCGAATACCTCACTCACCTTTGGTTTGCCGACGATATCGTAGTCATGGCAAAGTCGATAGAGGAACTCAGTACGATGCTCGAAGGCCTAAATCGAGTCTCTCAACAGGTAGGTCTTAAAATGAACATGGACAAGACAAAGGTCATGTGTAATTCCCATGTTGTACCCACCCCTATTTCAGTTGGGAACTCGGTTCTTGAAGTCGTTGACTCGTACGTCTACCTAGGACAAGTAGTCCAGTTAGGTAGGTCCGACTTCAAGAAAGAGGCCAATCGCCGAATCCAACTCGGCTGGGCAGCGTTCGGAAAATTGCGTAACGTCTTCTTGTCCGACATACCTCAGTGCCTCAAGTCGAAAGTTTTCGACCAGTGTGTGGTGCCAGTGATGACTTATGGCACAGAAACGTGGTCTCTCACTATGGGCCTTATTAGTAAGCTTCAAGTAGCCCAACGAGCCATGGAGAGGGCTATGCTCGGAGTTTCTCTGCGAAATCGAATCAGAAATGAGGAGATCCGTAGAAGAACCAAAGTTACCGACATAACCCAGTAGATTGGCAGGTGGAAGTGGCAATGGGCAGGGCACATAGCGCGGAGGACTGATGACCGATAGGGTCGAAAAGTTCTCGAGTGGAGACCACGTACCAGCAAGCGCAGCGCAGGACATCCACCACCAAGGTGGACGGATGACCTCATTAGGACCGCAGGATCGCGCTGGATGCAAGCCGCTACCAACCGGTCTTATTGGAGATCTTTAGGCGAGGCCTATGTCCAGCAGTGGACGTCCTATGGCTGAAAGGAAGGAAGGAAGGAAGGAAGCACCGACAAGTTATTGTAACATTGATTAGTTAGTATTTACTAAATAAAGCTAAATAGAGCAGAGCAGATATTAACACTAACACGTTTTACTCGGATCATTGAAAAGATATTAATAGTAGTCAGATTATTTTATGACATTACATTAACAATAACTTAAATTAAATTATGTATTTGGCGTAGATGTCAGCTGGATTCGCATTTTATGTGCCAGTTTGTATCGCTTTCGATACCCCTGTTGGATCACGGCTCTAGTCTTTTTAACACGAACTTTTTCATCTTTTCAAGAGGACCTCGAAGGCGCAGTGGTTTAGGGGCTGTGCTTGTATCTAAACGCGAAAGGTCCCGGTTTCGATTGCGGGACGGGTTTAGGATACGAAGTTTTCTATATCGTCTCGGGTCTGGGTGTACTAGGAGACCCCCCAGTAGTCGTCGTCTGGTTCTCATAGCACAGGGATGGGCATCCCTGTGCTATGAGAACCAGACGACAGACAGACAGTTTAAGACAGATGTCAAAGTCAAACTAAAAGTCAAAGTCAAAGTCAAAGATGATCGGTGTGTCTTGCGCGTTTATTATTATTATTATCATATATTACTAGTGATCCGACCCGGCTTCGCCCCGTGGGATGTCGCCTGTTTGCAACACACCAAATTTTTTTTTATTGAGATTTTTATACACAAATACCATCTAAATTTCCGACTTTTTCCGTGGAATTTCCAAAAATTTTTTCTAACAATTGTCAGGTTTGTATGACAATTTTATCAACACAACAAAAAAGAAAGCGGCCAAATCGGCCAAATCGGCCGAACCGTTTTCAAACAATGCTCCGTCATACATGTGGTACTTGATTTTTGAAGTGAAAACTTCTACGAAGTTTAAATGGCGAGATATTTAGCGAGATGAGATTTGGCGAGAGATTTAGAAGGCGAATTTTAGATGAGTAAAATCTTATCGTTTAGCGTCACCGACATGCTGCGCGCACGCAGATGTACCTTATATTTAATGATTTTTATTTTTTATTATTTCATAATTTTAAGTTTAACTCTTCACTTCTATCGGCAATCCTTCATTACTGCTTATTTTTTATTTATGTAGATTATCATTGTCTTTTAACTTAAATTTCTATTATCTATTTTATATTCATAAATACTATAAAACTTCCATAACGAACACTTAATATTCTTATATATGACAGTTTATACCTACCATATTATAAAGCGTTATGAATATTGAGATAGTAGTGTATTAAATTAAGTTACCACACATGTAGAACACGCAGCATCCATGTAAGATAACCCCAAAATGGCCTTCACCGTGTCAAATCGATTTTCAGACGCAAACGTGACTTTTACCCTAAAGCCACATTCACAATGACGAGGTTACCTTAATGAACTATTAGATGCCCACAGTAAAGTGCACAATAGTGGACTCAACCGCGACGGATGAAGGATTGTGTCCGTTGATTGATGAAGACGGATGATCCCTATTTAGAAAATTAATAAGTAATTTTTAACTTTGAAATCCAAAAAATAACATAAATATAATTGTTGAAATAAATTCCCACATAAAAATAGAACTTTTTACTGCCATCAATCTATATTAATAGTATAAAAAGGTAAAATTGTACGTTTGTTTGTATGTTTGCGGGAAATTTCTGGAACTATCTAATATATATAGGCTATCTTTTATTTTGATAAAAACATGTACAGTTTAGAAGTAACAAAAAATAATAAATAAATAACTGGCCTGTTTAAGGTCATCCTTAACTTGCTTTCACAGCAGATGATCAGAAATGCCATTTTTAAAGCTGGTAATATAAGTAATAACTAATTTAAAAATATAGTATGAATCTAAAATACCTTTCCAACTGCAAAATATATAAAATGTATTATGGAATATGTCTATAAGAAAATAACCATTTCAACATTATTAATTGCAGTTACTCTCTTTCTGCCGCCAATGTCTCTCAGGCCACGTAATGTAAGTCCAAGACCTAAACTAATCACGATAAATCTCTTCAACCAAAATTAAATCTTAATCATTTTAAGGCTAGGTCTTTCAATAAACATGTTGAGGGAGTGAGGCAGAGATGAAGACTTAAAGTTCAAATTCGTAAAGCAAAATGGGCGCCTTTAACATTTGGACGACGAATAATTAACGTTATTAAAGAGTTTTTGCTAATTTAGAGAAAATGGTGAATTGAATAAAGAATATAATCGCTAAATCATTTAATTCAAAAGTATTCGGTTCATATTTCCAAAAAAAAACGTACTTATCACTTAATTAAACGAAATCTTTTAAAGGAAACTTAATTTTCTGCTATTGATTTCTAATTTAATACAACGTTCTTGTAAATAGTACTCGCATACCTAGGCGAAAATGTGTGAAGAGAATGATGAGATTTGAGGAAGCGAAAGAGGTGTGTAAGGACCGCGACTCCTGGCGCTCCGTCCTCTCTGGCTACCCCGTTGGGGATACAGCGTGAAGATATGTTTGTTTATGTTTGTTATATTCTTGTAAATTTGGTTCGACAAAGTATTTTAAGTATTTATCCTTTGCGCATGTTTTTTTTTAAGTTTATACCTTCAGTAGAAGTGTCGACTTATTATCGTCAAAGTCTTACACTGCTCTTGAGTTGCTCCGTGTACAAATATTAATGAAGGTTTTGTAGCTAACGTACAAATAAGGTTGATAGTTTTATGCGATTTTTATTAATAGATATCCTGCACCGTTTTCATCATATCGGCACGTGGAGCAAGGGCCCAGAGCCCGCGACCTAATGGGGGCCCCAAAATGTAGAAATACGAGTTCATATTTTTATTCAATAAATTAATTACTTTAAAAAATATTGCTTTCGCACATCAACGTAAATTTCTTTCGTGAAAGAGTAATCATATCACTTAAATTTGTTAACCATAATGACCAACATAGTTAAAATGGTTAAAAAGCACATTTTTACACTTGTATTTATGTCATCCTTGCCTTCTGTACGGGCCCCGAACTCTGCGTGCCCAAAGGCCTCTGCATGGCCCAAGACAGCTCTGTAGATGTAAATACCAATAATTTGTTCCAGATTGACCAACAATTTCCAAGATCGAGTAAAACGCCTGTGACAGACAAACAGATAACACAAAAAAGTATGTTTGTTTCCATTACAAATAAGTACTATCGTAAATTAATTTAGCTTCCAAGGGACTTTATCAATTTATATTATAGCTCTTACCATTACCGGTAGCTCCATATGAGGGCTGGGCTGCTTAATTGAATTTACGCATATCCACGCATCACACAGTCGTGAACCAATAAAGAAACGATAAACTTTCATTTTTATTTCATATCGATTTTTATTGCATCCGGAATTTTAGCTTGAACCAATAAATATTTAGAAACAGAATGCTTCACCCGCATGCAATAAATACTAAATCTACGGTATTGAAAAACAGTAACAAAATCACGTCTGCATGTAAATTCGTTCGTTTCGTTGATCCCATAAGGAAAGGAAAAAATTAGACACCATACAGCACTTGTTTCAAGTAAAAATTCTTCTTTTTTCTTATGAGTCCCAAAGACGCTTCCAGTAGAGTGATACTACATTTAACGAACGCAAAAACTTTAGTTACACATGTTCATTAAAATTTTATAATTATTCCACACTAGCATAAAAACTTTTATAAAAAAATTAAACCGACTTCAAAAAAGAATACTGAAAAGTATGAAATAAATATCCCTTACTAATCGAAACTTAAGTACAAAAATAACTATATAAATACGATACAAATACCCATATAATAAATTTGACAGTTACTGAAGTCAGTGCCAAGCCTACTAAACTAATAGACTTTCTGTTGTTGAACATTGTTTTGGCACATTTGATTAGTAAGGAATATTTATTTCATACTTTTTAGTATTCTTTTTTGAAGTCGGTTTAATTTTTTTATAAAAGTTTTTTTATTTCGCCTTTTTGAGTGACCTTGGCCTAAATAAATATCTAGAGCAGGTCTACAATTAGTTTATTTTCTAATTCTAGAGCGCAATTTGCTAACTTCCATTCTATTGAGGAGCACAAATCGTGGGCTTTCACAATAAAAGATGCGATCAGATCGAACATGGGATATTATTGCCCATTATGGCCATTATCAATATCATCAATATAATATCATATCAATAGCAATTAGTTATAAAAGAACAGTGTAAAAGTTACATCATAATTACACCCTAACAGTATTCTTACAATCCGAAAACGACAGCCACCAGCTGTACCTATTCTCTGTCCGCCACAAGACTAACTCTACTGTTTGAATTTATTATATCACAGCCAATTTATATCTTCTCCCTACTACCATTATACCCTGTGGGGACAACGATAGTTAACAAATGACATACAAGAGAATCGTCAATATAAATGAATAAAGGTTATAACCAAGTCGCGTTATTGGGTGTAACTTTGAAACCAAAGCGTCAATACCAGCGAAATTTCAATGGGACCAATCTGGAAGTATATCCTTTCAAACAAAAAAAGAATTTTCCAAATCGGTTCATAAATGACGGAGGTATGAGGTAACAAACATAAAAAAAAACATACAACCGAATTGAGAACCTCCTCCTTTTTTGGAAGATCGCCGTATCTTTAGAGTGCAGACTTCGGTGTGTTTTGTGACCTGGATCTCGATATCTAAGAAGACTAATGCCCATATTCACTGACACGGATGCAAGTAACTCCTAACTAAGTAATACTTAATGTTAGGCTATACCTAAACGATTGTGTTTATTTACTCTCTTAGGCGTTATACCTGAAGATTAGTGAAATAGATTTTCGTTCTAGGCAGTGCCTAATTCATTAAGCATTTATTTTAGGCGACTCCTAAGTTTAGTGAAAACGGGCACATGAGTTTGATATTTGGATACATACCACTTCAACTCTGTATCTTGGAATCCTTAAAAGTGGAAACATGACGAGAGAAAAAAATTTCAATTAAAAAAATCTTGTTTTGTACAAAGATCCATCTCTGAAATTCTACAGAATTTTAAAATGATTTTTACTAAAATAGATAGGTAATTATAACATCTCAGATCTCTAAAATGGATTTTTCAATTGCTAATGTAGTTTTCTTGAGAATTACAATTAAGTGCAAAAACAAATAATGTTGAGATCTCTCCGCGTAAAAATATGATTAAACTCGCAACTGCGAAAATCAACTTTATTGTAATCGCTGTAGGGCGCGGGAATAATAAACAAATTCAGTTGCACTGGGCTGTACAGATGGACTCTTAATTCCAAAACAAAAATTGAAAATCCGAATAAAATCTAAATTTCGCTTCTCCCTTTCATGCCGAAAAGTCGATTGCGTTGGGGGTATTTAAAATATTTTTTTAATAGAACAGTCTGTTGAAATAAATTACAGATGCATCTATACATATGTATTATATACATAATAATGAAACTGCAGCAGAGCCAACTTTGTACACAGAAAAAACTATTTCAATTGAAGGCAAAAAAAATCATAAACGCTGGTTTTTTAATTTTTATTTGACTGGCAGCCTTTTTATTTCGATCACCTTCTATCTAATATTTAGATCAATGAATGACTATCCATATTTTAACCATCTGTCTTTACCCTGAAGCCTTCAAAATACCTTTACTTCCTCTGATGTGACGGACATCCGCTTTCAACTTTCAACATCACTGTTTTATTTTTAGGAAGACCAACAATATCGGAAATCCAACACAAATTTACTTGTAAGTTCTATGTTCTTGTATATAACATATGCGTAAATGATTCTTCTTCTGTTTTATGTATACTAGATGTCACCCGTTGGTAGAAATTTGACCATAAATATGTTCTATATCCTTTTAAATATAATATAAATATATAGATATATATATATAAATAAAATTAAAAGAATATGGAATATACCTATTTTTAATATAAAAAATAGGTATATTCTATAAAAAAATAAAAATAGGTATTATATATATTATAGGTATATATATGGAATATACCTATTTTTAATTTAAAAAATAGATATATTCCATATTCTTTGGCAACAATCTCTACTCTGTGTGCCTGTTTAATCCGAGTTACACATAATGTTATTATATTATTTAGTTTTGCATTTGTACTGCATTGCATATGCAATGCAATGCAATGCAGTACAAATGCAAAAATGCAAATTATTATGAGTTTGACATTGACAGTCTTTTTCACATTGGCAGTATGAACGTAAACCTATGCCAAAACGTACACTTCTCCGTGCGCGCAATATTCTTAAAAAGGGATCCGAAGTTTTCGCTTCACGTGTTAATATAACTGATTTCAATTTTTTTTTATTGCAAGCTCTTCAATTTAGCCCGTTTCACTGGGCGTTAGTTGAAGTTAAAATAAATTAAACAGTTTTTGTAATTATTTTGATACTGCAAAAAAATAACAAAAAAAAATTCTAATGATTAAATCGCTGCCAAACTTTACAGGAACACCCGCTAGGCCAATCTAAAGATTCCCTGAAAATTTCATCGAAATCGGTCCAGTCGTTTCGGAGTCCATAAGGAACATACATACATACATCGCCTTTTATATATATATATATATATATTATGGCCGATCGTTACATTATTTATTGAAAACATTTATTTTATAAAAAAAGTGTTGTATGTCTGTCTTACTATTACTAAGTCCCTAACTCTCTAGTAAAGTGATAGGAGCCTTTATTGGAATTAAAAAGGACTTCTTTCAGAAATGCGAAAACTTAGTTGCATATATTTCTTCAAACTTTCCAATTCTCAACACTTGCACAGATCTTTAACGCACAATATACGCACTTTTTACCTTAGAACTCCCAAAGCGTGAACGAACGTTTAGATAATTTTAAAAGTATTTACCCATCCAACGTATATTCGTCATCCATTTTGTATCGCAACAAAACAACGCCCTAATGTAATTTTCTTCAAAAAAAAGGAGGAGATTCGGTTGTATTTTTTTTATCTTTGTTATCTCAGAATTCCGTCATTTATGAACCGATTTAGAAAATTCTTTTTTTATTTGAAAGAATGTACTTCCAGATTGGTCCGAGAAAATAATTTTATAAATAGGTACGAATACACATGTCATTAAATTTCAATCATTGAAGTCGGTGCCAAATCAACATACAACAACAGAAAGTCTATTAGTTTAATAGGCTTGGCATCGACTTCAGTAACTGTCAAATTTAATTACATGGGTATTTGTTTCGTATTTATAAAGTATTTTTGTAGGTACTTAAGTTTTGATAAGTAAATGATAGTTAA
Organism: Zeuzera pyrina; assembly: GCA_907165235.1. Taxonomy (NCBI): domain Eukaryota; kingdom Metazoa; phylum Arthropoda; class Insecta; order Lepidoptera; family Cossidae; genus Zeuzera; species Zeuzera pyrina. The sequence goes on from OU015637.1 coordinate 5,369,718, forward strand.
TTCGTACTTTTCAGTGTTTTTTTAAGTTGGTTTTTTTATTAAATTTTTAGTGAAAAGTATTTGGAACCAGATAGTGTCAGGTTGTTAATTCATCTGCTACACATTCCTTCCATCTTATTCCCATATAAAAGTCCTATTCCCCTAGGCTTACTTTAACGACCTACGCGGAAAGATCAAGTGGCACTCATTTATACATATAATTAGTTAGTAGTTAGTTAGTTTATACTTAGTTCTCTCGAAAACCAAGATGGAACGACTAAAATTTATCACAATATTTCGATATTACATAATAGTGTACAGAAATGTTGTATGTATGTGTACAGACGTGCGGAACTTCTTACGCATCGTTCTTCCTTTCTTAGGGGGAGTCTAAAATATACCCAAAATGGAATCTCATGCATAGTAATGAAGGGGAAATCCTGCGGCACGCTCCGATGCACGAGACAAATCATCATTGATTAAATCAGAATCGTTTTGTACGTTTTTGGAGTCTTTAGATGTAGAAAAATAATGTACTACATACGTATGCAACACCGCAAGTTATATTATGTATGCGAGTATGCACATAAACTAAAGGTTTTTAGCATAACCGTCACGCAACCGTTTGTTTGAATCGTCAACGGGTTGAAAAGTAGATTACTTTTTAAACTAGGTTATTGAATCATCATAGACGAATAAAACGATCGATGTATCAACGAAGTGTGTTTTGTGTTCGTTTCGCTTCATTGAATAAATAGGTTACGCTTTCTGACGTTTCGGCAAATAAATCTATTTGAATCCATCAACACCGATTTCTTTTGAACACACATTATATATATATTTTATACATATTTTGTACATAAATGAAAAATACGAGACGGCAAAAGTGTTGCTAAAAAATGTTGTTAAAAAGTGTTGTTGTTAAAATGTCGAAGATTATTACTACATTTTTATTATTTTTTATATTTTTACAAATAACGAGAAGACAGCCTTTAAAACTTGCTAAAAAACAGTATTTGACTAGGGGAAGTGCCTTAAGGTATGTTCCTTCTACACGCGGGGTTATTACCTAAAAATTTGCAGACAGCGACAGCCACGCGATCACTGCGCGACCGTTGACTATTGTAATAAAAAATTGGTATTATATATGACGATGCGTATCTATTATTCTATGACCGTAAAATGCACTTTTCGCGGTAAATTTGTACGAATTACATTACACAAATTCTCATTTTGACAGCAGATATCGCGCGATATTGTCTGTCGCATACTGACTGCAAGTTTCGTATTAAGCGTGACGGTCTGCACCGTATGTTACGTCGTCCGTACGTCAACGTACGTTTCAACGTACATACTATACATACATTAGTTATAATTAAAATAGAAAACAGTTGATTTGTTAACCAATAATCAACCGCTAATAAAAGCAATTCATTGAATCAATCTCTAGGCGTCCTCAAGGCTATCTCTACATGAATTGTCTCAATAAAACCAATCAAAAATTTTGTATTATCCTTTGCGGTTATTAAAGATAAGTTTAAGCCAGAAAACTTGCGTTTTATTGATTTAGAGATAAAACTTCAAAAAAATTGAATTTCAATACAAAAAATCGTTCCATTTCTATTGTAAAAACAAATTAATTAATTATATTATTAGTGTGAAGTAAAAATGTCTGATTGACGTTCACCCATTACTGAAATATCAATTTAATTTCAAGTTTTCAGTCGATAGCACCAAAAAATATTCTGTGGTCAATAGAATCAGGTATTACTGATGTGAAAATCATGAAAGTAAATACACATGTACCAGTATAATACTCAATTATGAATGTATAAGTACACCTATTATTCTAAAATATCTGGACGTAATTTTTGGTTATCTTCAGTAATCAGACTCACGGGCATGATCCTGACTACTCAAAAGCCATAGCCAGAGACAGAACCTTAGGCTGTGTCTTTAAACCTGTATTATAGATTTAAGGTGGCGCAGTGATAAACATACATACATACATATCTTCACGCCGTATCCCTAACGGGGTAGTCAGAGAGGATGGAGCGCCAAGCGTCGCAATCCTTACATACTTGTTTCGCTTCCTCACATCTCATCATTCTTCTCACACATTTTCGCCTAGATATAATAATTAATATAAACAATAATAGATAATTAATCTAAAACAGAGCTTCTGCGCTCGTACAAATAAAATACGAAACAACAGTTATTTTAGTTTATATTAAAAACTAAAATTAATTTTAAAAAATTTTGAGAAAGAAATTAAATCGCCCTCAAAAAAAACCACTGAACAGTACAAAACAACTAACCTTTACTAATCAAAACTCAAGTACAATAAAAATAACTTTATAAGTACGATACACATACCTATACAATTAAATTTGACAGTTACTAAAGTTGGTGCCAAATCAATGTGCAACAACAAAAGTTTATTAGGTAGGCAAAAATTTTATTGGTAGACTTGGTACCAACTTCAGTAACTGACAAATTTCATTATATAGGTATGTGTATCGTACTTATAAAGTTATTTTTATTGCACTTGAATTTTGACTAGTAAAAGATAGTTATTTTATGCCTTTCAGTGTTTTTTTTGATGGCGGTTTAACTTTTTTCCTTAGATTTTTTTATTGCTCCCTTTTGAGTGATCTTGGCCTAAATAAATATCTGGGGCAGGTCTACAATGAATTTCTTTCTAATTCTGGAGCAATCAATATATCTGGAGAAATCAATATAAATAAAGGTTATAACGGTCGCGTTATTTGGTATATCCTCGAAGTCCGAGCTCCAATACCGGTGAAATTTAAACGGGACCGCCTTTGAAACATGACCTACAACAAAACAAAACAAAAAAAAATCATCGAAATCAATTCATAATTGGCGGAGTAATCGCATAACAAATATACAAAAAAAACGTACTGTCGAATTGAAAATCTCGTCCTTTCTTTGAAGTCAGTTAAAAATCCAACTGACGCGGACGTTTTGAAGAGTGTGTTTAGATTAATCTACACATACATACATTTTTGGGGCATGAATCGGTCCTGTTCTTAGAATAATAACTTCTTTCAAGGTCCCGTTAGTTAGAAAAATGTATATCACTGTTTCAAAAGAAGTTTCTTTGATATTTTTTGTTCTGTTAAAAAGTTAACCAATCGTGTAACGCAACTAGCAAAATGAAGGCTATGATATAAAGAATCAGGTGTCACCAAATATCACTTTGTTTTATAATAACTTAGAAAAACTGAGATTGCAACCCTCCAATTCTCCAATGCGTCGCCTTAAGAGTCTTACTTAATATTCCGCTACCTGAATTAAAATTATCAAATTCAATTCAATTAAGTTTTTAACTAGTGAAAACTCCACAAAACATACGTTTTAATACGAATTTATACAGCATAAAAATATTGAAACACATATTAAGTATAAACAAGTATATGTATGCAGGTAAATGATAAAAATTCCTCGCCTCGGCAGGATAATAGTTTAACTGGCCAGTGTCCGTGACGCATAGATTGAATCAGATCGCGTGCAGGTCCTACGGGGAATTTAATATTTCCCACGGGACTCGCAGGATAAATACGCGTGAGATCTCTTAAAATTGCGCCTAACTGGATTTCTATCTAACGATATTACTCCTATATTCAAGAACTTTTCGCCAATGGAATTTCTATCGTTAGGAAATGGGTAAATAATTAATTTACTATTGCGTTCCCATTGTAAAAATCAAAAAATCTGATTGAGAACAGTTAGAAAGGGATGGCGCTATGTGCGGCATTTCCTTCTAACTATTGTTAAACATAAACTCACGCTTGGGTATGGTGGCCGATTAGAAATACGATTAGAAATAAGAGCTCCCATTGTTTCTCTCTGAATCTCATATATAAAAATAAATGTTCGTTTGTTCGTATTTTATGGGCGACCATACCGTACATCCGATTGCGATGAAATTTAGTATGGAGATAGCATGAATCCTGAGAAAGGACATAGGCTATTTAAAAAAAAAACGCATATGAAGTCGCGAGCATCAACTAGTAATATATAACGACATTTCACACAACATTCGTTAGGGTATTTATATGGAGCATTTTCATACCGCATACTAGTTTCGTAATATTTAGAGTTGAAGAGTTAGGAGTGCGTTAGTTAAAGATAAAACGAGACCTTGTGAGATGAACGGTCACTCTTACGTCCGTCTGTCGGTCATGGTCGATTTTATAAGAAACTACGTTATGTACGACCTTGAAAGACATAGTAAGACTATCTTGCTTAATAACCGATATATTTCGCGCTAGTTAATATTTTAACAATATTAAAGACTAGCAGCGCAAAACGCGAACAATATTAAACTAACGTAATATATTTAGATGATATAATGTAGAATTGTGTCGTCAAGCAAATATTTTATTGGCGGAAATGTAATAGAAAAACAATATGCAGCCATATATAAGGAAATGTAAGACAATATTAAATATATTGTAAAGATTCAGGTTGCGAAACGATTGCGTACATCCATTTTGTGTGATAAATTCCTATAATTTTTAACTATCTTCCGGTCGAAATCCCAAACTTATTAAACGACATGTTTCGCTTTTTAACGGATCCTTCGTCATTCTGGATCCTCCTCATCCTCAGGATATTCCAGAGATAAGGCTCGGCCAGCTAACCAATACCGGCGGGTTACCTAAAAGTTTGCAGACAGCGACAGCGACGCGATCATTGTGCGACTGGTGACTAAATTATAATAAAAAATAATTATTATGTATGAGGATTGAATGTCTATTGCACCATGACCGTGAAACGCATTTTTCATGGTTGTTATAGCGCCACTATAGAAATTCAGCGAAAAACAGCGAAATTTCTGGCAGAGGCCACTTTCGACATAAATTCGGAACGGCTATTGTTATGGAGATCTAGAATGTAGATCAGAAGACGGGGAGATTTGATGGATATATTATACCGGGAACTGAAACAAAAGGCTTTGAGCTTCCGAGAAGCGATTGGTGTAAGTTCAATAGACTATGCATTGGCCATGAGAAGTATGCACATTACAGTTACCTTTGTGGTTGGACAGACTCCTCACTGTAATTGTAGACTTGGGGCCCAAACAATTTACCACATTATACAGCATTTAAGAAACTATAACGGTGCTCTGTCCGCATTATTAGACAGTGTGAATATATATAACACTGCTAAAATGGCCATCTACAATGCGGCGTTGGTTCCAAATTTATTGTACGGTAGTGAGGCCTGGATATGCTCGAACTCGAATGAAAGTAAGATAAATTCAGTAGAAATTCGATCTCTTAGAAGTATGTACGGTGTACTTTTGGTGACAGGATAAGCAATGAAGTGATACGCAGTATGACAGGGATGCACGACAATGTCATAGTAAAAATGAAAAAAGGTAGGTTTAGATAGTTTGGGCACATAGAAAGAATTAGTGATGAAAGACTAACGAAGAAGATCTACAGAACGAAAGCGAGTGGTAAAAGAGGCCAGGGAAGACCAAGGCTGACTTATGAAGATTAAATAGCCAGATTGTTAGCAGATGGAAATGTCAAAGCACTCGCATACCTAGGCGAAAATGTGCGAGGAGAATAATGAGATTTGAGGAAGCAAAAGAAGTGTGTATGGATCGCGACGCTTGGCGCTCCGTCCTCTCTGACTACTCCGTTACGGATACAGCGTGAAGATATGTTTGTTTGTATGTATAATATCAATTATAATTATAGCGTTATACAGTACATTATAAAGTATCGTACTTTGTGTATTGTAAAGCATTGTAAAAAGTAATAAATAAATGCGATTAAATAATAATCAATAATTAGCGCGATTAAACTCTAAAATAGTTAAAATTGTATTTTATTTAAATTGTATAAAAATTGAAACAATCGCACCTAGGTGCTGTGATCCATGTCATGTCATGTCTGCTTCTGCACGAACATTTAAAATTCTAAAGCGTTCGTCCACCGTCTGTGTAATTTTTTTTAACGCTGTGGTATTTAACGTAGTGTATTTTAGGCAAATTGGGTAGTCGAAGTTTACCAAACCATTCCACCTCCTAGCTCCCCCATGTCGCAATTCAATATTTAATTTAATGATAAGTGGATGGAATTATTAGCTTTATATACGGGTTAAAATTTTAATTTATACTTCTGCACTGTGAGTTATCGCTGGTGGAGTGTAGATCGTCTTCTTGCCTCATTTGTAAGAATAAGCATGTACCTTCGACACTTTGAATTAACAAAAAATTAGGAAGAGCAATATAATGTACATTTAATACGTAACTATAAGTTTTATTTGAACATAATACAATTATTGCACGAATTATTATCATTAAAATGGGTTAATATCTATTAATAACAATGCTTGTCATTATCGCTGCAAAAATGACATGAATAATCTTTTGTTTATTGTGTAAGCGACGCTTATGGGTCATGATGTATTAGTGTTTATATGGGCCAAGGCCTTTCTTGCCCAATTGTAGTCAATTGGCCCTGTAATAGCGTTCAGGCCTACCTTAATCTTTTAATAGAGACGACATACATACATATCTCGAGGAGACAATTAATTACATACATACATATCCTCACGCTGTATCCCTAACGGGGTAGTCAGAGAGGACAGAGCGCCAAGCGTCGCGGTTCTTACATACTTCTTTCGCTTCCTCAAATCTCATCATTCTCCTCACACATTTTCGCCTAGGTATACGAGAGCTTTTGACATTTCCGTCTGCTAACACTCTGGCTATTTGATCTTCATAAGTCAGCCTTGGTCTTCCTTGCCTTCTTTTACCACTCACTTTCGCTCTGTATATTTTCTTCGTCAGTCTTTCATCACTCATTCTTTCTATGTGCCCGAACCATCTAAGCATTCCTGTCTTCATTCTTACAATAACACTGTCGTGCGATCCTATCATACTGCGTATCTCCTCATTGCTTATGCTGTCCGCAATGGTGACACCGCACATCTTTCTAAGAGATCGCATTTCTACTCAACAATTAATTCTGTACTTAAAAAACAAAGTACCGTAATATCGTCTTTCTTGAAAACTGTTACAGATGCTTTTTAAGCAGGGAGCTGCTAACAATTTAACTGCATATAATTTTCTCATCACTGACAGCAAGTGTTACACCTCGTTTACACAACCATCGAAATCGCGAAGCGAACTAAGACTTTAGAGTATCGAATGGCAATGCTAGAGCATTGAAAACGATTTTTAGGCACGTATGATGAATTTGTGAAAGATTATCAGCAACCGTATGTGAACGTTTTGATGTGGCATAAATGCATAATTTAAAAAATTTTAATAAGGAAATCAAATTGACATTTTTTATCTCCTCTTTTAATAACAGTAATAAACTTCGAACGAACGCCAATTGTACAATCTCAGAGTAAACTTTAAAATCGTATAGCTAATGTTGGCTTATTCTTTAATAGCCCAGTGAAGTTACATATTGTGAAATGCAAAAACTGTAATCGTTATTTTGTTTATTTGAATGATCGTTGTTACTCAAACGAACCCGATTGTTACTAACAACAATTAAACCTTTGTAATTGCGTAAATGTTACTTTTTTCAAATATGCGACCATATATCGGGGTAAATGAGATTTATTTAACGATTGTAAAAAGAAATAACTTATTATGAATTTTCTTTCCAAATCGTTACTGGGCTATTGATGTCATTATGACGGGAATGCACAACAGTGATATTGTAAAAATGAAGAAAGGAATACTTAGATCGTTCGGGCACATAGAAAGAATGAGTGATGAAAGACTGACGAAGAAAACCTACAGCAAAAGCGAATGGTAGCAGAAGCCAAGAAAGACCAAGGCTCACGAGCTGACTTATAAATATCCAGAGTGTTACCGGAAGGAAAAGTCAAAAGCACCCCCATTCCTAGACGAAAATGTGTAATGAGAATGACGAGACTTGAGGTGGCGAAAGAAGTATGTAAAGACCGCGAAGCTTGCCGCGCCATCCTCGGTCACTACCCCGTTAGAGATACGGCGTTACAAGATGTATGTACGTGTGTATAGATTTCTTACAGCGCAATGTTGAAATATCATGTAACGCTAAAATTTTTTTTATGAAATAGAGATGATTGCCAATCATCTGCAGAAAAGAACTCTGTCTAGTGATTTACTATTACCTTCTCTCAACGCTCTATCAATATTTGTTAAATCGTTCGTTCTTGATTGAGAAATCATTTGTAGAATTCCTTTTACTAAACAATAGTTTGTCTAATAAACAGGATATGAGGGTGCATATATTATGAAGTAGAATCCGGACAAACGATCTGTCAGACGTCACGCTCTGGTAGTAGAACGGGATGTCCTGATTTTATAAATTATAAATTTATTGTTACCAACCGATTCTTGAATTTTACAAAATGAATATTTAATAATAGAGTTTTATTCCCGGTTAGGTCCAAATCTGATTTTTTTTATTACCTCGAGCAGGTAATAGGCAGCCTGACCTCTTGTCTCTAAGAAATAAACTGTGAACAAGATGATTACCAAAAGAACGTTTCATTCTAATTTGCCAAAAGATAAATAAGACCACGCCTCATTTAATTAATCAAGATATGTTAAAATACATAAATTAGCTAGTTATAAATTACTTACTGTAAAGACACTGAAATAAATTTGATTTCATGAAAATATTGTTTATAACACCTATTTTACCTGAAAAGACTCAAAATAATTGTTTATCTTTTTATGAAAATGGATTGAAACGGAACATAGTTTTGAATATTTCTGTCACTTTACAATTATGACAATCAGAAAATCAGAAAGAAGTAAAAAAAAGCCGAGGAAGACCTAGACTGCCTTGCGAAGATCAAATAGCCAAAGTATTACCTGATGGAAATGTCAAAAGCACTCGCATACCTAGACGAAAATGTGTGAGGAAAATGATAAGATTTGAGAAGGCGAAAGAAGTATGTGAAGATCGCGATCCTTGGCTCTCCGTCCTCTCTGACTACACCGTTAGGAACACAGCGTGAAGATATGTATGCATGTATGACAATCAGAAGAATTTAAAAATGATTGTCGTCATTTGTAAGTTAGGAATCATTTGAGAACAATCGCACATATCTTCACGCTAAATCCCTAACGGGTGCATACATTATGAAGTATAAAATCCTGATAAATGATTTGAGAACCATACAAAATTATTCGCTATGTCGCTTTATTCCCTTTTAAGATAAAGTCTATAAAATACATACTCCGTCCATTGTGATACTCGTTCCGAGGTCAAGGCTGTACAAGACTCAATAAGATCTACTACAAGTTCAACTTACGAAATTATTCCTACGTCATACTTGCTTTTAAAGACTGAAGAAATCAGCGTAGCGTAAAAATATAATAATAATCTCCAAAAAATTACACCAGTATTGTAGGTATCTAGTTCTAAATTAAACATTGAACGATATGTATACCACTCAAGGAACTAGCAAGTTAGCAACAACAGTGAACTAATGACATACAAACTTCAAGAGAGTGTATGTTATATGAGTTCGCTCACAGCACCGCTGGTTTCAACTGTCGTTGTTTCCGATTTGGAAAGACATTTTAACAGTTAATCTGTTATAATAAACTTGGTAAAAGCAATCAAATCCTGTAATGCTTTTCTACATTAGCGTCAATTCTTTTCTGTATCAAGGCTGTGCAAGCCCTAATAAGATTTACTACAAGTGCTTTGATGAATGTAAAAACCAAATCTTCCTTGTTCCTTCGTACCACTGTCGCCTCTGTTCCGTGACGTTGCTTGTAACGGTCGCACCATGACCAAGATAACGTCGAAATGGACACAGAATATAATATTACACATTCAATGACTTCGAACATAATACTTTTATTACAGACAAACCGTTGTAAGAAAATGCGGAGGTAAAGGTCTCGGGTTCAATCCTAGTAAATCCCGGAAAATATCAATAATAATTCCAGAATTACGTCCATTTAAAATATAAACTTAAGAGCTAGATAAGGTTTAAGAGAAAATCGCATTTATAGAGTATAAAATAATTTAGTATATTGTGTAAAGAATTCTAAATAAATAAATAAATACATTCACATTATTACATTATTACACTAAAACTTTACCTAATACAATGGCAAGTTACTAAACTAGAGAATTTACAATCTCATTGGAAATAGATTAAGGCGATTTCACACACGGCACCGAGCGATACTGCGCTGCGCAATGATTTGAATTTTAAATTGCATTACTTTTTTATCAACGTAGAAAAATGTAGTATTTTTTAAACCAGACTTCAAAGATCTCTGCTATATGTCTAAACCAGAATAATATTATTTTCTTATGTGTGTACGTTATCGTAATATAATGCTTTACCCTCAAGCACAGAACTGCGCGGATGGACAAGTCTGCCTGGTCACCGTTTCATTACTTCCGCAGTAAGCGACACCGTGTGGTATTCACCTTGTCATTATTCATCATCTCACAATTGAGGTAAGTACATTTTTTATTTAAAATCTAATTTTATCTATGAAAATGCTATTATTCCTACGGGGACTTTGGAACACAGCTGTGTAAGAGTCAGTTTAAAAAATAAACTCACTAGTAAAAATAAATACCGACTATTTTAGGGAATATTCATTATGTAGTTTTAATAATATAAAAGCAGAATGTAATAATTACAAGTCTTGTTAATTAAAATTAGTCACATTCAAAATTATAGATATATTGAACGGGTTACGAAGACATTTTAAATTGAAATAAATCCTGAAACATGTTGATAAGCGGCTGAAAATAATAATTAGATCTCTTGAGTGATTCAATAAAGGAGCTATACAGAACAAGAGCGACAAAATTATCATATTATAAAAAATTATCGAAATGTTTAAAAATCAAGAAATTAAATAATATCTGTAACATTAACTACACAAATATGTGTAAGAATACAATAAAACATATAAAAACTATTTAAAATAGAAAGCAAAGTTTTTTTAAATGGATAAAATTTTCACATTGTGAATAAAAAATGGATCTATGTATGAGTATTTAGTGGTATAAAATATTGAACTTTATATGATAAACTAATTTATTGCACAAAAATTAATATGAACAGTCAGTGAAATAAATCAATTTTATTTTTAGCGAGCCACTAATCAGTCTAACGACAATTTTCATTAACATATGTTTATAAAATCATATAAATGATAAATCTTTCAATAGTATTTATTTACGTTTAGTTAGTTCCATATAAGATTTGATAGAGAAGAGATAAATAAGACTTTAGGAGAGAATGAGATGGAACATATAAACTTAATTGACATTAAAAGTCTAATAATTCGACATAAAATTATTTAATAATGGTTAAAATGTCTATACTAACACAGAACAGAGATTTATGGGTTTAACCGAGTGACACTTGGAGTTACGTACTATTAATGAGGTTAATTATAAACTTATAACTTATACCAAATCTATAAACGAATTTCTTATAATTAAAGCATCGGTGATCACATTCGTCCTTTCTGAAGAAATTTTAATATGCTAAACAGAATGAAAATAGACCAAAAAATATTATTTTATATTAGTAAGTGAAGACTTCACATAAAAATCATTAGTGGTTTTAAAATTTAATTAAAGGAAACGCTGTAATTTCAGAAAGTAATTGAGCGACAAAACAAATAAATGCAAAGAATGTGTGTTCGTTTTTTTATCTATCTAATAAGACTATTATTGCCAATCTTTTTTGGAAAAAAATGAAACCTACAACAAATTAAATCTACAAAAAATTAAAGGTCAAAAACCTATACATGAATGTGATGTTAAGAGTGGAATGAACATCGATTTAATTATAAATATAAAATTTCCTATAAGCAGTGTCGGGCAAAATGTAATATTGTAATAACATTTACAATTAAAAATTGTAATTGTGCAATGTAATCGTGAACACATTTTACAATTACAAAAGGCAATTGTAATTTTTTTTTAGAATTGCTTTTGGCCAACACTGCCTATAAGTAACTGAATAAAAAATTAGTTCTTTGTGTATAAATACGGAAAATTGTAAAGAATTTTAATTTAGATACGAAACGTAAAAAAATTGAACTATTAAATACGACAAAAACTATTTTAATTTCTTTAGAATCTAACTTATCCATAGCCAAAATAGTCTAAGTTATAAAATATATCTACTGTACCAATTTTTTTGTGAAACACTTTCTTGACAAGACACATGACCTTTAACGCATTTCATAAGACATTAAGATGGTCTTCTCACAGAAAGGATCTCTTTTAATGATATAGTTTATTGAAATATCTGTGTATTTCATTTAATATTATATACATTTTATAAATAGTGGCACAACATAAGCGTTTCATTCACTAAGTTTCAAAGCTTGACAAATAATATTAAACTTTACAGACTAATATATAGTCTAAAGAAAAGAGTTATTGATATAACTGCTATAATTGCAATTTTTTTGTTTCTGTATCAGAATTCTGATGTATAAGTGACATAATATTATAGTTTTAAAAACCAAAATCAGAACCTAGAGACCCATGCATTTAGAAGTAGGTACATAGAATATTTTCCTGTACAAAAGGCTACGAACCAAGTAATTTTTTGCGAATTAGGAGATTTTATCTTTTTGAAATAAATTCCTTTAGACTATTCGGCAATATTGGCTATTGTCAAATACTTTGTACTTGAACAATTTTGTGTTTAATAGGATTATTTCTTAACGCAGATAAACTGGTACGGAAGTCAAAACTGAGAAACTGAGCGTCGCGTCTAATATTTTATTGCACTAAAATTTAATTTTCCGTCTCACATCTTTATCGCTGACATTAATAGTTACACCGTCCATCTTCCTCTTTCTTAGCAAAGGAACTGTCTCACTGTCCTTGTTACTTTTAGGTGTAGCTTCGTTTTCTTTTTTGGCTAGTAGTAGATCATTTTCCTTGGCCTCATCATCATCACTGAACTGTAACATCGTAGTATCAACTCCAATCCAGCTTCCTTCGCCATCATTACGATACCACTCGTAAGTGCCTTGTAGCGGTACCTGGAAATTAAACGAAAACTTATAAGAATGAACATATTGAAAGTAGAAGAATTTCACTTTGCATATAATATCACAAAAGAATACATTTATAATTTATGATTTTTTCAAAATCAACTTTTACTTGTACTTTCTTTATCTAAATTCTTTCAAAATCGTTGGTTAAAAGTGAGTCAGTAGTTTAGAAGATAAGAGGTAAAAATAATCGTAACGTTTTCTTTCATACGTTGCAGATGAAATCAAACTATGATGTTTGGATCAACTTGTAAACATTTAAACGTGAAAAAATTAAAAAGTTAAAATCTTTTCAACATTACCTTAAATATTAATGTTACAAAAGAAATTTACATTATAGAACATAAAGAATTTTGAAGTTTGAAACTTCATTATATACATATCAGGGAGAACAATATGTATTAGGAATAAGTATAATTTGATTTCGAATCACTCTTTTCTTCAAGCTTCTAAAGAAAGCTTCTGACGGAGAAAAATGTTTCAATTTATTTAAATTTAATTATTTCAGATACAAAACACAAAGACAGACAAAATGGTACAGTAAGTACTGCACTGGTAGATGAAAGTGTAATTAACTTATAATTGCAGTAGGTACAGAGAGGTCCTAGCTGTCGTGGCACTACGAGAGTACGAAGTTGCAAAGGGGCTCTGTCGCCGCCCCCTCGAAAGCTCCACATAAACTAATCTCTCCTACAAGGGGATGGGTACTTGTGTGCAGATTTCTCCTGAGAATCGATAAAAAAATGTAAATACCTCGTTCTCAAAATCGAAGTTCCATTTCCTCATTTTCTCCTTGCGTTCCCTAGCAGCGACTTCCATGTACACGTTGGCAAAGTTGTCGATACTGGCCTGATGTTTAGGGTCCTCATCTACAAGTATTCGTCTCCTGACTGGATTGTTTGGCGATATTCTATGCATCCTTTGGTTGTGTGAGGTAGTTCTGTAAAAGAAGAACAGCAAGTGTTATTTACAACACGCAATTAGTTATGACACATCATTTTGGCCAAGAATGAAAAAAATAAAATAAAATGCACTTTATTTTATGGCTTTGCCTGTATGATGCCGTCAAAAGGTTGCCTATGTTTTACCAGAGATACAGCCACGCTGTGTTTGTTCACTATTCGATGTAGTTTTTGCGTGAAAGCAAACTAAACCTACGAGCCTACGACATAGGATATTCTGGTGGGAATAAATATTATAAATGAAATATTGTGCATGTGCTTAATATTCTTTGTACGTAAATAAGTATCATCAATTCATCATAGATTGAACACGTCGTTCACATAGCATTTGTTCTAAATTCAAAAGTATGATAACATAAAGATGACGCGTATCAACATTGTATCTACCGATCATCTGACACAATTGCTTCACGATAACGCATCAAGTATTGTTGACGTCGAGCACCATTCAACACCCATTGTCCGTTAGGATGTTTACCAAACAAACGGTCTGGCTCAGGCACGTCAACGTATAGTTTATAAACTGACAGTAAATATTGCGGAATGACTGTGCCGACGAGTGACGATACCAGCAAGGAAATAGCGGCGTTAGCAAGGGTATGCGACGATAGATTAATTGATTCAACGCTGAAATTTTTAGGTTCGCTACCTAAGTCAAAACTAGCGATTTGTACAGTCCATATTTAATTTTAAATGACGTTGAAGCAAAAATTATGTATTTTTTCTAAATTCCCAGTTAGAAGTCCCAGATCCAATTAGAAAATCGGCCAATTAAGAAACCTTATTTTTCGAATGGTCAGTAAGCCATAAAATATGATTCAACGTTAGTCTAGAAGAGAAAGAATAAGACGTAAAATATTTCCAGCCGCTTGTCTTTCACGTAGATCGTAAAAGTCCTGTTTTATTACTGATAGCCATGTCTCACGGTTTCAATCGTATAAATTTATATTATTATTTGCAAAAGTATCCTAGATTACCCCTGATAAGTCCTCTACCTACCAGTGGAAGTCGCATCAAAATGGATTCTATCGTTTATGAAATCATCCCGGACAAACAAACAGACAGATAGACAGACAAAAATTTTAAAAACGTATGTTTGGGTTTTGGTAATATGCAATAACTATATGAGACAGACACTTCAATTTTATTTATTTGTGTAGTAGTTCACAAAAGTGACGCCAAAAATGTGATTTTGTTGTACTTTGTGATGATTCATCCACCGCGAATGGGAAATGGCGTACATTTATGTACACACTAGGACAAGAAAAAAAAATGTTGTAATTGACCTGATTAGGTTTGAATCCGGAACTCTTACAAACTAATCTTTGCATAAATAGTTCATACAATCTTGATCATGTGAAGTTAGTTGTTTCATTTGTCTCAATATAAAAGATGAAAATCAGAATAACGACAAAAACACTTGTACAACGTAAAAAAAACTTCCGTTGTGTATGTTTATTTAAATTTTCCAATTAATTTACACTGAACAGAACTTCTACCATAAACCTCCCAATAGCACAAAAGATAGAAAATCTTAACAAACTTCACTTCTTCCGTGACAAAAATCTCTTAATCTTTATTTTTTTTTATTTCAGGCAAGTCTAGACAAGACAGTACTTTTTAATACTTATGCCGACTGACAGCAAACTATCACTTCTTTGTATACAAAGGGCAGTGCACTTCAAAGCTATTCATGAGAAACCCATTTAGCACTTTCGGATTAGCTCTCTTAGCTGCGTGACTCGGAACAAAGGTACCGTTATCACGCCTTTTGGCTCACGCGCACTCGCTAATTACGCCAGTGTAAACCGGCCCTTATGAGAATTATTTCATAATAGCATGTCTTACATTCTAAATAATAGTAAGACTTGTTTTGCATCGCGTTTTTCTTAGTCATCAATTATTTTTTGTTATGACAAAGTCATTTTTATTTCAATTTAAAATAAATCTTTGTATAGTCAAAAATACGTTTTTGAGTTCATAGGAGGTAATATAACTGTAAGACAGAAGTCATTACTTTAAACGTCTATTAACTTCGTAAAAATTAAACAATATTTCAGAACACCAATTGTCTGTTTCCAAATTGATGTCGCAAAGAATGCATTACTATTTTTAGACGTGTGCTTTTTAATTAGAAACAATGACCTTAATCTTTAAATTCATTGTTATACCAAACATTCGATATAACTTTTAACTTTTAAATATATATATATATATATATATATATATATATATATATATATATATATATATATATATATGCATATTATTTATATATATGCATATATATATATGCATATTTTATATTATAAAAATTCAACTTCCCATGTTTAAGGTCGCTCTACACAAACACAAACTCTAAAAGTATGCCTTGTCGACAGATTCGACTTGAAATTTTGACACAGCGTCGCATTCGGTTACACTATGTTTTTATGTA
Organism: Zeuzera pyrina; assembly: GCA_907165235.1. Classification (NCBI taxonomy): domain Eukaryota; kingdom Metazoa; phylum Arthropoda; class Insecta; order Lepidoptera; family Cossidae; genus Zeuzera; species Zeuzera pyrina. The sequence goes on from OU015637.1 coordinate 5,386,156, forward strand.
CTAATACATACATACATATCTTCAGGCTTTATCCCTAACGGGGTAGTCAGAGATAATACTAATACTAATGCCTGTAATATAATAATAATAAAAACGTCATTGTTCGGTTGTTCAACACGCGCCACAGCAACGTATGGCCGGGAACTATTATACTAGAATATATGTAATATGCACGATGTATGTGTAACGTTTTCTGTAAAGCAAATACAGTGTTTTTTTTAACTAGGACAGTATGGGGAAATCCGAATCTATAAGAGATACAGGAGAACTGTCTTTGGAACCATTCGGTCTTTATGTGATAACAATTTTGGCCTTATCAATTTTTTGGTCAAGCGTGAGTTGTCCATAAAAATTTGTAAAATTTCATTTTTTTAATGTAGATCGATGTATAGTATGTATAGACTCAGGGTGTTATTTTGCAGAGAATCCGCTTCTAGTAATGAACTCGTATGACTTTCTTCCGCCAAAACCTTCGGTCAGCTGCTGGAGATATCTGAAATTGCCTGAGGATGCTTCGTTAAGAAGCGAAACACGTGTCAATTGAAACCAAATTGAAAGTTTGGGCGAAAGAAGGCACAAAAAAATACGAATTCATCACTTGTAAATAATTTAAATACAGAATTTAATCGTGTGAAGTGACGGAATTGTCAAAAGCACCCACATATACCAAGACGAAAATGTGTGAGGAGAATTATGAGATTCGAGGAGGCGAAAGAAGTATGTAAGGACCGCGACGCTTGGCGCTTCGTCCTCTCTGACTATCCCTTAGGGATACAGCGTGAAGAAATATATGTACTTATATGTTTGTATTTTATCGTATTTCACAACCATTACATTATATTCTGCTGTCGATACATATGTACATAGTATATACATAATTTCAATAAATATAAATCGAATTATTTTTCACAACATGACAATTTCTCCAAATAAATTAATTTATTAAAATTAATTAAATGAGGCACAGGATATTCATTAATAAAAATTCGTCATCAGCTCAAAAAAACTTGTATAGAGAAGATCTTACAAACTTACTCAGGTTTACAAAAAGCTTTGTATAATTTTTAACCGACTTCAAAAAAACGTACTACGTTCGTCTGTATTATTACTCTACTATTTTTTGTTATATATGTTCATCGATAGTTTTGTCAATTGTAGACCGATTTTGAAAATTATTTTTCATTTGAAAGGCTGTACTTCCGAGGTGGTCCCATTTAAATATCACTGGTATTGGAGTTCCTTAGCTTTATTTATATTGATGATTTTCTAGTATTTTCATTGCGCTCCGGTATTAAAAAAGAAGTTAATTGTAGACCCACCCTAGAGGTTACAAGGGAGAAATAAAATAAAAAATTTAAATAAAAAATTGAAGTCAGTCAATGTTCAACAATAAAAATAAACTAATTCGGTAGGCTTAGCGCTGACTTCAGTAACTGTTAAATTTAATCATATAGGTATTTGTATCGTATTTATAAAGTTACTTTCGGACATGAGTTTTGATTAGTAAAGGACTGTTATTTTGAATTTTGCAGTGTTTTTTTGTAGTCGGTTTAATTTTTTCAACATTTCATCACAATCTAAGGATATAATATGTCGAAGAATATCATGAAAACTATTATGTCCACCAATTAAAACCTGACCCTAATGTTACTGAACAAAAGGATCCAGTTTCTGTTCTATATTTAACTGTCTCTTGGCGACAACTGAAACTGAGATGGTATTAGTGGGTATCGAATGTGCGGACGCAGACCGCAACCTGAATTGGGTCACATGCACAATAAAATATGAACAATTAATATTTTCAATATACAGATATTGCATGTTTTATGCATCATCTTATACATCCTTATTTTATTCATTACATAAATCACTTTCTTATTTACCAAAGCAAAAGCGGACTAAATCTCAAAATAGCTATTTTGAGTTATATATGAAAAACAAAAGAACAGTCAATATTTAGATTCATACATAACTTCACGCTGTATCATCATTATATTAGTACGTGAAGCGAAAACTTCAGATCCCTTTTTAATGCTTTTCAAGAATATTGCGCTCACAGAGAATTGTGCGATTTAGCATAGTTAAAGTTTATATGGAGATGTAGTGCAGAAAGCTAAAATTTTTATGTAATATATGTTACAAATACATTAATATAAATGAAACATTGTTTACGTTCATACTGTCAATGTCAAAAAAACTGTCGATGTCAAACTCATAATAGGTATTTTTCTTCGTGACATGGCGCACAGATCAGCGCATTTGATTACCTACGATTCGATTTGATCACATATTAATAAGTAGAATTGACATGAAGCACATTCAAAGTAAATTCGTTTTTCTCTTTAGCGTAAAACTCCTCCAGTAAAGTGATAATAGGCTTTACTGAAGTTATAAACGACTGGGAAGAGCGCGAGAGCTTCAGCTACACATGTTTATTTAGACCTACTCCATTCTTTTCACTTATACAGAACTTTAAAACACTATACTATCACTTTTGTACTTTAAAACACCCAAAAATGTAAAAAATAGAAAATCTAAATAAAAAGACAACCTCATTTCTACCGTTCCCGCCAAAAAGTCCTCATAATAGTTCGTGATTATGTATATGTAGTTTATTGTGTGATATGTATGTGTAGTTAATAAAAAAAGACAAATATGTAAACAAATAATAGTTTGTGATCAAACAGCGCCACAAAGTAGAAATTTTCGATAACGAATTTTAAAATGTTGCCAATAAATAATTACCGACAGATTGACTAAATAAATTTCGAGCTGAGAATTTTGTATGATTTGTGAGCTTGAGCTGTTTCGAGTCTGTGGAGTGTATGTTAAGGGGAAAATTATTCAATCATCTTATATTTACGGTCACATTTCGACCACTGGGCGACCATTAGTACCTATTCAAATAAACTTTTTAAAAATGTCAAATGCAATTGTCTAAAGCCAGCCTTACAGTGTTATATGTCACTTGAACCACACACATGCACACATGAAGAGCAGTTAAATTATAATATTTTACTACGTAGGTACGCTAATCAAAATTATGCATCTGATGTACTAAAAGCACTAACATTTTAAGTTTGTTGCATTTATACATTTATATTTGTAAAGCGCACGATGCTAGAGATGGTATCAGACAATATCTTTACGCACAAAACTCACGTCGAGAGATATGTAAGAACATTACTTTCAAGTAATTTGCTTTGCGTGTTTAAAAAATATATATGTCATTATCTCCAAACTGCATTAAACACACCAAGTGTAAAACGAAGCTCAAATCCACCAGGGTGCCACACAAGACAATAACTATACTCCAAGAACTCCAAGAAGAAGAACAAGACTCCAAGAAGACGAAAACAAATAGGTATACTCATTCCAAAAAAGATTCTGCCATAATTTTAGTAACGAAGCTCGGACGCTCTAAAGTAAGCTATTCCATCTTTAAACAATTTTTCTTTTTATGTACGTTTGTCCCTGAAAAGGGAACACAATAGCGTAAATACTTACGCAAGTAAATTTTAAAAATAAACGCCCTACTCCTCAAAAAAATCCCGCCAAAAAGAAACCACAATTTTTTTTTCCGTAGTAATAGCAGTAGTACGATTCTCCCTTAGGAGAGAAGGTAAAGGAATTTTAGCCCATACAACCGACGTCTTCAGTAATAAATAGATAATTTCTTCATATTATTTCATCAAAATGTCGATGTAATTAACATTGATGTCGATAACATTTTAGATTTTCTTGGAGTTTCTGGCGACAAATATATTGAGGCAGTCTTTCTAATAAGAACCGCTGAGGCAGACTAAGCCACTAAAAAAATCTCAACATCACTCTACTAAATAAGCACTTATTTCAACCATTTCACACAACAGCGTAGATACTTGGGACCCAAAACTAAACCAATTTTACATCACAATATTCACTAGAAACCATTTTGCAAATAATTAAAATAAACGCCCGGCCGCTCCCTATAAAATCCCCCAAGTCCCTACACCCTAATACTCCTCTAGCAAAGTGGTAGTAAGCTTTACTGAAGTTAAAAAGGGCTTCTTGGAAGAACGCTTCTTGGAAAACTTCAGTTGCACATAATTATTCCAACTTTCCAATTTTTTTTACTTACAAGAACTTTAAAGCACAATATACTATTATTATTGTAGGTGCGTAATTTCTAATTTAAAAAATTAAAACATTTAAATAAAGTACAAACTTCACTTTTCCCATTACCGTCAATAAGTCTACCTTTAAACAAATCTAAGTTTAATAGTAATTAGTCTATTTAAAAATTTGTCTAGTGCGAGCTCAACTTACGCACGCTGGGTTCCGTATTTATGAAATTTTAAAGTTCTAAACTTCATTACCGGAGATCTCTAAGAGCTATGCGACTCGTTCTTTTATTTATTTTATTTTATTATATATAATTTTGGTAAGGCTTTGTATGCCCTAAAATTTTTATAATACCTCAGTCACGTAGTTTCGGAGATAGGGAAGACAAGGCAATTTTGTCCTTTTAATTCTTCTGCAAATATTTAGACACTAGTGTAACATGTGTGGGTATGTGGATTAAAAAAGTCAAGATAAAAACAGTAGAAATGCGATCTCTTAGTAATATGTGCGGTATCACTCTTGCGGACAAAATAAGCAATGAAGAGATACGCAGCATAACAGGGTTGCACAACAGTGCAAATGAAAGAAAATGAAGACAGGAATACTTAGATGGTTCGGGCACATAGGAAGAATAAGTGAAGAAAGACTGACGACGAAAGTCTACAGAGTGAAAGTGAGTGGTAAAAGAAGCCAAGGAAGACCAAGGCTGACTTACGAAGATCAAACAGCCAGAGTGTTAGCCGACGGAAATGTCAAAAGCACTCGCATACCTAGGTGAAAATGTGTGAGGAGAATAATGAGATTTGAGGAAGCGAAAGAAGTATATAAGGACCGCGACGCTCGGCGTTCCGTCCTCTCTGACTACCCCGTTAGGGATGCAGCGTGAAGATATGTATGTATGTGTCACCATACCAAATTTCGAATAATAAATACATCACCCAGTATCTGAAAAAATTGGATGTGACAGATCAACAGATAGTTGTATGAGTGATCACAAGCATATGAAGGTTTCGTTATATACATAGGTAACCCTAAAAATATTACTTTTCTTTTTTATTATTTTGTCTTAATAGCGTACTTTTATCTACTGAATGATCATATAACGCACTAAGGTCGTCCAGTAACGCGTACTCCGTATCGTCACAGTCTGTGGCGTACAGAGGGGAGCCGCACAGATACAATAAAATTAATGCATTTTACAACTAAAACATCCGTGTCTTTATAGACTTTTACTCTTAAACGGAAGATGAAAGTATTATTATTTATGACAGTTGGCAACACTGAGTCATAAATGCAAGTATACTTCAGGTTTTTTAACGGAAATGGGATAAGCGAAGTTTTAAGTCTTCAAGTCTGAAGTCTAGCAGTAAGTCTGGACATAGCGAAAGCCTTTGATAGAGTGTGGCACGGGGCTCTACTTTCCAAGCTCCCAGCTTACGGGCTTTCCGAGAAGTTGTGCACGTGGGTTGCCAGCTACCTCTCTGGGTGTAGCATAAAAGTCGTAGTATCTAGACGGTTTATGCTCTGACTTGAAGCCCGCGAACGCTGGTGTTCCGCAGGGGTGTGTGCTATCTCCTACTCTTTTTCTTCTGCATGTCATGTTGCATGACAATAGCGGCATTCATAGCTATGCGGATGACAATACTGGGGATGCACTTTATACCGCACGTGCTAATATTTCTTTGGAAAACGTTATTGAGAACCGGAACAAACTTGTGACTGATATTGAGAATATGGTAAGTCATGTCTAAAGTTGGGGCCGACTAAACTTAGTCCAATTCAATCCCTCTAAGTCACAAGTTTGCACATATACCGCAAATAGACACCCCTTCCTAGTATCCTTCAGTTTTGAAGGTACTCCCCTTGATGCCAAGCCGACTATTGAAGTCCTTGGCGTCGATATCTCGAGCGACGTTCAGTTTCACGATCATCTGGAAGATAAAGCTAAATTATCTTCGAAAAAGCTGAGTGTGCTCAGTTGAGCGGGACAGTATTTCACCCCGACCCATCGCCTACAACTTTACTCACATGGAATACTTTTCCCACCTCTGGGCTGGAGCGCCCCAGTAACAACTCCTTCCTTTTGACCGTATACAATGTAGAGCGGTTCGGGTTATCGGCGTTCCGGTAATCTCTGTTCGGCTCGACTTTCCGTCCCTGAGGAGGGACCGTAAGCATATTTTACCGCATCTATCATGGGGAATATTCTGAAGAATTTTTCGGAGTACTGGCCGCTGCTGAATTCCATTACCGTACATCAAGCAATCGACTATCCTTCCATCCCCAACACCTTGATGATGACGGCCTACAACTGTGCATTTTTTACGACATTTTCTACCACGTACTGCAATTATGTGGAACCAGCTTATAGTGGCGGTATTCCCGGATCGTTACGACTTAGGGACCTTCAAGAAATGAGCCTACTCTTTCCTTAAAGACCGGCAACGCACTCGTGATTACCCGGACGTTGCGGTGATCACTTTCCATCAAGTGACTCGCTGGCTCGTCTGCCCCCTCCACCATAAAAAAAAATTACTGTAAAATGAGAAAAAGTATTGATGTGGAAATACTTTTTCTTGAAAATATATTATGATTTACAATTTTTTTTTGTTTTTAATGTTATATCTTACACTGCTACGTAATGGACAATGCCTTTTAATGAAACTAAAAAGAAATTTTCAAATAAAGTAGGAATTCAATAAGAAAGTGAGTCAATACCTCTATTCTATTTTTTCTTTCCTTTCTGGGTTTTAGGTTATCAATTTACAAATTTCAACTCAGTGGATATAAATATGATGAAGTAATCAGCTATAATTTTGAAACCTAAATGGACTCAAAAAACTTCAAGTCATAGTCAAATCAATTTATTCAAGTAAACCCAATTAAAGGGAGTTTTTGAACGTCAAACCTACTTTAGTTCAGTTCAAATGAAAACCTAGACACTGAGAAGAAGCGACAAGAGTCTCAGTCAGGTATCATTCTTTCAACATCATTTACGATAAGAGTGCATGTGCAGAGAAGACCAGACTATTGTTTTGTCTTCAACGAAATCGTATATTTTATAGTATGATTGTCTAACCAATGTGCGTTTTATAATAAATCTAAATCTGTAATCTGCCTATAAATTACTTATCATTGTAAACAAATCAATGATTTCTACCAAATACTTAAAAAATAAATAGTACGACAAAATGTTTTAATTTATCGCAAAAGAAACGCTAAATTTGAAATCTTAACTAATTTTTCTGTATTAAACATACGATATGTTTACTGTTTACTCATTAACTTTCAAGACAATACGTATCTACCGTTATCATGAAAATTAGTTTTTGTAATTTCCTTTTGCATAATAGAAAAAAAAATAAAGCCAATATCAAATATACCTATATCAAAATCACTATATACTTATAAAGAAATTCTAGATAATAAAATGTTAAAACTGTAAGAATCTCGACTTAATTAAATATCGTAATTTTGTAAAAAAAAGTAGCCAAAAATATTAAATAATTTTTTGTAATATTTAAAAAAAAACTTTATTTAACGTTAGTGCTTTATACCAGACTATGTAATACATACATGTAATTACATAGTCTGGTATAATGTTTGTTTGTTTGACCTTAGAAAGAACTTCCATAATTTGGTAGAATCTTAAAAAATCGACGATTGCAACGCAACTGGAACTGTAATCAAGTTTTAGTGTCATTTATTTAAAGAGTAAAGCAACATTTTAAATAGATTCTGCTGAGGAACACCTCATCAAGCAAACTCAAAGTCAACTTTAACGATTCCCGTTGCCATTAGTTCGCGGAAGCGTTGTGTTCTATATTTAAACGGAGGGCAGGAGCGCCCTAATTGCTGTGCGCATACGCACGCGCCGCACGGCGCGGATGCAAAATGGCGGCTCAACGAAGCACTTCCGTCTGAATACCGACAAGTGCATCCGAAATTGATATTTGACGGGTGTCATGTCATCATGAAACAGTATCTGAATTTTTGCACAACTGTGTTTGTTTATGACTCAGGATTAACTAACCGCTAAACAATCGTGGTATGGTTCCCACAATTTAAAAAAAAATGTAAACTGCGAGTTCGACTCGTACCGCACGATAACGATTTTTATGAAATAGTAAATTTCTGAACTTTATTTCTGGAGAAGTTTGCAATATAAACTTTAAACTAACGTGAATACCTTTTATTTTGGCTTTACCTTTCGGCGGAGTTTTATCGGCTGAATTTAATCGGGAAAACGGATATAATTTATCGACAGCGTGGAATCCGAATGGAAGGAACGAATTTTTGTTCCTTAAATCCCTTCGAACAAAAATTAGTTTTTAACATCCGGTTAAATGTACGAACACTGTGAGTGTGTAGGAGTCCTAAAAACTATTTACAAATATCTAGGGTAGATATCAGAAATCTGTCTTGGACACGGAGTGAAGCTTGCTGTGACAGTTTGTTTGAAACGACGACCGAAGCAACTTGGTCGAAACGTCAAATCAAAAAAAATGTATTAAAAAAAATTAAACCGCCTTCAAAAAAGCACTGAAAATTATAAAATAACTATCCTTTACTAATCAAAACTCAAGTACAATTAAAATAACTTTATAAATACGATACACATAACTATATAATTTAATTTGACAGTTACTGAAGTCGGTGCCAAGCCCACCAAACTAATAGACTTTATGTTGTTGCACAATGACTTCCAAAAAAGGAGGAGGTTCTCAATTCGGTTGTATGTTTTTTTTTTATGTTTGTTACCTCATAACTCCGTCATTTATGAACCGATTTGGAAAATTCTTTTTTTGTTCGAAAGGATACATTTCCAGATTGGTCCCTTTCAAATTTCACTGGTATTGAATTTTATTGTTATCACCTCGTGGTACGGCACAGTCTGTCTGGACTGTAATACCTACTGTCAAGCTTGTCAAGATAGAATGTGAATTTATCTGTTTGTCTCATTATCTACATATTATACTACCGACCCACCCTAGCTTCGCACGGGTAGAATTTGTTTTGAAAATAAAATAAAGCCCATGTTACTTGCACAGCTTTCTATAGGTGAAAGAATTTTTGAAATTAGTTGAGTAGTTTTTGAGTTTATTCATTACATACAAACAAACAAAGTTTATCTCTTTATAATATTAGTATAAATGAGAACATATATTCATATAATTGTGAATAATCCATTTTATTAATAATAATAAACTCAGACATTTCACACAGCGCCATCTAGTGCCAAAGCATGCAGCACAGCGCTTGTGTTATGGGTACTAGACCACTGATATACTACTTATATACTTTTCTTTTGTAAATAAATACATATTATACATAAACACCCAGACTCGGGACGGGAATCGAACCCGCAACCCCCGTTTACTTTCCGACGCGTTAAACCGTTGCGCCACGGAGGTCGTCAAAGGTTTATTATTTTAATTGAATTCATTGAACTTCACAAAAACAAAATCTCAACTTTTGCGTTAGATCAGTTTCGTACTGAGAATTCATTGCAAGTAATAATGATATTTATTACTACCATATGCTCGATTTCAAATTTACACGCCACAGGTAATTGCTGTAAAGAAAATCGACTATTATAGACGGAGAGACGAACGGACGCATGAGTGGGTTTACAGGGATTCCGTTTTTCTTGTCAAGGCACGTAACCTTAAAAAAATAGCTTAGCGAGTAGTAAGACTGATGGTGGCCAGTGGCTATAGTCTACCGTCAGAATTTTCAAACCTCCTTTATCACTTGTGTTCATCTCTAACTGGCATAACAACTTTCAATACAAAACAGTAACCGGACAACTGAACATACCTTCCGAAGCAAAACGTTCAAATCGATTCCACTTTTAGATCACCGATCAAATAGGTGACCTCATGCAACGTTACTTAAAGCGTGATCGTATCAAACGATGATACACCACTACGCTACATATGCTTTAATTTTTTAAAAACAACACGCAGGCTTGTATTGTATTTAGTAGAATTATAAAAGCGAGATACTAAATAAATACAATTGACATTAAAATTGAAATTCTTGAGTAACGTAAGAAATTTCATGATAACTAATAAGGGCAATAAACGATAACGTCGGAAAAAATGGAGATAACAGATCTATGCAATAATAAACGCGCTCAAAAGTGGACGATCTCAGCAGGGGTATTTTGAAAATAGAATGTTTTTCAGCGGGGGATGCGCACCGTTGGTAGGTCGTAAAACGCCGTCTCCGAATTTGGAACAAATCTCTTGCTGCGAATTGTCGATTTGCGTCTCCTGAATGCACTGAACATTCTCCCTACGTAACAAGCATCGAAAATAATGACACTATACTTTTCTCGAACTTAACAACAAAAGCCAGAACTTCTACAAGTTTGTAAAAAACAAAAATAAGGTTTGAAGAAGCGAAAATTTACAAAGGTTTATGTTACTTATTGTTTACTTGCCATTTATCCTCTTGTATATCTCATTGTGCTTGTAGATGTTAAAAAAACTGTAATATGTTATATGCATTTCAGTGTATAATACAATATTTAGAACTGGTTTCGAAATTTTACTATTAAAAATTAAAAAAACAATTAAATTGACATAAAAAAATATATTAAAAAGTACAAAAGAACTATCCTTTACCTTCAAAACTCAAGTACAAAAATAAATACATACATACATACATACATACATACATACATACATATCCTTATGCTGTATCCCTGACGAGGTAGTCTGATTATAAAGTAAGTACAAAAATAACTTTATAAATACCATACAAATGCCTATACAATGAACTTTGACAGTTATAATGAAGTCGGTGCCAAGCCTACCAAAGTTCTTATACATTAATTTGACTGATTATATCCAAATTTTTTGTAAGTAGTTGGTTAAATACGGAACACATAGGATCACTTCGTTGTCCGTGTGTCTGGCTGTCCAACCAGTCAACACCCTTTATTTCAAGAATGGGTGTGGCATCAACTTGTTCATATCAAACACTGAAGTCTATAAACGAACACTTCAGTAAATTTTAATGTAAAAGTAATAAAGTTGAATTGAATTGAATTATGATCTCTTGGATTGATTGAATTGTAAACAATTCAATCAATCTATTTTCAAATCTGAAAAAAATTATAGTAATACCTAGGTACCTAAAAAGCAAAGTAGTTTTTTAATGTTATTCACAATGGATGCGCTTTTACGGTTATGATATGCATTTATTATATTTTTTAACTTACGTAATAATAATAAACAATAAAGTACAATAAAGTCTACCTCTTGGTGTGCGCATTAACGTGAAGATATTATGTCTGTGTGTGTAAATGGTTCCGAATTAATTTAATAGATAATTTTTGACAAAGTTTCATAAACCACAAACTGTTATTACTGTTTATCTCAATTACATAATAACCTCTGTCACCAGTTGGCTATCGTTCAGACAAAAACAGTCGCCAGCACCCCGCATCTAGCTATTATCTAATAAGACATGCTTATTTACTTTCTTTATTGCTTTAATTTCACGTTAATTTGAAGGGTGTCAGTTGATCCTAAATTATTCGTATCACTCACCTACAGTACTTTTGGCGGAAACCGAGAATTTTTTTTTAAAGTACAGTGGAGATAGTTTATTATGCATTAAAGTTCTGTATAGGTCTGTATAAACGGGAAAATGTAAATAAACCTGTACATCTTTCGCGTTCTCCCGAAGCGTTCTCCAATGAAATATAATATATCAACAACATCAATTAGTATGTAATTTAATGTATAACATGAACTTGAATACAGTTGTGGGCAATATTCTTTTTTTAAATATAGCATTATCCATAGCAATAAACATTCAATTCATGTAATATAGTAACATCAGGCTGTTGGCTAATGACCAATGCTTGCAATTTTTTTTAAATCATCTACTTGTAGATGTAATACTTTCAATTGCAAAAGCATGATTCACTGTATCTAAGAGTCAGTTTCATTGACAAACTCCCGAAAACCTTCGCAAATAAAAAAACTAAACAAATATGTGTAAATATATGTAATCCCGCCAAACTGCCTGCAGGAAGAAATCACGGATTTTTTTAAATTTAATCTATAGACCGAAATGGGAAATAAATTCTACAACATTGAAAACATTGTTAATCAAAAGGAATAAATAATTTAACACCCTTTTCAAGATAATTACTTTGACAGAAAAAGAAATTAATAAAATGTTGCTTTGTTCTGTACAAATTTCTCGTTAATAGTGGTTAACAGTCGGCTAACAGATAAATTGTCGTCCAATTTGGGAGCTATTACTTAATCGAACTTTATCGGGAGCCGAGAATTAGTGCCCGCATATCTGTCTGTTCAACAGCATCCCTCTTCGACAAATTGTCTGTACCAAGAGCGTAGTTAATTTACATATTATTATGATTGAAGGTTCATTGGAAAGTATTTGAAACTACTTGTACAAGTATTTTCAAAATACAATGGATTCTGTGTGAAATTTCTCCTATGTTTCTTTAGTTATGTATGTTTAAAGTGGTGCAAAAAGAAAGTAAAAGAATATAAATATTGTGCGTTTTGTATAAGTGTACACATATCAGAAAATCCAATTGACAGAGTGCTAGTGAAATTTTCATCTTCTTCCAAGACATTTTTATACATTTAAAAACTACTGTCAATTAATTTCATCTATACTAATATTATAAAGAGGTAAACTTTGTTTGTTTGTATGTAATGGATAAACTCAAAAACTGCTCAACCGATTTCAAAAATTCTTTCACCAATAGTAAGCTACATTATCAGCGAGTAACATGGACTGTATTTTATTTTCAAAAACGTTTCAACCCGTGCGAAGCTGGAGCGGGTCACTAGTAGGTAAATAAAATAAAAAGCTAATTGTTAATGTATGATTAAAATCAAAAAGTCTGAAAATACTATTTGTTATTTAGAAGATCTATTTGAAAAACAAGTTATGAGAATCTACACTTATCATTTTGTAAAAATGGGGGTCCAAAAACCCCTCCCTGTTTTGGGAAGTCAAACTTTGTGTGAAGACCAGATCAGGTCATAATAGGTATTATGTACGAGAGCATGGGAGATCGACCTGTGACATACAAAATTACAGACAGCACACAAACTGAAACTATGGGGGATACAATACCAATACATATTTCACGACGGACTGACAAGGAGCTAAATATGACCGTAGACAACGTTTTTTTTAAAGATGCGATAAGTAATTTTTAACTTTTTTTAAACGGGTTAGGCTTATGGCTAATAGCCAATCTTGATGTATTTAAAAAAAAAGTTTTTTAACCAGTATTAGAACACTTAAACTTAATTAACAATATGTATATCTTCTTCATTGAATGGACGTGTTCATTCCTCTACGTACCGCAGTTTAACGCCCCCATATAATACTCCTTACTAGTAAAAATAGAAAAAGGCAGATGTTTCTCACGTCCGTCCCCTAGACAGCGGAAGCTGCGGTATAATAATGCATCCTTGTGAGAACTAAAAACTATTTATCTCGGCAGTGATTTAAAGGTTAATATGTTTCTTTACAGCTACTAATGAATTACAGTTATTTATCATACACAGATGCACTTATCATATGTTGTCTTAGACACATATGTCAGTACGACATGTAATACGGACATAATATTAATTATACTGTGTATGTTTAAGTTAACGTTGACTTGTAACATCTTCACTGCACTTTCAACTTTGTAACTGTGAAAATCACAAAGGTTTGTGACTGGCACTTTGTTAATATGAAAATGTATTATTAATAGGTAATCTATCTATACTATATTATAAAGACGTAAACTTTGTTCGTTTGTATGTAATGGATAAACTCAAAAACTGCTTAACCGATTTCAAAATTTCTTTCAGCAAATTATCAGCGAGTAACATGGTATTTTATTTTCAAAAAATTTTTTACCCGCTAGTATTAAATTAATTAAAAATAAAAGCGTACATCAATATTGAAAAGGAAATTATTTTCGGTTCAAACCCTTTTTTCTACTGGCTTCTAATGAATATGAAAACGATATTAGTAGATGTCCGTATAGTACCCCTTGTCTCCCAAATTCGGAAAATTATTTACAGTAATATTAAAACGCGTGGCTTTTTAGCAGGAACGAGAGACGTGAAGCTTGTTTTGTTTGAATTTTTAGATTAGTGGTATACGTAATCTTAATAAACATATATTATTGAAGTTTTTAGAACGAAGTTCTTTAATGCGTCTTGCGGAAGGTTAGAGTTGGTAGAAATCGTCACGTACGACACGACCCGCGCGGCGCGCGGCGCTAGGTTTTTGTTTTGGTTTTAAATCATACGTGAGTTTTATTGTCTCATTATTGCAATTAAGGGTGGCTTGCACCAAATATTTAAACTCGATTTATGGATTTGACATCTCGCTTGCACAAATGATTTAATAGTTGGTGCAAGCGAGATCTAAATTCAGTTTAAATAGTTGGTCCAAGCCGCCCTAAGTTTTGAGAAATTAAAGCTACAGCTAAAGAACTTCATTCCTGACGGGGATCCCCCGACCGCATCTATAAATCTGCTACGATTATAATACATAAGTAATAAGAACATTAAAAGAAAAGAGGTCCAAACTTCTGTCGACAATGTCTTTTTTTAAATGTATAATTTACAAAATATGTACATATGTTGTGTCTGAAACTATACTAATAAGTTAAGGCCAATGCCATTGCTAGAGGAACTTTAACAACAATGTTCAAACAATAGACTTTTATTGGGAACAAAAAAGGGAAATCTATGCAAATTTTGTTTATTTCTGTGTTTTTCGAAGTTTTGAAATATAACTTTATATATTTATTATCATATATAATAAATGTATACTCATTACTCAACGTTCGTCCAAGTTATGTATAAAAAATAAAAAAATGGAAATACGTATGTGCATCTGTTTCTACTTTCTTAATTTAAAAATAAATTTAAAACGAAGATAAAAAAGTACAAGTGATATCGATTGTATGGTATACGCTCCTGTGTCTCCCAGCAAATTAGATATTTTTTTAAATTTTTAAACGGAAGCAAATGAAGACTGCGTGGTAAAAAATAAAGACATGCACATATGTAAATTCCGGTATTTTTGTTTTATTTTTTAGTTTTCCCACATTGTTAATATATCTATTATTATCTCTACGTGCAGTAACGAACCTGCAGTAATAGGCCTCTACTTACAGCAGAAAATACATTTAATCCTTATTTGATCCTATCTCTGTCCCTATCTACGCCTTATTTTGTTGTATATTCCATTTGGAAGTAAGGACTTTAATTACTGGCATACTGATGTTCAATTAAATTAAAAAATCTGAAATTAAAAACAAAACAGATTATTAATGTTTAGTACATTATACACTATTGTTTATGTTAACATTTGTAAGAAAATGAAAGATAATACCGAAGCGTGTTCATTCCAGACAAAATTACATGAAATTTGTCGTCATACAGAGTCATTGTACTTGCGAAGATGACTCCATACTCGTTGTAATGTAACGCGCTCGCGGAAATGCGGCGAACGGGTGCGCCCGCGCCGCAATGCGGTCTGAATACTATCGTATCGTATGAGTCTGGTAGGGTGACGGCGACAGGACACTGAATAGGTGGGTACAATTTGATACTTCAGAATGACAGCAATATGTTGACAATGTGAGTGAAAAAATAAATAAAAAATCGTTGAAAATATGTTCAATTATTTTAAATTAAATTCAAATAATTAATTATAATATTATTAATTATTTGATTCTCACAATTTCTGTTATTGAGTACTGACATGGTCGAAATCAAATAACTACTCTAGTTCTTGATCCATACATTTTGATTTAGCTGTTAAATCACAGTGTTGAAGTCATCATTCATTATTATTACTCAATTTGTATGACAGATATGTAACAAAGGAAATTGAATTGATCAAACAATCCAGTTGAAGACTGACAGCACCACAGTTTGAATCGAATATATAACTAAAGACGAAATTAAACTGAATTTGCTTTTTGTATAGCATTTTAAAGTTGCCTATTGTCCTTAGAGCTATTACTGATAACATCGATTTACCGACATAATATTTGTTTACTTGAAGTGACGTGAGTCACAGTTTTCTAGATTAATTTAAAATAAGCACACAGACACAGGAGTTAACACGTCCAAACATGTCGCGTTGAGTCAAGAAGTATGATTGTCACTTTTTCGTTATTGTCTTCCAACAAAAATACTTTTCATTTTTTCAATAACTAGCGGTCCGTCTCAACTTCGCTATTGTCGATTTATTATGGCCTAAGTCCATTTGGAATAACGTACCTTACAAATAGTGACAGAACTATTAAATTAGGAGCAATGGTTCCGAAGATTATCCTCCAGATATAAACGAACTTACAAAATCCATTGCCTATCTTTATATGATAATATTATGAAATTAAAATGAAATGTTAAATTAAATATATTTAATATACAGTAAAGATTAGATACACTTATAAATATGGACACACTTTGTAGTTAGATTTCCTTGTTTGCATACTTGTCAGAAAAAGAAAAGAAAAGATAGAATTCGCCACCTGTTTGCCTTCCTACGCAGGTGGTAAAAGTCGGCCAAGCGGTGGAGCTTGTTATAAGGAGCTTGTACAAACGTCGAGTTACACTATCTCTAAACACAATTACTGTTGAAAATAGATTCGAGATATAATTTTATGGCGCCTAGATGCTCTGTCCTCAACGAAAAACAAATGACGTGTATATATCTATGTATGTTTTAGTTTGGTAATATCATTCAAGTGGTAACCCTAGCCAGTAGTCGGGCAGGACGTGTGACACGAGAACAGTTCCGCTTGATCAGCTGTGACCGAGTCACCGGATGGGAGCGGCTGGCCCCTTCTTGTACTCTGCACTAGATGAACTAGGTTGTGTGAAGGTCAGTATTTGTCCCTTGCTACAAGTATACTAACAAAACTATAAGCACTAATAAGCAAATTGAATAGGATTTTAAACAAAAAATGGTACAACACACCGGCGTGCAAAGAAATAGTTGAACTGAAAATGCGGTCATATATATTCCACAAAAGTATCTTATTCGTCTGTGAACTTTATATATGCTTTGAATGAATGAACTTTACATCTTTGTAATAATAATTTTCAGTGTATACCTCTAAAATTGAGGTACAACGTCGTAGAATAAATGCCACACAACGAACTAGAGATGTAACTAGTAACACTTAAAAACCATGACAACTTTAAAAAGTTCGTTTTCTAAATTGATCTGACTGGGAATCGACCCCGGGACAATCCGCTTATAAAGTAGCAATAACCATGGTACCAACAAGACAGACAACATATTTCTTAGTTTCTTAGTAATTTATGAAACACCCTATTGACAAGGAAACAAAGAAAACGGAAAAAGAAAACAAGGAAAAAAAGTAGTCTCACATTTTTCATTGTATTAAAAAACCTGTTTCACGAATATTTTTTCTAGTTAACCCCTCTTGTGCCTCGATGACAATGGCTGTGACAAAACAGTAAAGTACCCTCGTATCCTGTTAACATTGTTTTACACAAGCCACCCGTGAAGTAAATTTAACATGGTGAGACCACAGATTGATTAACGAGTACCTACTTTGCACTATGAAATGGCTCTACGAAAGTTCAAGAATTGTAGCGTCCGTAGACAGATACGCTACGGATGTTATTTCTAGAATATCGTAGTGAAACTACATCGCAACTTGGTTGCGTCTCTCTGTCGGATCATCATCTACAATTAGAGATCTATCTACCATTTACAGATAACCAATGATGATATAATACAAAAGAGGTAGATAGGTTACATGCACTCGAAAAGTGGCACCCCCAAAACTGCTAATTAGCCAACCCGGACTTGGTCAAAGGATATGAAAAGTAATGTTACAGAACCTACAATGTCATGCAATGCATGCAAACTTCTAAAATGTTTTCATAGTCCAGACGTTTTTTATAATATACACGATCATGTGATGACGCAGCCACCCAGTTTTAATCATCGTTTACATTTATTAAAAGCAATAATACATAATTCATCGTTTTCAAATTTATAATTAAAAAATGTTGGCGATCTTTTTAAATAATTATGTTCTCATGTACATGATTCAAGAAAATCGAAATTCGAAAAAAAGCAAATATCATTTTTTACTGTCTAATCCCATTAGGTATCAATCATATTTTTTTTAATGTCTGTTCTGTGGAATTAATTTCTAATATTCTATGAATTAGTCACGGATTCGCTTAAAATGTAGTAAGAAATTGAAATTGACCAATCACAATGATTTAGAGAGCTATGTGATTTGTTAGTTTGAAATGCAATTATGTTTTACATTGTTAGCGACGTAATGCAATGTATATTTGTCTCACTTTGTAACGTTGTAACTGGGATAATATTTTACTTGGGTTAGTACTAAAGTAACCTATCTACCTCTTGTATTATAATATCATTTCAGATAACAAATAGATGCTTCAATTGGCAATCTCGAATACTGTGTATCAAAACCACAATGAAAAGAAATTCACATCTCCAGACATTACAAACTCCAAACATTCATATATCCAAAAATCTTAACAAAATCTACAAAATACTTTTACGTAAAATTATTTCCAGCATTAATTAAAAAAACATTACTTTAGAATGACTTCAGAATAACTCGAGAATACGAATTTTAGCTTTAGATTCTATGACCTATGTTGTCATTATTAATTTAATCTAACATTAAAATAAATGTTAGTTTGTTCGCATTTTATACCGTCCATACCGTTCCGCCACCGTACTGCCATACCGTTCAAATGATTGCGATGAAATTTGGTATGGCGATAGCTCCAATTCTGAGGAAGGACATAGACTATTTTAAAAATAAAAACGCGGACGAAGTCGCGGGCATCAGTTAGTAACACATACAATGACAGTCTCGAAAGGTGATTCGATTGGAATATTACAAAATTACCGTCATAGTTTAAAAATTAGTGAAGTTCTTTTAAAGTGTGAATACTAAATATTTTGGTGAAAAACTTTTTTCCTATGCAGTGAAAACTTTGTGATGCAATATATCAGTATAAAAAATTATAAATAGTACAGCCAACCAATATTTTCACGGACAGAAACAATAAATCCATACACATTAATATTTGCTACTTTAAAACCTTTCAAAATATCATTTTGAAATATGTAGTACCTATGTACATAGGTTACATTTCATCAGTGTGTGTATATGCATAAATAATTAAATAAATAAATAAAATGTACCTAAATTGAGTAGATATACATATAATGCAGATGAATTTATGTTGTTTACACCTTCCTTGTAAATATTCTCGATTATCTTCGTCTAACTCTATTACTATCTGATAAATAGCCAATAAACAACAATGACTATATTTCTAGGTATATATAATATACTCGTATCTCGTCACTAGTAATATTTCACATAATGTCATCGTATTCTACTCCGCGCATCCTGTCATCGATTGTTCGCGATCGTTCGAGCGTAATCAAGTATCGATTCACTGAGGAAGTATCGATTCACACTAGACCGGTTAGCAGAACGGACGTAGTTTTTATTACTAAATGATACAATGTAAAAAACATATTACCTATACCATTTAATACCTCAGCGAACATTTAAAATTTAAATTAGTTGGGAGAATTTGGGAGTCAGGATTCTTTCGCAGTTCATTATACGGACTAAGGGCTTACTATAGCGACAGCACAATTGCACAATTTGGTAGTACAGTCCGTTAATAAATCCATAGCCATACTATACTATCCATACTATATACTATACTATATATTCATCCATCCATAATGTCCATATCCATACTATCCATACTAATATTATAAATGCGAAAGTCTGTATGTCTGTGTGTATGCTTGGTTTTGGACGCTGAACCGATTATGATGAAATTTGGTACAGTGATAGTATGTGCCCGAAAACAAACGTAGGTTACATTGTTTTTTAAAAAATGACGTCATCGTAAATCCAATATGGCAGATGTTCCATATTAGGAAATAACTTTTTCGTTCAACATCAACAATATGGGTATCAAATTAAATGGAATACATAGGCGAAGGTTTCTGTATATGTGACATCATCATAAATCCAATATGGCGGAAATAATTTTTTTGCTCGACACCAACAATATGGGTATCTAATGCAATGGAATACGCAGGGGAAGATTTCTGTATATGTGACGTCATCATAAATTCAATATGGCGGATGTTTCATAATCAGATTTTTTTTTCTACACGAACCATGGCTATCAAATGAAATGGAATATGCAGGGGAAGGTTTCTGTACATGTGACGTCATTATAAATCCTATATGGTGGTTGCTCCGCGGCAGGAAATAACTTTTTTCAAGACCAACAATATGAGTAGGTATCAAATGAAATGGGATACACAGGAGAAGGTTATTGTACATTTGACGTCATCATAAATTCAATATGGCAGATGCACCGCGACAGAAAGTAACTTTTTTCAACAATAACAATATAGGTATTTCGAGAAACCTCAGTAACCCGGAGAGGTTACGGAAAAATTTTCCACACGGACGAAGTCGCAGGTACAGCTAGGTGAAGTATATAACCATATATTATTATATATTAGAAAAAGAATAAAATAAATCACGTGCTTCTGTGTATGGAGCCCCCTTTTACTGATTACATTATGTATTATATGATGTATGAAATTGACACAATTTGAAGAAAAATCACGTAATATATTTTCAACTAAACTTCAAATCGAAACTCCATATATTAGATAGATAGATAAATAGTTTATTCGGAGCACAGCACACAATGTAGGAAATGTAAAAGCAATCAAAAAATACATAAAACAATAAAAAAGAAAAAAAAAAGCGAACAAAAAATAAAGAAAAATGTGCCTGACATGTGCTGTGACTACGAAGAGGTCCTGGCTCAGCATTATGTTGCAGACTGGCTACAACGCTGGTATTCTGCCAGCACCCAATAGTTGAACGTGTGTTTTCTGAGTTTATTATGAAATGACTGTTCTACTCAGTGCCCTTGTGATGACGAATTGAGCCAATATAATTTATATAATTAAGAGTGGAGAAAATGTGTTAGAAAAAGTTGCTACATACATAATATATAGTGTGAGAAAGAAAATAATATAGCTAGTGTTATTACTCTACTATTATTAAAGTATATGTAAATGTTGTACAGAATAGTCAATACATAAATACGAATACTATGAACATTGAATATGATTACGAAAGTTAATGCGAAAAGTAGCATGAGTGCACGAGCTTGTACGTGAATGTGAGTACGAATGCTATAAAATAGTTTATAGGTACGCATACATACGTATGCATATTATGGTACAAAATATTATGTAGCACGTATATAGTAACAAGATTCCAGACGGCGGAAATTGCAAGACAATCCGTAGGTAATAAATACATCAAGCAATGCATCTCGCTCGCATTCGTTGAACACAGGCAGCGACAAGTAAATGATTGGCACATGTGGCATAGTAATACGACCCTGAAATATGGACTTAGGGGTTATTTTCAGGGGACTTCGTTTTTTTCTTTGTACGATTTTCCCTTTAGAGGGTAGGCAAAGGGATCTAGGTCCATAAGAGCCGATGTCTTCAATAATAGATACATATATTCTTCATACTATTTTATCAAAGTGCCAATTAATTTGCCAATTAATAATTTAATTTAATAACAGTTAATTGATTAAAACAAAAAAAAACAAACATTTTAATGTTTCTTGGAGTTTCTGGCAACAAATATATTGAGGCAGTCTTTCTAGTAGGATGTGCTGAAGCAGATTAAGGCACCAAAAAAATTTCAACTTTACACTACTAACTTATTTTAACAATTTTAACAGCACTTATTTTAACAATTCCACATAATGCGCAACAGCGTATCTACGCTGGCGTAGATTGGCTTAGTTTTGCGTAGTTTTGGCGTAGATTGGCGTAGGAAATTGGCGTAGTTTTGCGTCTCAAGCATCTCCTTGGGACGCAAAAGTACGCCAATTTTACATCGCAATATCCACTAGAAACAATTTGCGAATAATCTAAATAAACGCCCAACCGCTCCCTGTAAAATCCCGCCAAAAACTCCCAGGGGATCTTGTTAGACAGTAACTCCCCAGTGTTATTTGTTTTCTTAATACCAATGGGAAGGAAAACGAGCAAAAATTCTACCAGACCGTGTATGATCTGAAGTCTATCGAGGCTAAGGAAGCACTAAAGATTGCAAATGCGTTGGAAACCTTAGAGACTTAGATGTTGCGCGTTTTTGTCAGAAACGCTGGTTGACATAATCTCCACACCGTAATACAACCGTACAAGAACTATAGCAGTACTAGGATTAGCAATTAAAATGGTGTTAGTGATCCGGACAGACCTTGCGCAACATCTTATTACACCCCGCGAAGTAATCGGTACCAAAATTTGTAAAACGAATCGACTATACAATCGCTTTTGAGAGACTGTTTAAAAGAGTAATAACTCAACTGCGTCGTTGCGCAGGATATAAAATAAACATTTAAGGATATGCAAAACTGTGTATTATAAGTTATACATTGAGTTTCTTTTTTTTATAAAAGAAGAGACAAACGAGCAAGCGAGTCACCTGATGGAGAGTAACCAACCGCCGCCCATGGACACCCGCAACATCAGGAAAATCACGGGCGCGTTGCCGGTCTTTAGGGAAATAGGGAAATGAAGGAAAGAAGGGGGAGGGGTGATGAGCCACCGGCACTCTCACTCACCGAACGAAACACAACAGCAATAGGTGCTGTTATTTCACGCCGATATTCTGTGAGAGGGTGGTATTTCACCGGGCGAGCCGACCCTATTCGTGCTGCAATGCAGCATGGCTCTACCACCTTTATACAAGGTATTTATATAAAAGTGGTAGAGCCACCTTTATATAACTACCTTAATAATAATGAGTGTCAAGTTTTTAAAATAAAAATCCTAAAATATCTCAACCATAGAAAATATTGATAGGATAATCTGAATACGGTAGAATGTTGCTGATGAGATCTGTATTCATTAGTTTTTTTGATACTTATGAAACGAATAAACAAATAAAATGGTAATTAACTTATTAATAGCGGTTTATTATTCGTGAACTCAACCTATTACAGAATATCTTTTCAGCGCTATAATTCTGAAAGAACAAAGTAAATAAATGTTTTCCATTTTGAATTGTTCAATTTGAGATTTTTCGTTTATTTACACAAAATGAAAATTTTAAAATAAATATTACCAACACCCTGATTCCGTGCATTTTATATCATCTTGTAACGCAATAGCTTGCGCACGCGCACACGATATACTTATAATGCAATTCAGTGTTGCTCATGTTACCATTATGTCTAAGTGTTTCTGGTTATCTTCTTTTTATATGGAACACACACTTATGAAGAACTGCTTATCTACTTCTAGTCATGTACTGTTCATAATATGCGTAGGCACATAAATGCAGTTATCACATGACTTTTTTTTAACACTTAGATTTATAATGATCAAGACTGCAAAGAGAATATATTAATAATGATATGGATTATTAAAACAGAATTAGTTTGTATTTCGTGGCAGATCCTATTTCACTATTTACTACAAGGGTGGCTAATGAAGAGGGAAAACTTTGATTGTTTACAAAATATGAATGTAAAAGTCAATGTTGTCTAATGGAAAATTAGCCAATAGGTACCTCATGCTATTGTCGATAGATACTCATGTTTCTCGGCGTAAATGCGAAAGGAGGATTTTAACAAAATTTGAGGAAGCGTAAAAGGATTATCAGGCGTCATGTACACTACAAACTTTTAGCTCACCCCGTTAGAAATAGAACTTGATGAAGTATATTATGCGATGTACCTATCGACAATATACATACATACATACATTAAATGATATGTCCAGGATCCGATTTTCCGTCAGCTAAATTTAGATAAAGAAATTTTCCTGAACTGTCTTAGTCTAGTTATTGCATTTAATTACTTCTCGCTCACGAATTTTGAAATGTTTCATTTGTCATTAGTTTTCATTAAAAGGCGTAGATTAGTATCGTATAAATACACATACAAGAATACTTTCAGCCACTTTAATTATCTATTTCTTATTTACTGAATACATTATTTATTAGTATTTCTAAGTCGCAATGCAGTTAAAATATTCACTATAAAAATATATTCTTGACTACAATATCAAACTGCGTTTTGTCTTTAGTGTTTTATTTAAAGTTAAGTAATTAGTGTATAAAGTTGTTTGTAGTATTTATTAAACCATTTACTTACAAACATTTATCGTTTCTCAAACTTGATGATACTCTTACACATTTTCAAGAGAATGCATACTATACATACTTTGAAAAATTAAGCGACCAGTGAGCTTCTAGTTAGTTTTCTAATATATTCTTCAACTTGAAGCAATTTAGCGCGATGGAAATATACCATCGCCTCAACTTGCCTTCGAAAAGTCCTAGTTGGAAAACCGGCTAAGATTATGTTGGACAAGTTTAATTTAATAACATAACGTAAAATTAAAAACAATTAATAAGGCTAATGAATCAAAATATATTTAATTTTTCGGATATTATTTCGTAATTTCGGTTACCAATTTACGACTTTAGCTTTTAGCGCAGTAGGTATAAAGACGAAGTATATCGGCAGTGCTATTTGGACGGAAAACAAACAGTTAGACTGATATGATGACATATAACTATTCCGGTTTTGCCATTTTCATTACGGAAAAATGTTTACAAAGACGATGTTTACGAAGTTTCTATTGTTTAACTTTTAATTCAATAGAGTGATTTGACGTTTCAATGTATCAAAATTCTAAATAATGTGGCCAGCTAAAATATTGTTGCCAAAAAATAGATCTAGAAGAAAAAAATTAAACTACCTTCAAAAAAAACACTGAAAAGGACAAAATAACTATTCTTTCCTAATCAAAACTCAAGTACAATAAAAATAACTTTATAAGTACGATACACATTACACATACCTATATAATTAAATTTGACAGTTACTGAAGTCGGTGCCAAATCAATGTGCAACAACAAGAGTTCATTAGTTTGGTAAACTTTGCACCGACTTCAGTAACTGACAAATTTAATTATGTAGGTATGTGTATCGTACTTATAAAGTTATTTTTATTGTACTTGAGTTTTGACTAGTAAATGATAGTTATTTTGTACTTTTCCAGTGTTTTTAAGGCGGTTTAATTTTTTTTCTTAAATTTATTTATTTTTCCCTTTTGAGTGATCTTGGCCTAAATAAACATCTAGGCCAGGTCTGCAATAACTTCTTACTAATTCTGGAGCGCAAAGATATATACAAGAGAAACATCAATATAAATAAAGATTATAACCAGGTCGCATTATTTGGTGTATACCTCTGAAGTATGATCTACCAAAAAAAAAAGAATTGCCGCCGAAAGAATCCGCCAATTCATAATTGGCGGAGAAATCGCGTAACAAATATACAAAAAATAATCGAATTGAAAACCTCCTCCTTTTTTTGAAGTCGGTTAAAAATTATACCGCCGCCTTAATCTGCATTTGAGAAGCTCTAGTAAAAAACACAATTAAGTGACATTAAAGTTAAAATCACTACTGTTAATGACGCTATACATCAGAGAGACATCAGACCGAGAATGTCATTAGTCATTACCGAGCGACATGGCTGTGACGTCATTACCAGATAGTTACACAAAGTCATTACCGCAGTCGATGCACTCTAGAGACAGATAAACCTTACATTATTACATTATGTACACATGTGTAGCACAACATAATGTTTAATGTAATATTTACTTAACCGGACTTTTTGAATAGCTGTTCTATTTGAAAATCTTAGAAAATGCTTGTTTCGTGGTCTAGATTGTATTATTAATGCATGCATACTTTTTTATTTATGCTTTGGTCTATTTTTTGTCTCACCAGTGTCACTGAATTACCGACAAAAAACTCACAAATGAAATAATTTCAGCAAGTTTGCTTCCGACATCGTAATTAGGCCAGAACTCCAATTTACGCAGTAAATTGACGAAATTGAATGTAAAAAGTTCGTTCGGACCATAATAGTTTGAGAGAGAGAGAAAAATACATACTTACATTTATATTGAAGGCTCTGACTGATTGACCTCTCCAATGGGGCTTGAAACTCGGACTAAATCTTCCCTTTGGAATTATTTCGATTTAAATTATATTTTGTTAAGGACGGAAAAAAGTTCGTTCGGACCATAATAGTTTGCAAGAGAAATAAAAGTACATATCTACAAATACTTGAAGGTCGGACCATTTCTTTGCTTCAGAATTAAATTTAAATATTATTAAATTTTGAAAACTGAAAGTTCGGTATTAGTCAAGATAACTTCGGTTAATAAATGATTTCGAGATGTTTCGGAACTCCGGAATTACCGGACCGGAGTTCCGGAGCTCAAGCTTGACATTTCCATACAGGTTCTAAAAGAAGGCCTAGAGATAGAGCTTATCATGAGGAATCGGTATAGGCGAAAGGCTAGCAATAAGCGTTTGGCCTATTGCTAAAAGTGATGTCAAGTTGCGATTTTGTTTTAACTCTGCTTTGGTATACTCTGTACACTCCTAATGGGAAATGGTAAAAAATTGCCCTCGTTTCGACTTTGTTGTAGAAGAGTTTTAAAGAAGAGATAAAGAGGTTCCACCTATGAATTTTATACATATATACATCTTCACGTTGTAATATCCCTAACGGGGTAGATAGAGTTTATAGTGTGTCACGGAGCGGACCCAGCGTTGTGGTCCTAACTCCTTTCACACATTTTCGCCGCGTGATTGATGTAGTTGGTGGTGGCTTTAAAAATTAAAGAGTTTACCGTTAATAAATCAGTATTCCGACTGAAATCTACAGTCTATTTGGTTGTCATCAACATTTTTTCAAACTGTCCTTGTGATTCCATTTCGAACACACAGGAAACACAATAAAGTTCAATTTCTCCAGAAGACGCTTCAAACAACTGTATTGCTATTCTAAAAAATACGAGTGTAGTAGCAATCCACCCAGAGACTTAATTATGCATACACAAAATTTTACGTTCAAAAACACCTTGCAATTGTGTTTACTTTTTTTTTGGCAACGTAGCCACAAGGACGGCTAACTCTGCCGTTGGTTTACTTGAATAAATTGATTTGACTTTGTCAATATTTCTCTGCTACTACAAACTAAATGTAAATGTACATTATACATAACATCCTTAAATGCTCTAAATGATTATAAAAACGGCATTGAAATCCACTCAGAGGTTTAAAAGCGAATAGACAGACAAAGACGAATCATAACTTATATTATTCGTTACAGACTTTGAGATTGTGTCTTGTATTTACCTATACCTAGCTATGTCTGCTAACTCATGACTAAGAAATCGATTATGTATACATTTCAAACAAACAAAACACATACATATTTCACATGGCAATACAGTGTTGGTGTTGCTATACCAGTTTATTTAAACATAACGAAAACGAAACGAATTACACATTACTTTTCATTACGCATTTACGCCTTTTAAAAACGCAAGGAGAAAAACCGGACTCATATTTCTCTTCAGAATATCGTTTATAATCAAAAATATAATTTCAATTCATTGTTATTATAACGCAAAATCAATACTAAATAAAACGATCACTATAGGACCCTTCTGTAACCCCATACCAAATTAATGACAAAATCAATAACACGCGCGCCGTTGAAAGATCGATATTGTCTTTCCTTCGCCCCTCGACGCACATCTGTTACTGGAAACAGCTCCTGCGCATTCCTCTCGTTTACCGTCACCAATTTCATACACTGATTCCAATTCTAGTATAAATACTCTATGTACTAACCACTCTCTAAGTTAAAATTCAATGGATGTGGTACATTTTGGTATGCTTTGAAGCAGTCGGAATGGTTTTGTTCCTCGTTCTATTTTCGTTTTCAGAGGGCGAGGGCGTTAAAATCAGGGGTTGAAAGTAAGGGGAAGTGCATGTTTTTGAGCTTGACAGTCATGTCAAAGTAAAGTTAGGTATTTATTGTCAACTTGAACAAAATAATAATAATAATAATATAGAGTATTATTCTAATACTAGTACTCTTGACAATTAATAAATCCTGTGAGCTCAAACTAAGCACTAAGCTTTTAACTGGGTATCATATAACGAATTGGTGAAGTTCCCAGTTGCTCCCAGACTCCAAGCTAATTTAGAAACGTTATTTTTCTACATTGATCTGACCGGGAATCGAATCCGGAGTCCCGGCTTGGCAAGTAGACGGTCTATCATCGCATCAACAGGCTAGTCACATTTTTACAGAGAGTGATTTAGCAGCGTGGCGACGATATTAATTATAATATTTACAGTAAAATATAAGAATCAGAGAAAGACAAGTAAAGAAATATTCCTATATAAAAAATCTATAAGATACATTTTAAAGAAGACCAGTGACAGGAAACGTGTTGATTAAAATTCATGCTATCTCAAGGCTATTTCTAAAAGTTCGTTTTTTCTAAAGCAATTAATAAAATGTATGTAGATAAATTAATTTTAAAATTATAAATTATAATCTATATTTGACGACCTCCGTGGCGCAACGGCTTAGCGCGTCGGAAAGTAAACGGGGGTTGCGGGTTCGATTCCCGTCCCGAGTCTGGGTGTTTATGTATTATATGTATATATTTACAAAAGAAAAGTATATAAGTAGTATATCAATTGTCTAGTACCCATAACACAAGCGCTATGCAGCTTACTTTGGGACTAGATGGCGCTGTGTGAAATGTCTGAGTATATTATTATATTATTATTATATTAATATTGTAAAGGCAAAAGTCTGTCTGTTACGTTTTCTAAACAAATCACTGAACCGATTTTGATGAAATTTAGAGCGTAGAAAGCTTAAACCCAAGGTAAGAACATACGTTATTTGGAATTCCACGCGAACAAAGTCGCAGGCGAAAGCTTGTTAATAATAATTTTCCCAAGACCTCTGGCTTGGAAAGCAGATGATACACATGTTATAGTGCCTTTAAAAAAAAACAAATCATTATCGTATCCACGCTTTTGTTGTTAACATTTAAATACACACCTACGATACATCGTTATCGTTGTTCCAGACCAATGACCGATTGCATAATGTAAGTTTAACAAAAGCTTCCATCTAAGGAGAGCAAACTAAGCTGTTAAAGCAACTGATAAAAATGCCGCTATCTTGTCGTCTGACACAACATCCGCAGTTGACAGCATCCGCCACCGCACACGCCGCACCGTTACCTTACACGACGGTGTAAATACTCGTATTACAAATTAAAAAATATTTGAAATATTCTTCTTGGTTAATATGCTTAGGAAATATGAGGTTCTTTAGTCTGACTTTAAATTCTGTAGTGTGTTTTAACGTTTTAATGTTTCAAAATTCTAAATAATGCAGCCATCTAAAATAGTGTTGTCAAGCGAAAGAACTGAGTCGATATCGTTTCAACTAAATCGATCGACTAGTCTACTTAATTCATTTAATTTGGTGCCGACATCATGGCCCTGTAGCGTCGCTATTTCATAATGTAATTAATGACTCGAATAAATAAATACACATCACATTTTGAATACTTTTTTTTACTATTTTACTTATTTTCCTTATAGTTATATATTTATAGCTAAGTATTCATACATTCGCGACGCCACGGCTCATATCTAAAAAGAAGATTTGAAGATGGAGAGATGAAGTCGATTTAACGAGACATCACTATTTAAAAAATTGCAATTAATGGTTACTCTACAAACGTCGAATCACTCTACCGAATTATAACTGGACTATACATAGATTTGCACTCGTAATTGTCACGTGTCAGAATATATCCTAAATTGAAGTGGACATAAAAATACTTCATACAATTAGGCATGTTAATTGCGCGAGCCCAAGCTAAGCACTAGGCTTACTCTATGGGTACTCAGAAGACCCAGACTTTAAAATAATTTAAGGAAGTAATTTGGAATGCAGATGCACTGTAACCACTACACCAACAAAAAATATATAAATAATGAATTATTACTTAAATAACACGTAACATTTACAATTTATAATCAACATGTGTACTGTAGCTCGCACCTGCCAGTAAAAGCTTGGTGAAAGCCATTAATAAAACGGAATAGCATTGAGCGAGTGGCACATGGTCTTCATAAATTGAGAGGAAGCTCTCGACGTGATACGAAGCGGCACCAAGTCGAGTCGAAACAAGTTGAAACTACACAAATAAAGACAGATTGTCTCACTTTTACCATATCACACAACAAACAAACATACATATAATTAATGGGACGCAGTAAATAAAGATTTGCAGTATGACATTGATGGCCTTGTTACTGAAAAAATACAAAATAAAATGCTTAAATGATTCGAACACATAAAAAGAAAGCGTTCCAGCGATAAATAAATGATCAATTGACGAAGAAAATCCAGTATGTGAGTCTTAACTGAAGCCATATAAGACCTAGGTTGACTTATAAAGATCAAATAGCTGAAGTTTCAGTTGACGGAAATATTAAAGCACTGTGTACCTACACTTCGAGGTACTGAGAACGGGCTGAGAATTTTGAGACTTATTAGATAGTTTTGATTCGATACTTTTGTCGGTATCGATACTTTTGATGCGATACCTGGTATCGAGTAAGTATCGATACTTTTACAATTTTAGGTATCACTACCCCTGGAGAAACTAGGTTATGTAGGGCTTTTACCTACCAAAACTTTTGAATTCGTGAAAGTTCTACCTCATTTCAGTAATTAAAAATTATTTCCCTTTGTCTTTAAAATGTGTGTCATCATGAAATGCTAGAGCATACCATATCTAACCCTTTATTTATTCAAAAGTGAAAGCACTGCCGATTTAACGCAACGCACCTTGAGTACACATTTTCTAAAGCTTTAATTGTTACAGATTGGTCTATTAGATAAAATTTACATTTTTACGATTACAAATCACGTAGCCCTTTTGTTATTTCTTTACAAGTGTACTACGATGTATTAATTATGCATAATTGTAAAAGAAAAAGGTGTAAAACAAAATGAATACATCGTTATAGTCTCACGTGTGAATACAAACGGATCTCTGTCTTTTAAAACAAATATTGTGTTACAAAACAGCTTCATTAACACGTTCATAATCAACACCTATCTTCGAATAAACTTCAAAGGCACCGACCTTATAAATGGCTTCTTTCCTTTATGTATAACTTTACCAAAGTGTTAGAGGAGGGATGATCGATATTATCGGAACAACGATATTTAAATATCGGTTTTAGGTCTTCATAAACATCTATACATCGATGTGAAAATTATAAAAGAATTTAGATTGGGCTTTAGATGTTCTCGTTATCGTCTTGGTGTCCTATATCTATCTATTCATCTCCTTGTACAATTTCGGAGCTAATACACCAGCATCACGTTTTTACAAACTAGGGAAACAGTACAATGAATCTATCGATTTGTTTGCTAACTCGTCGTATACAAATAAAATACATATCTAAAATTAGCAGAATTAATAACATTAGGGGTCCCCCGGAGGTAGAAATTCGACCGTAAACATAAATATAAACTTATAACATAAATTCTTTAGCGACAATCTCTACTCTGTGAGACTGATCCAAGGAGGTTACATATATTATGATCACAAACTATTATGAGTTTGACATTGATAGTCTTTTCGAAATTGGCAGTATGATCGTAAAACTATGTCAAATCTCACACACACCCGTGTGCAATATTCTTAAAAAGGGATCCGAAGTTTTCGCTTCACGTAATATAACTGTTTCCAAAATTTTTTCGTAGATAACACTAAAGGTCGTCAATAGCATCTAAGCTTCTTAACAAAGAAAATAGTAAATGGGTTGACAAAGGTGAAAAAGGTACTGAACTGTTTTTTCTTTAGGAGTATTTATATTTTATACTAGCTCAGTAGTGAATATATTATTTTTCACGAGTTATAGTCTTGAGTTCATACAAAAATCTCATAGAAACGTTAAAATTTTCCTGAATTTAAAAATTTTTTTAAAAACATTTCCAATTTTTCATTCCATAAAAACGTAATTCAGACTATTACGAATATTTTAAAACAAAAAATAGCTAAATCGGTCCAGCCTTTCTCAAACGATGCATTTACCAACAAACAGCATTTACATACATATCTTCACGCCGTATCCCTAACGGGGTAGTCAGAGAGGACGGAACGCCAAGCGTCGCGGTCCAAACAGCATTTAATTTTTATTTATAGACATGGATTAAATAAAAAGTACTTGGTGATTCAGTTGAAACTTTTACCGTAGTGTTATTATTAGTTGCGCATTCGATTTTATAATTTCATACTAGTATTTGCTTCAATAATTATTTTCCTAAATATGGAACTGATAACCTATCAAATTAAAAAAAATGAAGTATTTAGAAAAAAACGAGTATAACTTCAAACAATTTCACGTCAGGATTGAACACAGCATCCGCTCATAACAAAGTTATGTTTTGTTGACGCCACTTGTACTGTGCCACTTGTATAGCAAAAAGACATATCTGTACAGTGTACATGGCAATATGCATTAACCAGCCCATTGCCTAAGCAAAGTTGTTATAATTAGCCTTATCTGTCTTATATACCTATAAATAGGATATTATAAATACTCGTATTTTAAAAAGTGAAGTCATCCGACAACATAATGAACAACCATCGTCTTTTTTAGTTTCCTATTTATTATGTTGAAAGCGCAAAGAATCTATAAAAATCAAAATATATAGAGTTGGTCTCATAATATAATTAGAGATTTGTATGTAATACCTACATTACCCTATGCTTGGCTTGAGAATGGAAAGCTTTTTTTAAATCAAAATTACCGCTATCCTACTTTATTTGTCAAACGGGATCGTCTCATAAAGATCGAAGAACCCATAAACACGTGACTGAGAATTAACTTGGAACGTACCGAATCTGTAAAGTCGTGAAAGTCGAGTCGATTTAACGAATCGATTTGGTAGCGACTGTCGCGGCGTGAACTATGCACCTGCGCTTTAATGGTGTTACGGCGTCGATAAATTGGTAACTAAAGTACAGTTAGAATAACGTTATTTGAGCGAGCTCATCTTTAAAACAACTGCTACGATCGCTCCGCTACGCTTCGCGATCACTTTAGACTTCAGTGTTAGGTTTATTTGAAGATATACTTTTTTGACGCATTAGATGAAAAAGATCAGAGTGTAAGTTCAGCTGGCACCGAAAGTTACGTCCTCTTGAAAATAATCTTACTATTTTGCGGTTACGTCGTCTATGTAACACGTGTAATGAAGTTAGCAACGAAAGTTGTGCATGTCGATCTAACACAACTTGAAGTTAGTATCGAAGAGAATTTATTTTTTTTACAGTTACAAGTTTTCATTTTATTTCATTAATTTCAAGCAGCCAGTTTTAATTTTCTTTATACTTGACCACTTTTAATTTTTAAATCCTTCATTTTAAGCGACCAGTTTTAATTTTCTATTCACACCAAAGAAGGATAACTTTTTTGCCTGGGCGTTTTTTTTAACCGTTTTCGAATAGTTTCTTTACGAAATTCTTTCTACCCGAAAACGACTTCTGGGGGTGAGGTTACAAGACTAAAGCCTAAATATACTGAATCGTAATTTTAAAGAGTTTTTCTGCTTATGCTTAACCTATCCTTATTAACTAGGGCTGAATGAGGGGGCTAGAACCTAAATTTATTAATTAGGAATTGAATGAAAGGGTTGGGGGGAATAAGGGGATGACGAAAGAACCCCCGTAGTAAAGGAATAAGTTAACAAAGTTAATACTTTTGTATACAAATTTTTGTACAATTTACGGAATTACTTGCATTTTACGTTAATCTTCACAGTCACTAATTTTTTTGTCTTTTATTAATCGAAACTTTGGCAACTTAATCATCAGCCTGGCTAAGATTTGGATCGACTAGGTGTTCCATTCCTTATTAATAATAATTTTCTACTTTTATACAATATATAATATTTTAATGAATTCTGGACAGACAAAACTATGCACATATTGCCAAGGTGTTCGGTGGTGTTGTGATTCCAAGACCAAAATTTTATTTTACAAAAACCTTCCTAACCAAAAACGATTTCTAGTAGTTAGGTAAAAGTCTAAGCAAATACGTTTCCGCGTTTCTCTCCGCAATCGCAGTAGATTTCGATGTTAGTTTTCTAACTATTCGAAATTCTTCTAGGCAATGATGTTATAACCTCTTTTGTAAATATAACATCATTGCTTCTAGGTATATAAAAACAAAATTTTGTCATTAACGCCAATTGACACTTCAAATGTCAAAACGCGTAGTTGATCCAAATTTCCACACCTATTTTTACTTCTGTTAAGTCAGTTTCAATGCAAGAATACATACTATGTAATTCACATAGCAATAAATCATGAATTATCTCTATTAACTGTGTAACGTATAAAAAAAATGTCTTTCCCACAATTCTTTATTGATCATATTCTAAGGAATCCGCAATGATACTGTAATAGCGTACAAACATCGCAGAAATAATAAGAACATATAAATATTTCTTTACTAGCACGTTTACTCATTGTAGAGTTTACATGAAAACGTGTAGGACAAAACAACTTTTAATAATTTTTATCGTTTATAATAATATTAATAACTTACCTTTAAATAAACACCTGCGAATTTAACTACAAACGCACAAAATTCACAAGATATAAACACGAAGAGAGAATTTTGAGAAATAGAATAGCTCAAACTGAAATCATGAAATATTAATCAATTTTTTTCAATGCGTTCGTCAAACTATGGTGTAACTGAAACAGATAACAGTAATTTTTACTGACAGCCAAAGTAAGAGTAGTAATATTCAATAAACAGAATGAAGCGTTCTTATTGATTATGTGAATGTATCAGTAATACGATATTACAGTGTTTTAGAAAGAGAATGCAATATAATGTTAGGGTGTACCAAAATCGGTAGGGTGATACATAGAATACGCATGCGCAATTTTTTAAATCTCTCGCAATGTCTTTGGTCTTTGTTCTTACATGTCTATTCTACGGCGTTTTATTTTTTCAAATCCATTGCACGCAAAATTAAAAAACGATTAGAATTCACAGATCAAATATTCTATATTATTCTAAAAGATTAAATAACTATGTTAATTCATCACTATTATTCTAATCAGTGGTGCAAATAAAAATAAAACATTTTATTTCTTAAACTACAAAACTACAAGGACGCAAAAAAATATAATGTTATTTTAAATATCCTTTTTGGATGAAGACTTCACCCAGTTCCCAGGTTTTTCCGTTAGGGACTATTTTTATACAATTATCTATACATCTATATATAAAATATAGCAGTAGAAACTGTGTCTGTACATTGAATAAATTTATCAAAAATGAGTGTGGGTGATAAAAAAAGAGTAATAGAAGACGAAACAGCATTTTTTTTATTTTTGTCTATCTGTATGTACGTGCTAATTTCCGAAACTACTAAAAGGATTTTCTTGTGCTTTCACAGGTAGATTAAACTCAGCTTGGAGCAACATATAGGCTTTGTTTCATTGAACTCGGATGAGTCAAAAAAGTTATCGTTATTTAAAGATAATATTATATTCGCCGCTCGCCTGTAACACGAATGCTTTCACCAATCATGCGGACGAATACGCGGGCACCAGCTTGTTAATTAATATTATTCGTTGCTTTGAACAACTCGTCTGCTTATCGAGCCCTTAGTTTGCCTCTTTTCCGTGTTTCTTGTGACACTTTGAAACTTGACAAATATAGTCGTGGTTTTGGTGAAGTGGTACAAAATATGTAGCTATTTCTTCTCGAATTTAAAGAAATGCGTTAGATGGACTTTGAATACAAAATATCATTTTCATTCAATTAAACTTTTCCTATGAGGTATTTTTGAAGAACGTCAAATCAATCACCGGATTAGAAAGAACCTGCACTGAGAAGAACAAGCAAGAAAATAAAAGATATACCTAGATAATTCACTTCTTAGATTTTATTTGCTTTCACCAAAGCCTAATAAATAAAACGAAAAACCAAATACGTATACCTGGATATGTATACCTGGATAATTCACTTCTTAGAATTTATTTGCTTTCACCAAAGCCTTATAAATATAACCAAAATTTCGTAACTACTGTTTTGCTGGTATGAAAATAAAAAAAATATACATAAAACATAACACATAATTTTTATATTTCTGGATTTCATAAATCACCCAGTATTAATTGCATACGAGTGACATTCTATCGTATAAGTATTTAGTCCTCTTTTAGTAGATAGTAAATTGCTGTACTCTCGGTATCCACTACGCTTCAAGGTCTCAGATACGATATTCCTTATAAAAACCGTATCAAAATATGTACGTCCTTTTTTACTCGTTGAAAACGAGAGCGCTTCTCTCTCGATAGTCATCAAAAAACCAGACAATACCATACCACCTTGAAAAAAGAGGATAACTTACATTTTTTCGTTTAAAAAATGAATTACTTACACTTTTAAGCATATTTTGGACTTTGTGAAGAAATTATCTATCAATCTGTACTACTTATTACAGTTCAACTATATTATTATCATTATTATCCATTATAAACAGTTGTATCTATAACATTAATGTACTATTGTGTTACTTATCTATATCAGATTCATAACTATTACAATATATTCGTTTCTTTTAAGAAAATTACAAAATTTTGATTTTATTTGTTTTAATTTGTTTTTTTTTTAAATTTCATAAAGCAACTTAAGTGAGAAAAATCTGTATCAGTTACGAGACCTACATAGTATACTTAGGTGCTACCTAAACTTCCTCAAAAGTTATTCTTAACGTCAGAACCACTGATTTACCAGGCAAGAAACTGCATCCAGAAGAATCGGTACAAACGTTAATCACATCCTTCACGACAGCTATACTTTCGCTACAACAAGACTAAAGAAAAGGGGTTTTAAAGCCTTTTTTAGATTATCAAACTTGTAATGACCTTGCACCCTAATACACGAATTAATGATGGGATTGGAATAAAAACCACTAAACTTTTTGTTCATTTTCGTCAGTTAAGCCTTTCTGTTTTATGTGGGCAAACAATGGAATGCAGGGACCTCACTTAAAAACAACTTAACTTTGAGATTAGGCGAGTGTTTTACACGAATTTTATCAATACGAACTACTGATGTAGTTGAATGCTAATGGATACAAAATAGTTTAATAGTTTTACGAATGAGAAGTTGTCTGTTTGCTCTCATCCAGTTAAGACTGACTTCAAACTAACCATGTTACGCAAAAATATGGTAAAGCCTACTATAATAACCAAGACGTCATCACTAATTAATTAATCATCATTAATTTTGCTGATTTCGTCGACTATACATATTTACAACTATAACAACACTTCGTTGGGATCATACGGACGTGAGCTTGCAATCTTACCGTTCG
The DNA here is from genome assembly GCA_907165235.1 of Zeuzera pyrina. NCBI lineage: Eukaryota > Metazoa > Arthropoda > Insecta > Lepidoptera > Cossidae > Zeuzera > Zeuzera pyrina. The sequence goes on from OU015637.1 coordinate 5,423,751, forward strand.
TATGGAAGCTAAGTGTCCTCGAAGCGCAATCCACAATGATAATTACAAGATAATGTTCACAATGATAATAATTTATATTGTGTACAATTCATAATCCTGTTGAACGTGATTTAAATTACAATTGTTTTCCTGAATGATATGTTGCAATATGACAAAGCAGTAGGTACCTAAGCAATGCTTAGAATGCATTTGAATTCATTTGTCCTTGTTTAGATCAGAAGCGCAAGGTCGTCTAAATCAATTATCCGCTCTACACCCTAGACCTAATTTTATCTATTAATTACAATGTTTAAAAAAGTTACGAGGGCAGATATTTGAAAGAAATGAAGTAATGAATGCAAACAGAGGCTATGAAACCACACTATTTTCTATCGTGTGTTCAGAATCATATCTTAATGACTGAATGTTATATGAAGTAGCTGGCGTATTCTTATCCCCTGACTACTTAACTGCAAGTTATTTTTAATCAAGTGAACCCTAGAGAACATCACTCTTTTCTCCTTCGGAGTTAAAAGTATCATGGCGCGACAAAATCACTCTCTGACCCCAACTTCTAGCAAAAATATTTGGACTTATGTGTGGCCAATTGCAACCATATAGCGATACGTAACTTTTGTTTGGTAACGCTGAAGTAACGTAACCGGGGGTGGACTGGGTTATGTGCGGCTCTCACTTATTAAAACTCCTGCGGTATTCGTCTTCAGCTCGTCGTCGAGTCGCTCCGGCGTCTTCTATGAAATGCACCGAAGCTCTTCTCACGCTGTGCCGAAGCACTTCTCGGGAGGACAGTTACAGAAGTGCAGAGCCATTCCTGCACTCTCGCAGTGCCACGACAGTAAGAACCTTACGCACTGTCTTCCTTCTCTGGGTCGCACAGATGGACGACCGGATCCCCCATTCTGATCTACAGAGATCTCCATTCTGATCTCCAAAGGCTCTTTTAGTCACCTTTCATGACAGGCGAGAAAAACCATAACTTTATTCGCTAACTCCAAGCTACAGGGCTAACGATTCGGGCGTACGTTGCCACCGCCTCGGCCTCGTCGTCTCCAGATTATATTATCGACTCTCTTTCGCTCCCGCTCGGCGTTTTTCTTCAGCAACATTATGGTCCTGTAGAAGGACACGGCCTTCCACGACTCTTCACCTGCCAATAAATCCGCTACTACTGCTAACAAGGACAGATTTTGCCTGATCTGGCGTTTTCGTATTCTATCGATCGACCATATACTAGGCACGAGTATGTCCTGGTTCCCTCCACAATGGTGGTACCGTCTTTTCTCTTCCCATCCTATCCAATTCATGTACCTACCGACAGAAGCAGCCATACCCCGTCAGTACTTGTCTCAGTCGGTAGGTGACGTGCTATCGCTTCTGAAGCCACCTGTGCCAATTCGCCACAGTGCGTATTCAATTTTGCCGACACACTTCTCTCGCCATTGCGGGTGTGGCTTCCCCATTTGCTGCGAAGACGGATATACACTATCGTGTCCACTCCACTAGAACTTCCAGGGGCGCTTATCATTCGATTACCTCATGCGACCCAAATGGCCATCGCTACTGGCGCTGCTGGCTAATGAGCTTAGCTCTGCAACGCCGGACGCCCGTCAGTGTTTTTTTCTAAACGAGTACCTCATAGAGGGCCGTAGATCACAAGACCCCTGCGTAATAGAGGAGGAGTCGGAGAGGAATCTATTCTAGTAAGCTTCTTATCCCTTGGTCGACTTCTAAAATTTATGAGGAAGAACCAACTGGCAAATATTATATGTTTCTCTCTTTCCCAGACCAGCATGAAAGTAAACACTATAAAAATGTATTTTTGAAATTTTTTTAACTTTAAAAGAATCCGTGGTGTAATTTTTCCGTTGACTGGAAATCAATATCTATTACTCGTTTCTGAACCATGAACGAACATTAATCAGATACATTTCGCAATGGGAACGCAGGAATAGGCTGTTTGAATGTTTCGTAATGACCTAATTAAAATACGAGTGTAGTTATCATCAACAAAACTGCGTAAAAATGATATTTGAAGTACAATAAAAATATAGATAAGAGTTATGCGCTCTTGAACTCAAATAGTGGAAACTTAGTGGGAGTCAGAACAATAACATGGTCCTCTACCTTTTAAATAAAATGCAGAATTTAAAATCATAAATTGTTTGTTACTACTGATTAGTATGTTGTTTGTATTAAGAAGTGAGGTCGGACGTGCCTTATCAGCACCAGCAGGCACTGAAGGTCGTTGCAAGTGTGTATAATGCGCAGAAGTTTATGCATTAGTTCACCGCCGCGACCTTGTCCATTGTTCCGCTTATAGCTAAATGCAGATTGTACATCAGCGTATAAGTTAGCACGTAGTGCCGCCTTCGTGAAAATTCTGTTTCCTGTTTTCCAAACAGATGTTGTGTAATAACGATTGCAACGCATTGCATAGAACGAAACGAAGATAACTGTAACAACATCTAGTGAATGGAAGCATGTCCACATACCATGTTATAAAATTAAAACTGGGTAAATGTGATGTTAGAACAATATTTTTCATATTAAAAGAAAATGTGTAAATTGTTTTTTAATGAAACTGTTATTATACTGCATTGTATTATTAACTGTTTCATAAATAGAATTATATTTGTACATGAAAATGCATATTTGTATATGCACTTGTATCAAATCAATGTGATAAAAATACATATTTTCATATGAATGAAATATGCACTTGTATATATCTATGTCCAGATGTATATGCAAATTGTTCCATTAATGGAATTTTTATTGTATCGTATTATATTATAAACTGTTTCATTATTTGTATTTATATATGCAAATAAATATTTGTATATACATATACATACATATATATCTTCACGTTGTATCCCTAACGGGGTAGTCAGAGTGGACGGAGCGCTAAGCGTCGTGATACATAATACTTCTTCGCTTCCTCAAATCTCATTGCACATTTTCGCCTTGGTATGCGAGTGCTTTTAACATTTCCGACGGCTAACATTGGCTATTTGATCTTCATAAGTTAGCCTTGGTCTTCCTTGGCTTCTTTTACCACTCACTTTCGCTCTGTAGATTTTCTTCGTCAGTCTTTCATCACTCATTCTTAATATGTGCCCGAACCATCTAAGAATTCCTTTCTTCACTTTTACAATATATTTGTATGCATATTTTAGCTATTATCACAAGTTAAAGCATTTTTAATTTTTTTAATCTTTCACGACTTATGGTACACATCTTACAATTCTAACTAACCGGGTTTATGTCGTCTTAATACTTGAAGTGACTTGAAGGCTTCTACTTTTACTTTTTTATCCTGACGTTTCATCCAGACTGCACCGGTCGTGATCACAGGGAGACTGATTAGGATGAGCGTCGTCTTCGGGATAAAAAAGGTATTATTAACCTTAAAGTATCAACACAAAATAGGCGAAAATGTGTGAGGAGAATGATTAGATTTGAGGAAGCGAAAGAAGTATTTAAGAACCGCGACGCTTGGCGCTCCGTCCTCTCTGACTACACCGTTAGGAATACAGCGTGAGGATATGTATGTATGTAAGTATCAACACAACATAGACCCGGTTCGTTAAAATTATAAATACAGCATTTTTAATTGAAAATCTGCTAATGTAGCTTATTTTTGCTATTTTTCATACCTTAATAAAGATCTAATTAACTGTTTCGCGAATGGATGAGTGAAACTTTTCGCAACACGGTTTTTGCTAATACAACACCTAAATTCAAGTAGTTTGCGGTGACCTCGGTGGATGTAAAGCGTTCCTTCTTTATTTAAGAAAATGTTTTGAGTGATATAAGACCTTACAGCTGAACATTTAGAGAATTACATAACTGTAAATACTATAAGTCTTCAAAATATTTAAACGACTGCACCGCTGTAATTGGTGTCTAAACTAAAAATGTTTTCGGTGTAATTAATCTCGAAGTACTTACAGCCACCGACATCAACGTAAGAATTTGAGTATTTATTTTACCTTTCAACGACATATGGCATGAACTGCTGTACCACGAAATGGGGGTCAACGCCCCTTGTCTAGAACTTTACTGAGATGCGCTTACGCAATGAAATGCATACGTTTTCTTCCAAGACAGATGTAAGCCGTGATTATGCACTTTCCCAATGAGATTCTAACGAGACTTCGATTAATTAAAGATCAATTACGTAGAAATAGTATTAAAATATATTACAATTGCCCCTACTATTGTTAATTTCAAATTCATAAGTTGTTAATATTAACAATTTGTAGGAATTTTCATGGTTTTTTTAATGGATTCAAACTCCAAATGGACAACATTTTTATTGATTTATAAAAGTATTTATAACGTAAAAATTGCAAACAATCGTCGTTACATTAATACGTGAAACAAAAATTCGGATCCCTTTTTAAGTGTATTGCGTGCACAAAGGAGTAAGAGATTTGGCACATAGTTAAAATTTATATAGAGAAGAAGTGAAGAAAGCTACAATTTGTATGTAGCATGTGTTACAAATACATTAAATTAAATTAAATGAAACATTGTTTACGTTCATACTGCCAATGTCAACAAGACAATCAATGTCAAACTCATAATTGTAGCAGTAGGATTCTCTTAAGAGGGTAGGTTAAAGGATCCTAACTCATACAACCAATGGCCTCAGTAATACACAGATAAATTTTTCATATTATTTCATCACAATGTCGACGTAATACATTTCAGATGTTTCTTGGAGTTTCTGGCGACAAATACAATGAGGCAGTGATTCTAATAGGAACCGCTGAGGCAGACTAAAAAAATCTCAACATCACTCTACTAAATATGCACTTATATCAACAATTTCACATAATATCACAACAGTGTAGATACTTGGTACGTAAACCTACGTCAATTTTACATCACATTATCCACTAGAAACAATTTGCGAATAATTATAATAAACGCGCAACCGCTCCCCATAAAATTCCGCCAAAAACTCAATAACTCATTCGTGATCATAATATGTCACCTCCTTGGGTCAAAGAGTTACACATAGAGATTGTCGCTAAAGAGTTTATATTATAAGTATATATTTATGTATATTTACGGTCGAATTTCGATCACAAAGCGACCTCTAGTTGTTTTAAATCTGATGAAGGCAAGCTACATAATATAATTCGTAAATCAATGTGATAAAAATTGTCGTTCAAAAATTTTCATCTGTACTAATAATTAAAGAGAAATATTTATTGTTTGTTTGTAATCTTCGATCACATATAACTAGATACACAATCAACGCTCCAAAAATGTCCGAACCAAATGTGCTCTAAATGAGTATTTAAGCGCACTTTTGTTTTAGTGGTATTTGAAAACGATAACAGCGAACATGTCAGTGCTCCTTCAAAAATTGCAAAAATAACACATCTAGAACGCTAAAAAAAGACGCGAGTTCTTATTTTCGGTTAATAAATAAATAATATTATTTATGTGTTTATTATTTCATTATAGTAATAACGTTACATAGCTCTTTTTTATTAAATTCGTAATCATATTTTGAAAATTGCCTGACAATATTTGTCTTATGAAGTGACAAGTCACTTTCACGTAACAAATCAACGTAGCAACATAGCAACGCAAATAGATTATTTGAATTATATTTTATGCACGAGACGTAAGATTGCATTTTAAATATTTTATTTAACAAACTTCGTTTCAATGTCATGCAAGAATCGTTTACGAGCGTTTATAACCTTATGGTTTGACAGTAAGGTCTACTTTAGATTAACACAATATTGCCGATAATACTTTACGATATTAAAAATATATACGTCAATTCGGACAATAATTTGTTTAAATTTTATAGGAGATTGTGAATCTTGTTATATGTGATGGAAGTTTGTAATGGTTATATTCAAAAACTACTCAATGGATTTCAAAAATTCTTTCATCTATAAAAAGCTACATTATCAGCGAGTACCATGGGCTGTATTTATTTTCAAAAAATTTCTACCCGTGCAAAGCCGGGGCGGGTCGCTAGTTATGAATAAAATGAATGTTTGAACAGTATACATTTGGCTCATTATTCAAAAATCTCGAATTAAGTCAACTTGCTGCCCTAAGCAGTTCATAGATTTGGGATATAATAGATATTTATAGTTAATTATTACTAAATGAATATGAAATACAGGGCCTCATTGTTTATAGTACTCAATGGGTTACGAAATCATCAATACAGAGAATTGGAAACATAGATACCTATTGTATTTACAATGTGTCTCTTTTAAACAAAATAAGTACCTAAGTAAGGAGTAGGTAGATCTCGAGTTATTCTTTAAAAAACCAAATACAGATTCGTTTTACGTATTTAGTATATTTTAAACTATATCTTTTGATTTATATAAACTGACACACAAACCAAAACTTTTAAAAAGAAAAAATTGAAAGACTAACTTCTATAATATTGCAAATAGATTGGACTTTTTGGAATTTTGGGTATATATTCGACATATTATGTAATAATTATATTATTTGTTTAGTAACTATCTGTTAGTAATCGTCATTTTTTCACATACCCATATCTTTAGAGCTGCGCGATCGATAAATAAAAGGGAAAGGACATCGCTATGGCCGTAACTATCGCTGGGGCAGTGGCTCACAACTCCTGAACACAGAGGGGCCCATATTACCTACAATACATCTACATCCATCGATCATTTGTAGCTCCAAAACCCCAAAGCTTTATTGCGGTTCTGCGTACCGCTCTCATACAATCCGAAACTGTATTAGTAGATTAGTACTGTGGTACTGTCACAGATTAACTATATAGTTAGTGCTGTATACTATTATAGAATTCGTCGCCGCCTACTGATAAATTTCAATATTACTAATACACTTCAGACAGACAAAGAATGGACATTTTGACTTCTTAAATATTATCTTATCTTATCTAAAATATTGTATTGTATACCGTTAAGTACTTTATGGTTTTTATACATTAATCAGCGCTATCTAGGCTATATCCTAAGTTCGAAGTGTGTATTAAACTGTAGACGGTATAAGTATTTTATTGAATTGAAGTGAAAGAGAAATGAATAAATTGTAAAAATACTGAATATTATACTGAATATAATTAATGAATATGGAAAGATATTGTACATAATACATATACAATATTTAATGTATAATATTAAGAATATAATATTTGTACACAACATTGTTTACAATATCTTAATCAGAACAGTATCTATAATATTTTGATGAAATATATTGTAAACATAATATATTTCATCAAAATATTTTAGTTCATATTTCGATATAAATAGCGTGTAAATCCCTTTTACTATTACTAATTCATCAATATTATCTATCTAAGGTCAGGTAAATAAAAAGAAGATAAACGACATCTAACAGGCATTAGATACTCATTACTTTCGTCTTTTTTCTGTTATATCGAAGTTTTATCTTTCATTCATAATAAGTGGATAAACTTGTTTTAAGTTCTTACATTTAAAAATCGACGAAAGTTACGACGATTCGTATTTTTACTTGCTATTAATAAAACACACACATATATTTATACAATGTACTTACCTAATCGATTGTTCCATTGCAAAGTTTGGTGTAATAACGAAGATTTTAGTTTGAATTTTCAAGCGTAATTTTGAACGAGTTCATTTGAAAAGCGCGGGAAATCTGATGCACCCATGGAGCGCGCGCTGCGTTCGCGCCTACACTAACAGATGCGCGCGCAACGCAGCAGCTGATCGAATGTACTTTTTCATTCAACAAAACAATTCAAACCTTAACCTCGAACTATTATGCCCTAATATAGATTGATAATGATATCTCGATTGTATTATTTCATAGTTTATCTTACAAGAATTAAAATAAAGTTGAAAATTCTTTCTATAAAGATACCACTTACATAAGACCATTACATTTATGGAACCAAAGGATATTCAAGGATTTAAATACAGATTTACAGTTATTACGATAGCGAGTAGGCTTTTTTCTTTTACCGTTTCTTTTCAAGTAATGCTCTGATTTTCTAGGATTTTCTATTTTTCATTATTTCTGCAACATGCGCCGTAAAACTGATAGAAAATTTGTTGAAAATAGGTTGATCAACTATTTTTGTACTGAAATATTTTTTATGTATCGATTGTCTTACTGTAAAGGCTAGATATATTTATAAACTCGTGCTCAGTAACATACTTTTATGACCAGGAAATTATAAAATCAAAAAAACTTCAAATAATAGTGAAATTGTCCCTTGGAGAACTGAAAGTACTTTGTCTCATAGACAACCACTAAAGTAGGGAAAAATATCGAAATATCGTTAAAAGTTAATTAAATATATTAATGAGATAGATATTTAGCTTTATGATAAATGCAACATTAACATGTGAAATAAATACGTACTACCTAATTTTCCCAGCAGTTTTTTTTTCAGGTATTTTCAGGGACAAATAGTTGATCAACCTAATTTGTACTTACGACACGCAAATTAGTAAAAGTTTTAAAAATGACATTCCTTTTTGAAACATTTAATTAAATTTTAAGTAAATGCATTCAAATCCTAATTATATATTCAATAAACCGCTACGTCTTGCTTTAAAAAAATTCCGAGTCGAACTATCAAGATGGCTAGCACTAGGTATAATAATAAAGTAATTTAATAATAAGTAGGTACTTATACGTTTTTTATTTCATATCATAATCTTCTTGAATCTTGCTAGCTTCAAAATGATTAATTTGCTAAACACTAATCTCAAAAAGAAGTGTGCTTCAAAGATGATAATCTTAAATAAAATTCTAAAACTGTTTAAAATTAGTGTCTTTGTAGTTAATTACATATCATTAGGAACAATTATCTCAATTTTATCAGACAGCAAACCTGTGCTTCCTATAGTTATACTCTCAGGTTAAACATGTATTAGACAACAGAAATCAGCGCAGACAATTAATAAAAAAACTTTTAGTATTTCATATCATAAAACGAAAAACGCAACTTTATGGCCTTACTTTAGTGTCTATTTTATAGATAGGTATAGTTAAAGCTTGTTATGGCTTGTAGCCCATATGGATAACTACATACATACATACATATCTTCACGAAATTATAAAGCGAAAGCGATTGGTAAAAGACACCAAAGAAGACCAAGGCTAACTTACGAAAATCAAATAGCCAGTGTTAGCTGACGCCTGACGGAAATGTCGAAAGCACTCACATACCTAGACGAAAATGTGTGAGCGGAATTATGAGATTTGAGGAAGCGAGAGAAATATGTTAGAACCGCGACGCTTGACGCTCCATCCTCTCTGTCGACCCCGTTAGGGATACAGCGTGTATAAATAAATAAAATAATTGTATGTAATACAAACATGGTTTCGACTTACGGCTGACTGCTGCTTCAAGAGACACTGTCATGCTGGTCTGGGAGTAAAATAAAAACAGAATGTTCCAACTACTTTTTATCTCAAATATTAATTCTTAATTGAATTTACCAAAAAAATTAATTACTTAATAAGACAATAAAATTATGAGTAGGTAGGTACGACTAACAATTATTGATAAAATTAGTTTGATTAATTTACTAAATCTGTCTTTTGATAATATGAGAATTAATATAGGAATTGATTAGACTTTAATTAACGTTAGAAATATTATTATATTTTGATTTTATGTTCAATAAATGTTAATAAAATAGAGATTATATATATATATATATATCTCGCCAAAAATTACCTCGATTATATTATATAATTAATATTATAAAAATGTTTGTTACATATGAATTTATTTTGAAAAGTCTTCAAGTTCCGTGTCATCGCGAGACTGATCGTGAAGTCTCGTGTCCCGAGTTTAAGAATGTCGAGAATTCCCAAACTCTAAAACTATAGTGGAGTAGAGGCAATGCGCCGTTACTGTCTAATAATTCCGCTTTTCCATGCCAAAATACTTATTGCCGGAAACAGCGCCAAGGTGTGATTTTGTTACACTTTGGTTATCTGTCTACCCCGAATGTGAAATGGCATAAAGTTATGTACAAATGTGTGTAATACTTGATTAATTTTCTTGCTTGTTCTTCTCAGTACAGCTTCTTTCCCAAACAGTGGGAAATTCGACGTACAAAAATACCATATAAGTACCTATATGAGTTTAGTGATCAATTAATTTTTAGTGTTTAATAAAATACGTGAAGAGAAATATTATGACTTTTTGAAAAATCAATAATATAATATAAGGAGTGTACTTGGCTTTCCGTTTGCTAAGTAGGTATTATAACTGTATTAAAAAAATTTGTACGTACACATACATAAATTATTGAATGGATAACTTAGAAACATTAATTTTAAATGTCGCCATATGTTTTTATATGAAACTTATATACGGCTTTTGGTACAGATGTAATGTGTTTATGTATATATTCTGTGTATGATTATATATTAATTGTACGTGGGAATACATTATCAGGGAAAACTATGCGCAACAAAAATTTGAAAGATTATTGTATAATCAATAAATGTATGAGGATGTGTTATTAAGAGGTGTCAAATTAATCAATTTTTCAATTTCAATCTTGGTATGCTTCGTATTAAATCATTTGCAGAGAAATGCAGTAGGTGCATTGCACTAAATGATAACTGATAACAGTACGTCGACCTCGCTTGGAAAGGTCAGACTATTGTGTTCTTATTTTATTGATATAGGTGCACATACCGACAATAAATATTACATATATAGTCTGCATTCGTATGTAATGTTATCGTAAAAATGAAGAAAGGAACGCTTAGTTGGTTCGGGTACATAGAAATAATGAGTGATGAAAGATTGACGAAGAAAATCTACCAATGTTAGAAGCGTTCGTATACCTAGGCGAAAGTGTATCAGGAGGCATAGACAAATGGCTCAATCGTCATAACCGCTAAGTAGAGCAAAATGACAAATACCACGGGATCTAGTATAAAGAATTTTAAATTGGTAGTCAAACGTTACCAGTTTTCTATTCAATCAAACGAAAAGTAAAGCCGTATGAAAACTGCCGTATGCCGTAACTAAATGGCACTTTTAACGAGCAACTCCAGCAAGGACTTCGATTATTGTATGAAGCGTTTGCCACTTGTGCGCTACTCAGGAGAATAATGAGATTTGAGGAGGCGAAAGAAGTACGCAAGGACATTTTTGCTTGGCATTCCGTGTTCTCTGACTACCCAGTCAGAAATACAGCGTGAGGATATGTATGTAAAATTAATACTTTTTGCCGTTTCAGTAAATTTCACTGCATTGCTTTCAAACTTGAATTTGGCAGAACTACTTACTCATCGCTACCATCGTTATCAAGTTCTAATAAATCACTGTTGGGTCACAGGTCTTCATCGTGTAAGGAAATTTGTACCTTCTTTTAATCTTTATGGTATCCACTATTCCTTTGATGACACGATTTGGGGTTAGTGATGTGAGCATTATACTTACAGTAGATATATTTAATTCGATTCACATACAAATGTTATTTATAAAGTAGATATTCAGGTTTTACTCTTGTATTTAGCAGAATGGAATACAATTGTTTCGTAGACTTAGATTTTTTGTAAATAATCAAAGTTCGTAATTTAATTTGACAATATTCTATTATATCGCACCTTGAGATTGAAATTGGCCTAATTCAAAATTTCAGAATTTTGAGTTAAAACTGTAAACTTAGAAATACCTACAAGGTGGCGCAAAGTTGTCACCCGATGTTCTTTGTCTGTAACTTTTATTATAAATGAAACATTTTGGTTCTGCTTTCCGATTGTGTTTATTTGACGTCTTCATTTTTTTTTTTATTAAGTCGAAAAAATGATATCCGACCGCCAGAATTTTTGACCATACGGGCCCAATTTATGGCATTTTCCATCACTCTTGTCTGAACTTTCGGCGATAAGTTCTCGCATTCTTGACGGATATTCTCTTCTACGGGTTCAAGAGTCTGAGGCTTGTTGACATAGACTCGTGACATAAAAAACCGGCCAAGATCTTGCCGGCCAGTGCAAATCACCAAAACGAGAGATTAGGCGACCCGGAAATGCAGCTTTCAGAATTTTGGTTGTGGCTCGTGCAGTATGCGCCGTTGCTCCATCCTTTAGGAACCACGTGTTATACAGCCCCAATACATCCAATTGAGGAAGGAGAAAGTCGTTGAGCATGGCTCTGTAGAGCTCGCTGTAGTCGTTTAACTCGCGGCGTTTTAGAAAAAATAAGGCAATGATTCCATGTTCTTGAGGAGTATAGCAATTTATGTCTTATTGACGTGTATTTTGTATCTGCTTACTTCACAAATGTCAAAGCAGAACTGACATTTGCCGCCATTTGCAAAAATTATAGCATCTTCCGATAAGGTGATGGCTTTTGCGCCACCTAGTACTATCCGAATATGGTAAAAATGTATCTATTTGTCCGCCCCATCAGCTACATATCGTGAAAATATTTATTCATGTATTCGTAAAAAATCCATTTTATTATTTTGGATGAATTCATTGTCATAACTTGCTAAAACAATATCCCAAAATTTTGAATTAGGTCAGTTTCATTCTCATGTTGCGATATATCCACAGAGATATATTGTTAGATCGCCAAAATGTCCACTGTCTAATTTACAGATGTCAAAATTGTATATTCGCGATGAATTGAATTTAGAATAATATTAATGTTCCTTATAATGTAAAGAAAAAAGCGTTTGATTAAGGTTTGATTAAATAAATTCGGTTTAATAATTCAAATATATTTCTATTTACTAGTAAGCAACATTTTAGCAATTTAAAATATCATTTTTCTGTAGTCAGTTACAAGTCTTACTAGTTACTTGTATAAACTGTTATCTGGAATAATTGAAATACGAGTCAAACTAACAAATAACAAAGAATTTAACATGATTCAAAGGACAGAATTGTTCGATAAGAGGAATCGAAAATCTGAGCAGTGTTCAAAGGCGATGTCAAGAAAATCAGAGAACTCTAGAAAAATGACAAAAAAGAGTGGATATATCTCGGCGCAAATGTGTAAAAAATAATGAAATTTGAATAAGCGAAGAGACTTTATGTAAGGAACGTGTGATTGTGTGTGTGACGTATGATTTAAAATAACATGAGGCTAACTTACATCCATGTTGGTCTCATTCATTCTTCCAAGAATCAAAATTTAAATTGGTGTAAAATATATGGATGCTTTTGCAAACCGTACTGCAATCGGGCAGGACAAAGCTTTCATACGCATAGCGCATTGTTGTCGCTCACGGACCGTGACCTCCAGACGGACGATGATAGTTGATGAATCGCACATTTTTAAAACATATTTTAATCAAGGTTAACATTAGAGAAAAGGGCAATAATACGTGTGTTTTTAAAATTACAGTTTTTTTTATACTACAGAGATTAAAATAGTAGACCAGGGTTCTCAGATTTGAAAAACAGTGATCTGGGCTGTAAAATTATAGCGCAGGCCTAAAAATTATAGTACGCCGTACAAAAATTGAAATTACGAGTTTCTGGAACCAAAAAAATTATCCGAATCAATTCTGCAATTAATAGGAATTTTGGTGGGATATTATGGGTTGGGCGTTTATTTTAATTATTCGCAAATTGTTTCTAGTGGACATTGTGATGTAAAATGACATAGTTTTGCGTCCCAAGTATTTGCGCTGTTGTATATTTATATATAAATTATAAATTTAAAAATATTATAGTACAATCGCGTCACATAGCTACTTTTGGATGTACATAGTACATAGACTAAGAATTATGTGAAGTGTACTATAATTATGTGACGTCTGGTAACCCTGTAGTAGACTGAGGCTAATGGACACATTTATTTATTTATTTGGATATTATATCTTGATTTAAGGAACTGATATCTTGATTTTACCAGTAAAATTCGAGACGTCAGTTCCTTAAATCCAGATTTAAATAATTAGTACAAGCCACTCTTACAATATTAAGAATGAGAAAGGACTTCAGATTACGAAATTTAAATTACACGAGTTGAGAGTTCGTTCCATTTTTGGGTAACTGCATTCGTTTTTATAATAAAATTCCTCAGGAAGTTAGTCAATTAAGAGAAAATAGAGTTAGATTTGTTATAAAACGTATATTGATTAGACAATCATACTAATAAATAAACGGTTTCGTTGAAGATAAAACAGTCTGGTAATAATCTTCCTCGCACATGCATTTGTTGGCTTTTTGAATATTGCATTTTAATAAACCTATTTTAAAATGATGTTAAAAAATGATACCTGACTTTTCTTGCGGTTTCTTGTGGTTTTCTGTGTGGTTTTCTTTTCGAATCGAACTAAGGCAGATTTGACGTTCGAAGTCACCTTGCAATTGGGTTTACTCAAATAAATTAATTTGGCTTCGACTTTGGCAAACCTATTGGCAACCCCAGAACTAAGATATTGTGATTCTTGTACCAGAAACTTCACGGCTGTCTTACGGGGTAGTCAGAGAGTATGGAGCGCATGCATCGCGGTCTTCTTCTTCCATTTCCTCAAATCTCGGCATTCTCCTCACACGCTTTCGCCTAGGTATGTGAGTGCTTTTAACATTTGTCACAGCTAACACTCCGGCAATTTGATCTCCGTAAATCAGCCTGGCGTTCCTTGGCTTCCGCTACCATTCACTTTCGCTAGGTAGATTTTCTTCGTCAATCGTTCATCACTCATTCTTTCTATGTGCCCGAACGATCTAAGCATGCCTTTCTTCATTTTTACAATAACACTGTCGTCCAATCTCTGTCATCCTGTGAACATAAAAAAAAAGCAAAAGCCTTAATTGAACGAATCAAACCGTTAACGAAATGTAATCTATTTCTTCAACGAAACGAAATGAACACACATCGTTTATCCTTCGGTTGTCAACGAGTTTAGGGTTCCATTAATAGAAACTTTAATAAGATTAATACTATTCACGCGTCTGTCGGTCACAGTCGAGTTTTTCGGAAACTATACGACCAAAATGTATCACACGTTTTGATAACCAACATATGTATTTTGTATCAGTTAATAGTTCAAAATATTCGTAGGTATAGGAGAATGAAAATAAATGACAACTTGAGTACTTGAATTTACAAACTTAAAACTACACACTATCTTAAATAATAAACTTCCTCAAAGTTGCCGCTTAGTAAGCTGTCATTGCTTAAGGTACCCAGCAGACTGGCAGCATTACCTCTTTGAATAGCCAAACTGATTCGTTGGCGGAAGAAGCTGCCAGCCCGGCCGTCTCCCGAAGCCTTGACCAGTCTCTTACAAATATCAGAAACCAGTCGATGGGCTTCGGGGTAAATTATAAACTTAATTTAAAATTATAACAAATAAATAAAGACTTAATAAAATTAAATATAATCTTACACTAACATAACAATTACACAAAAATAAAACTCTAATAACAATTAGTTTGCCATAGCCTTAGTCAAAGAGACCGCCCCGAATCGTACCTGATGCAAATGTGCCCATAACGCTTGCAGCATTGCCTTTTTGTATTGCAACTTGCAAGCGATATGTGCTGCACCAAGTACGTACGACTCAGAACGGGGATCCAAACCGTTCTTCCTCAGGCGCAGCCCCAACTCCCGCATAAAACCCTCGGCCTCCATAATCCACACTCCACTAACCACTACGGAGAAAGGTACAAAAATATACTTCCTTTTGAGATGTTCGATACAATATAGAAATATTGTAAAAGTTAATTTGGTTGAGGTGTTGATAATATATATTATTATATTAACTTTGTAATGAATACAATATTTATATATGAAATGAATACGTTACTATATTTACCGAGTAATTTTTGTCAAGAATTCAGGGACAGCAGTGAGATAAAAAAAATAGTGGATTGAGCAATTTAACAAAATGGGAATGTTTTAAAAATTTAAATTGCACAATAAATAATATATTTACATATAGAAAGAGCTAACTAGAAATGGTGATGATATTCTGTTCATTTGTTTTTTTGAATAGTTCAACAAATTATATAATTTGTGTGTGTATGTGTGTTCGTGTGTATGCGTGTGTGTGTGTGAGAGCAATTAAGCACTAAGCTTATACCTAGTTAGTACAAGCCTGGTGCTTGATTCTAGGTCTTAGTACACACGACGAACTGGGAGACCTCTTAGTAAAACCTAGACTCCCTGTTAATTTAGAAAAGTTCGTTTTCTAAATTGACCTGACCTGGATTCGAACCCGGGAACCCTCTGACTTGGGAGGCAGATGCTTTGCCACTACACCAAACGAGCCAGCCAAATTGTTCTCATAATTAAAGATTTTAACAAAGCAAGGAAGACACATTCTTAACAAAAAAATGTACGCAAGAGCAACTGTAGACTACAGCTAGTTAAATCATCGAATTTATTTTAAGGATATGTCAACATTATAATATTTCAATAACAGAAAAAACAAACAATGAACAATATGAAAATAAATTTTATGTAGTCGGAGGATGTCGTGTCCAAAACGCTCATGTTCCCACCACACTCATCCCCCCTAGACCACCGTAGACGCTATCAAAGCATCCCGATATTAAAAAAAGATTCGGAGGCCAACGCCCTTTAGAAGGCCCTCTCAGATTCAACATCTCTTAGAACCCACCCGGTCATATAAAACGTGTTTGAAATTAGAATCACTAGCAGGATTGTCGTGAGAGTATCCCGAGAACAAAAGTGATATAGATAGTGGTAAAGATATCTAAAGTACGTATATTTACTTATTGTATTAAGTAATAAACTTGTAACAAAAATTCAACAAACAGCTGAAAACCAAAAAGTTTAATTGATTTTGTACAATAAACACAGTACCTATTTAACGCGTAGTGTAATTTAAGTAGAATAAAGATATTTATAAGCTCTGGTTCCAATATCAGACCAAATAAAAACCAAAGATAGGGAACACCATTTAATATTGATTAGATTTTAAAATGTCTTTTTTGTACGATTTTCCCCTGAGAGGGAAAGCAAAGGGATTTATTCCCATAACAGCCATGTCTTCAATAATAGATACAATATTCATCACATTATTTTATTAAAATGTCAACGTAATACATTTTAATGTTTCTTGGAGTTTCTGGCGACGAATATGTTAAGGAAGTTTTTCTAGTAGGATCAGCTGAGGCAGACTAAGCCAAAAAAAAATCTCAACATCACACTTCGAAATAAGCACTTATTTTAACAAAATTCCACATATTGGACAACGCCGTAGAACTACGCCAATTTTACATCCCAATATAAGGTTATAGTGGTATATAGAACCAATTTGCAAATAACTTTTACATGAAAATGAAAAACAACGCAGAATAAGAAATCCTTCATACATTTGCCGTTGCCGTTATATGCCGTTGCCGTTCAATGCCGTTCAATCGAATAATATCCTATTACTTACATTTGGTATCAAAACAAGCTAGTTGCATTGTCAAATAGGTACATTTAAAGAAATATGATCCAATGAAAAGCAAATATCACATTTTTATGTCATTGTAACTTAGATAATAATGGACTATGTAGTTTTTTAAAACTGTAGAGACATGAATAACAGTTATCTTAGTAATTTTCACGTTGAAAGTGAAGATTAATCTTATTTAAATAAACATGTGGTTTTGGCATTTTTCCTATTCGTGCTTATTTACGTGTACTTACATTCGAAATAGAGATGTGCCGAATTGTTTAAAATGTATACCGCGGATACGAACACGGATACGGATTATTAGTGTCTCGATTCGCGAATACGGATACGGGCCTCAACTTTCGCACTTCGTTTATTCGTTCGTAATACAATGAAAATAACCCTATTTTACAAAGTTTCTTAAAATCATTTGTTCGATTTTTGCATGAAAAAGTACCAAAACTGCAATATTAAGAAATAAAAAATAATTTGAAGTTATTATATTTTATTGCAGTCTATTTTTTAAACTCCAAATAATGAAATTTATTAATGTAAAATATCCGTTCAAAATCCCTTAAAAAACAACGGATACGGACACAAATACGTATTTTTGTTTCCCCTCTGATATCCGCGGACACCAAGATGGATATTCGGCACATCGCTAGTTCGAAATTATTAAATTCTCTAATACATAGTGTAACCTATTAATCATTAGGTGGACGCACGTTTACCAACAACATAATGCAATGATTTTTTTAAAAGGTTCAGTAAACTGCGTCTAATTCATCAAACCACAGATTTATGTTTACCAAAAGCTTAATTGCTAATAACACTTAAATGTATAGCGATTGAGTCGAGTTTATTAAATCGAATAAATATGAAAAAGAGCGTTTCAATTTGGTTGTTGAATTCGACGTCTAATTACACGAAACGGAAGTAAATACGCGAACAATGAATAAAATGTGAGCCCAATTACACGTAAGCAAGTGAATCCAGCGATATGATAATAAGGTCTGTCAACGGTATATCACATTATATAAAATTATTGTGTCATGGCCAATATGATAATATTATGAATATGAAATGTGTAGACATTATATATTTTATATTGTTACACTACTATTAACAACATGAAGCATTTTTATTAATTATTAATCTTTATAACATTAAATTATGTGTTTAATCTTTAAACTGTTTAAACAAGTGTTCATGTGCTTTTGTGTTCCTAACGGGGTAGTCAGAGAGGACGGGGCGCCAAACGTCGCGGTCCTTACATAACTCTTTCACTCCTCAAAACTCACCATTCTCTTCACACATTTTCGTCTAGGTATCCGAGTGCTTTTGACATTTTTATTCATTTATCGCATGTAAATAAAGTCTATATTTTGAATTACCTGTAAGTGTAACATTGAATTGTTTAAAGTTAAATTAGTAAAAACTTTCGGCGACGTGAGCATTCTTTATTGTTTACCACCGAACAAAATTGGAACTACCGATATTAAATAGTAATACAAAAATATCATGTTACATAATTTACAATTTTCTTTTTATACTCCTTCCAATTACAGAAATTGTGTGACCTTAAGTAAGCACTAAACTTGTACTTTGGGTACCACACCACGAACTGGGGGAGCTCCCAGTAACAACCCAGACTCTAAGCCCATTTAGAAAAATTCGTTTCCTGAATCGACCTGACCGGAGATCGAACCCAGTCCCGGCTTGGAATGCATATGCTCTGTCACTGCGCCAACGGGGCTGTTAATTCATGACATAATTGTCAAATTCTTCGTTCTTTGATATTTCACACGATAACCTCAGTTTTTTAAATAAATCTCATAATCAAAATTCAATTTTTCAAAGTTCACGTCCTTAGACCGACAGACAAACACCGAAGCAGTTTTATAAATGTTCCGTGTTTTCCTATTTAATAGCAGTTTATAAAAGAAGAATTACTATTTTTCGGTTACTCTTGTTACACTCCAGAAAAGATCCGTTGTGGTGCTACAAAATATTCAATAAGAAACTAGTATGTACCTATTACATTCTATTCCAAATCGTAGAGGACGAAACTCCCTTTTATTAAAAGGGAGATTCGTAATGTCGCATTTAAAAGAAATAATTCAGAGGGTAGCATTGAGCGTTTGTTAGCAAGTGCAAGTTTGTAAGAAAAGGGGTCATTGCAATAGGAAAGACATAGAAACGAATCAAATTACAAAAGTTAATATTAATCAAAATTTTTATACTTCGACACAATTTCACACTAAATAAATAAATACATTTTGTCTGTAATACTCTCTAAATAATCAAAAGATGCTGTTACAGATTAAAATGTAATATTCGACAAAAATTCTTTCATTTATACTAATTATACAATCAATTTATGTAACGATAAAAATAACGTGTCACGTAATGACACCGATTAATAAACATGCCACAACAGCACTGAAATCACTACAGGATATAGGAGTCTAATTTCATACATTTGCCGCAGTATAACATACGTAGACATGTTATATAATGTAATTTTTACTGACAATACTGTTGATTATTAAATAATTTCTTACTTAATGTGAAACCAAAAGGTTTCACAACAAGCTTCGAATATTACTTTAAATTAAATAGTTACTAATAATTAATTATTAGATTCATTAAATGTAAAGATACTATCTGATAGGTACTTTAGTAGGATTAAATGCATGTAAATATAAAATATAATCATAGTCTAGTATAATTTCGCCATGTTTGTGTCTGTTCATTTGTCAAATAGTGATTGTGAACCCTGAAATATTTGTAGAAGAATTAATCAAGGGGCCTTTTCTAAACTGCTGAATTTTATAAACTTCAGGGAATATAAAGCCTTATTTAGATAAAGTTTACAACAAAATATGACGAAAATCGTAGGTCTTTTAAATCTTGAGAAATTAATTTTATTTTTTACCATTTCATAAATATTGTGCGAACCCTCTCACAAGACGATAACGCATTTAGGGTTACCAATATACTGTTAAAAATAGTATTAATAGTATCATTTTTAGTTTTAACAACCATCTCAAAAACGTTATCGAAAACCACATAAACGATTAAAAAATATTCGTCCACAAATAAAATAAAATATCGTTTTTTAGCTAAATACCTGGTGTTGTTTCTCTTTCTCCGACCTTATAATGCAAAATATGTTTCTTATAATAAAAGTTGGCAACCCTAACCGCACTTATTGGTATTTTATCTTTTAAAAAATCAGAGCTTTTATAAAATTAACGATACATACATATGTGTTTGTAATTGATTACAACTGAAATATTTATTTTTATTTGATATTTAATTAAATTTTATGAACTTTGCTTTTCGTAAACATGTTGATTGTCTAATTAATTAAACCGACGTTGTCTTTAATAAAGTAGTAACTACAGATTTATTTACATGCAGGTATATTTGTTAAATAACCTTTACTTCTATAATGGTTTTATGCGACTCCATTGATTTTATGTTCACTGGATTTAGTAGCCCTCCTCATAAAATTTAGACTTAGAAAGAGGCTCAAAAGATTGATCGGACAAAGATTCCGACAAAAGACCTTTGCACGTGTGTCCACACGTGGTTTTGGATGGGTCAACGACCTTGCTTTAAAAAAAATAAAAACAATATTCTCTTATTAGTGAGCCCGATTGAATCATAAGAAGAAATCATCGATTTCAACTAGGGATGCATTTGGTAATGAGTGAAGCATTAAATTGGGTTATCTTTTGTTTTTATGCAGCTGCATAGAGAAACGGAAGTTTGGTACCTAATATTAAATGGTCAATTAACTAACGGACGGATGTGGATGAAGTAGGCAGTTTACAATCTGGACCGGTGTAAAAGAATTGTGTTAAGAGATTTGTGAGGGAAGTGATTGGTGGTTATGAGTGATTCAGACCGCGTCCGATACAATTGTTAAATAGTGATAGCGACCCAACTTTGCATGGGTACTACACAGATGCATTTTGTATTATATAATGTATATACATATATTTCTTAAACCTCTGTCGAATAGAGGAGTGTTATAAAAGTTGATCAACTATTTTTGGTATTGGTCAGATCGTTAAAATGATTTTTTGTTAATTTATTCTCTTAATATAGATAACAATTTAACATACCTCTTTCTGTAAACAGGAATTATCATAAAACAAAAAAATATTTCATAAGTATTATAAAATTGTTCCTTGGACAACTGAAATTTCTTTGCCTACTGAAAACCACTAAAGCAGGAAGAAATATCGCAATGTCAATGTATGAAAAGAATATGCAGCTATATATTTTGCGAGTAATGTTTGTCAGAAATTCCTAGACAACAGTGAAACAAAAAGTTGATCAACCCATAAGTTTGACGCCGTTGTCTATCTTTTGACGGTATGTCTGTCTATCTGTACGTTTGTCTGTGACATCGTAGCTCTTAAACAGATGAATGAGTTAGATTGCTATTTTATAATTTTTCATTTTTAGTTTTAGTTATTTACTCGTATAACAGTAACCTATATGAAAATAGACTAATAGAGATATACGAGTATCTTCGAATTCTAAGCTTATTCGAAAAATTCATCTAATCTAAGTTGACCTGCCCCTGCAGTCTCGACATAGATAGCGATCACTTTACGACCGATTTCGGTTGATAAGTCATAACGATTAATTTTTAACGATTTTTGAGTCTCTACATTAAAACTATCGATTGTGATTGGAATCATATCGCATCTAACTGTCAACTTTACGATTTTTGATAATATTTGTACGATCAAATTTGACAGCGCGCAAAGTGTTCGTGCTTATCGTTATGGTAAGCGATTTTTTTCGTTATTGTTATCGATCGGTAGTTTACGAAAATAATCGCTATGTCGGGACTGCAGCCCCTGGTTTGAATCGAATTCTCTCGACTTAGAAAACAGAAGCCATCTTTATACCACACGCATACTTACCTATATATACATACATCATTTCAATCCATTTCCCTTATATATATATATATATATATATATATATACACACACACACACACACACACACACACACATATATACATACACTATATCCTCTTTGAGTAATCCAATGATGCGTGAAGATGTGTATAGCTGGCATCCTCCCGCAATCACTGCACTGTGCGCAGGAGTCTGTGACGCGTGAACTCATTTGTTAAACGCTATACACATATATATATATATATATACACACACACACACACACACATATATACATACACTATATCCTCTTTGAGTAATCCAATGATGCGTGAAGATGTGTATGTATGTGTCTTTTTTTAATCTCGTAGCATCATTTGACTAGCCCGTTAGTGATACAGCGTGAAGGTATGTATGTATGCATCATCATCAGCCCATAATAATCCGTTGCGGGAGCAACTGAATATAGACTTTTCTCAATGCCCACCAATAAACTTTATCTTTTGCTCTTCTCATTGATCGACTGCTGTAACCTTGAGTAATTCCTGTAATAAACCCCATCTATTGGTTAACTATTATGACTCAAGGTTTTTCTCTCGAATTAGCACAACTGCGATATTTTAAAATAAATAATCAATTAGAATCCATTTGAATTATGTAGGTGAGTTGAAAACTGAGAATTGTGTTCGAATTATAACGTAGAGAAATATGTATATTATAGTAAAGAACTATAACATATTTTTATTTATATTTATATATCTCAGTTCACAACAGTCAACGCATTTGATGCATTCGTATTTACAATATAAATATAAAATCCTATTTTTCAGAGTCCTTTTTGATTTTCAACAACTATTGTCGCATTTCTATAAAAAGGCGAAGGTTTCAATGATTCGTAGTAGTAATGGATGGGGAAAGTAAACGGTGTGTAAGGTGAGACAGGGATGCGTAGTGAGGGGTCCTGTAATAGCTGGCATCCTCCCGCAATCACTGCACTGTGCGCAGGAGTCTGTGACGCGTGAACTCATTTGTTAAACGCTATACACACTAGTCGATAAACATTTCTGAATAAGTACGTGAAGTCCTTCAACTAAGTACCCATTTAATTAAAATTTTACGCTATTTTTACACGAAAAAGCAATCCAAATATTCAAATTTATAACGCTACTATCTAAGCCTCCTATAGTATATCTCATGATGGAACAGCAGTGGCCACGGCCCTAACTGTAACATAATAATTACTAATATGACATTTGAATATTTCAATATCGAATACCATATTCTGTTTAATATCCGGATTTTCGACAGTTATTATTTATATTCACTACAGATTCATGTGGGTACTTTGAGTTTTTTTACTTTGGCTCTTTAAATAAAATAGTAATAAAATACGTAATTGCTGTATAAAGTGATTAATTAGTAATATACGTTTTTAATTATACGTGATACATCTGTGAAGGAGTTATAGTTGTTTGTTCTTGGTGCTAACAGCAAAATAAACAGGATCGAACTGACATCAATGCTACGCTATACAGAAGTAACTACCTATTGGATATTTTAAGCCAGTTTCGGCCACATTATTTGCTTCAAATTGAATGAATTCAAATTGAATAGAAATGAATTTTTGAAGCAGATATTAATTAAACCAAGCTCATTTCAGTTTTCCGACCACTGCAAACCTATACATAATATATTCCAAGCGATGGTCAATTATATTTATTGCAATAAATATTATTCGGGATGTCTAGCGAATGCATGGCATGCAAGACCATTGTTCTTGTGACTCAGAGACGAATCAAGTGTACTAAATGTCACTCCACGTATCACCTGGAATGCGCGACTAATGACAAAGCGACACTGAATCGATCATTTTGGACTTGCACAAACTGTATAGTTACAAAACGTAAGGGAGGTGATAACAGCGACACGCCCGTTAGGAACTTAAATCACGAGATGGTTTCTGCGAGTCTCGACCCACTAAGTCCTGGTAGTGATATTGCTGGGGTTACCATCACGACTTTATTGACAGAAATTAGAAACTTAAAGAGTGAAATGTTAAAGCAGTTTCAGGAACAGGATTGTAAGATGGATAAATTTAACTCTGTTTTGATTGAGCTGCAAACTAATATTACAAATATGTCGACAGAATTGTCAGCGACGCGATCAGAATTGGAAGTAATTAAAACGTCAATCGGTGATCATACCATAAAACAAAACAACAACTTAGCTGATATCAACAGAAACAATAATAATATAATGGAATTACAAAGGGAGCTTGAACAGTATAGGAACTCGTTGGATTTTCTGTCGATTAAATATGATGATGTTCAGAAGGTACTTGAGCTGATGTCAAAAGACAAGCAGGAGATCTCTGCACGAATTACGGAATTTGAGGGCATCAGGGACAGCATAAATGCGATGGAGCAACAGGCTCGTTGCAATAACCTCGAGATATTTGGTATACCAGAACGCAAAATTGAAGATGTTCGGGAGACTATCAATATTATAAGTAATGTAATTGGAGTGCCGCTGAACAATCATGACGTTGAGTTTGCAACACATGTCCCTTCCAAAACAAGGAATTCCGGGTATCCTAGGTGTATTGTGGTGAAGCTTGCTTCCATCAACATCAAGGAATAGCTACTCACAGCAGCTCGACAGCGGCGTGGTCTCACTACTGCGGATATAGGTATCCAAGGTGACAAGAGAAATGTTTTCCTCAATGAACATCTCACAGTGTCCAACAAGCAACTGTTGAAAGCAACGCAGGTGTGGTGTAAGGAGGCGGGGTTTCGCTATGTTTGGACATGGAATGCAAAAATATATGTACGTCGGAGCGACAACATGCCTCTGTATCGAATTACAAATATTACGCAGTTGAAGACGATAAATTAATCTTAACATTTAAAATTATTTTTAGGAGTATGATTAATACTATGATTGTAATAATAATTTTTATTTATTCTTCTAGCCTATTGTTAATTAATTTTACTGTTTCTGCGTATCATAAGTACAATTACATACACATTCATTCTCTCTTATACCTAAAAATTATACATTATACTCGCAACCTTATAAACATATACGGATACAATTATACACTCACCAATGTACACACTTTTTACTCGCAACTGAATAAACATAATATACGGATACAATTACACACTTACCAATGTTTATACACTCACCAATTTGGGCTGGCTCGCTGTCTCTGGGCCCGGAGTAAAGACACGATCGCATTACAGTCTGCAGATTCCCCCTTACGGTTATTGTGGTCAATTTTTACTATTATTTATGTGTGCACATTGATAATGTTAATGTTTGATAAAATCAGTTACAATGATAACTATATACTTACAAATGCGTTGAATTGGCATTTAAAGCTTGTCAAATTGGACTATGCGGATAGCCTGAAAAGACATAAACTGATGTCTTTAAAGGACAGAAGGGTTATTGCAGATATGAAGCTTTAATTTGACATTATGAACAACGGTATAGACAGTCCTGAATTATTACAGTTGATTAGTCTAAATGCCCCTCAAATTCGAACGCGACATTCGCGCACATTACATACTGCATTTGCTCGTACCAACTATATGAACAACTCTGTGATACGAAGAGCTGTCTTGACGTATGAGAAGCAGTTCTCTCAGGTGGACATCTTCTTTTTAAAGCGAACCCGATTTGACAAGGATATCATTAACATATTGACATTAATGTAGTGCACTCAATAGTCTATACTTATATAACATAAACACGTACATGCACACGTCTTCTTACGCATGTAAGCGAGCACAGACACTGTCACACACCCACACGCCGCTGATACAAATGCATACATATACATGCATATCCACAAATACATACATTTCTATTTTTAACTAACATCACTCACACACACTTTTTTACGCAGAAACAATTACCCTCTTGTGTTGTATAAACAGTTTGTAATTTGTCGAACTTCGTAATTGGCTATTTAAATGTTAATTCAAGTGTTTTTTCCTTTCAATCACAGCTATACTGTGAAGTTTGCTAATAAATAAATAAATATAACTAGTCGAATAAGCCACCTCGCCCCGGTCGTCGTTGATTCGTCGTGGAGTGCAGCGGAAAGTACCTTTTCCCGAGTGCAGCATAGGCGTTCGGTTCCGCCCACGCCGTCACTCCAGGCCCCGGCCTCCTACCAGCGAGAATCACCGCGGAAGAGGGTTCGGTGCCTGGGCTTGCGGACCGACGTCTAGAAGTCGCGGTGCCGGTTTACCTCTTCGGAGCCCCCACGATAAGTGGCAACTCATTCGACGAAGCCAACAGCCCTTCTCAGGGCTGTTGGTTTTCTCTACCTCATAATCATCCATCATCCTTCACGACGTCCTTCAATACTGCTTTATGTACTTTAAAAATAATAGCGAAGATTTGCATTCAGTAAGTTAATCAAAAATGTAGTTTTTGTTTATGTTTAGTGATTTACAAATTATGAAAGGGCGGTTTATGAAGATAAACCGCCCTTTTCAGGGCGCTGCGTGTATCAGCTACAACGACGAAGCCAACAACCGTCCTCAGGGCTACACAAACCGCCCTTTTCCGGGCGTTGCGTCTAGCAGCCACAATGCTCCGATTATTCGTGGGCGAAAGTGAACTAATTCTCGGAAGCATGAAGTCCAGCTTAGAAGAGCCAAACACGCAGCCGTAGTTCCGATTTCGACCGTAGAGGCGCGACGGAACTCGATTAGTTCGTCTGTCTCCCGCGCGGCGCCGCCATCTACGTCGACAGTTCGCCTTCCGATATCGCCCACAGTGGCGCTACTGAACACGGATTCAACAAATATCCGCAGCGCGGCGCCACCGGCAACGTCCACAGGCCAATTCAGGCCGATTGATATTACCATGCATAGGACGAAGGTCTCCGTTGGCGCCAGAAAAGCCTGTGTCTTCGGACAAGACGCCGAGAGATTTCGCAGAGATATTGATATCCCTCTCATTGTATCCGATAGTTTGGCTGACTCCCACAACTAGAGCGCAACCCGAACCCGTGGTAGCGCCACCTGGCGGAGACATTGCGGTCGGACTAGATGACTTCCGGTAATTCGGAAGTGCCTTCCAACTTCCTCCTGAAACTCGTCAGGATATATCAATGAGAGACGAAAATCGGGCCTCCGAGAGGAAACAATGCAGCCCGGAAAAGACCGACCTTACCGCTACTTCGTCTAGCAACAAGAAGGCCTATATCACCGATCCGAAACGCGACCCTAGATTAAGGGCGTGCCTACCGACATCCTATGTAACTGCTACTGGAGCTAACATGCACATTGAAGCATCGAAGCCGGCCGCTATCAGGACTTATTCTACCGAGGCGGAACGAGTGCAGCCCATCGTTCCACGCCTACATCTTCGAAAGCTTCCGGCAGTAATACTACTGCCACACAAGTGACACCTCCTGCACAGCCGGGACCGAAGAAAAAGAAATATCCCCCGCTCGTCATCGAAACTCTCCCTAACTGAGTGTTTCATTTCAAGGCCCTAAGGGAAAAATTGGACAGACCACCGAACGTCCGGCCGTACGGAAAGGCTTCCCATTCCTCCCGGACAACGAAGTCGAGTTCCGCGTGATCCAGAGTCATATTTGCTCCAGAGTCATATTTGCGCCCTATTCGTGCACGTGGTGGCAGACCCGGGTGTATCTTCTTTGCTAAAGTGAGCGGTTTACAGACTACCCCGGCTATCTGCAGCGTAGAGGAGCTGCTGTACATAACCAGGATTACGGTCGAAGCCTGGCGAGGCAAGCGCGGTGTTGCCCAATGCCACCGTTGCAAAGGGTTCAGGCACTCCTAGCACAATTCCCAACGGAAACTCGCCTGCGTCCGTTGTAGCGGCCCCCCTGTGGCGAGGGAATGCCCCCGTCCTCGAAACGACCCGCCAACCTGCATAAATTGCCAGGAATTGAGAAATACCAAAGCGGGTACCGTGGCAACAACCCGCCCTATGAGGAACCCACGGCAGCCGATGTGTCAACGTCGGGATGTAGAGGAGCATGCGCAAGCATCATTGATGGCCCCTGCCAATGCACTACACGCAGAAGCGGTCCTGTACATCCCGCCCAAGCCCTCAAGAAGAAAGAGAAGCTGAAGAAGAGGAAGAACAAGAAACCGCCAGCACCGGAGAAGCCAAAAAAAGGGCTTCATCCCCCTTCTGCAGGCGCCGAGTTTTGTGGCACCCCCTGACGTTACACGGGGGAGCACATCGAGACCCCTAATGGTCACCGATGGCTTGGCACGAGAGAACCTGAACGTACTCAGAGTGGCTTTATATGCCCTGAAAGACATACTAGAAGCCGTTACCAAGAAGAGTAACACGGTCTCAGCTATTCCAAATGGGATAACTAGACTGGGGGGCAACCTACAAGATATTGAGAAGATTTCCTAGATCCGGCCCTGTCAACGCATCGCTCGACATCCTAGCGGACAGCTCAGCAGAGCGGGGGCGGAGCCGGTCCGGGCAAAATGAAACCATCGGGATGACAACTCAACCCACCCCTAGCCATGATAACCACCTATAAGAGGCGTAAACTGCCTCGGAAAGGTTTCTCCGCGACCGCACCAAAGGCTGGAGAAGGACCCGGAAGGCACGGATAGTCACTCACCAGGTTACAATAAGGGAGGTACTCGGGTTGGGTACGGTTGGTTTACGGCTCGAGTGCGCTTCCTATGAGTGGCTCTCGCTTGGCATCATATCATCACGGTGTTCAGGCCGCGGTGCGATATACAATACAATACAATACACTTTATTGCACCAGTACAAATATACAGTCACAAAGAAAAATATAATAAAAACGTACAATTTAGGTGGCCTTATTGCTAGAGCAATCTCTTCCAGGCAACCTTAAGGTAAAGAGAAAAAAAAAAAAAACAGGGAAAACCTGTGGGTGATGCGAAAATAAAAATATTAATAAATATACATATACATCCATTACAAATATTATATAAATATGTAAAAATTAATAATGATGAATTACCAACATAGTATAACTAATCACATTACAAATGAAATGACATTACCCTGCATCCACCTGCACCTTTATACAGGTAAATGCAAGGCAATGTCCAGAAGCTATAGAGAAAGATAGTAAATTTTGAGTTCACGTTGAAATTGAGCAAGTGTGTTAGCACTTCTTAACATCAAGGGGAGAGAGTTCCATAAACGAACCGCTTGAACGCTGTAGGAATCAGAAAAGAACTTTGTAGCGTGGGAAGGAATTTCAAGACGGAGAGTTTCACAGTGTCGTAGGCTTCGATCTTGACCACTGCGAAAATTAAAATTATTTTTTAGATAAGCTGGTATCAAAGGATTGAACAGAATGGAATAAAGAAGATTAAGGATGTGTGTGTTCGATATATGCGAGTTCACACCTACTCTGTGCGAAACCTAACCCTTCCTAACCTAACGGTGGTATGCGAAGCTGCAGTTTGCTCTCCTGGATCGCACCACGTATTCACCACTAACACTGGCTTATTCCCCCTCGATGTTCTGGCTGCGGTGCGAAACGACGTACCTCTGATTATTTAGACATTGGGAGGCCAAGCGAGGTGTACGGGTTTGTTATAATCAGAGATCGTTCGTCCCACGATCTTCAGTAAGCATTGTATCCCCTCTTGTACCGTAGCGATATTAAGTATTTAGGTTGTATTTTATCGTTGTATTATTGTATAGATATATGAACTGTGATAGAGAATAAAGAGGTGTAACTGTTGTGCAAGTGGTTTCCTCCCAGTAGTTCTAGGTCTCATCCTGTCTACCCCGTAGCTAGCATAGCGTACCCTCTCAGTAGTCGTCAACTACAGGGGCTTTTAAGTGTACAACGGACGTTTGGGCTGGCAGGCCCACAGCGCCACCTTACATGGTAACTAACACATTAGCGATACTACAGCGATCTCATATTACTAAATCTTACTTTTTGATCTTTAAAAAACTCATTGTACGCTTATTTTACTTTCGAATATCACTATAAAATATTGTCACCTAGTGTGAGCGCGCCGTGTGGCTGAGCAGGCGCACGTACAAGATTGGCACCTGTCAACCTCCGACACGCTATGCGACCACGATCCACATTGCCTCGTTATAGCCGTAATATGATGGGCAATAAAATAATGGTGGTAACCTGCAAGCAATCGTCTGATGGATAATGTATAACAGAAACCTTTCTCTTTAGCAATACCACTGTAATTTTCTTCCATCACTCCAGAATAACTGTTAATTGGCAGAAAGAATCTATTGTTATGTGACATAAAATACTAGGCATGCCTTTTAAGTTCTGTCGTTTCCATATTTCCCGGCAATTTTGAATTTGGAACTGTTCCATATTCGAATGTGTTTAAATTTTGAATCTCAAAACAGTTGAAAGTGTTAGGATTAATGCTATTGTTTAGTCACAGCGTCGATTGGAATCTGTCAGGTTACGTACGAAAATGAATCTTTCTAAGGAAAATGTTCGTGCAATAATTTTCTACAACTTTAGAAGAGGCCTGACACGGCTTCTGTGTTTTGAAGAGCTAACATCTGTATTCACTGATGAAGCCCCATGTCTGCGGACTGTCGAACGCTGGTATTTAGAATTCCAGCGTGGACATACTAGTGTTAGTGACAAATCTCGCGAAAGACGCCCAAAATCCGCCTTCACTGAAGATAACATCATTGCTGTGAGACAACTAATTCTCGAAGATCGTCACGTGACGTATCGAGAGATAGAGGCTCTATTAGGCATCTCAGGGACAACCATTCAGAAGATCTTGCATGAAGCGCTTGGTGTGAGAAAGCTAGTTTGCCGTTGGATACCGTATCTGCTTTCCGACAATCACAAGGCGGCCCGCGTCAGATGGTGTAAGAAAACTCTGCAAAGGTTCAACCGAGGAGAGTCAAATCACGTCTACGACATCATCAGTGGTGATGGCTCTTGGATCTATGCCTACGATCCTGATTCCAAACAACAATCTACAATCTGGGTCTTTCAAGACGAGCCATAGCCGACTAAAAGTTGTTCGTTCTCGAAGCACTTCAAAGAAGATGGCGGCCACGTTCGTTGGAAAAACCGGCCATGTTGCGACTATTGCACTTGAAGATCGTAGAACGGTTAACGCAGAGTGGTATACCACAGTTTGTTTACCACAAGTCATCGCCGAACTTCGAAAATCTAACTCAAAGCGACGCATCATCCTGCACCACGACAACGCAAGCTCACACAGCACTCGTCAAACGATTGAGTATTTGAAGCAGGAAAAAGTAGAAATTCTTGACCATCCTCCATACAGTCCTGACCTAAGCCCTAACGATTTCTTTACATTTCCTAAAATTAAGAAAAGTCTTCGTGGTCAAAGGTTCCAGTCCGGTGAAGAAGCAGTCGACGCTTTCAAGTCAGCCATTTTGAACACCCCCAGTTTAGAGTGGAATAAATGTTATAATAACTGGTTTAAGCGAATGGAAAAGTGTATTAAGCTACGTGGTGAATACTCTGAAAAACAATAAAAAGTACTATAAGGTTCTAGTTGTGTTTTTTTCTTCAAACGACAAAACTTAAAAGGCATGCCTCGTAGGAGCTTCTGGTTCGACTAATTTGTAAGTAAATTATATACATATATTTATTTAAAAATTAATACCTGTAGTGGCGTATTGATTTGATTTGATCACTTAATAATGCGCATAGTCACCTATTGGATGGTTCATCTAGTGATAATCATATCAAACGTCTCCGTACTTTAGATGACACATTAAACCGTTAGTTCTGATTATAATTACATGGCGATAATCGTTACATCAGGTTCTAATGTAGTTAGAGCTTGCTTTGAAACTCACTATCAGATTTTTTCAGTGCTCTAAAAGATCTAGACAACTTATAATCCCCTTGAAAACTCTAGTAATATCTCAGTCATTACCGTATGAATCAATCTATCAATCCACGTTGTGGAATAGCGTCTCACTTTATTTTTGAGAAGTGACCTGGGTTCAACAGTGGGGCGTACATGAACGCTGTAACAGGCATATAATGTACAAATATCTATCTATGTATTCGAAATGTCGAAAGTTTTACGTCCACATCGTTGATAACAATTTTAATTACTGTGCTGGGTTAACTAAAAACAAAATTATTACATTTTTCAATCACGTGTAAAACAATACAATACTGTAAAATCTAAATAAAACATATTTTACAAACTACGATAAAATTGCAGTATACCTATTTGTTTATATATCTTATCTTTATGCTCATAACGTTTCTTTTACAAATTGATATAGAAAAATATTGCATATTATTTACAGCTTCTACAACCATTTGTGCGTATCTAAATAATTTTTTATTGTGTTCCTATGTGATTCCCCAACCCGAACCCTTTCCCGGACAAATTGATCAATCCGTAAATAAAACTATTCCTTGATACAGTCGCGAACAAAAATAGGTAATGCAATTTTCATTTTCTTATATAAATAGTTTAGTAGGTATGTGACTGCAATTTTTCATTTTTAATACTGTTTATATTATTGTAGAAAGGAAATAAAAAGATATAAATTAGTAAATACTACGAAGTATGGTACAGTGTTATAATATGATATTATCGTACATAGCACTAGCATTTTTCAGTATTTTGAAATATTTTAACGGTTCTAACGACATAAAAAACTATTTTAAATACATATTTACAGCTAAAATTAATAACAAATAAAATATTATGTAAATATCTATACAATAATACAACTAAAATACATAGATATATATCCTCACGCCGTATCCCTAAAGTGGTAGTCAGAGAGGACGGAGCGCCAAGCGTCGCGGTTCTTACATACTTCTTTCGCTTCCTTAAATCTCATTATTCTCCACACACATTTTCAATATACATATCTGACTAAAAAGTGAAACAAAATATACATTCAAGATTTCAAAACAATAGGTTGTTCTGCAATCTAATATTATAAAGAGGTAAACTTTGTTTGTATGTAATGGCTCAAAACTACTCACCCGATTTCAAAAATTCTTTCACCTATGGAAAGCTACATATCAGCGAGTAACATGGGCTGGCTTATGTATGTATGAGAGGCTTGTATAGATTTGACGTGTGCGATTATGTTTGTCTGAAAGCGAAATGGCGTAAAGTCATGAAATATTATACAGGTAGAAGATAAAATGTTCTATAATTCGAATTGTATATAATATTGATGCAAAGAGTAATTTTTTCTAGTTGTTATTTTTTCTAAGTTACATAAATAAAGTAACCAAATATACTTGTGGACAAAACGTCAATGTATTACCGATATCTTTCTTCTACAACTAGGTCAGTTTATCAGTCCGAGACAAGTAATTAATTTGATGAATGTTCAATTAATGTACCAAAGGAACCGGCGATACACATTAATGGAGTTAAAACTCATGTTCATTAATATATTTAGGTATATTTTTATTTATTATGTTATTACTCACACGTGTACCCCGAAGAATGTTAGTATTATACAAGCATATGTTAGCTTTAGATAAGAATAAAACCGGTAAGCGATATAGTAGATAGATAGACAGGCAGACATCTGATATCCATTTTCGTGTTTACCTATACGTAAAGCTAATATTTTGTTTTTAACATTGATAGGCCCTAATGCAGAAGACTGAACATCTATTAGTAACTTTGTAATTCTTCGAATGACGGGTTATAGATTTTTCATGCTACCTCCAACCAATCTCGAGAAAATGTATTAACTTTTCTGAGTGCTCCAAATGCCAATTGAATCCAAAAATGTTTGCTTTCATGACTCATTTTCAATCGTTGTTTAATTAGAATGTAACTCTCTGTTTGTTAAGTAAATAAATTCAGAGCCATAGTCACTTGAGAAATACATAATTTTGTTACACCATCTCAGTTACCCCATCAGACAACTTGTCGCAGGGATATCTTTATTATATTTCTTTACATTTATTTACACGAAGGTATTTGATGATATATTATAATTTTTAGCTATCCTCCGCCGAAAATTTTCAAAACCACTAATCGACACGTATTTCGCCTCAAAGACACACAAAGCATCCTCAGGATATTTCAGAGATCATATTCGGTCAACTTTCGGTGCTAGTAAGCTCACATGAAACGAATTTCCACAAAATAACACCTGAGTCTACATAATATACGAAGCTATGCTTCACCTCTCATTCATACAATGTGGCGTTTTTTAGGCAAAAATGTGGAAAGTGCAAAAAACCTACTTACGGGGAATGTACGATAATAAATATTGCCAGTTGCGTTGTTCGACTAAACACAAACTAAGACTTATTGTAGTGAAAAAGCGGTTAAGTGCAAGTCATATTTCCTCATTATGAATTATACCATGGAATACAGTTTTTATGTAAAAATATTTTATTTTTACTACTAAGGAGACAAACGAGTAACAGTCCACAGTAAGTGGACTCAGACCAATGGATATTCGCAATTACAAGAATAAATAATGCGTTTCAGATTGCAAATATGTTGGCAATACTAAGCTCTAAAATATTATGCCTCTTGTACCAAAAATTTCACAGACTGTATTACCCTCCACACCGGAATACAACAATGTAATCAGTGCAGTTTGGTGGCAGGATTAGCGAGTAAAATGGTGTTAGTCATCCAAATGAATCCCGCACAAGGTCCCACCATCCGCACCTATCTAACGTCTACTTATTACCTATTTAACATAATGCAATCTTATTTTGCTACAATCGAGACTGTTTTCTTGCATCAAGTGTAATTTTTATTTAAAAATGTATGGGGTGGTACGGACTTGTTGTCACGAGTAACCCCTACAACTAAGCTAAGGTTAATTCATTTTTGTACATTTATGTTAACGAAATCATTTCAAGTCACGCCACAACCAAATATTTATTACCGAGAATGGCGCCAAGATGTTTTTGTTGCGTCTTGGTGTTTGATGCTGTCTGCTTCAAATAGGAAATGGCTCGAAGTTATGTATGTATATACACACATATAACCTTGACGGTATAATATAGGAATGTACACAATTACAAAAATAAGTATTATGTGGTATCCTCGTTATGAGTCATTTAACTGAAACCAGTGCAAACCAAGCATGGGTTAATTAAAAAATACATTACACAAATCTTAGTTTTTAACTTCAGTTATTAAATTAAACAGGTAATGTGACAATTATAAGTGAAATCACTTTTGAACCCGCTTGTACAGGTGTTGTGTGCATCGCACGTTGTAATTACACGGTGATTCGGCGCGGCCACGCAGTGATAAAGAATTCCACTGACTGATCCTGACACGAATCGATTACTTTTGTGATCCTGGCTTCAACTCATGCATGCCCATCTAACTTCCCAACTCGCTTCTATGCTGATGTGGAAAACAAAGAAAAATATAGACTACGACTCAATTACCGGGAAAATGCCGGATATATCGGACAAGAGATAGGGTTCATAATAATAGAAGCTATATGTATAGACGATAGATCAGCAACTTGTTACTAACTAAAATATCTAAAAAGGGAAATTAATGCGATTATGTTTTATTTTGGCATGACGTTTCGGAGTTCTATTCTTTAACCCTTTCAGCAATAGTCCGTTTCGTTTGGCTAATGTATGAACCACCGCAGCTACAATCTATTTTATAGACTCCTGGTGTCTGCAACGGCAAAATATCCTTCGGTATGCCGAACATATTACAGCGGTGAAAAACCAGCAAACAACCAAATCAGCAATAGCGGAACATCTGCTCCTATCAGATACCACTGAATTGCGTTTCATCGCCCACAAGCCCTTTCAACTAACTAAAGCCCAAAAAAGGAACTAAAGGTGGTAGTCGGTTAGGGCGAGGTCCGGCGAGTATGGAGGATGACGGATGGTTTCTAACTGCAGGTCCTGTAGTGTTAAAACTGTATCTCGAGCAGTGTGGGGTCTTGCGTTATCATGGAGCAATATGTATAATGCTCCATAATGATGAAGATCAATTGACGAGTCGGGCCTGTTTTGCTGCAAGTTTCGCCATAACTGTTTGAAGTTCTGCACAGTAGACATCTGCTGTTATTGCTTGACCGGATCTGAGGAAGCTGTAGTGAATTACACCATGAAGTGACCACCAAACAGTTACCATCACCTTTTATGGGTAAGCTTCGCTTCTGGGCATTGGTGTGGCGTTCGACATGGGCTCAGCCATTGCGTTGTTCGCTTGCGATTATCGTAAAGAATCCACTTTGCGTCACACGTCACTATTCGGTCCAAAATTCTTTAATTTCTGTACCGGCCTAACAAGGCAAGGCAAGCTTCAATGGGCGCTGCTCATGAGACCTATTTTGCAAGTTTTTTAATTTACCGATTTGCTGCAAATGGGTCAATATTATGGGTAGGTATGCTAATATCAAACCATGCCGGTAATTCCTTGGTTATTTGATACGGATCGGATTCCACCATAAGTTTCAATTCATCGTTATTTACCTTAGTGGCTGGTCTTCTTCGTAGTTTATTCTTCAAGTCGAAATTTCCACTACTAAAGTGATTAAACTAAAAGCGCACGGTGTGTTAGCCGTATCCTATCCAAAAACAACATTAAAATTACGAGCAGTTTCTGCTGCGTTAGTCCCATGTCGGAACTCGTATTCGAAAATTACTCTGATTTTCGATGTATCCATCTTCGCGTTAAAAGTTGAATGTAAAAACAATTAAAAGTCGGACAATCAAATATTGTGATTTTTTTAAATTTAAAATGTAATAGTTTTCGTGTGAAAAAAGTTTCACTCTGAAATCTGATACTATGCAGGTTTAATTTTAATTCGAAGTGGCCAGTGCGTTAAAACGGCGATTTTATTCTTGAAGCCCTAATATGATAAATTAATAAGTAGTTGTGTTGCTCTAAAAAATACTTTTTATTTTTTTAATGTACACGGTATGGGCTGAAGTGACTAACTTACCCACTAACCTGAAAAGCAGCGTGGAAACTCACGAACTCAGTTTCGTTTCCGAA
The DNA here is from genome assembly GCA_907165235.1 of Zeuzera pyrina. NCBI lineage: Eukaryota > Metazoa > Arthropoda > Insecta > Lepidoptera > Cossidae > Zeuzera > Zeuzera pyrina. Next base: position 5,461,047 of record OU015637.1, read on the forward strand.
CATAAGCCGAAATTCTAGTTTAGCGCCAAAACTTTTCGAAATCAAAAATTAAGTCTCACAATAAATACAAACACAAACTGCACGATTCTATAAAAAGATATTTCAAGAAGATAAAGTATTAAATAATTATATAATTAAGTAATTTCGAGATCTATAATAAACCGGGCATCTTCAAAACTAGAATAGAGTAGATTTTTCTAGATCGACGTGTACCATCATACCGTCGATTAACCAACAAGCGAGTTAGTGGCCAAACAGATCTATTTCCGATAAAAAAAATACTATTCGAGCTTAACCTTTTTGTATTTTGGATAAATACCGGTAATTACGAATGCACCTACTAAATGACAATATTTAATCAATAAACAGAAAATCACACAATCTGATAGTTCTATATTCAAATTCGAAAAATGTTAAAAGAGTCGTAAACCCATAATGTAACTGTACTCTAATCGGAAACGCATATTAAATGTGTGGTTGCCAGGTGGTGTGTAGAAAGGAACGTTTTTTTGTTCGAAGACGTGTGGCCGAAATGTGGTTTACATCAATCTTACTAGAGCCAGGAGCTGCGTCTGCCAGTTCGTACTTATAAAAAGTGAGCCCTGTAAAGGTTATCCAATACGAAACAAAAAAAAATAATGACATTTACATAAACATTAGTCATGCCGTCATGCCTCAGACTTACCTATTTTTTGATAGTGCATAATAGTATTTCAAAACAAATTATCTACTTATATTACAATACTAAAACGGAATGAAGTAAATCAGATTTATGTTATTATTTTTGTTATCACCTTATCACATATGTATTATGTTGGCAATTGAAAATACGTAAGTAACTAATTAAACAGAAATTAAGTACTTACGTAAATTTTTAGTAGTATAGGTAGTTCTTTTTTTTTTGTTTCATTCTCAGGATATACCAGAGATCGGACTCGGTCAGCTTACCAGCACCGAACTGACCGAGTCCGATCTCTGATATATCCCGAGGATGTTTCAATGAGAGGCGAAACACGTGTCGATTGGTGGTTTTTGGAGTTTGAGCGGAAAATAGTTAAAGATTTTAGTAATTCATCACATGAAATAGATTTCCACAAAGTAACACCTGAGTCAATACAATATAGTTTTTTTTTGTTTAATAAGTACTTGCTGGCTTTATAATAACTTAAAGTCTATGTACTTGCCCGCTTACATTGAAATTGTTTTCAAGATACATGTCTTCAAGTATTTTAAAACTATTTATAATATAAAAATACTATTATACCATTGTCACTTGTCGCTACATAGATACACAACAAAAATTTTCTTCAATTCTTGTAGTACCTACTAACAATCTATTGCACCTACAGAGAAAGTTTTTTTTACATTTTTTTGCCACAAAGGGAAACTATGCCATTTCACGCAACATCTGTAACAAACGGAAACATTTTTTGCTTGTACACCGCAAACTAACGTCACAGATTTCCGCTATAAATTTATAAATAGGTCAACATTGTCACACATTCATAAAATAACCTCTATTTACATAATTTAATATTTTTTGTAAATAAGAATTGCCTCTTGTACTTACTACATATACCTACATTAATTTACCAAATTGTAATATTATGAGACAAATAAAGAAGCTGAACAAAGTTTTTTCAAAATTTTTAAAGCAAAATATTTATATAACTTTCAACATACAATATTAACTTCACAAACTCAATATTATTAAAAAAACCAGAAGCGCGTTTTATTATGATGTAGTTATTATTACATATCTTTTTGTGGTGTAATATTCGTACAATAGTAACAATTTCTCAAGTGTTACAAGCGAGAAGGCAAATAAAATACCAACAATCTCCGTTATAATTTCGAAATAAACAATACTAAACGTTTTTACTATAACTGAAACGCGCCAAACTTGTTTTTCCGAACTCACGCGCGCCGGAAAGTGAGTCATTTATTTCCCGCCATTCGTCACTCTGACCAACCGAAATTTGGCGCCTAAAATCACGCAACCAATAGCGATGTTGACCGCCATTTTTAACCAATCAGCACGAAGCCCGCGCTCTCGCCACCGCGTCATTGTCATATCTCGGAAATTAGTACGGCAGTGAACCCCGTCGACAAATTGACGATTTTTCCTTGGAATTTTTCACTAAAATACAGAAGGGTAAGTGAAAATTTACAGAATTAATATTTCTATTTAAAAATAAACAGTCTTTTCGTATTAAGTCTCGGCTTTTTCTATATCGAGATATAGTTTCATAATTTATTATGAAACATAATTGTGACGCTGATGATTTAATACTATGAAATGAAGCTAACCAAATCACTAATTTTAAGTAGATAAAGATACGTAATTTTTCTTATCGTTATTCTATTACTAAAAGAAATTGTAAGAATTAAAATATACTAATAGTAATGTATCGTTCATACCAACACCGATCTAGTCAATCTCGTTCGGCAAGATGGCGGTAAAGTTATGTGCTATTTATATATTTTCTATCTCTTTTATATCAAATGACCATTGTCTTCGATGCAAAAGAGACAGTTATATGTTTCTAATCGTCTCTTTTAAACCTGTAATTTAACTGGAGACACGTCTTCGTTCTTCGTAAACAAGTCAGGTTGAATAATGTTGCCATACAATGCCTTTCTCCCATAATTAAAGGAATTTTCATTTTTTCGGTTTGCATAGATGCTTGTAGTTTTAATGTATTAGTTCTATAATGGTAAAATATCAATTCCTATTCATTTTTTTAATATATTATAATAATAAATTCAGTATTTGCTATAATAATATGTAATTACATAGTAAGGTATGACTAGAGCAAACTGACGTTTTTAGGTAATTTTTAATTATGTTATTGTAACTTTTGCCTCTTTATAATAATTATGGAATGCATATGACTTACAATGCATAAGTATGTATGTATGAATACCATTTAGAGCTGAAAGTACTGTTTTTATATTTCGATTTATAAATTATGCATTATATGTAATATAAAAGTTCCTTGAATAGTCAATAATAGTAATGCTCTAACTAATTGTACGAAAAAATCTTATTTAAATTTTAATTCTATATTGGCATTTCATTTTTAATTTATTATATTTAAGATTTAATAAAGAAACTATAAATTGCTTTATTTAAAAATCATATACTTGGGTATACATATATTTTTAATATGGACTATTAAAAAAAATTTGCCTTTTTTATAATCATTACTTTTGGTGTTAATATAAAATATGCGAGGACAACAAATGCTTACGTTGGTGAACACTATCGATATTTACGAAATATAATAATAATATAATTGCTTTAAAAGAAGTACTTAAAAATGAAATTAGATCACGAGTTAATGACGAAGTTAAAGGAAAAAAGGTCTTAGTGTCAGGCAATATCATACACAAAATTATGGTCACACTAGCGCCATATAGTGACAAGAAGCGGTACTATTAAAAATGAACGCCTCATCGCGAGCCGTGAGCACTGCAGCACCCCATTTGATCGTACGTCGCCGCTTGCCGCCGCATAGCGCGCGCCACTCAGTCGCCAAAAGTATTTCGCTTGTCTTGACGTGTTAGTTGTTGTCGTATACAAGTCTCGTCATTTGACGTCTAGTTTATACATTATAACCAAAAAATCTGTAAAAAAATATCGTATTAGTGCTCGTTTTCGTACGTGATGGACGAAACGATAATTTTAGTGGTAGAACGATTGTGTTTTCACTCACGTAATTACTGAATTTTGACCTTGTTTACGCTAGGTGAAGAGCGTCGCGGATGCTATCGGAGAAGTGGGTTCACGCTGTGTTTGGTGGAGGACTTTGTTGTTTCGAAGAGATGTCTACGTTGAGCGTGAGGGCTCCCGGCCTGCAGGCCTCCACGGTGCTGGACACTAGGTCACTGCGGGTACGCGGCGTGACTAGGCTCGACGGCGTCAGTAGAAACCTGTTTGGGTGCTCAGACAGAGAGGAGAATAGACGGATAGTGGAAAAGGAACTAGCGAGGCAGTTGGAACTCGACAGTCAAAAATGGGGCTTTGATTTTGCGAACGAAAAACCTTTGCCCGGTCCACAGAGATACATCTGGCAAATGGTGCCGGCGTCAACGATTCCTGTTGCTTTGAGAAGATCGCCGATCACTATCACGACACCTAAGCCAAGCACACCTTCGCAAGAAGCTAAAGTGTCGAGTCCAGAAAGCGCCAAAACTCAAAAGAGAATAACAGGTTAGTTCTTTTGTTATTATCATTACCATAAATCCATGGCCATTACATACCATAATTATTATTGCACTAACTTGATGAACACTTGCGAACAAAAAAATCGGTCCATGTTTAAGGATTTGAGAACTTAGTTTTTTTTCACATAGTTCCAAATTTTTCTTATCTTTAAGACTACAAACGAATTAACTTTTTCAAAATATATAAATAACATTTTATAATGAATTTATTTACTTGCTATAATTTTTTAAAGTGAAAATTGTAAGGCAGATCGACTTTTCTGTTCCCGTGATTTTTATACAGTTATTTATAAGATGCTCCTTCTCAACTGAGATGACCTAATGTTAAGTTGTACTAATTACTGAAAAATAAACATTGCTAAATTATCAGTATTGACGAAGTGCCATTTGCTCATATTATTTACGATAAGGACGTTATTTACAACAGAATGGTATGTAGGTAAGTATTAAAAAATAACAAGTGAAATCAAACAAGGTCATTTTGATTTCGTCTCCATTTTCGCAATGACAATCGTTTCTAAACGTAATGCATTTCTCGGTAAAATAAAAGCAAGTTGATTTTATGTTTATTTAGCTTAGTTCTATTTATACCCACTTAAACTCACAAAATATTATTATCTTTAAGTATATTTTATATATATTTATAGGTGTTATATTTATTGATTTATAGCTTAAATATACACTTATTAAAAATACAAATTCTGTTTATACATATTATTAACTATGTGAACTATGTGTATGCAGAAAAAAAAAATAAAAAATACTGATGGTCCAATTTAAAATGCCCAAAAGTTATTGTATACAATTTTTCTTTATCAATAAATTTCACAATTTGTAAATGATACTCTGTATGTAACTTATCTTTGAAAGTAGGTAATTAAAATCATGTACCAATGAGGTTAATAGTCGATTGGAACATGAGTATAACTTACATAACCAGGCACTTGTGTAGATATTTTAAATAAACACAGTGTTTAGTTATCCACGTAGTGACCATAGATATCTATATTCTAGGAATAGGTAGGTACTACTAGATAGATTAGGTAGCTACGATGGCCACTTTTATATCTACCTATTAGATTGATAGCGAAGAGTGAAGCGTCTCATTAAACTAAACCTTTCAGCTATTAATTGGGTACTTATATCGTTATGTTTGTAACGATATACCTACTAAGGCGTCATATTGCTATTATTGTAATAAACGGTGTGACCTGCTACTTAAATATCTTGCTTTAAATAAGTAAATTTTAAAAACAAATTATCTATCTTTGAAATACATAACTTTGAATTAAAATGAAATTAATATCGAGGTCGTTTTTTAACTTTGTGATACTTTGTGTGTTACGTCTAGTTTTTCGTTTCTTCTATTAAAATGCTGAAATGTGCGTATGACATACCCCCCTATAGAATGTTGCCCTCAATATTCATTTTTAATAACCTTGAAAATTGCATTTTTGATTTGCAGTAGGTAAGTATAAGCAAGGTTTTTATATGAACAATGTAATACTTTGTTTCATCATTGTTAATTGGTGACCCTGTTATTTAACCACCCCCTGTAACCTAATCTTCTAAGTCTCCCTATTATTTATTTTTAAATGGCCAGTCCGCTAAATTTTTTACCCATCGAGGTGTCAAGAACTTCATAGAGGGCCCAAAAGAATAAGTAATTCCGGCACATAATTAAAAATTAAAGTTTATTAAATTCTTCTTTATGTAATTTGGGATGCGTTTTTTTTAATTAAAGGGGTTGTTATGATGTTTAAAAAAATGTTGAACTACTAATTATTTTGTTATTAGCGAATATAAATAGACGGGAAAGCCATACTTACTTTTTTATCAATTAAAGCAAATATCGTATTACATCCCACTAACAGCACAATTACATCTGTATGTATGTTATGTAGTCTTATATTACATGGGGTAGGTATTACGTAGAGTAGCTATTTGACCTAGATAACTTGTTTTGATACATTAAACTGAAAAGTACTACGCGGAGCCTCCCACACTTGTCCCATTTTAGATTGCACATGTGTGGTTAACGTAAAACTGCTAGTTGGATATGCGTACGTTGAATGTGGTGACAAATGTGTGTTACTTTTTATTTACTATACCATTCATATGAGAAAACCACCTGCTTTTATATTTAATATCTCCCTAAAATAATTTCTAATTATTCTACGTAAATTGCCAGTAAATTTCTCAAATTACGAACTTCATAAAATATAAAAAATATTAGATTTAGCTTAAATACATGTAAAACAAGTTATTGTTGAAATAAATACTCAACACTTCTGATTAGATTGCTCAATGAATATGATAATTTTATCATGATCATATCATGAAATATTACACAATAGGTACAAGTTTTAAAATATCACACCTACACGAAGCATCTGCTTATAGCATTGTAAATTGTAATTGACGAATTTACCGTCCTCATGGCAGTAGGTACTTAATGATGATCTGACGTCCTTGTCGCACCCACATGCAGATACACAGACACGCAGATACGCGGTGACGTACTCACTATGCGCGACGTGGACGCGCACGCGCAATATGACGCGGCGCTCACGCGTTCAATGCAAAATGGCGTCTGTCACTAATAACGCAATCTTGTATTTCAGATACAGTTACTAACCTTACAATCTTACATACTTTTTACAATAATTTTTTTTTGTGGTACTTACATTTTTATCTAAATATACATACATACCTTCACGCTGTATATAAACATGTATGTGTATGTAACAGGGTAGTCAGAATGGATGGAGCGCCAAGCTCCACGGTCCCCACATATTTCTTTCGCCTTTTTCAATTTCCTCATTCTCGTCACGCATTTTCGCCTAGGTATACAGGTGCTTATGACATTTCCGTCAGTTAACACTCCGGCTGTTTGATCTTCACTTGACTTCTGCTACCACTCACTTTCGCTCTGTATACTTTCTATGTCAGTCTTTCATCACTCATTTAATTAAATTAAAATTCATTATTTTGTGTTCCTATTGTATTTTGTATCCAATCTTTTTAAAAAGTTGCATATAAAATTTTATTAAATAATTATATATAAGATCTGTAGTAAAATAGCCTGAAATCAAAGTGTAAATTATACTTTAACTAAACTGTTAACAATTTATGACACTTATTTTTATCATCTGTGGACAGATAATCATGTTTTGTATCTATCAACTATCATAGATGCCTACCTGTCAATGTTTGTTTGAACCAATTTTTTAATGTTACAATGAAACTTCAATCTGTGAATAGCGCGCTTGAATAGGCCATCGCTACTAGCATTTTTTGCTTCACGTAACAGGTATCTACTTACAAGGTACGTCTACTGTTTACACCTACTCAAAATTTACGTCATTATTTTTTTTCTTGCCCAGGTTTTAAGTGAATAAATAATTAATATACTTTATTTAAAACCACTTTTTCTTTTTGGTTAGCTATATTTTTTTATCAAATTACAATTTAATATTTTGTGTTTCTTAGCGATGATTGCGTATACATAATTATTTAGCAGATGTACAAATCTAAGCATTTCTAAATGTTCTTAAATACACAAGGGTCTGTTTTATTGTCTGAAACTGACCAACCGTAGAAACTATACAGGGGGTCTCAGAAACAACCGGGTCACCCAATTTTTTTCTTACATCCCTTTTCACTACTTTCGATGTAATTACACCTTTTCTAGTGTCGTTGAACTCTGAAATGTTTTCATTTATGGGAATGTGAGTGGACGCAGCCGCGGGGTTTCTTGATTTGTTAGAGGTATTTGATATTAGAAATTGTTACAAAATTAGGGTAAGTTACCACGTAACGAGAACTTGTATGTTTTCTACAATTTACTTCCGTTAGTAGTAAAGTTGTCAGTAAATTAATAATGTTTAAAAAAACGTCGAGAAATTATATTTTAAATTCCCAACTGGAAATGAATGCGAGTCTAAATCGTGTTCGTAATAAAATTTGCTTTGGACGGTGATTCATCACTGTGGCGGCAGTAAAGACCCGGCGCGTGCGCACACCCCTTGTCATTGTCTGCACGTTGCACCCTCGCGGTCACTGACTTTTCTAACGGTTATATTGATTTTTTAACTGTCATAATATCATAAACAGTGATGAGATTATTTCACTAAATTATTTTTCCAAAATAAAACTACAAAGTACGAAACTAGGCCCACGAAAGAAGTGAGAGGCGAAGCCAATGTAACGTTAACTAACTGTAACCAGCGATTGTAAAAAGTTGAGGCCGCGAATTTTGGCAGGTTTACAATGAAAAAATATCCAAACTTCGTACGGGTGAAAATAGGGATAGCTGTTAACGCACGTGTTCGAAATTCGAAAATTTCAACAGATAGGGGAACCGTAACGGTCGTATCGATCGCTAAGCATCTGCTCTCGTGCGGCCCCCGCTTTATTCCTCTGACATATCGCCCTTTTGCTACCACTTTAGCATACTGCACCCCTAACTTCAGCAATCGGAATACATTTCGCATCGGATGACCAAAAAGGGTAAGTCATCTGTTATGCTCTAAACAAATAGATTCCAAACACAGCCTTTGCATACTATTTTATTTATGTAGCTTAAATTGCCCTTTCAATGTTCATGCTTACTTAAAAACAAGAGACAAATTGTGCAAGTTGCCATTATACGTAGTTGTTAATGCAGAAACATAATTGGCGGAGTAGCCGACACGAAACTAATGCGCGGGAGTACGTTATAAGTTCACACGGAATGCTTGCACTTGGAACACCTCAGGTGTAAGCCGACCCTAAGGAAGCACCGTGTACGATATGGTTCAATGCGTCTAACGAATCCCGACGTGCCACAAACCACGGTAATGACAATAAAGTATAGTATTTCTAATATGTATTCGAAATATATCACGTGCAAACATATTTCTTATGTATGTATTATATGCACATTTATTTTTGATGCATTGGCTTAGAAACCCTAATTGGATTCAATTCCAAATATAATTTTTTATTCTTTCTCTATTCTGAAGTTGTGCAAGTCGAAGACAGGTTGACTGCTAATCATGTAGAAGGAAGAGAAATAGATTGATCTGAAATGGATAGTGACTATTCCGTGCTAACCTAACGAACATTTAAAATTCAATAATCCGTGACGAAAATGTGTAGTTAGAAGTAAGACTGTAAGACCTAATTAAACAAGAAAATCATAGAATTATTTCATCCAAATTTCATTAGAGAGGCATGCCACGTTCTGAGAAATCAAGGAACAGTTAGGGAAGTTTAAGGTAGACAGGGAAAGTCAGTAAAATGGAGAAGATAACCTGTAAAGTTGAAGACACAATGAGGTTTTCCACACACTTTCTCTGTGAATATACTATATAAAGGTCCATATATTTCGTACTGTACTTTGTTTAACAGACTATAAAATATGAAGTTTATGAAATGATTCATTATTATTGTTCATTATTGTACATCATTTTTTGTAAAATTTTATGAAAACTTGCTTTAAAATGCAAATGGTTGGTCAGGGAAAGTCAGAAAATTTATTCAGCATTTGCAGTAGTTACCCTGATTATAAATTAAGTATCCGATATAATCCGTAGGATATAGTAGTCATTGCCATGGGCGATACTAACTGATAGTAATGAATGAATAGTGACATCAAGGTTGCTCATAATGTGATACCGATTAGACAACAGCAAGACATAAAATATGGTGTAATATGCGGTGCAGTTACAAGTTCAATGCCTAACTGCAATATAACTAAGCTTAGTTAAATAAAAACGTCGAACCTTCAAAGCACAATGCGATAACGAATAAACTCATTCGAAGATAATGGTTTCTTCCTTGTCAGTTTTTTAGTCGGTTTGGATAACTCGTCGTCATACTTCATCAAATTAGATACAAATTCGCAATAAAAAGTATTTCAATACAAAATCACATGTTAGCTTTGGCGCAGTTCCCTGTGCGTTCGGTATTGAAATGTAAACAACAGGTAATCTACTTTTTGCATACCAATTATTTTAAAGAAAATAATGAAGAATGTGAAGTCATTTGTTATTTTTATTTCGTTTCGTTTTTGTTCAACTTTATCTAGTTTAATACAAAGATTAGACTGGTGTATGAATAAAACTGCAATATATAATTCAAAATAAAAAAATCTTACAACTGATCTTATTTCATATGCCATTTAATGTTTTGTAATAAATATATATTTTTAAAAAATCAATACGAAGTACGTAATGAAGTCGGACTTTTAAAGACACCGAAAAACGAACTTTTTTAAACCAATTTCATTTTGTATTTAAAAGGCATGAACTCGACAGCCTTTTAAATGATATACTTGTAAAACCCTACAATAACTTCCCAAGCTACAACCTTCCCTCCATTACTTAAGGAGTTAATGGTCGTGACAGACGTTATAAAAACAGCTGATAAGTCGCTTCTGTTCCGGATGAGGAGTCCTGAAGGATTTCCATGGGAACGCATTCCCCCACGATCGTAAAATCAGTGTCTCAAAGTGAAAGTGGCTTTAAAAACTTTTGCTTTCAGCTGCATTCACAACAGATATTATTTCCGATGCATTCATTATACAGTAAATGCTGATACTCGGCATTCAAGTGAATATTTGTAAATAAAGCATTTGTCGTTTCGCATGACCAGTCATTAATTTTTTCAAACAAAACATTTAACGTTCGCCCCTTGTTTTATCTCATTCCCACGTATGTTGGATACTGGACAATATCTATAATTTTCCTAATAAAAGTCTGTTCACAAATCGATAGAGTTCAGTATTAGTTCCGGGGGAGATAATTGATACTATCAGCAATATATCACCCTTGTTAAACGTTCCCATGATCGGACAGTGGGAACACACGTGTGACCAGTTATAAACGTATTCACAAATACCATTTTTCGATTAGCCGTAATTAATTTTCAGTGTTCTTCCAGCTCTCTTTGTGCCATGATAAAATATACCAAACAGATACAGAAGAAATATAGTATAAACTTGTTTGTACAGATGAATTCTAATATTTTTAATGACCTAAAAATATGAAATATGCATTAAATAGTTTTTAATTGGTATGGAAATACTTTTAAACCTCTATCCGTCATTGCATGCGCATGCGCATTCCAATGAAACTTTGCGAGAGCATTTTTTATGAACGTGCAATCATTTTGCACCAAATTAATAATTACAATTTAACCCCGTGTGAACGCAATCTAGAAAATTACATTCTAATTACATTTTTTATTTGATCTTTCCACAAATAAGAGATTGTGTGATTGAAATCAATTTTCATTCAATAAATAAACTTAGATTAGCTGTTCTAGAGAACCCCCAAACTGATTTCATTATTTTCAATTTGGACGCACTTTATGATTGTTTAAATGGAACGCGTCCATTTCAATTTGAGATCGCGTCATTATTACGACAACTCCGCAAGAGTGCAATATAAAAATTAAAGTGAAGGTTATTGTTTCGTATGTTGAAATTTAAATAAAAACGGTAGTGTTCCGCATGGTGCGCTAGCCGATACGAACACAGCTGCGAGGGTTTTAGTATATTTTTTAGTTTATTTAATGTAACGGTGATATAAGATCATTTGTCTTGCTATTTTCCCGATTTTAAGGTTACTGAACTGTGTTTTAAACAAATGGTAAGATCATAAACGTCACGGCTGGTTTGTTTACAGCTTAACAGCTGAAATGATAGTCTTTTACGGAAGTTACACTAACGACTTTTCGTGGGAACGTCGCCATGTAATTATTGTATCTAAAGAAGTCCTGCTAAGTGACTAGGAATATGTGTGTTGGTTGGATATTTTACTTTTTGGATCTCTAATGATGACTGTTCCAAACCAAGTTTCCCATGGCTATTCTCTGAATTGGTTTGCTTTTTAAGTCTTTTGATTTATTCAAGTTACGATAACATTTCCCAATGGTTTTCTTATCATAAGTTATGAAACAATTTTAAATGGTTGGGCCTTTAATTGTAAAAGTTCCAGCCTTGAAGCAAAACGATAACATTTGTGGGTTAGAGTCGGCGGCCTTAAAACCACACAGCCACACTTAACGTGGGAATAGCACTTAATTAACTGTACTTTACCTTCACAGTTTCAACATTACATTCCAGTGAAAGTGAAGCGAGAATTCCATCATTATGTAAATCTGTGTTCCACGCCATTGTTGTCGCCAAAGAAAGGAAGGGCGTGAAGATATATGATGTATTGCTGGGTTATTCGGTCAATACGTTTGTCCAGAACTGTTTATGAATCAAACGACGTCAACACATTAGTTATTCCGACTGATATCTCAGATTTCAATGAGAAAAGGACAATCGGACCACTCGAGACGTGGTCGGATTAGACGTCTCGATTCGTTGTACATTTAAATGAATTTTTACATTGTTATTCTTATACATTTAATATTCTATTGTAAATCTTGCGCTGAAATAGAATAGAATAAACAGTATTGTGGAAAGGCGTTAGCACTTTGAATAACAAACTCGATTTTAAGATAGATACAGAGAAGTGCGTATTTAAGAGAACAATGTGAGAAATTCTAGCCTAAGCAAACGACGTCAAACGGTCAGGTCCTATAACAAGTAAAACTAATTCTTAAGTACTCTGCAAACAAATGCTCAATATATCGACAAGCCCTTGAATTTCAAAATGTTGATCTAAGCTATTTGCTTTTGAACCTACTAGGCAGGCGTGCTCATGAATAGACAACGACTTCACTAATGCGTAGGACGATAGAAAAATAAGTATAAAAGTTTATACCGTACCTACAATAAAATGTCCTAACTTAAATCTTTCAAGTTTTCGTGGCGGGTTTTTTTACAAAAGGGGTCATACAGACCCTCTTTGTTGACACCAATGGTAAAGGACCACGTGTGAACTTTAACTCCGACTCGCCGTTCTCAATCTAACACTTCATTCTTCACGACAGTTCAACTGTCACAAATTACATCAATCAAAAAGATTCTTACCGTAGAATGATGGATATCACTCGTTGAATGGGAATTTATGTTAATGCCAAATTGAAATGTTAATTTCTAGCTGTTATTGAGTGGAGTACAACTGAATAAATATAAATACAATGGTCATTACGAATTTTTACTGGTCGGTGATCTCTTACTGGAAAGCATACCAATCTGTACGTCGATATTTCAATAATAACAAAAAGACCTGAATAGCATCTGAATTTTTGTCCTAAATTGCAAAAGTGTTTTTGCCTGACAGCATGAAGAAAGGCATAATTGTAAACAAAGACATGTTCCTCAAATAATCAATTTTAGAGAATTCGTAATGTTTATGAATCGTCATAAGAGTAGGTATTTCTGAGTACTAGGACGGGGCATTGTAAAAAAATGTGATTTTTGTAATTTTAATTCAAATCACATTTAATTTTATGACACATTGATATACTAAAATATCAAAATTCTAAATTTCCAAAAGGCTAACAAACCCTTTGACCCGTCCATTCAAACCTGACATCTTTTCTTACTGCCTTTGATTGATAATAATATTGTAACTACAGACGTGACCAGAGCGGACTTAAAAATCTCCCACTCAAAAATGGGGTTGAAAAAAGATTAAGTCCTTTTGAAAGAACGCAGCGATTGAAAGAAGCCACGACAATAAAAATAGTGTATTGTTAAGTAAAAATTAATATTTCATATCATAGTAGATAAGAAATGGTCATATAGAGTTACAATCTGAATTTTAGATTTGTTTGTATTTTATGCATTTCGTGCGTGAATCAAATTGTATAATGAAGCTAATTGTGTGTGAACTACGTTTAAAATGAAGAGTGAACAATATTATGATAATTAGGCGTAGAATTGAACTTCGGAGGGGTTTTATGATTGACTTATTGAGTCTAACTTTGGGTCTTACAACGAATTCTTAGACGAATTTGACTTTTCGTTAATGTGTACATCTATACATATAAATAAAATTGAAATGTCTGTCTGTAATTTCGAAGTAAAGGCTTTTTGTTAAGCTTATATGGTCATTTGCACGTAAGCATAACAACAAATACGTTTTTTTTATTCTGGCTGGGCTAATCTTCGGCTGAACCGATTTTGACGGGACTCATTGGACTTTTGAGAGAGTAATCTAGGCTACTTTTTATTCCGGAAAAATGCAAAATTTAACACAGCTGATGTCACGAGGCACAGCTAGTAAAAACTAAAATTACAGTCTGTTGAGAGTTGATCTCATCGGTCGAATTTTGGCAATAATTTGAAATAACACGTGTTATATAAAAAAATGTAATATATTATTATACATAACTAGTCGTACAAATGCGTAACAAACTGCGAATGTTCCGTTAACTAGAGGCCCTACAGGGTAACTAACGACGGCCTTCTGCCTTATGTGTATGTGTAACAGGATTTAACATTGACCCTGACCAGTAGGCCCTATCAATTGAACGTTGCTATGTTGTCTTTATGTGAATTGACAGTAACTACCACTTACGCTGCTGACAATAACTACGTCTCGTTTAAAAGCACTGTTACAACTACAATTTATTAATATTTAAAAAATAAGAGCTATAAAAATCTGACCTCGTAAAGAAATCTTAAACAATGTAAAAAATTTTAAATACTTTAACTTTAACTACTTATATGTATTTTTAATTTTTGTTAAATTTAACAGAAACAAGTAGCGTAATGTTTATCATAATCAAAGGTCTTTGGCGCATATACATTGTAGCGAAGGAGCTAGGAATATAGCAAAGGTTAGACTTGGTACAAATTACAGACTGTACTGTTTATTACCGTTTATTACTGTACTGTACTATTTTAATCAAAATTAAATTTTGTACAGGAATAATATAATAATAACACTTAGTATGTACACATTGTAGTGTAAACAGCCAATATATTTATACATCCACTTAAAGTTATTTATCATAGATAATATTACTTAATTTTTTCAAAATACAATATTTATCTTTTTGAAAGCTTTTGTCAGCTTTTATTGTTCTAAAAAGCTATTTAACTAAATATATTCTATGTAGGATTCTTTACTAGGAGTTTTTAGTTAAAATTCGCGTGTAACTGCGACTATTTCCGCAAGTGTCTTCGAAGCGGCGCCTGCGCAAAGGGGTCGTCGAACCGACGCCAAGCGGTGTTATTGAACGTACCACAACAACAACACACACCCGCAACAACCTAGCAACTTAGTGTCGATGTGTTGCATAGTTATTAAGTGACTGATGAACTTGCGTCAACAAGCCCCCTACAAAACACGCGACGCAAACAGCGATAAAAAACGCTCTGAAAAACACTTAAAAACAGTCAACTATGAAACGACTAAGTTATAGAACAATGAGTCTAGTAATAAAGTTTGTTTTTATGGTATTAGTGATGAATGATGATTGTTGATCATGATCCTAATAGTTTATTTTGCGTAAACGTAAACAAAAAACGTATGTAAATTCATCACCATTCACGACTTTTCTCCCTTTGTTAGCGTTTATGAAGGATCATATTGTATCGTAACTTTTTTTTGTATCTAGTTAAGTGACATTACGTACAATGTATCAGATACACTCTACTGTATTGTGATCAATCACATTTACGCAATTACGTCCCAGTATTACTTCGTATTACAACACAATAGAAATGCGAGGCAGCCGCGCCGTGCGAGCGATGCCTTAGCCGCGGTAGCTCAAATTAACGGTACCGTGACAAACAACTCGTGAAGCCTTATTTTGTCAGTGCGCGTACACATTTGGATGAAAGATGAGCAAATTCGCGAATTGTAAATCTCTCACAGAGTATGTTTTTGAATAAATTCTGGTTTTGTATCATGGAGTTCTTTACTTTTATTGAACTATTATGCAAATTTAGTTTTAGTGGTATATATCCTTCCTACTAATATTATAAATGTGAAAGTTTGTGAGGATGGATAGTTGTTTGTTACTCTGTCACGCAATAACTACTGAACGGATATTGATGAAATTTTACAATTATATAGCTTATACATCAGAATAATACATAGGGTATAATTTATACGCGAACGAAGTCGCGGGCAAAAACTAATAGTTACATATATAACGTGGCCAGGGGAGTTATTCACTAACGTCGGAAACTTTCCGTGGCGGAAAGGCCGATCGTCGAAAAGCATAAATTAAATCGGAAGGCTTGGATTTGTGAATATATATAATATGATATATATATAATATAAATATAATACGATTTGGGATTTGTAAATCGCGTATAGGCAAAATCATCGAAAAGTTTTCTGTCGGATACGGAAAGTTGAATTTCCGACGTTTGTGAATAAGCCCGTAGATCTTAGAATTTATCACTTCATGATGTGGCCGACCATTTAATGAAATGGTTGTATTTCATGATATGGAAAATAGCCACTGCTCACATCATGATATGGTCTGGCCAGTCGATGTAGATCTGGCCACTATATATATATATATACTATATGTATATATATAATATACACTGTATAAATGAAATGCAAAAAATAATTCTAAGAATATTGATTCTTAGAATCGATCACAGTATTATCTGATATACTTACTCTAAATTAATAATTAATTGGAATGAAAATTTATTTATTACTACTGTTTTTGAAAATATATGAAATAAAATAAGATATGCTTTTAAATACGTATTAAAAACGTAATAAATTCAGAAAAACTACTTCAATTCGTATTAAATCATTTCTTGAATTCTTTTTATTAGATCTCTAAAAACTAGATAAATTGATAATTTAGAATAATATTTCCCATTCAGTATCAAAAGTAAACAATGACGCTATCGAAGTTCATGATACAGTGTATTTATAGATATCCAAAATTTTTTTGTCATACAAATAAATCCTTTAAAATATCATACAATTTTTGGAGTGGTACTTAAAAAGGTGATAATACTAATGTATAATGTTATCAAAATGCGAGCGACCACGTCTCTATTAAGGCCGGAAATTTAACATAGCAATTTAGAACGCTATATCCTCAAAACAACGTAGGCGTACGAGGTAGTTGAACCTTATTTAACTTGCATTAAGTTTTACTAATTGCCAGTTCTTATGCGTGTAGATAATTGTGCGTATTGCAACAACTAATACTTACATAGTTCCAATCAGTATGTGATTATTACATTAATACACTTTGTGGAACACATTCATGACGTTTGCACAACTGGACGCGCAGCTGGTCTCTCAAACTGATAACTTCAATTTATTTTGCTGAAATTATGAATAATTAGGTACTTGTTATACGTATAAATATATATCTTCAAAAATATTTACGCAAAATATATTTGCACAGCTAATAAAACATTACACGTGTATTGTATTTATTTGATTTATAACCCATACAATAATAATTTTCTTGAAATATTGGTACGTGGATTTTATTTTAAAAACGCGTATTTTAAAGTTAACTACAGAGAAATATTCTAGCCGCAAACAACCTCACGAAAATGGACAACACTACTACAATTGAAGAGTTTACAAACAAACATGAGTTCGTCGCACTCAATTCGGTTGGTGGTGAGCGAGATAGACTTATTATTATGCCGTGTAAGCTCAATTTACGTAGCAAAAGAAGCGGTTCGATTGGGGTTATTCAACTTCTTTCAGATTCGTTGAGAAAATTGCTTCAGCGCAATTTTCTTTGGTAATTTCGAGGTAACAATAGCTTTTTTAACGGAACTCTTTTTGAGTTTTGTTTTTTTATTTCAGTGGTTCTTTTGTTAGAGAGAAACTTGAATTTTGAATGCATCTCAAACTGCAAAGACACATTTCTTTCTATTTAAATATTATAATATATAAAATTAACCTAAATGACTCACGAGCTGATTCATCATTGTCGAAAACCTTGCACCTATATTAGTACGAGAACTCGGTTATTATTCATATAGTAACTAGTGACGTAAGCATTCCACTTATAAAATCACATCCACTTATAAAATATTTCTCTACTCTCGATCCTTGAGGTCATGAAAGAATTATTTAACAATTTTGAAACTGCATTCAATATGGCTAACAATAACAAGATTCACTGGTTTTTAAACATGTTTAATACCTAACTAATTTGCAAATATTTTTAGTAATTTATATTATCTGTGTACAAATGTTTTAGTTCCAACAAGCGACATTGTGTATTATTTATGAAAGTCTATACAGTCCCTTCTAGCCTGTCTAACAAAGTTAAATGAGTATTCTAATGCGAGGGAGTTACGATGTACAAATTATAATACTTTCAATGTCAACATACAAATTATGCATACCTACAATTAAATACGTACCGTACCACCTATCACTTGAAGTTCACGTAACAAAACCCTTCGAAGCCCGGTATCTAACGCAATAATTGTTCTTAAGAATTACTCTTTACTCCTCTACAATTATGTTTACATACATAATTGTAGTATGTATAACTTGGTTTATAAATTGCTTTAAAATTAAGATAATATCCATTATAATAGCTATGTAGATTTTCAAAACGTAATAATTCAGGTTTCATAGCTAATAATAGTGTTGTTGTTGATTCCACAGATATTCCAACGCTAGTTTTTCTTAAGCAACGCATCGTGCGCCTTAATTTTTTCCAATGAAATTTAAACTTTATAGTCTTTGTTTTGAAACGAATTTACTAGAACTATACTTTGCGGTCAACAACTTCGAGCACGATTGACGAGTCACATTTAACTGTATCATTTTACGTTTTATGCAAGTACCTACCTAATGTTCATAGAAATTGCTAACATGACTACATTAAAATATTGATATGTAAAATTGATATATATATATATATGTCATAATCTGTATGTGAAATACAATTTGTAAGTTACAAGTCAACTTTAGTCAGCCCACGCCTTTAGTGTGGAGGCGAGAATTAGAAATCTACCAATCAATGTTTATCGCTTTTAGCTCGACATTGCAGAGAAATTGTACATACCTAGGCAATTATTTTAATGAGCGGTTATTTTACTAGACAGATAAGTATGTGGACATATCCTAAACATGTGTAGCGCTGCGAAAAGTGATCGCAACGTTGAAATTATTCTTTTTGTATTTATTACGTTACATAAAAGGTTTCTTTCGTTTACTCATTTTTTTTTAAATTACGATTAAATAATATTAGTTCCTGACTAACGAATACATCAGATGTGCGGCATCGTAGATCGTAATAATAAATTGGTATATTATAACATATATACACCTAAATAATAGATACACGTGTTCATAAAAGATACATTATAACACAATTCCAGCAATAACGTTGTTACATCTTTTATTTTATTCTTTTATTTCCAGGTAAGGCACAAATTCAAGGAGTAATTTTCTTCCTTTTCTTCTACGTAAGTAAAAAATAAATCATTCCCCTAGATAAGTTCATGCTGTCTTAATATGAGAAAGTGTAATTTGACCAATCTAAATAACTATAATATATCCTCCCAAATTATTATTCATGCCCTATTACCATAATTTCTTCAATTTCGTTCTATTTCATGCATTCCTAAGTCACTCTTAAAAGTGGTCATTACGATCTGACCATTATACGTGTACCTCCAAAGAATATTGAGAAACTCAAGTTTTCTAAAAAAAATGTTTTGTTTGAATGGGTTTTGGGTCTATATTTACCGTAGCGAAACCTTTGTTCTACTGAATAGCTACTAAGTAGTATGCTGCAGTTTACATAACCTGTTCATAATGTAACTTATGTTTAATAAACACATTATGGCAGCTTCTATTTTTGTCTTGGGATCAGTTAGCGAGTTTTTGTTTTGGCTGTTTAAATATCAAACACGAGAGTGTGTGAAAAGTGGATGCGTGAGGAAACTATTAAGGAGTTTTTGGGGGTCAAAACAAGAGTACGATCTACAAAATATAGATCGAGGCGCATTAGTCGAGCTTAGCTATGAGTTTTATCAATAAACAGGTTAATATTAAATATTTAAAAATAAATAGTATTTAATTTTATGGGCACAAAAATTAATGCTGTTATACGAATAATTTCCAAAAAAACCACTTAATATTTAACATTTTATCAATAACTAGCGACCCGCCCCGGCTTCGTACGGGTAGCATTTTTTTTTTAAACAAAATACAGCCCAGCCCATGTTACTCGCTGATAATGTAGCTTGCAATAGGTAAAAGAATTTTTGAAATGGGTTGAGTAGTTTTTGAGTTTATACATTACAAACAAACAATCAAATTTTTTCTCTTTGTAATATTAGTATAAATATAGAATTTAATATGTACAGTCTCGCGCGTTAAATATTTTTTATATCCTCGTGTCGAGACGTGGATTAGTATATTCCAGTGTTCTCTCAGATAAACGGTTCAAGGGGTATCTAAATTCCCAGCCAAGTGGGTTACTATCACTATGAAGGGCCTTCATATATTTTTTTGTTCTACTAACCCCATTTAGAAAATCTGGAGGACATTGATAAGGAAGTATGTTTACAATCGGGCTAAGTATTCTATTCCAAAGATTTCACTTTCGGATTCATTCCAATACAGTACAAAAAAATTTCTACGGCCCTTTCGTGTTCGATAAACTAAAATCGAAGCGTAAAAGCAATTAGGCCATGCTGTTACTTTTTCACCAAAATCCAAAGTAAAAACACGCACACGCGTATTGTGCTTCAGTAAAAAACAGAGCGGTTCAACCTGGACCTATCACAATTGTATAACTTCTTTCAGATATTGAAGTTATGTTGATATTGCTATTTTTAAAGGACTCGAAGTACATACTGTAAATGAGAGCGCTAGGAAACTAGAGAATCCTTCATATGATTTTCCATCTCTACGAACACTACGAACCATGCTTACCTCCTCCATCTTCATAATTAAGATGATTGGTGAGATGCAATTGGAGATTAAACCATACTTTTTTTACATTGTCTCACTTCTTTGAAGTGGATCAATTACCAGTATCTTATTGTACCAGTAAAGGTCTCGCCAACGCAATGTGTTCTTAGAATCCTTACAAGGGACTATTAACTTCTAAAGTGTCAGGTCCTATTTCCACTCCGGTGACAGAAAGAGATAAGAAATAGCGTCGTCTCCCTCGTTTACTATTTAGGGCGCTCGTAAAATGATTTTGGATACGAACAAAAAATTGTTTTGGTTTTTTCAAGATGGAATCGAAGCCGATATAAAAACTACACTTGTTCTTATTGGAGATTTTGTACTATGTCATAAATAAACTACTATCCAACGCGTAGTTTTTGTTGGTGTGAAATTCAAATATGTTTATCCAACGGTCATTTAGTCGAATACAACGGTTCGGGATAAAACGGTGTCGAATTACGTATATGCAACGTGAACATCGGTGCGTGGTAACGCAATAGTGCGTGCGTTGCGTTTCAATTTTTTCTTATCTAAATGCACTAACTAGGTCAAACCTAATCTAATAAAGTTTCGCAAGGTGGTAGAAGACTTTGGATCTAATGTTTTTTATTTTGTATGGAAAAAAATAGTAATTCGATCGTATAACTTAGACTCATCTATTTACAAGATTAAATATTGTCTTTTAATTGGTCAGAAACTGTTGGTGCATCTATCCAGGGGAAGCTGCATGGCCACTAGATACAATCTCGTCAGAGATGCATCGGTCAATGACCGTGCGAGTAAGGCAACGCTATATGAACGAACGTGACGGATAAGATGCGCGTACGCACAGAAAAGGAATGAAAATGATTGTGTTATTATTGTTTGTTACCCATACAGTGTGCGTGCGTACGAGTCCTAGCGCGTGGGTGTGTGTGTCTAACCCTGATGCGTTTTGTTATTGTGTAGTTTCTAAGCAACATACGCGTTTTGATGCATACAGAATGTCAAATAAGGGCTCGCATTTATTTTCTTTGTGGAACACATTCATGTCAATCAACATTCATAAAAGCTTTAAATATGGTAGTTAAGGTCAAAATCTTTAGAAACCATAATGCGTTTCAGAATGCGCTTAAGAGGATTTACTATTATACTGAATTGGTACAGCAATGTTCGTCAGTTATTCGATTTCCCAGCGTAAAGGCACGATCCTAAAGATTCATCACCACGAAATCTAAAAAATGGTTGTTCTATTACTGACCTTTACGAATATAAATTAAAAAAAAAACAAGTTTGTCATGTCACCTGTCATTAGCAAACGTCACTGTTCCCGCCAAACGCGATCTGCGAGTTTGATTCCCATGTTACTGGCAGCAAAGCAAGTTACTCTCGCTTCGGTAACTTCTAATGATTATGCATCAACGGTACCTGCAGTTTGCAATCCACGAGCTCGAGCAACGGACAATACGCATTCAGCCTTTCAAATTTAAATTTACAAAAAAGTTCACAATCACATAAAAAGCACTGTTTATTGCTCAAAATACACAAATAGAACGCTATCCCATAGGGTGAGACTGTTGTATTGTCTCCCTAAGTTGTTCTATTTGAATAGTTACGGGACAAAGGTGGTGACATGTCTTAGGAGAGAAAATAGGGCGCCTTAGTTCAACGCTTAGGTTATGTTAATGAGATTTAATTGAGTTTATAATGGTCAGTATGATGAATATCATTGTAGGGTTATGCGATAGCCTATTAGAGGCGCTTTTATTATGATGACTTAGCGTTTTGAACTATTTACCTATTTTAGTAGCTATAATGCTATTTGTTGAACTATTATATCTATTATGTTTGCAAAATAATATTTAGGGCAAATTCAGCAAATTGTGTTTTTAAAGCATATGAATAGCGATTTCATATTTTGATGCAAATAAAACACACTTGCTTCGTTTTAATTTTTGAAGTTACATTAAAAACATCCGAGTTAATATCGATGTTTTAATTCAAAAGGACAAAAGTCATTGTAATTCAGCGCAAGTGCAATGCGGGCTAAGCTGAATATCCTAACGGCGCTCATATTATTTAGTCTTCTTTAAACATGAACTGTTTCAAACCCTTTTGTTTGTTGCTACATATGTACCCCAAGGTAGGAAGCTGTGCGGTAGGTCTAAACTAAACACGGTAAACATTACGCACGTGCGTAACGTCTCGTTAGCGTTAACGCCGACAAAAGATACGTTAGGACGAACTAATAGGGCAATGAATATGTACATATGAGGAAAGTCGGTCAGAAGACAACGTTGAAATGAAATTTACTATGAACTACTCTGTACTTTACTATACTTATACTTATTTGCAGTACACTTACATACTATACTTACTACAGCTGAATTTCTTGTCGGTTTTTCTCAATGTGTAGGTTTTCTTTTCGAACCAAAAGAAGATAGATTTGACTTTCAAAAACACCTTGCAATTGGGTTTACTTAAATAATTTGATTTGACTCTGACATTTAAGGACATGACGACAGACAATTTAAAAAATTAAGAACTTATAATAATAAAAACCAATAACCTTACAGATTAACGACCCTAATTTGATCACTAACTGCTCTTTTAGGAGATACTCTTAAGAGGTGTGAAGTCACACATAAACCGAAGGTGATAAATATAATAGACTCGATACAAAAGTAAACAACATTTCCTCTGTTTTTAGTAGTTTGAATCGCTTAAAAGCTAAAGCATTATAAACAGAAAATGATTGGCGTAGACAGCCTGTCTGCCCGCAATTACAAGACCACGAGTTTATCATGCTGATAGTACTATCATAATACAACAATACGCAAGCGCAGAGTTTTGCAATAGATTGTGTCCGTGCCCGTAATTGGGGCAAAGGGTCAAAGACCAGACCCTTTTGTTGATGCCCTTGCGTAAGGTAATAATACGAACAATGCAAGACCAAGTAATGTTTCACATTCGACTTTGCGATCGATTTAAAAATGTAATAAAGAGAACAAAGCGTTTTTGTCCAAAGATAAGATTTGACTAAATAAATATTGTACGTACGTTGATAATCTCTTTATCTATGTCACTCATATTGACACAGATGTAGCTGGAAATCTTTCTAGAGCACACATAACGTCATAGGCAATTTAATTTAGACTTTATGTCTTGTTGTTAAATACTTTTTTCGAGATGTGTTCAAAAATATTTTTAGCAAAAAAATTGATTTGCATTTGTGTTTGTTGTCAACACTTGTGCGGAATAAGGTTGCATTGTTTCCATAGCTGTGTAATGTTTTGATTCCAATTTAAGTTATGATAACTTCTGTTTACTGGATTATGTAAATATGTTTAGGTACTTATTAATTTTTTCAAAAATCTTTCGTCTGTTCCAAATGTTGCCAGTCTAGTATGATATTACTTCTATCGATTTTGTCGATTTATGTAACTACGCTAAACTTTGTTTATTGTGTGCAAATTTCATCTCAAAAATGAAAGTGAAAAGAAGTTGGGCCATACTGCACCATCTAATAAACCATCTTCATTGTCGACTGTAGTTGAGCTAGAGTTGACCATAAAAATAAAATAATATTTGCTGCGACGACAATGAGATCATGAGAAATCAGTAGAATTATTTCAAAATTTCGGTCAATGCTTTGGATTTTTGAATAACGTAGACTTTCATAAGGATATCACACGCAAGGTGTTGTTTCAGCGACTAACTTCAACCACCGAATTAACATTAAAGGAATCATTATTAAAGTATAAGTACGTAATTGTCTATCTATCTAATTGTAACCCCATTACTAGTCGTATAATGCTTCTGTTGTTCTGCTAAATAAAGTAAACACAAAACAATATGCGAGATAAAATTTATTTTACAGATTAATTATCTACAAACAAATACGAAGAACTGATAAATTCTAAAACTTTGGATGGCGGTTTGCAATAAACTCTTCTCCAAGTGTGTGTAAAAATGTAATCCATTTTAGAATTTCTTACTTTCCTTCTCCTCTCCTCTCAGTTTCGAAGACCCCAAATTAATGGCATACATCCGAGGTAAAATCATTTCCCACACTGTAATTGCTATTCATTATTTTGACTATTCTAATTAATAGAACGCAGCCCACCCCCCGGCCGTTGTTCTCTGAAGGACTTTTTTGACCATTTAATTTGTGAGAACCCCAGCCCCAGACACGGTACGTTGGCCCTTACTTGTTTTATTGCACCAGACATTCAATTTGTTTGTCAAGCTTCCTGAGATTTGTCGGTTAACGATGGAATCATGGAGCTATTATCGGATAATATGTATTATGTTATCACTTATCAGTCATTTTAGTGATAATTTATTTTTAAACTGAATATATTTCACTATAACATAGCTGTCTGTTTACTAAAATAATATTACTTTAAAATGTATTATTATTTTTATTTTTTATTTTTTCTGACTACCCCGTTATGGATACAGCGTTGAAGATATGTATTTATTTTTAACCAAATGCATGTATAAAAACGCCAAAAACTATAACTGTGTTCTAATGTTTATTTTTAAATCATACAAATTAAAGCGATAAGAAACTATTTTTGTTAGAGCTTAGAAATAATCTCACGATATATTACTTTTTTTGAAGCGGATTAATTTGTGTTTTAAATTTTTCAGCTTAGTAAAATATACTAGAAATATTTTATAATACGTCTATAGAACCAATTCTGTACTGTTACTTTAGGTACCTACCTAAATTACAACTTAATCAATTTAACTGTGCTTTTGCTTTTGTAACTCGTATATACGCATATCTAGGTTCAATCTAAGTAATTACCTCAGTTTATCGTTATTGATTACAACTTAACTCTGAATATACACCACAATAAAATTACTGGGTACACAGTACATGTTGCTATGCGATTTATTTTCACACATTTATTCCATTTGCACAAGAATCTTTGTCTTAACTCAGTAGGTGATTAAAAGCTGTTGGAACAAAAGATAAAATTCGTTATTTTGTACTCATTTTTATGCAAATAGGGTAACAATAATTAAATGTTTTCAACCCTCTAATTATAGTTAACCTGTTAGCATTAATCGACGCGTGATAATTTCTTTATATGTTTATTCAACGTAAAATGTTTTGATTATTATAAACGTTGTGTTCATTGCGTATTCAATGTGTTAATGTATGCTGGAGTAGTGAAAAAGATCGTTATTTAGATCTGCATGCGATCTGCTGTGAGAATTTTGGCTCTTTGTTTTTTTACTTTTAAACACGATGTATCGTAAAAATCCTAACCTATATTTGTGGTTATATTTTAATGGTTAATATTCTGATGACGGACATACATATATTGTGAAGAATAATTGAGCAACAGACTTTATTGACTTTAACTGACAGACAGTCTGCCCCTTACTATACGAAGCGAGTTAAATAAAATAAAATAAAAATTTGATGTGTGGGCTTTCTAACGAAATAGCGGCCGATAATAAATGTGTCGTCTGTACATATGAGTCAGCTTATCTTATTTTCCTCACCTCGGATTCAACGTCTGGAGTAATGTATAAAGTCTATGGTAATATGTATACCGACATATTATAGTATTTGCGTAGGTACTTCTAAGTTAAAAGTAATAAGGGAAAAAACTCTTTAAATTAAATAAAAGGAATGCATTTAAAAGCACATAATTGGTGGAAAAAAGATTAAAATACTGTTTGTCATTTTACATGTATAATGTAATGATTAAAATGTTACCACTCATTTAAAATATACTAACATTAAACAATATAATGACGCTATAAAATTATTGTAAAAAATGCATGTAAAATAATGTTAGTACTATTAAAATAAGTTCAACTCAAATAACTTTTTCCAATACAATTTCTGCTGTCATCCTAGCAATGACTTCTGCCCGTTTATAACTTTAGTTAAACAAAAATTATTGTTAAAACTGTAAAGATGCAATAGTTATTGGCTAAAAATAATAGTTTGTTTGTGGAAACTATTAATTTTATATGGCATATTGTTATTAAAAAAATAGTAAATTTGTAGAGAACTATTAATTTTAAATATAAGTTGTAAGTAGTTTTAATAGTAATTTTTTTAAATTATTTTCTAAAATCTACAAATTATGAAATCAAAATTATTGTATACATTATTTTTCACTGCACACTTTTTTTGACGTCAATTATGAAAGCGTATATTTTTCATTAATTAAATAAAAAGTAACTAAAATGAGACCTCCTTGTCGTCGTACCTACTTATATAAATCTCTACTATAACATTTACACAATTATAATAATGTATTTATAATATATACGAAAACAGATTACAGAGTGACCCTCCGCACTAGGCTCAGCCTGTATCGTAGGTTTCTGTATACGTTAATCAGTTTGATTTGTGCCTCAGTTGTCTCAGTAATTGATTCTTACTCCTTTCACTAATTTTCATTTTGTTGCTCATTTATTATATTGTCCTACATAAAAAGGTAGATACGGTACGCTAGAACAATGTGCACTCTAAAAATGGACAAGGTACACACACAAAGGCTTTCACTTCTCGCAGTGTTACTCCAGTATGTAGTGTATTATATTTACCCTCTGATTGTTTCGACTGGGCTCGACGCCGCCGCTTTCCATATTGAGACTTTTCCCCTCAATTTAAGAGATCCAGTCACCAGACGCTCATGCTGTATCTTCCTTTTTCTTTATATTCAATTATTTTTCTTATAAAAATTACAACGTTAAATCATTCATTTAAACATCTGAAAGACTTTTATTCAGGCTTTTTTTTATTCTTATCTACTTGTTTCAATGCATACTTATCATCACTTATCAGTGAATAGCTTCCTACGAGGTGTAGTGCGGTAGTCATCGCAGACTAAAACTTATCAGAAAAACATATTGTCGGTAGTTTTTATTTTCCCAAAAATTATTCAGTATTATCAATTCATTGTCATTCAGCTACTTATATTTATTATATATATCACTTTATCTTTGAAAGTATAAAATCATAATACGATTTTAGATTTTTTTTAATTTCATTGTTAACGAACGGAGTCACTTTCGTGAGGTCCGATCAGTATTGTAACAGCATGAATCAATTAAAATATGTTCCACATATATTTGCATAGATGCACTCGCGAAACTGGTCAGATCAGTTTATTTCCCACGAGCCGTGACAATAATTTGATTAATATCTACAGTCTACGTGTCAGCGAGAGTAAACGTAGTTCGCATTCGATTACGTGTTATAAAAACAAAAACTATCAGTATTATACCAAGTATGAAGATTTATATTCTAAACGTAAGTAATAACTACGTGCTTAAATTTATAAAATATCAACTGTTGACAACAACATTACTACAACCTGTTTTGTACGCAGTAAACCTTAACGCACAAAATTTTGTTATAAAATATAACCGATGAATTTGTCAACCCGTACTTACTCGCCTCTCATTTCCTTTCTCAAGACCTTCGTAACCCATATTCATAGTAATTATATACAATCCGTCAATGCTTGACCAATCGTTTTTATGACGTCAACCCGACCGGTCAGTCTTAGTGCATTATTATACATTTTTATTGCGTATAGAGTTAACCCTTTCAATGTTTTACTTTCACACGTTTTAAAATGTGGAATTTGTCGAAATCAAAATGAACTGGCCGCTTGGCCGCTCGTAAAACCTCGTTAATAAAAATTTACGTATCTTACCAGCCCTGCATAATAATGTCGTAAAAATAATATTTATGTCAAAATTCATTTTGTGGTGTGAGCCCTTTGAGCGCTGTAGTAACGATTTCCAACTCTTTCACGTACTTTATTGACTGTTTAAAATTTATGATTTATTTTATAGTCGTGAAATTTTGAATGCAGAACCACCATATCTAGTCTGAAACTGTTACAAATCTATGCATTAAAATTAGTGTGAGTAGGTAATAAGAAATAACTAACATATAGACTGTAACTATAAAAAACTAATTAAAAAAAATTGCGTGTTGCCTCTTAATGCGAGTTAGGGAAATAGATCAACCTACCGGTCTGGGTGGTCCGAACGATGCGCGTTCCTCGATACACGATTATATCACTACCGATTAACCTTTTTATACCGCCCAAATGCTTTGTGACCGGCTAACAGTTCAACATTGTTGGCGACAAAGTAAAAAAAAACTGTGACACGTTTGTGCCATATGATTTGTATTATCGTTCGCAAGCTTTTTGCTGCGAAACACTTTAGATAAAGTGTAATCTTTAGCACTTTGCGCTTTCCAAAATGCAATTTCAAGTGTCTATAACAGAAAAGTATCCGTTCCACAGCCACGCCACAGTAGTTTCCAGTTTCTATTCGCAGTGCGTCGCATATTAGAAACTCTAGTAATTGAAGGAAATTGTACTAGTAATCTGAGAGTGTAACATGAGCGCAGTGCTTACAACTCAGTAGGCTGTAGAGAGGGCTAATCCAGGCCATATGCGAACCAGCTTAAGCGCAGCTGTCGGCCCGGACTTCTGTACCGATTCACTGATTATTTATAATTTCCCAAATAAGTAAACTCGTCTGCCAAATGTTGCGCTCATGTTATGGCTTTGAACTTACGGAACTTCTATTCCTTTTATGCAGTTACTAACTTGCGTTTTAATTAAGTGCTCTATGAGTTTTATATCTACTTAGTTCGTCGTTACCTACATTCTTCATTACCTATATATTTATTGTTCATTGTCTACAAGTTTCCATCAACGACTGATGCACTACATGGTGACGAGTAATATGATTCCTTAATTTACTTAACAATGCTCTCGCATTACACTAACAGAAACATCTAAATAGTCCATTTGAAAACGGGATTACACAGAATCTGGACCCTCAAATATGGACGATTTAACACCAAACGCAAATTCGTTATACACGCAGACTTATCTTGAGAAAAAATGCTATATGAACCTGTTATGCATTATATTATCATGCACCAGCTATTGTGTATTATACTCCTCATATTCATGGGTAAACACATACCAGCCTTTGTCCCATTGTTCGCGTAATACTTAGCAGACTCACCCCTCGCGGTAATCTCATCTTTTCTATCTATTGTTCCTTTCGAATAAGAGAGGACCAAGTGGCTTCCACGCTTCTCAGTAGCTCCCAAATTTGGTCCAGAGGTCACCATTTAGAGTGACCTATAGGTCGCATCTCACAAAAGCTTAAATCGTGTTTATCCTTTAAAAACCGATGTTTAGAGCGCTCTTTTGTGATAAGTGGTCCAATATCATCTCGACTAGTTTGTTTTGCATTGTTCTCGACAACGGAGCGTATCTCAGAACAATCAACAGACAATGGAGATATTGTAATTTTACAGCATTTGGCTACCGTTTCAGCCGTTATGTGTCATTATTGAAGGTATTATCGATATCATTGTGTTACAGATTTATAATGTTGTTCGGCTCCTGGGCTTCTGTCCAAAATTTGAATATTAACGTTCATGGGAAACTGTGGGATCATATGCGTGTTTGAAGCAATCTTCCAAAATAGATACCTCAAAACTTTAAACCACAATTTTCAAACTTTATACATATTTCAATAACAATCAGTGTGGTTATCTCGCGTACAATTCGGCTGCTTTTTTCGGAAGCCAGTCATTACGGCGAACGTAATTGAACTCTATGATTTATGGTTATGGTTAACATAAACGATTGCGGTTTTGATTGCATTTGTACAATCCTCTGTATGCAATGGTTGCAGTTGTTTTCTTGCACTGCAATTTTTTTCAGATGGATTTCAATAAGCAATAAATGTTAAAAACGTTTTAGTTTCTTTGCCGCAGATGGTCCCATTAAATGGTTTTAGAATTGTGTATCATTTATCTGATTATTGCCAGATGTGGTGTATGTCGGTAGCGATTTGTAAATGAAGAGCCAT
This sequence comes from Zeuzera pyrina, assembly GCA_907165235.1. Lineage (NCBI taxonomy): Eukaryota > Metazoa > Arthropoda > Insecta > Lepidoptera > Cossidae > Zeuzera > Zeuzera pyrina. The sequence continues at coordinate 5,491,973 of OU015637.1, forward strand.
CGATACTGATAGTTCAAGTGGTTAATAATGGCGGCGTATTTCATCTCACGGCTGCACGTTGCGCGAACGCATCCTCAAGTCTTTGATCTCGCCGCTGTGGGGTGGGCTTTATTAAACATTCATTAAGAATCTTTGTAATACCGTATAGGTATTGTACAGATTGTCAGATAAATAATTTATAATTTTAAAAATCGTACGAACCTGTTCTTTCACTGAACTCTTGAGCATGTTAAAAAAATCGTAATGTATAAACCAATACAGTAGCATCAATCGCGTAATACAAGGGTCTGAAGTATAAAAAAAAAGAAATTTACTCTTGACTCGATAGATCGTAACGTATTACCTAACAACGGCCTGCACCTAGACCAGATAGGTTGGCGTTCTAAGTTGAACGCACCTTGTACCCTGTTCTCTACATCGGGATGCCAGGTTTTTATAGTAATGGTAGATAAGCTTAAACAGTCGCGTAATCATATTTTTTATACTCATTCCCTTTCAAAGTACAAGAAGTTTCGAGAAGAATTATTTTATATTTTTAGCAGAAGAAACGTCTTATTAAAAACAGAGATCAGTCTGCCACAGCGCATCAAGCAGGAGGTCGTGTAAATTTCAAAATGGACGTCGTTCGTTGACCTTCGCCCGGCGCTCCTGCGCAGGATTCCGAGACGTGTTGTCTGATTTTTTATTAAAACAACTGCAAAACTGCAACTTAAAACTTCCAGTAATTAATACTTGTGTTCGCTTTCAGTTAAGACATCTAAAATTTTTTGTTTCTGGTAGCATGTACGAATGTGCAAAGCGGTCACGCTACAGTGCCTGCCTTTTCACTTACTTTCACAATTACGTGTTCTACTCACACACTGTTCTCAGAGGCATATTACAACGCCTTGTATATTATTCTTTTTTTAAAATATTACAATATTATCAAATAAGGAATATTTTTACATACTTACATACGGTTTAACATTGCACTTGACATAGTTAATTCATGGTTATTTCTTGAATAATCGTATATAGGATATTTTATCGGCACTAAATAATCCAACCTTTATCGGTCAAGCTTTCAATCACTCAAGGTTCCTGTCACGTGCACAAATGCAGCTACGCGCCTACATATTTCTATGTCAACATACTGCATGAGGTTGTTGATTCTCAGTCTATTTAATGTTATAAATTTCACGACAAATTACTCGCCCATATGCATCTATTGCACACAATACTAATATTGTAATATTAGTTTCCCACGGATTGAAACCGTGCAATGTCAAAATGTCATCTATTGCACGACTGTTAATTTGAAAAACAAACAACAACTTCTAAAAAGCTTCACAGGGAAACACTAAATCTACAAAAAATCAAAGCAAAAAATGCAGTGTCTAATTTAATGTACAAACCCTAAATTCGTTGCTAAATAAAACCACTAATTTACGACATCCTGTTTAAAGATTTAATCTGTACAAGTAATTGCGGATTACACGCGAGAAACTGTGGTCTAGACCTGTCTGAATAGTCTATTTTGAATATCCTAACATATAATTTATTGCAGATAGTAATTTGAGGTATCTATCAATTTTTTAGTTAGTATTACATTTAACATTTATATTAAATCACAAGCCATTTAATCCACGTTGAACGTAAACTGTGTTCTCTACGTTCAAAATGAAAGTGTTATAATCTCGCATTGAAAATGAAAGCTTGTATAACGGTGGCTATTTAACAAAACATCAACGCTACGATGAGTAAATAGGTTAATTAGTAAAACCTGGAAGCAATGACTAACTGCTATAATGAGATTCCAACAATGGTATTTCCTGTTTTGACACTTCATTGTTACTGCGTAGTGAAAACTGTAATCTATGTATTGATACGTGTGCAATATATGCAATCAATGAATATTTAACTTTGCCTTAAAATATCTATCTATTAAACTTGGGAAGTCCATAAATTTCGGCTTATATAAAAAAAGTTAAAGACGCACCGCAATTTAAATGATATCAGATAATATTTAACAAATGTTAAGGGCGGGATACAATACCACGCTACCTGGGTGCGTGTCACTTATTTGTTTAGGTTGCCATGTCTCAAAACCAGTAGCCGAGAGTCCAAACAACTATACACCCGCTACAGATATATGCAAGTGCCACGCTCGATGTGTTTTTGTAACTTTTTTATCTTCGAAGTCGAGAGCTCAGGGTTGTACACGTCAGAATTTATAACATCGTCAATCAACAATCAGTGATATAACGCAGCACAAAGTCCGACATATCTGCAACAAGCAAGACGGTTTTGACATCGAATTGCCTTTCACTTGGCCTAGATATTTCGAACTGGTTTGTAATCACAATGGAAACGAAACGAGTGGGCATTCTAGTCGCCATTCCTTCAACAATACATTTCCTGTCACGAATGCGCTGTGATAGACGCAGCTGGAGAACATTGCTAGTGTACAGCCCTACGTCGTGAATAAAATAAAAAGGTGTATCGTCGTGCGCTAGCTAGGGCAACCGACCAACCTGTTTGGACGCGGGGCTGGTCGCCCACGCCTCTCAAATCCGCGCCCGATGCCCTCTCCACTCCACTCACTATAATACACGCCACACAAACAGATTAGATGCGTAAGTATAGTGGAGTTAACACGTCGGATCAAGTTTAAACATGTTTGGGGAACTGTCGTACGTCATCGACTTCACTAAAGTTTAAATTGTTGATGTCAAATGAAAAATGATCAAATCATCTGTCTTAAATATATTATAACAAAAATGCCATAAAATCTGATATCCAAAACTGAGTCGTGCGAAAGATTATAATTTCTTTAAGTCTGTTCCAGCACCTACACATCAGTCTTGTTGTAAGTCTTGGTAACAGGTGACGCATTTTGCTTATTCGTAATGTACTATTATTACACTATGAAAGCTTAATTTTCAAAAGGATTTCTTTGAATTCTGTTGACAATAAGTTAAGACTCAAAGCTACATCAATGGCATCATTAATAAATATTTGGACCATTTATACCGTAAATATTTCAAAATTCGAAATATTCTTGCGGTACATTCATTCATTAAACTGTAAATGTAGAGCAATTTTTCCTTCACCAGAAATAAACGATGTGAAGAATATATTCTGTTCTGAAGTAAAAAAACACGTAAACAAAACGTTTATCGTGTCTCTCGTAATGACACGGCACTCGATTATCTATTCATGTAGCGCGGCGTTGTTTCCTGCACTCCTGTACAGCGGCGGCAAGCATCAAAAGACGTGTGGTGACAAACAACCCCCGAGCGGATCGCATTTGACGATGCCACGTAATCGTGGAAGCGTGACTTTAAGAAAAAAATCTAATTTGACGCACCTCGAGAAGGATCTATCCATCCTTCTTGGTTAAATTGTATTTTTTATTCCCCGCCTATCAAAGATTCAAGCAGTGTAAGAAAAACGACGGATGCATCGGACGCGGCCTTCGACGCACGTGTACTGCATTATTGCATGGTTCCTGCACTGTTGTTGCTAACTTGGAAAGTAGTCACGGTTACATTGTTGCGACGTCAGACAATGAAACAATGGCAAGGGCCTGCTTAGCCACATACACTTGAAAATATATGTCTGAATAAGCAAGCTATTTTCAGTGTTTAACAGAGTTCATACTCGGGTTACATTTATCAGCAGTGAAATTGGCACAGACTTGAAACGACGTTGTGTCTAGTCAGTTCAATAAATTAATCATATAAAAGTTAGCAACAAGTAAATTACACTTCGAGGTGTCCGGGCTCTGCGCCCGCGCAGTTATTTGGGTCGACCGAAATAACCGAGCTCTTTGCCGCCTATTAAAATTGTGCTCACAAACAGTGTCGTTGTAAGGTGCTTCGTGAATACAAAACAACTTAGAGAGAGCAACTCTTGAAAGAAATATAGCAAATACAATTCAAAGCTATTATTCAAATACATGGCTAATTTATGCGAAACAATACGAAACATTAGTTTTTGTATGTTACATAACAAGAATGTATTAACGTGTGATATAACAATAGTTCAAATTTAAGTCAAATGAAAACTCCAGTACCACGTCTTCCGGAACTATTAACATGCAGTCCCTATACGACAAATATAATTTATCAATGTTCACTTGTATTACGACGCAATATTAGCCATTACGCGATAAAAGTTAGTAAATTCGTTATGATAAGTGCACGAGTTGTTTGCAACCACGCCACGCGCACGCGCTCCTCCCAAGGCCATTTTGTTTGCGCGTACACCCACATGTTTACGAACTATGCTAACCGAACGATTAGCATGTACACCTTGTCACTAAATCACAACACAACGAGGGCGCACTTCGATACTCGGCATCGTAATACCGACAAGAAAATGGCGCGAAACGCTTCATTGAACGTTTGGCGGGAAAACTCAGTTGCGACTTGCGTAACATCGTGAAAGTATTTTCTCTCGACGTTTACGTGCTTATAGCATGCTGTTGCGGAATTCTATTTTTGGATAGGATATTTAGAAAATCGTTTTGGTATACGTTGACTTCCTTTAAATATTTTTATCTGTATTTTCGACTGCTTTCCATTAGTGTTTCCATTATGTAACAACGAAACTAAAATGATTTTTTTTCTGTTATATGACCGATACCTTTGTTTTATTATGCGCTTAATATACATGTGTTTCGTGGTTTGGCGGGAACTTCTACGCATTTTGGCTTGGACCACTGGTCGACCTTGGTCTCGTGACGTCATTGACATAGTTCCCAACTCCACAAACCGACTGATAGCCGTTTTTTACCATGATTCAGACTATTCTTATTATTGACCGTTTCGTATGCGTCTTGGTTTAATTTAATATGTATCAAGGGTGCCAATAAGGAAAATATCTGTAATTGCAATTTAATCAATTTTTTTGTACTTTAATTTGTAATACTAAATATATTATAAAAGAGTAAAAGTTGGCTACAAACGGAAAAGACCATAATTGTCCAAATTTTGCCAAGATACATAATAATTTATGCCTTCTATCGTTCTAAGAAAAGAGCTCTGATGTTGAATCCCGGCCAAATCAATATGGAAACAATAATTTCTAAATTGGCTTGGATGCTGAGTGTTGCAATTCGGTACTCCTTCATTTCATTGTACTGTATTCATATTAACTACTCTGTTTAAGATCATGCAATGGTTACAAAGGTATTATTATATACTGTTGAACGTCTGTATTTAATTTTAACGAATCAATTATGTTTTCCCGCCAAGACATGCGTATTCATACAGACTTATATAGAATAGCTAATATGTCAGACAGCAACCAATCGTGTCTGACCTTGGTCGCATCGCGTGTTACCATGGCGTTTTTTGTATCTCCTAGTATTTACGCTTCCAACTGCGCCGGCTTCCGTCCGATTTGTTCTTCAAACACCCATCTCGATTTGTATTGTATTACGGCAATTTGTGGTGAAAGCCAAACTAATTGATCGTTGTACCGTAATTGATAATTTGTTGATTTATTGTCAATTACTTGTCTACAGTTCAAACCATTAGACATTATTTATAGGTAAAATAGTGGTTGTAAAGGAACACAAAATACTGCTTTTCAAGAGGAATCGTTTAAATTTGTTACGTAATTATTCGGTCATGATAATGTATGGTTGGAAAAATACATGTACATAATATTGATTATCAAGATGTGTCTGATAGATGTGTGTGCATTTGCTGTGTTTTGATTTGTTTATCCCAATCCCAAATTTTTTTAGAATTTCCCACCTCATGTTTGAAAGCTTAGAGGGGAACACACTTATTAACGTTACTTTGAAACCTCTTATCAAAAAAATCACTTTGAAACACACATTTATGCGCACAAATCTTTTCTTTTTTTTATCCGTCACATGTATGGGGTGCCACCCCTAATTTTTTTTTTTTTTCAAAATTTCACCACCATTATATAGCGGTTCATAGGATACATCTGGCTTCCAAATTTCATCCATATAGCGCCAATAGTTTCCAAATAAAACGGCTGACAGACGCACACGACAAAATTACAAGGTTTCACTTTTTAGCAATTTTGCCACGGAATCCTAAAAAAGTTTTTAGATGTCGTCAACATACAGATTTTTAGGGATCCGTAGTCAAAAATGGAATCTTTTATCTTGTATATAAAAATCAATGTTTGTTTGCTCGTATTTTATGCGCTGCCATACCATTTATCTGATTGCGATTAAATTTGGTATGGAGATTGCTTGAATCCTGAGTAAGGACTAAGGATATAGGCTATATTAAAAATAAAAAACGCGAACGAAGTCGCGGTCATCAACTAATACCCATTTAATGTCTAGGTTAATGCATATCGAACCGTGAACCCTAAGTTAATGTGGGTACCGCCGTTTTGTATTTTAAAACGTAGACGCTGCGTTTACACATCAATATAAAGAGCACTGATATACATAAGATTTACATTGACGACCTCCGTGGCGCAACGGTTTAGCGCGTCGGAAAGTAAAACGGGGGTTGCGGGTTCGATTCCCGTCCCGAGTCTGGGTGTTTATGTATAATATGTATATATTTACAAAAGAAAAGTATATAAGTAGTATATCAGTTGTCTAGTACCCATAACACAAGCGCTATGCAGCTTACTTTGGGACTAGATGGCGCTGTGTGTGAAATGTCTGAGTATTATTATTATTATTATTATATTATTGAACATACGTATATATTACTCACAATTTATTATAAAACTGTAGTTTTTTTCTGGTTTTACCCTAACATACTCTTTGTTGAGTAACCTATTGGTAACCTAACCCTGAGCATGGCGCTCCGTCCTCTCTGACTACCCCGTTAGGAATACAGCGTGGAGATATTTATATACATAACAGAGAACAATCATTTTGATATAACTGTATACATCAGTGCAAATACACATTTATTTTTTTTGCAGCGTAAATACAGCTTGTAACTTCACTAATAATAATAATAAGTAACCATCTGATACCATTTTGTCTATGAATTCATTTATTTTTATTGAACTATTCCAGAAATGAACTGCTAATGTAAGTCCCGCTCCAATAATTCACAGTCAACCATTATTATACAGATTAAACAGTAGTAAAAAGGTCGTAAAACTTTTATAGTTATTAAGAACATATTTTTCCTAAATTAGAAAAGGTCACAAAGGACTCCGCCGCCTCAGGGATTTTAAAGAAAGGATTCGGTGCATTAAGTGCGCTGCGACAACTTTACTGCTGAGGCTTATGGATAAAGTCGTAAAAATGTCGTCTATTGTAAACTTATCTGTACCGTTTGGTACGGACCAGGCATCCGGGTCCTATAACGAGTCTCACACAGTTTTTGATCGTAAAATCCATACAATTCTGTCGCCACGCCCCCTATGTTGATTTTATGAGTTATTTCATGCATTCCAACTGCATATATTAATTCTCCATATGTAATTTTAAGTATTCGTAACTTAGTTGAGATTTAACTAGACAAGTGTGACTTATAGTTCAAATTCAAAGTCTAAAATTATGTTCTAAATCTACAAACCAATTACCTGAATGTCGCCCCAAAATAATTTCCTATGTTGTATTTTAATTATTAGTTAAATTTAACTTCTTATCCGAGTGAGTCTCGTGAGGATTTTTCATGAATAGGCAAACAACGCGCCGATTAAAAAAATTTAAATTTTGGGGAAAGAAAATTACAAATTATAGACACGTGAAATGAAGTTTCTTAAAGTAACACCTGAATCCATACAACTTTTTTTACGAATTCGTACCCAAAATGCCAAAAACCTGAAATAGTTTCGTAATGTCTACGTCTACAGCCACAGCCCTATTTAATACGTTATCTTTACACGTAGGGAGAATTGGACAGAAATGAGAAGCAAAAAATTAAATGAAGTTAAGTTTCTAAAAAGTAATATCTACTTCGACGACGGAACCAAGGGAATACGTGTCCGATATACTCTTAGCCGACTTTTTTTGAAATTGACGTGATGAATTTCGTACCGATAGATATCATACTATATCAATTACCTAATATTGCAGCAATTATAATTTGTATTGTATATGTTAATTATAAAAATTTAAAATTCTTTTACTGTTTGCTAACAGCAGTGTGTTTTTTCTTTCCAGATTTCCTGAAACCTCGCAAGAGGTTAGCCAACAGTGGTAAGAAGTCGCCGGCGCACTCCAAGCACGAGTGCAGCGGAACGCACATCCGCCCGCCCAAGGTGGCGCGGCTTGCGCAAGCGCATTTCAAACGCCCCAGCTAGGCGGCACTCCCCTTCCTCACCCTAAACGCCTCCCCCCCCCACACACATTGAACGCTGAAAAATCGACAATAATACCAATACACGGCAGCTTCTACATAAAAACGAACATATTTACCAAAAATCCCAGTTTCCAATATTTTATTTTATAGGGTTCAAAATGGGTATTTATGAATGGCATTGTGCAAATTTATTTTTTTTATCTCTAACTTATTTGGAATGTCCAAGTCACATTCGTATTGTGGAAACAATTATAATAACGTTAAGTAATTTGTAAGATAGTTTTCAGACATTATGTATAGTGTATAACGTAAATAATTAATATATTTTATTGTCCCGAGTATGACTTCATCACAACACGACCAATAGACAACAAGTGAGCGAGTAAGCAGGCAGGTTGCAAGTTAAATGAGTCTGTCAGTCCGTTTGTACGCATCGAATCAAGCCCGGGCATTGTTTATATCGTGACAATTAATTATAAGTTTGTTATGATCTCTTTTGACAAGTTAATTAAGTTATATTATCTTTAGTGTTAAGTGTTAGATTTAACATGAGAATTAAGGTTTGAAATATTTCCTACATTATTATAAAACTGTACAAAATGTCTCGAAAATGCTAAAACGTTGCAATGGAAATAAAATTTCTGACAGCGTTAGAGCATTTTTGATATATTTGAAATAACCCAGTGAAAGATTTCTTGTATGTTTCTACGCTTCTCGCGAGGAGAATACAAAGAATCACCTGATGGGATCCAGTAAGTCGGTAGAATGAATAACCACAAGCTATTTAGTTTAGTATAAGCTAAATACAAATACTCAATACCAATACTAGTTTTGTTACATTGCCAGTAACAAAATTAATTGCTAATTTTAATTTATTTTTAAAAAAATAAGTCAATTTAAAAGTTCAAATAAAACTTTGAGTATTTGTGTTTTAAAGATTCGTAATATTACATGCTCTTTTTGAAAATCTTAATAATATTATTTGTTTTGTTGTTGCAATTGAATGGATTATATCTTTATAATTATTGACGATTGTTTTTTTTAATATTGGATTTCTAAAACGGTTAGTAGGTACTAATAAATGGACAATCACGGCCAGCCATTACAGTCATTCATACATCCAATCAAATTAACTGTGGCCCTTTTTATTAAAGTACAAATTTTTCTCCTTAATTTTAGGTCTAAGGGTCATAGTAATACGTGATTAAATACAAAAGCACATTCATATCATTCTGGCTCACAATTCATTTTCAATCAATAATACATTTTGTATTTCTATAATATTATAATCCTGTACAACGTAGTTGTACGAGTTTTCTTTGCGTTTGCCAAAGTTGTTTTGTACTCGTTACATTGACCACATTGAAATGAAATTTACAATGAACTATTTTGCAAAGTTTGACAAACGGTGGTTTGCGAACACATTTTATTAATTTCGTATTTTTTTTAAATGACTACAAATGTAGACATTAATTTCGTTTAGACAATTGATTGTTCTATTATAATATGGATAATATAAATAATATTTGTGTTTATATGAGGTCTCACAAATGAACTTAATGTGTCGTATTAAGCATATTACTAAAAATCACATTTTGTTACACAAGAAATATTCTTTAAATATTGAAGATATTTCCTTCCTTCACTTTAACGCAACACAACACAACTAATCAATTGTTTCATAAATGATATGTGAACAACACTACTGTACTGAGTAAGTACCTACAATAATGACACTTCACGACGTACTTCCTTTGCGAGACCCCACATTAAAATATTTGATACGATTTTGTTGTTAAAAATATGTTTTCGAATGTTGTTATGTGCCAATATAACGACGGGGAACATGACGGTGTCTGAAGTTATCAGATTCGCCATCGAAGTGTACTCAAAAAAAGGAAAAATTTTAAATTGTATATACATAGGTATACATATATGTTTGAGCGCACTTCAAATGTAATTTTAATATAATATTCTCTTTAACACCTGTGATGTATTAAATATGATCTCAGAACATAATTTTACGCAATTATATGCAATTGTCATATTTAATATTTGTTTTAAAATAGTGTCGGTCGCGAAGGCTCCTTTGTGACTACTAAAAACAACTTGTATCCCTGGCATGTCCGGTGAAGGTATATGAGAAATAATTTAATACATCAAATTAATTTTTGTTTAATGAGAGTATGCAAAGTGTTTCTGTAAGGCCCAAGTGTGTTGATATCGATACGAGTCAAGAAGCTACGAAACGAGATAATTTCCGCGGCACTGTATATACTCTCACGACGTGTATTTATTGAGCGGAGTGTGTACAGAATTTATGGGTACGTCTATCAGTCTGTAAGGGATACACAAAAAAAATATTTAATTATATGCTAATCGAAAAAAGTTTTGCTCAAAATATACCTTTATTTTTTAAAGAACAATCGTGTTTAAGATTTAACTTTTAATGTAATTATGGATAATAACTGCGAGCAACACTTTTTTTCGTTAGACTAAAGTATATTAATTTAAGCTCCAGAGGCAATATTCATTATGTATATACAGTAGCGTTCGTGCCAAATAATCTATTCATACGTATAAACCAAATTCGAGTTTATATAATAACAACAATATACCTATTTGTAAGATTATTTGGTAAGCAGATCTTACGCTGGCTATACTTTATACGAGGTCTGTTTCGATACAACATCGAATTACTATTATGCTGTAGTGACATCACCCAACTCTGACTAATGATTTAATAGTGTATGAGTTCCATATTATATATTGTGTAATTTATAAATTTAAGTAAAAAAGCTTACTTCGATACAGCAATTTGTTTCTTTTGTCAATACCACACCAACCTTATTAAATTATCCTTTCCAAGACAAGCAGCGGCAGAAAACTCAAGAATTTACAAGACCACAGATAAAGAATCTATTAATGTAGTCTCCTTTTGTTTTATGGGAACAATCCCTGATAGTTTAGAAGTAGAACCAATCCAATTTATTTTCTTCGACAAAAATTACTAAAATTGGTTAGTCATATTCAAACGGCCAAACGCCTCATGAGGACAAAATGAAACAAAAAAATGGATGCTCGTATGAAAATGTTTATTGGTATCACAATCAATTCTACACAGCTACCCATTTACCCATTCGTGTACACGGCGAATATGGATGATTTACACAGAGATAGTACACTTTAAAATCGATTAGTACACTCAAACGCCACAACATGGCGGGCGTCGCTACCATCAATTTCCGTAAATCTATACTTTTTGGATACACATTTTTTGCCATACCCAATAAAACACTAATTCTGAATAAATGCAAAGTCTTCTGGCGTGCTAATAAAGTTTTTATCTAATACTACAGTACCAAAACAGTTGGAGCTACTGTGTTTATATGATTACCTTCACATGTGACGAAAAGTAAAAAACGACTACATTTTGAATACAAAATTACTGGCTAGTCAGTACATTAAAAACTATTTGAAACATGACGAAATGTTTGTGGATAAGTAAAAATTTAGAACTTAACTACTTAGTCATAAAGCGCACACTCCTAGCTCTTGGCAATACAAGATTGTGTTCTAAGGTGGTTCAAAATAACTGCGTTTAATTTTTATAGTCAACAGTTATTAGCGATATCAAAATTCAGTATTTAATAGTAGACAAAACATTCGAAGTGTGCGCTTGCTTATTAGTTGTTTACGAATAGCGAACACGACATTAATAAATTATTATTTTGTGCAGCTATAAAATAAAATGTTGCCAAAGATACGTTATTGTCTCAAAATACATTTTGGAGTTGGCAATTCGATAGTATGAATTACAAAACGACTGTCAGTTCAGAACAAGGATGTGGTAATATCCACGCATGCAACTCGATCTGAGATTTGCGATAAATACAATATCTATTTAAATTATATACATTTTTTAATAATAGGAGTATTACACTTAGGCACATCAATTGTTATAAAATTACGATTTAATTCGAAAATGTGATCCTGTCACCGATAAGTATTCTGCTATAACTACGACAGTAACTAGTACAGTAATATGTATAAGTGTGAAAATACACGTGGAATTAGGTCGAATATTAAAAACATTTTTCTTTAAGAAATGACGAATTAAATATTATATATGATGCGAAAAAATAAACGAATTGACATACATTTAAATGAGATTTACTTACGAAAAAATTTAAGTGCAGCTTTCTCTTATATAACACTAATTATATAAAGAAAGAGTTATATAAAGCATTTTCGTATGGACTGAGGGGACGTCTGATAAATTTGTACTTTTGAATGTCCCCTTCTGTCCGCGTATATCCAGTGCTAGTACTTACATAGCATTAATTATATCATATTTGTGTTAAATATATTTAAATCACACACTAAGTTTGGTCGTTAACCTACGTTACTGGAACTATCAACTAGCATAAATAGGTGTAGTATGTATTTTTGTCGTTATTAGCGAATCTAATCGCAAGACACCAAAACATCAATAGATATTTACTGGACGCTAATAGGATATCAATTAATGATAAAATGTCATATAAGAAGACAGCAAATATTTAATTAGGACATCGAAATCACATTGTATAAGTAGAAATTATTTGAGTACTCTAGAATATAGCGTCTAAGATTAGGTACTTATTTGATTAATGATACGTAGGTACCTATGTACCGCAATAGTATATAATTTTGTAACTTGACAAAATATACCGCACCATAATGAGATACAGTTCTAAGATTTTAAAATTTTTAAACGAAAATATGAAACGTTACTCTTCGAATGCTATTATACTTTACAGTACATACGTATCTAAATGATCTCACTGTTAAAATGTAAACGCATTAACTCATTGATAAAATGACGTAAATTCATTACAACTATGCATATTAACTACAACCACAGCATGTTTAAATCTTCTGAGTTATCTAATTGTAAGTTAAAAAGCTGACTACCACTAATACATTCCCTGATATTCTTTTTGGATGCGGTATCTTGGGTGTTGAACGTCTTGATCCGATATAATATGTAGGTATGTAAAATAGAAAATATGTTTTTTCTTATAATAGATATATAGAATAGATATTTGAAAAAAATATGAAAAGTAGATGCCTACTGTAAGAACTCGATTGTGCTTCTCACGATATTTTCGAAAAATGCCACTCAACACCCAAACGGCTGTTTATCTTAAAAAATCTACAGCCCTAATCACTCTATAAGCTCTACGGTATATAATAGAATATTTTAGACATCTATCTATACTTTAATAAGTCGGTTTGGTGTCGAAGTAATGCGAATACAATCATGAAATAAATTGAATACCAACAGTCCAGCTGTCCATCTGTAATGTCACATGCGGATACGAGCAAATCTTGGACGGCAAAACATTTTATGATCAGATACCTAATACGTCACTTACATTTAATTTCACTGTTTACATTACAGTTATAATTTTTAAAGCTGTTAGATGACGATAATATTAAATTTCTTTCAGATATTGACTTGTTATACGTAACATGCATGTGATATGCGATCCCAATTTTTAAACAATAAATATAAATTTGCGATAGCAATAAGCCTGAGCGCCTAGACAAGTGGCAAATGTTTCTTAAAATAGAAACGCTCGCTGGCGGTATTGCTCGTCGAAAGTACCATTTGGCTACGTTTTATATGGCGGTATTCACACTATTTGACGCTTCGTTCGATATATAAGAAAGTTATTAGCGTTTGAAAACCAATTTAAAATTCGTTACTATAAATCACGCGGTATTAGTCATTCTATTCTACTAACGTTTACGACAAACGAGCCACTTGTCTGGGCTCCCTGGTCATACTTATGTTTATGTGCAGGATAGTTTGAAAACAATCCGACATACTGGACTGTATAATTAGTAATCTAACATTATAAATTACGAACTACAGACAAAAATCACATTGATTTCATTAAACATTGTAAAAATAACGCTTATAAATTGGCCTATGAGTTATTCATCGTAATTCATTGTACTTCAACTAGTTGAAAGCTTATTGTTATTATCACACATATTAAGTAAATATCGAACGTCGAACATTATATTATGTACAAAAATTAGCACTAAATAGTCAAGTCTAGATTTCAGCAGCGAACTAACAAACATCATAACAACATTGTGATTTTCAGACTTGTATTAAGAGAAAAATTTTAAAATATTCCAGAAATAGCGACTTGTTCCCATCACCGTGACGAATTTGCCTTCACAAACCTGCAGGCGCGCGGTCGAACCTTAATTTCTCAGTAATTTTGTTAAATTCCATAAAACATCAATTGTCTCTCCACATCGTGTGAATAGTATAAAAAATGGTAACGTATTAACGGTGCGAACATCGAAACATTTAATGTCAATTTTACTAATTAATTATCCATTAATTCAAGCTTAACACGTAGAACATGAACAGCGCAGATATAGTGCATTATAATAACACTTAAGCAGTGTTTCTAAAAGGATTTCATCAGTCTATAGTTATTTACTTAGGTACGTATAAAATACTTACATTTAAACTAGAAAAAGATTAATCTGATTCTTCCTGTTTCATATTGTTGTGTAATCACTGTAATTACATTAATCATACATCTTAAAATAGGTAGGTACATAAAATTTTAATTTTAGAAAGATTCAAGATAATGTTAGCATTTGATTAAGTATTAAAAATGCATAGACAATGATTTTATTTAAAAACTCTTAAATTATGTACGTCGTATAAATAAGCCATATTATAAGTGAAGAAAATTAATTTCTATCTAAGATAGACACAATGAAATATATGTACGTAAATCTTGTTCAGTGGAGCAGCGATTCTTTCTTTCTCAGCGGTTTTGTGTAAAAGACACTGAGGTTCCGCGAGTGTTACATATGGTTCATTAAATCGTTGTAAAATTTTGGCTACCGACATTTGTGGCAATCTTCGATCAAAATGGAAACACTAGATACATAACGCTCCAAAAATGTCCGAATCAAATGTACACTCAAATGAGTATTTGAGTGCACTTCTATTTTAGCAGTATTCGAAAACGCTAACAGCGAACATGTCAAGGTGCTCCTTCAAAAATTTTAAAAATTTTGAAAAATCTTACGCCGGATGTTAAAACGTAATCCAAAAAGGATTACATAACTATTTTTAAAGTCCCCCGACTGGAGAGAAATAATTTACTCATTAGTCAACCTCATAAAATTGCGTAGGTATAGTCACTTTCACGTAACAATTCAAAATGACATAAATAGCAATGCAAAGTTTATGTGAATTAATTATACAATACTTTACGCACGAGACGTAGAATTGCATATAAATTTTTTTTTTTGGCAAACTTCGTTTCAATGTCATGTAAGAGTCATTTGCGAGCTTTTATAACCTTATAAGGTCTACTTTAGATTAACACAATATTACTGATAATAAATACTATACGACAACTATACGATATTAAAAATATTTACATCAATTCGGACAATAATTTGTTTAGATTTTACAGGAGATTGTGAATCTAGTTCTTTATTTGTGATCGAAGATGGCAGCATTATTTTATGCGCGGAACTTAATCTAAGCATATATTTTATATTGACAACACTGAACGATTTTTGTTCTAAGACAACTGCTCGATTTCAGACCTATTAATAGTTATTATAGGAAGCAGTGAAATTTCATTCAACGCATTAATCATTATTAAAAAAGTGTTTATAATAAAAGACTTTTACTCTTATTTTAAATTGCGGTAGTTATCTTTTACTTGTTAGTTTGCTATGAGGTTCCATAAATTATAAAGTTTAGGAACCGCTGTAATAACAATCGTACCTATATTCTTAGTTCTTGTTGGTTCTGCTCACGCTGTATGACGATAATTTCCTTGTTTGTGTTTTACTTGCACCTTCAGGACTTCATAATGTATATAAGTACACCTATATACATATTTATATCTATATACGTTGCCTTTCACAACATAATTTTTTATTTTTGAGAGATTATGATATATAACGACGTACATACACTAACATTACACGAACATGCTAACCGCCTACGGAGCCTATACGTAGTATATGTAACTAGTAAGGTGCGAAATAAAATGTATCTAATTGGCAAATAATAAAAACCTTTATTGTCTGACACTGGGTTATTGTCGAGACAGCAGTTCGCGGGCGTAGTCGCCACGCTGACTATTAGTGCGCCAGTCTGTGACGGTGACCGTCTACCATCCGATATCAATGAATATTGTACCAATATAAATTAAAAAAATAAGAATTAGTTTTTTAACTTAATAGCAAAAATGTGTTAAATATGGTAATGATAAACGTTTAGAATAACATTTCATAGGCCTATAAAATGGAAAAAGAATAATTTGGTAGTTAGGTACATAATTCTTCTAGTCATATTGATACAAACATACGTAATATCCTTAATAGTTTGATTTCTTTCGTAACTAAGAAACATAATACATAATCTGAATCCCACAAAAGTTTTTCCTGTTAGCTATTATTATGTCTACAATACATTGATTTAAAACCGAATACTCTTTATAGATGAGTTTGGACGCATCTGATCTGACGATACAGACGAGTTAGTTTAAAATCACACGAAACTTTAAAATCACATTTCACGTTTGCGTAATATGCTCTTATCTAGTAAACAATGGAAACATTTAAGTCTGGTTTCTGTATCATTATGTAAAAATGGCAAGCGGTCAGTGACGTCACAGCGCCGGCAAATAGAATATTACTAGATGCAAAGACAGGCCCATAGGCACACAGAAATTAACTTCGAAACAAAAACGAATCGCAACTCAGGACACCAGGGAAGGGTCAAAAATAAAAGTAAAATAAAAAGGGATTATTTTGATATTTATTTACAATTTGCTCACTAAAATATACGATTATTATTATTGAAGAAAACACCTGATCGTATTGGTTTACTAAGCCCTTTTTACCCACATAATTATATCGAATTTTAAAACTTGTTAAATATAACTTGCGTAACACAAGAAGTTAAGAAAGTCTATATTAAAATACAATACGATTATTGTACAGTTAGCTCTCAGCTCGTACCGTGCGGTACATACTAGTTATAATATGTGAAATCATAATAAAATATAAAACTAAGTTTCACCGACAAAATATAAAGCGAATCAGCGTATTGGAACTAATTATCTAAAAATCACAGTGGATAAACAAAATGTAGTGAAAAATCAATCTTAAAAAACAAAATGATACCGATAAAAAACCAAACAAAAGGAAA
Organism: Zeuzera pyrina; assembly: GCA_907165235.1. NCBI lineage: Eukaryota > Metazoa > Arthropoda > Insecta > Lepidoptera > Cossidae > Zeuzera > Zeuzera pyrina. Next base: position 5,509,481 of record OU015637.1, read on the forward strand.
TAAATAATATGGATATGACCAAATAAAAAAAATTTAAGTTTTCTAAAACCCTTTTAAATATATTGCACGTTTTTAATTATAATTACCATTACACGTTAATTTTAACATGCACCTGCATATAAATCGTAGTATGCAGAAATGCATCAAGTTATTAAAACTAATAGCGCAGGTCTATCCATATTATTTATAATAAATAACTGAGACAGGTATTAAATATTTTGATGCAAGTAATTAAACACACTTAAAGAATATTTTGTACATTGAACGGGTCTATAGATTAAGAATTATTGTCAAAAATGTAACTGGGAATAGTCCACTTGTTAACTTAAAATTGTTATATTAATATTGGCATAGCAATGTGGTGAAACCATCAACCTTAAACTAATCTATACACGGGGCATTCATTAAATTCTGTCTATGATTCTGTCTTAACGAAATGCATTTTTAGAGTTCCGTAGTTAACTAGGAATCTTATCTTTCTATACAAATACATCATAGATTTTTATTGCAACCACCCAAAATTTACAGATTTCGAAATAATTAATAAAAAAATCACAGAAAACGCATTCAATACGGCGAGGAGTGTGATACCACGGACTATGCATCGGGTACATCGAACAGGAAAACAATTCACGCCTCGTTTCGCTGCTACAAAAAGCTAAAAACTTGACGTGATCTTATTCAATTAAAAAATAACTGTATATGCCCCATATATAATACTAAAAATAAGTCAAATAATAATTGCCACATTGTAAGAATCTTTTAAAAACTAGGTGAAAAGGCAATTAGGATAAAAAATGTTAACATTCCATGTTATACTTAAAAGTAAACCCAAAAACTCCGAAAAGACTTAAAAAACTAATAATCATGTGAACATCGCAACCGAATTGCGGTTTCATACATAAGAAAAAAAAGGGCGTCCATATTACATAACGTATAATGCTGCTAATCTGAAAATAAAGAGATCAATGACTAAGACGTTGCGCGGGCGCATCTCTTCACTACGCAGAGCAATGCACTGTGTAGGCTAACAGTTCTTTGTAGTTCTTTGTCGAGAACGGGATTAAGAGCTGTTTGTATTTAAGAACTTTATCAAGATTTAAAAAGTAACTGCATAAGGTGAGCAATATACCAACGATATACATATATAGTATATATGAAAACAAACCCATTTGAATATATGTATATCATGAAAACAATCCATGTGGATATTCTATTCACAACTTTAAAGAATCAAATATAGCGTTTATTTTATGAATAAAATAAAAATCAATCGTCCTATTTTACTAAAAGTATTTCAGCACTTAAAAGAGAAAAAATTACATAATAATAACATACTATTATATTCAATACCAATAAAGACACAAATTTACATCCACATAGGGATGAAAATGAGTGTCTAGAACTATTTGACTGACACCGATATCCAGAGTACGGAAATTGTTGAAACAACAAATTTCGACTCAAATATACAACAGATAAGAAATAAAATGTAAACGTTAAACTATTCAATGCAGCACTCAGTTTTATATAAAGCTTTTAAAATTATCTTGCGTTACTTCGCACCGTAAAACAAACATGAAACTACATTAATAAAATGTCGGGCAGCAAATACAATGTATTAATTATACGAAAACGATAATATTAAGTATTGTCATAAAAATAAACTGATGAAGCAAAACTACACTTTATAGACAAAAATTATAACTTGCGTTATTGAATATGTAAAATATCTAATCATTAATCTAGTACGTCTAATAAGCAAAAATAAACCCGATTAGTAGGACCGTAAGCTTAAAACTGTAATATAATCAAAATATTTCATAGTAAATATTAAAAAGATAATCAAAAAATTGTACGTGAATGACTTATCACTATACTATTTGGTCGTATTTTAAAGTAAGGTTAACAAGTTTAGCGCTGGGTGCAGAATAGAAATGTGGACGAACTGAGGACAAGGTGTGACAGTGGGACCTGCGAAGGGGTATTTTGACGAGAATACCGGAATTAGTGATAATGGGCAATAGGCAAATTATGTTAGCCTACTGAAAAATACCTATTACATATTAATAATATAAACTGCAGTCAAAAATCAAATAATCTAACTTCTTGATAATAAAGGATAGTAACAATTTTGCTCTACCTAATCGAATATACATGCGTACACTTGAACACGCTTTTAGTGCATACTAGAACTCCGTACAATTGATTAAATATTACGTTTTTTTTATTTAAACATACTATGTATCTAGATGAGTACAAGTAGTCCATCACCGCGCCCTAAACACGTAGTTAATTACATTAATAAGTTAAAAACTCCAATTAATACGAATACAATAGGTAAACACCAGTATAAATGTTTTTATACTTCTCAAAACTACTCTACGTGATATGGAACGTAACATAAAAATTCATCAAATCTCAATACCTAAACGCAAACATCGTTACGATATAATAAAAGTTAAAAATCAAAACCATAATTGACAAAAATCATCGTACAACTAAAATACTTATTTAAAAACGTTCGAGCGTCACGATCATAAGATCGTAATATCGATTCTATCGACCGATTTACGGTATCGATACCTCCATCACTATTTCATTTGGTACAAACATAGTAATTCTATCAATAAAAATATTAGTAAATGCAACCTACTCGCTCCGTTATCGCGGCAAACTATAAATAATAATAGAGAACGCAAAATTTACAATCCATATAATACACTCAATTAATCAAACTATATCACTAGTGGCTTCGCTTCACGCGTAGACAAATACGTCAAATAAACATGTTTATGTTTCATTAAAATGAATTACACCTATGATACAAACGAGCCGCCCTACGCGGCGGCTCCATTTAATTATGCACTGAATATGCCATTAATTAATAAAACGATTAAACACAATCTTATAAATAGTACTACATTGACAAGTGATTCCATTTTTCAAGTCGTGAATTGCAAAACAATTTGTAACGTAATAAACAAAAAATATATTTGTATTTTAGAATCGGAAACTATTAGACAAATAGCCATCGAATCAAACACATAAGGAACTGTATACTAATAGAGACACACTAGTCATAGTTTTGATTTAAAAATTGTAGTGTGCAAGTCGACTATTTGGTTCCTTTTCGTCTCACTCAGACACCCTTATAAACGAAAGAGAAGTAAGATGAGATAGTAAGCATATTTCGAGCGTTCGCTCGTAAATAAGGGTGGTCGAGTGCGTCACGCCACTTAAAAGTCTCTAAACACCCACACTGCAAATTATTCCTTCCACAGAGATCAGTAGAGAACTAGCTTCATAATGTGCACTTTTCACTATTCCATCTTCCATCGCTATTGATATGACGATAATTTCCTCTTGATCAAATCTTCGAAGTACTCGTTCAGTACTTTCTGCTCCACACGTATCACGTAATAACTCCACCGATCCATTTCGACCCCGCGTCACTCCAGAAACTCCGAAGTACAACAAATCGTCGAAGTACTCGTCCAGTACTTTCTGCTCCACACGTATCACTATAACTCCACCTATCCGTTTGGACCCCGCGTCACTGCGGCCAGGGCGCGGGGTGCGCGGGGTGCGATGGGTGCGATGGGTGCGAGGGGTGCGCGAGGGGCGCGGCGCGCGCGGTACCTCACTCGGTGTACCACAGATGCTGTTGTGGGTGCTGTGGTACGAGGTATGTGGGCGAATAGGGCTGCAGGTAACTGGGCAATCGGGCGCCGCTCGCGTGATGCGCAGGCGGCGGCGCTCCCACGCCGGTCACTCCGCCCACGCCGCCCCTGAAACCAGACACGACACAAATGAGTAAAGTGACGTGATATCCCGTTTTAAAAGGGGCAGTCCCTTCTAATTACTCCGTCTCGCACGCTTATTACCTTACCTGTGACAGCTAAATATCGCACGATATTTGCTGTCAAAACGAGAATTTGTAATTTGTACAGTAACGCTAAATCTTCCGCGAAAAGTGTACTTTATGGTCATGGCACAATAGACACGCAATCGTCATATATGATACGATTTTTTTACTACAATTAGCCACTGGTCGCCAAATGATCGCATGGCTGTTGCTATCTGTAAATTTTTAGTTCTGCAAATAACCCTGCCGGTGTCCTCGAGGATCTTTAGAATGGAGAATTGTGTTTTGAGAAACTTACACAAAAATCGCGACATTAGGCGCAAAAAATTCAAATGTCGTTCCACATTTGCTGCGCTGTACTGTACTCATGCACTTAAAAACTTTGAGAGCTGAAGAATACCTGTTTCGTGGAAACTGGAAGACTTTGTAGAAATAAAAATCCAAGTTAAGTACTCAAATAGGGAATAAAGGGAATACGCCGAGAAAAATCTCTTGTATGCGTGACGTGTGGCATTGCAACTAGATGTATGACTCTTTAATGAAACGACTCTGAGTTGTTTCTTTAAAGTGATCTGAATTAAACTGATCCGAATCACTAACACCGCTGCAAATGTATCTCGCTCGGTCGGTTCGACGACGGTCAACGCGCTCGCTACGCTGTTCGGAGCGCTTTGGATGAAATCGGACAGCGTCGGCGATCGGCATCTCACAGTCCTACGTGTTAAAGTGTATTTACATCTTCCAATTTGTTGGAACAACTTTCCTAGGGACTGCGATCTGAGATCGATTAATGGAAGAATCGATTAAATGATCTCGACCAGTGAATCGATCCAGTGAATAGACGACGGACACTCAAAAATCATTCTACGGATTTTTTTAAATTTTGCATGGGATAGATAAAAATAAACGACTCAACGAAGCGCTAAATCTGGCTCCGAGAGCCCTAAGGTGACGGTAATGTTCGATATATGTATGTATAATTTATAAAAAAATTACATGCTAGCTCATTATTTTATAGTTGCGTTCTTACCAATATAAATATAATGGAAACTCCATTTTTGGGTGTCCGCAATCAATTCATTAAATCGATTCTCTACTCGATATCGATCGATAAATTTTTCCATTAATCGATTTCAGATTACCATCCCTAAGAAAGTTGTTCCAACAAATTGGATGCACTTTTACACGAGAGGCAAAGGTAGGTGGATCTAGGATTTTGTCAGAGTAAAAGAGATGCAAAACGAGTTTACTTACGCACTCGACGTAGAGCGATGTCGTCGTGTTTGTTTATTTACATTGCATTGACCTTTGTTTACGGAAATAAAAGCCGCGGGGTTATTACCTAAAAATTTGCAGACAACGACAGCCACGCGATTCACTGCGCAACCAGTGACTAACTAACCAGTAATAAAATATTCATATCATGTATGACGATTGCGTATCTATTATTATATGATCGTAAAATGCACTTTTCGAAATATATTTAGCGCCACTATACAAATTACATTACACAAATTCTCGTTTTGACAGCAGATATCGCGCGATATTGGCTGTCGCATGCTGTCTGCAAGTTACGTAATAAGCGTGCCGGTTTTCCTAAGTTGCAAATTGCATAGAAGTTAATAGAACAAGTGTTCATATTGAGATTTTGAGTAGTAGTTACCTACTAGACTGTTTAATGCATGGAAAATTAACTGAAAATAGTGTAATCGATGATCCATATAATTGAAATGAGACTTTTCACTGATTCGAATCTTTGGACTGATCCAGATACAAATGATACAATTATATCAATTTACAATTTCGATTGGCCCGTTGGCGCAGTAGCATATGAATCTGCTTTCCAAGCTAGGGTTTCGGGTTCGATCCCCGGTCAGGTCAATTTAGGAAAAGAACTTTTCTAAATTGGCTTGGCGTCTTGAGTGTTACTAGGAACCCCCCCAGAGTTAGTTGTGGTACCGATAGCACAAGCTTACTGCTTAGTTTGGGGTTGGTTGTAATTGTCTGGAGTATTATTATTAAAAAAAAAAAATATCGTAGATACATTGTTGCTAGGCCTAATAGTCACGTATGCTGGGTACTTATGGCTAGTAAATAATAAATAGGTCTCACGTGTGGTAATGGTAGGTGGGCACGTAGAGCGGCGGCGGCAGGTAGCCCGGGGACACGCCCCCGGCGGGCGAGAGCACGCCGCCGGCCGCCTTGTAGTGGTGCGGGTGGTGGTGCCACGCGGCCGCCGCGTGCTTGTGCGCCGCGGGCGGGGCTGTCGGACCTGTCGGGCCTGTCGGGCCTGTCGGGCCCGTCGGGCCCGTCGCATACTCGCGGCAGCCGCCCGTCTGCAGAACCGTCCGAACGGACTTTTTACTATGGACAATATCTCGCTGCAAGCGCGGCGATAAAACGTGTGAGCAGACCAAGTATATGGGCTCCCTTATCATTTATCTATCTATCGATACAATAGGTATGCAAAATGCTTCATTATTGTATCGCAGAAAAGTCGCTTTTTCCGTTGACAATAATGTCGCGTCGTGGACGTTATCGTCGACGGTAATATAAAATAGTCTTCGTACAACTACATACATTTTGATTCCTTACTGTACTGTTAAATAATAAAAATCATGGCGATAAAACCGTTCAACGAAAAATTATAAAAGCAACTTATGGCGCACTCCCTTATGGCAACGTGTAGTGATGCACAGTTCTTGCGTCGACGTTATCGACAAACTTACAGAAATCTTAAATATAACAAAATTATCAAATTTTTAATAAATTTTAAATTTAATGAATTATTTAATTAACTACACAGTTGCTATTTAGTATTAAAATACACATAGTAGAAATTACGTCATGCCAAACCTACAAACGAATGAACGAACGAAAGCTTTACATCGCGCGTAGATACACACTCCGACCGGTTTATTATCAATAAGATATCGCATGCACATGCACATAACTATATATTAATGACTACCAACAGCAAGATATTGCTCAGACCATAGTTGTCGAATACGCATTCATCATTTTATTACTAATGTAAAATTAAATAAAGAAATAAAATAAATAAAATATAACAAAATAAAATTGCTAGTGATGTAAAGGTTCTTCTTCTTGTCGGTTAGACATGAGAAAATACGTTTTTCGCAACATGAAAGATAGACCGTAGTTACGTCTGCCTTTATTTGCAGATCTCAAATTTAATCATCAGCCGTATAAATGAAATACAAACGAAATTTTCTGACTTAAGTCTGAATGTTACCCTAGTTCGTTCTGCAACATTTATATGCAAGCATAGACCTTATTAACGTAAGGCCATACGTTGAGCGAAGCTAATAACAAAATTGTGATAACATTGCGGTATTTTTTGTTCAATATTGTGTACCAAGTTTAATGGAATAGGGATTCACAATTTCCGTAAGATAGACAATTTAAAATAAACGAAAGTAGCGCCTATTAACTCAGTCATAAGAGTTATCACTTTCAACATAGAATACATAAAAGAGAATAAAGTGATCAGTAAACAGTCCGATACATAAATAATCAGTAATAAGTCTGATAAATAAACGAGAACAGTCAGATTAGTAAATGAGAACAGTCTGAGTGGTAAAAGACAACAGTCTGGTAAAAAACAAGTCTGATTTGTAAACTAAATCTAAGTCATTAGTAAAATATAAGAGATCTGTTGTATTTTTGTTGAAATATGTGTTTTTGGCCTTAAAATTACATTTATGAGCAGCTAAACAAAGACGACGATCCCCGAAGTGTTACGTCACAAACTAATAGCGCCATTAATACAGATGGGTTGTTGATGCTTTTAGTATATATAACCATTTATTTTCAATGGTCAGCTGGTTAAATTTTTTTAATGTAATAGTCAATGATTGAAAAATATAACCATGAAGGAATTAGCGATAGGTTACATTTCATTGACAATAATTTTTTGCTTTATAAATTACGTATTAAATATACTATTATATAACAAAGCAAAAGACAAAATGCAATATATATTTTTTATTATTTTATCATGTCTTTGCACAAAAAGACACGCAGTGTTGACGTCACGGTACGTTCATTCTTCATTATGTTGACTTGCTTCGTGGCATACGTACTAAACTAAAAAATTATTATCCCTTACTAATCAACTCATGTACAAATATGACTTAATAAATACGATAGTAATACCTATATAAATAAAATTCACAGTTATTAAATTGATAGATCGGTGCCAAACTTACAAACCACCTACTAGACTTTCTATTGTTGTTCATTGGTTTGGTACCGAATTAATAGCATATATAATAGCAATAGATGCTGTTATTTTACGCCGATATTCTGTGAGAGGATGGTATTTCGCCGGGCGAGCCAGCCCAATTCAATTCGTGGAGCAATGCAGCATGGCTCTACCATAGCTGTTTTATTTTAGCAGTTCTCCATCATCAAATCTGAACTATTACGGTACTTTCAAATAAAAATAGACACCAACGACTTCAGAACCACCTACTTATTTTGAATCGATTTTAAATTACATAATCTGTTCAACATGTGGTTAAGTGTTCAGATCTTTAGGAAGTGAACTTAGGATCACCGAGTAACACCAGTAACCTAATCTGGGGGCCCCAGGACGCAAGAAGCACTCTTCTGACTAGAATTGTTTTCCTTAAATAACCCTACCTAGTACTCTCCCTACCTAATACTCTCCCTACCTAAACCTAAGAGTATGACGTCATACAGCGAAATTAATTGTAATTTTTGTATTAATCACTAATATGGCACCGTAAAATCTGCGATGCCACGGCACCGTTTATAATAAGCCTAATTACATTGTTCCCTTGAACACGTAGTAATAAAAGATTTCAGAATAAGCACCATAAACATTACACAAATAGTTTTTTACCAGCAACACCATAAACGGTAAAAGAAATTCACAATTTGTGGGTGCAATTAGTTTGTACTGTTAAATTGTTATCTGTATAGTTTGTGATTTTATTTTTTCATATAAAATTTTAATTGAATAGTTTTAGAATTTATTTGTATAAAATGCTAGTGTATTTCTAGGTTCTTTCCATAAAGAATTTTTTTTTTGTGTGTGTGTATATTTTTAAGAGAACTAGTTCTTCATAAACTTTAATTGTTAGTAGGTATTAGTAATAAGTTTTTTATAGCATTAATACGCAGGATTTACTTAAATTCTTCCGCAGGCTCAGTAGACTACTTTGGCTGATCATTACCGCATTCGAAGGTACAACTAGGCATTTTCCATTTTCTTCTTATAAAATGACGCAGGCTTCTCTCACGTAATTCATCAAATTACCATAATTTAATATGGTATTTGATAACTGATGTAGAATAAGCAATGAAAATAGGTGAAAGAAGGATGCATGTCGCATCATCTTTTCTTTTTTTTTCTTTTTTTATATTATTCTTTTCGCAAATTTTTCTTTTTTTGCGAGAATTATGCACTTTTTTTTGCATTCTTTACTGATATTTTTTTTTGCTATTTTTTTCGTTCACCTCCTCTAAAGACAAGAACGTGTGCCTTAAATTTCTTAATATACACTTACAATCAATAAAATGCATACATGTACACAACATACCCTCAAAACGATATTCACTTAATTCGATATTTCAGAATTTTGAGTTGTAATAAACGCACCAAAAACCTAAGATTGCAAGAGATTGTTTTAGCAATGAAGGTAACCCAAATTATAGTTTCTTAATTGTTTTTGTACCTCAGTATACTTTTTACAGATGCGGTAGTGTGTAATATTTTCTTGTTTCTTTATTTTAGGCTGTCGTTGAATGTTAACGCGCTGACTATCCCGTTGGGGATACAGCACGACGATATATGTGTGTGTGTTGAATGTTAGTCATAGTATGAATGTATCCATACCATTAGAGATACAGTATAAGGATTAAAAATATTTTTTAGGTAAATACATGAAGTATTTACCAAAAAAAACTTTTTATGTTTAGGCGGATTCATTATTACAACTCAAAAGTCGGAAATCTCGAGTTAAATTTAGTTTCGTTATGAGAATGCGACACATGTATGACGAAAAATTCTCTAATAATAATATACTGACATATGTACTTACGCTGTCTCTTTTATTATGCTGCATTGGCATATATTGATTGCACTGATACTCGTTCGTTTGACGTACTGTGGACCCGTTCTAAAAGTTAAAAAAGTAAGCACATAAAAAATATACTATCACCTAACACCAACCAAATTTTAAAGATAGAATTTTAAGTCAATTTTAGGTGAAAATCAATGAATATGATTAGAGATCGATAGACATTTCAACACGTTTGTGTTAATTATATATATAATTTTTTTTATGACGATTTATAAAGGCGATTTATAAATTTTTTTTTTATTCATAATTTGTACATAGTATGTACTAAATGTTACAGTAAAGCATGCTCTTATTTTCACATGAATAGTAAAACAAATTGTCGAAAGCATGATTTGTGTACAATGTAATGCTTTACGGTAGTAACGCTATAACCGGATGCTTTCAAATATTTTGTTTTACCTATTGAATATCTTAGTGCCTAATATTCTGGCAAGGAACAAAGTCAGAACACATCAACTTCGGTGTTCTTCTTCAATTCCTCTTTAAACATTTCTTAAGAAAACTTAACATTAAACTTAAACTTATATGAACAGGTACATAATGTGGACATGAGAAAATTCTGTGCCTGAAGTGAACATATAAATGTTATTAAGAAATTAGTGTTGTTGAAAAATTTTATGTTATTGACATTGCAATCTTCATGTCAGGCACGGAAGTACAAACTAATGAATGAGACGATCTTTGCAAATTATGTACACATAACAAACCGTTTTTGTTTTCCAGTGTTGCACGAAACTGAAACCCACCATACTGATTTGCTTTTATTCTTTGATCATATTTCGAATAAGTTACTGTTCGGTCTTGACGCTAGAACGGGCAATGTTTAGCAATAATCGGAATATGAATAAGATGGCACTTAGATATTGTTTAAACCGTAACTACATAATAAGAAAAATTAATCCTATAATAATAAATTGCGAAAATGTCTAATTATTAGAAATTGCTTCTCATTGGTAAAGGATTCCATTCGTCTTTTTTTATTTTATTTATTATTATTATTTTTTTTTTATTTAGTCTACGATTAAAAGGACATTGGCGATGAAGCACTTATTGTAGATTGGTCCGATAGTGATTCTACTAATGACAACGATCCACTGTCACACAATTCAACAGTAACTGTTGATTGGGGTGATGACAGAGGCGACATACCAACTGGGGACGACAGCATCGAAGAATCATTACCACGAGGTAAAGCTGTCACTGACGCTAATGACCACATGCTAGGTGATAAAGACCTTTCAGTTAGGGACCAGTCCGAATGTAATGACGCATTTGATGGTGACCGAGTGCTGACGTTAGGATATAATGTTGACATTGACTGTTCGTTGTTGTTATCTCCGACCGGTACTTGTGAATGTGACGATGTAACTGGATTATCTAATGTGGACAATTGATACATGCGATCGGAACACTGCGATGTGGCAGTAATTGTGCTAATACTTGGAGATATTGACGCGGGCGATACTCTCTCTAACGCGATCTCTCTCGAAGTGATGGAATGTTCTACTGTCATCTGCTCTTCACTGTTCGGTGTCGATGTATATAACGGTGGTGAGAAAATAATATGTGGTTCGTTTGGACTCGCGGTGAAAATGTTCTCATGGTAATCCATGATGTTACTATCTCGCAATTGGTCAGATTCGACGACATCAATAGTTGTTGAATATGGTGGAGTCATGAAGATCTCATGTAGCTCATGGTGATCTACGATATTATGGCCTGAGAATGGTTCAGATACGACAAAGCTATCAGTTGGTGGTGAATGTGGCGGTGACGTGAAAATAATATGTGACTCATGTTGATCCACGACGTTATGAACTGGTAATGGTTGTGCTTCGACTGGAGTAGCATTTGGTGAATGTAGCGATGACATAATTTGCAATGATTCGGGTTGATCTATGATGTAACTATCAGGTAATGGATCATCTGGCCCAGACAGTACGAGATTAGCAGCTAGTATTAATAATTCGAATGGGGTCATAGATGCCAGACTCACGGTATTGTAGATATGAGGTTGGTGTTCGGTGTAAGGCTCCTGCTTCGCTTGCGCTTCTTGCTGAGCAAGCGCAAGCAGCCTCTTCTTCTGACTCTGGGGGGTGGATTGCGCGGGAGCGCGGGCGGCGGGAGGGGCGGGGGCGGGGGCGGGCGCGGGGGCGGGCGCGTGGTGGTGGTGCGGCGCGTGGTGGTGGCACGGTTCGTGCTTGACGTGTCGGTCGTCGCGTGGCGACCGCGCGCTACAAATGACCCCCCCGGGCGCCGCTACGCCCCCGTTTGGCGGATTGCCGTTGCCATTGCCGTTGTTTCCGTTGGTTGTGTTGCTGTGAGACGATGATGCAACACATTCGCCGCTGCCGCCTACAAAACATTCATTGACAATTAGACACAGCATCTCGTGAAAGTCAAAATGACTATCAGTATCTATTTACATATATAATGCTTCAAACGTAAAATATCAAATAGTTTATATATTTTATTTAGACATAAAACTTGAGTATCAATTGTACCGTGATCATATATCGTTAACTGCATTTACATTAGAACCATAAATTATATTATGGAATACAGTATCTAAAATACAATTAAATAATGAACAGTCGTTTTACATTGTGTCGTTGCTAATAAAAATACTTTCCTACTAATTTTTTGTCGCTTTCTATTGTTAGATTTTTTTTTTTAAATAGAAATCATAATTTATTTTTTCTTATAGGCTTTGAAAAAATTAATCCACACTAATTATAAATGCAAATGTCTGTCTATCTGATCGCTTTAACGCCCAAACCGCTGAACTGATTTTGCAAATGATGTCCCGGGGAAAGACATAGGTTACTTTTTTTTTTAAATTGCGCGCTGACGAACTCACAGGCGCGAGCTAGTAAGTACCATATATTACAATTACATGAAAATCTATTGGCTTCGTAATTAATAAAAACTACTTAATAATATGAAATTATGACAATAAACCAATACTTGGAAATCAGATATAAACAGCATACCTCTATGGTTGTGAGGCTGGTTTGTTTGGTTGCGGCGTGGTTGGTCGCCGTCGTCGTCCGAGTCCGAGATAGTGATGACGGACACGGCCGGCGAGGGTGTGTCGCGGATGGTAATGGTGTGCGCCGCCGCGCCCGCGCTCACACCCACACTCGCACCCACACCCACACCCACGCCCACACCCACACCCACACTCGGGCCCGCAGCCCCGCTGGCACCCGGCATCGGGTTTGAGACGCAGCTGTCCCAATTCGGATTTGTGTTTGTTGGACGATTGTTCCTGTTAAACAACAAACACGACCATTATAGCTGGCTGGTATAATGGCTACCACTTTGGCGCAGTGGCAGAGCATCTGCCTTCCAAGCCAGTGTGCCGGGTTCGATATCCGGTCAGGTCGATTTAGGAAAACGAATTTTTCTAAATTGACACTGATTGAAGTCTGGGTGTTACTGGAAGGTTCCCCAGTTCGTTGTGTGGTTTGTGTAATTATCTAAAGTATTATTATGTAAAATCTCGTTTAAAAAGATCTGTTAAGTGATACCCAATTTGGGCTGCGTTAAAATTTTAAACTCATATGCATTTTAACATCACTGATCAATGTTCATAGACATAATGATGAATTCATAACATCTTAGTGGCACAAATCGATCTAGTAGATAGAAGCTATGATAAAAACGAACATACATATAAGTACTAATATTGCTTGACAAAACATTTTGCGACTATTCATATTTTTTATTTAACTAAATGCTATTTTATCGTACAACAATAACTTTCATTTATGGGATGTAGTAAATGTGTTCACTCACGTGTGGTCGTGATGCTGATGTCTGTGCCTTGAGGGCGGAGTTCCTTCTTTCACCCTCTTCTTCACAGGAGACAGCTGAGTAGGTTCCTTTTTACCACCACTGCTCGCCGCACTGAAGAGTCACAAAGTATAAATATAAATGGATAACTCTTGAACATAATAAGTACTAATTGAGACGCACATATATATGCGGCAGAGTAAAAGATTTTTTATTTTAAGTTACAATTGAATTAATTTTAGAAACTAGTAATGCGGTTTACTTGAATTACTAGAAATGTAATTATATGAGCATAATGTAATGTTGACGAAACATATACATGTGGTCTCAATCTTTAGATGTGAGTTATACAAAGTATACATAGCTGCCATCACCAGTTTATTTTTATTTTAGTCAGATATAGTTAACGGTTACAGATTAAAGAGTTGCAGAAATAATATATCGGAAATATTTGAAAAAATATTTGAAGGCAACTGTATATCCACATTAAGAACATTAAGAAGTAATAGGTTATTTAAGAAACACATTTTCCAGTGTCTTGAATAATAAAAACAATTGACAAAAAAACACCTACATAGGATTTGAAACATAATAATCAAGGCACTGGAAAACATCAGGTATTGCACTAGGCTTCCGTTCATCTACAATTAATTTAAAAACTATTTATAAGCGATGAACAGTGAAAGTAAAACTGTGCACTTATATGCAGAATAAGCGATTCAGTGCAAAACGCAATGTATCATAACCCACTGGATGTATCTGTAGACCTATCGAATCATGTCACATATTTTTGTAGAATAAAATATCTCGATAGTATGCAAAATAGGTTCGAAAAAATGACATTACTGAGATCCACAGATTATTCCAACGAGTTATATAAATATGTAGAGCCAAGCGAGGAAGAAAAAAGATCAAAGATAGCTATAAACAGTTGTTACAACATAAAGTGTGTGAGATTAGCTTATAAAGAGAAAAATCAACCATATAAATAAAATTTAAAATTTTTTTAACAATGTGTAAAATAATAGATCATACTGCTTTGTGAGGACCTTTTAGGCTCAACAAGCTCAAAAATTACACATAAAATTGTAACACAACCTTGTACATTGTATTAGTGTTACAAATTTATATCACGGCATAAAAAAAAATATAACTTTATTTACATATATGTACTGTAATCATTACGCTTATTTGTACCCAGTAAAATATGGCATGCGAACCAAAGCATGGAATGAAACAATTACATCACAAATGCACAGTTTAAAACTGATAATAGTTTAAAACTGATAATGATAATAATCAGAAATTGTAGTGATATAACGACCAGTAATAATTTGACAGCTGTCCCTCTAGGAAATCTTACAGCCATCGCTTTTAGTGGCGCATAACACATAACAGCACATAACTAACATGTGGTATATTCAAAATATACTGTACTATATTGTCACACATTATAAACATTCTTTTCAATCCAATATTTGTACTACAATTTGCTGCTACAAAATCGGTGCTGTTCCTCAGATACAGAGCCAAATTGCAAGATGAAATGAAAGACCTACACCATGTAACAAGTACGCAATACAAATAATTCTGAATTCCGATAATTCCGAAAACAGTTCCAAATATCATCTTATATATCGACACATAAATTCCAATTTCACAGCTCCACCCACACAGCAGTCCCTTTACAAGATCTTTACATTCCCACATTTTTTAAAATAATTCTAATATTTTGTAAATATGTACAACGAAATTAAGTAAAGTATACCCATTAAAATTACACCTAATATAGAAAATATCGACATAACACCTGTGCATTTGGTGAACTTCTAAAAGCTGACTATCACACTACATAAAAATATCTAATTGAATATGATATCTAACAAATAGACAGACAAGGAGTATGTCAAACGATAGGCGACATAAAAGAATACATGGGGCAAGTGATAAAGCGTGGTTACAATGGTTAGGTATGAAATAGGGTTGCCAACTAAGTCATTATGTTACACCTTTCAGCACGACGTTGGTTAAAGTTGGCAACCCTACAAAGAGCCTTAACATGAACTCATGTCCATAATAATATAAGTCCAAGCACACCTGTACTGATGTGTTTGGTGGTGCGACTGGTAATGGGGTACCGTGCTCGCCTGCTGCTTTGTGGATCTGTTAACATACCGCGGGTTATTGGCACCAACGGCCTACTTACTGGACTACTGATTGTAACCTTATGATCCACTTAAAGTATCGGATGACCAATTGTTCGAAATAACGAAATTGTGCAGACGAACAATACACATTTTTCATAAATATCGTAGCAGACAAACAATACACAGTCTTTATTTGTATCAGAGCTGTTTACTACATAATGAAATACATACATACATACGTACATATCTTCACGCTGTATCCCTAATGCAATCTTAATAAAAATTACTTTCAACTGGCAATTGCCCAAGATTTTGTTCGCGTTAAAGACAATTCAAACCACGTCTGCTTTGGGCGTGTTGTAATACTTTGTAACAGTCTAATAAATATCATAATCAAAATCACATTTTTATTACTGAACCAGCAGAAACTGCAAATTAAAGTGTTAAAGCCCGTTCAGTACTGAGCTTTGTGTGAGATATATTCAAGCAATCGTGAAAACCTTTTAATTTCTTTCTTACTACACATTTATAGTAGACTGGCCGACTGATCCTTAAATAATGTTACTACGCCAATTGATTGTATGATCTCTCAGTATAAAAGCTATATTTATTTTATGATTATTTAAAATTCATTTAAACTCAAACTTATTAAATAAGTATTTGAGATGTGACTTCATTTCGATTTTGATGAAAGTTAAAATAAAGCATCAGATTCCTCAGCATATAAATAAATAAAATTTTTTCCTTATTGTTTCCAATACAACAATCCGATTGATACATAATATGTATGTGTCAAATATACTAAATATACTAGTGGGAACACGAGTATAATAATCACTTTCACTAGATGAAGTAATCCTAAAAATGTTCATACAATATAAATATTACACAACCTAACGAAGTTTGACTATTTTTGACCAATCAAAGACGAATTTGAACAAATCCATGTAGTCTTCAGAGTTTATGTCTCCCCAAATTTGCTGTTTACCGGTTTTGGTAAACAGCAATTGCTGGAAGGAATTTGTATATTCTGAAATTGCTGGAAGGAATTGCTGGAAGGAATTTGTATATTCACCCAATTTATACCAAAACAAAACGTAGTATCCCTGTCTTTAAAAAAATGATTAATATAGGCAATGAAAGAATAAGATATAAGAATTTCCATTTTTCTTTGTTCAGAAACTGCTGAATAGACTTCAATACTAGGACCGAAATTATTTAATAGGCACATACATCAGTCATTCATCATTGATGTTTTTAAACTTTTACGACTTGTACACATCTTGCAATTCTAAATGGAACAGGTATGTGTAGTGTTAATACTTCGAGGCCAATACCTTTTTTATACCGACGTTTCGTATGTCGAAGTACCGACCGTGACAACAACAAAAGTTAACAAATGTGAAGAATATGTGTGGACAGTTACCAGAAACTGCACACTATGAAAACGACGTTCATCCTTATCAGTCTGCCTGTGGCCACGATCGGTGCAATCCGATCGAAATGTCGGGATAAAAAAGGTATTAGCTTTGAAGTATGAACACAACAGACTGGCAGGGTTATTACCTAAAAAGTGGCAGACAGCGACAGCCACGCGATCACTGCGCGACCGGTGACTAATTGTAATAAAAAATTGGTATCATTTATGACGACTGCCTGTCTATTGCGCCATGACCGTAAAATGCACTTTTCGGGGTAGATTTAGCGCCACTATACAAATTACATTATACAAGTTCTCGTTTTGACAGTAGATATCGCGCGATATTTGGCTGTCGCATGCTGTCTGCAAGTTAGGTAATAAGCGTGGGGTTTAATTTAGAATTGTAAGAATTCGTCATTGAGCTGAAAAGTAAATGAAATTAGAACATGTAGCGAGTAAAAGTAATAAACCCGCGACATACCGTTTATGTGGGTGATGATGCGGATGGTGTGGGTGGAAGGCGTCCCACACGTCGGGCTCGGGCAGCGGCGCGGGCTCCACGATGAGCGGCGCGCGCCACTCGCCCACGCCCACGCCCACTCCCACGCCCACCTCGCCCACGCCCACGCCGGCCACGCCGTGCTGGTGATGCGCCGCGGCGGCCGCGGCGGCGGCTGCAGCCAACTGCTGCACCTGACGCAAACGGACAAATTGTATAAATCACTGTAGGGTCCTAAAGGACTTAAATGAAAATGGACTATAATTTTTGCTGGTTTACAATTGATTACAAAAGATATATATAATAAATACATTAAATAATTAATGCAATGCAATTAACACCGTGCGCGTGAGATCGTCTCGGAAGTTAACTAAGAAGTATTTGTTGGGACCCCCGCGTCTTTAGCTCCCCTTCGTAGACCCGAACTGCCCCGAGGATTCGCGAGTCGCAACAATCACTTCATAAGCTAATGTTATCTATCTATATCTACATTTTTTTCGGCTCAACCGATTTTGACGGAACTTTCATTACCAAGTAAAGGACTTTTCAGAGCATAATCTAGTTTACTTTGTTTAATGGAAAAATATCAAATTTAACGCAAATTGGTGAGACCTTGAGGTACAACTAATTTATAATATAGATTATATAGTTGCTTCTATATTGATCTGAGATATAATTAAAGAAAAAAGCACAGCGGGATAGCAAACATCACTATATGGTACTGCATTATCATCTGCAAGCTGTATCACTAAAAATGTTGTCCAAGTCTAATGTTCAGATCACCAATAATTATAATAGATGGAGCATAAGCTGTTGCTATTCTCATATCACTCTGTGGAACAAAGTTTTTTATCCTGGTTCGTCACACTTTATGGTAATCACTGTAAGGTAGAACGAGGATAAATAAAACATGTGTAAGATTAGTGAATGCATACAATGGCAAAAACTGTAATGTACACATAGTAGAATGGACATGCTCTGTGAAAGCTATCGCTTCATCCACTGTAATTATTGGTTGAAGATTGCTGCTCTCGCTATACCAATTGCGAAAGAACTGAATTTTTTAAGTTTTACTCGGAAGAGAGACTTCATTTACACATGTTAAATGTCTATTTTATAATTTCTACAGTCTATATTTTTTAGAATAATAGCAATATTGTAGTCAATATACCTGATATGCCGGCTGGCACAGTATCGATGATACAAATTGGTGTGGGAAAGGCTCTGCTGCTCTTGTTGCATACTGTCTAGCGCCCCCCACGGCTACGCGACCGCCCTGGTATAGTTGGTACTGTAAAAAAAATATATTATTACAATGTTGTTTGATTGTATGGAAGCGATTGAAAAACCCCAGATCCTAGGCTACGAATCGATACTAGAAAGGCACTCCTAAACCTACAACATTTTCGATTTAATATTTAAAAATACTTTGTAATTGGGTTTCCTTGACAAAAATTATTTGACTTTGAATTTAACTTGACTGATAACTGAATATATTATAACAGGATCCACTTTTCAGGTAATTCTTTCTTGCAATTGCAGGTCCTCTGCAAATGCAAGAAAGAATTACTTTTCCTAACCACCTTGAACTTCTTTAATTTTCTATGATTTTCCAGAAAGTAGAAAGTAAAAGTGATGAGGTCAGGGGCGAAGAGCTTCCCTAACTTTCCCTGATTTTCCTAAAAGTGGACATCCTGTCAAGAGAAGATTTCAAGTGTGGTGAGGTCACGGGGAAGTGCTTCCCTCACTTTCCCGATTTTCCACAAAATGGACATTTTGTCAAGAGAGGATTTTATGTGTAGTGAGGTCAAGAACAAAGTGTTTGCCTAATTTTCTCGGATTCTCTTGAAAGTGGACATCCTGTCCTATTGAAGAAATGGTTGTAACAGTGGCGTAACAATAGGGTGGCCTAGCAAGCGCAATGCTACGGGCCCCAGCCAGAGGGAGCCCCCGACCCGAGAGGGCCGCAAGCACGGAAGGATCCCGACATTTATTTTGACATTTCGAAATAATTTTGTTTTCCATTAAGTTACTATGCATACATATATCAAGGTTTGAATATATTTCTACGAAAACAAAATCGCCCAGTTTTAGAACGCGTCCGGTACGTAGGTATAAAATCCTCGGCACTTGTAAATGCCACGCTGCAGTAACTCTGACAGAGAGCCCATCCTATGAATTTGCCTCGGGCCTCAGCGGTATAGTTACGCCACTGGGTTGTATGTGTGTAACTATACCGCTATACCGCTGTGAGATAAGGGTGAAGGGCGAGGGGCGATAGTTACCAGGTTGTCGTAGGGTGCCGCGCGTAATCGCTGCTGGTTGATGGTGAGCGCTAGGTGGTGGGTTGAAGGGGGCGCGGCGGGCGCTACGACAGTGCCCACGCCATAATCGGCCCCGCCCACTCCGCCCACGCTGCTGCCAGACCGCCGGCACACCTGTCGGCCACCACCGCCATTACTTATCATTACCATACACGAACACATTATGGAAGCATTGCATTTTAATTGGAAGCTTCTTAAGCCCGCCATACGATCAAGTATGCTTGCTACAATCTCCGCTTCATGCAAAATGGACGGGCTTGATCATGCATACTTGATCGTGTTCAAATTGATAAGAGCTTATTTGAATTTAACAAATAAATACCAGCGACCCATTCCCGTTTAGTACAGGGTAAATGCATTTCTCTGTATAATATAACCTATTATATCCTTATAAGAAAAGCTTTTAAATGATAGTGTATAAGTATACCATACATTAGATTAAGTATTAAATTTATTTGTCTCTATAATCTGTAACTTTGTTTAGAGAAAAAATAAAAATAACACTACAAAATTATAGTAAACTGGACTAGACATTACCTCCATCATTTGCACGGAGGCTTTCACATTGTTGCAGTGCGCATAATCCACGAGGTGCGCAAGAGTTACGAACGCGTGGTTTAACGCTTCGCCGGGGGTTATGCGTCTCTCCTGTGGACAATCGTAATAATTTATAACAACGAATATACATATATGACATTAAATTAATCAATATACTGGAATTGAGATATTACAAGACTTTTCTTTGGATATACTTAACAAGTCATTTCACATACCTGATCCATTGTCAGCATTCTTTTCAATAAATCAATGAATTCCCTTCTGTCTGCTTTCTCAGCTAACAGTTGGCCGCCTTCAAGATCTGTAGGTACGTTGACCTATGAAATAAACAACAAAAATTAGCACCATTCAAGTAAAAAATAAGTATGGGTACATATGGATACCTATTGAACAATTTGATAGTGGAACATATTAGATAAAATGATGAAAACAAATTCTTGTCCGTTATTAAAATTGAAAAAGCACTTCGCTATTTTGATTAATAAATTAAGCAAATTATTCTGTTTCTAAACAAGTTTCCAGGTAATGATACATTTAATTTGTACAATGAGTTAAGCGTTAGATATAATAGACAAAGTTCATAAAATTTACATATGGTATATACATAATGGCAATTATTTATGTTTTTGCTTCCGTAGAGCTGGAAATTGATAGATATATGACTTGCTACTTTATATGTAAAATTTGCAGTCGAACGGTTCAGTAGTATTAAAAAAATAAACACATAGACGAGGTTCTTAAATAATATTAGACAAGGACAAGGATGAGTGTTATACTAAGAAGTTTATAATAGGTAGTGAATTAGAAAATATTTTGAATAGCTGATGCCCGCGACTTCGTCCGCGTTTTATGTCCTTCCTCAGGATTTAGGCCATCTCCATACCAAATCTGATTATTATATATTAGATATACAATATCGACTGACCTGTCCAATGTCATCGAGGCAATTGAATATGTACTTCCTGGCTTCCTTGCTCTTAATTCCGGTCTCGAGTTCGTGTTCTTCGGGCGTCTTTAGCCGCCAGAACGGGTATGTGCTGTCCACGTCGCGGTAAAAGAACTTGGCGGTTTTCGACGCGCTGTGCAAACAAACAACAATGTTAATCTCTGATAACTCTTGAAAAGGTAGAATGAATCACTAATAAAGGATATTGTAATGCACTAGCAATTCACTTCTAACTAGAATTTTTAGAAAAACAAAAGCAACTATGTATTTATTATACATCGTAATAGCTTTTTCGTACGTTTATATCATTTTAAAAATGCTTTGTAACAATAAATGGCAATGTTAGCTCTAAATAAAACCTGGAAAGTTCACGCGATAATCGAACTTATTATACATACAATTAATTAATATTTGCAGCTGTCTCAAAAGCACTGTTGTCCAATGTATAAAGTTTGTTGAACTAACCTATTAAGCATATGCTCAGTAGGTAGGCCCTGCGTCTGTGAGATGTAGCGGATCTGGTCATATTCTGAAGATCCAGGGTACAGCGGCCAGCCGAGGAACAGTTCAGCAACCACGCAGCCAAGAGACCACATATCGATTGCTTCGCAGAACGCCAATCCCAGAATTATTTCCGGCGCGCTGACAATAAAGAAGTAATGTTATACATTGTAACTCTTATAATATGATTAAGCACTAGCTTTCACTTGCGATTTCACTCGTGTGGTATTGGTAAAGTAGCTGGAGATATAGACACTGTGTGCATAATTTGTAGTCAAGTGATGCAGAAGTTATCACAGGTAAGAAAATAAACAAGGAACAATAAATAATATATTTCAATTTGTTGGTGAATTAATAAGCACAAATGAATTTATTAAACATTAAGAATTTTTCTGCAAAAATCTTGATAATCTTTCTCATAATCATAACACAACCGAGAGCTAAAAAATTTGATAGATGCCCCTAGAAATTGCCATTGGCAATAACTCAGAGGTGAATAACTGAGTATAGTTACCGGTAGTATCTGCTCTGCAAGTAGGTGTTGCAGACGGCCTTGCTAACATGGGAGGCGCTACCGAAGTCGATGACCTTGACACGGTAGGGCTGCCGTGCTGGCTCCACCAGCATTATGTTCTCGGGCTTCAAGTCCGCATGGATTAGGCCCAGTTGCTGTTCAAAATAATAGAATAAATGTAATTATGCAGATAAATACCTTCAATAATATTTTTAACGTTATTTTGATTGTATCTCTCATAAAATGGTGTCTCAGAAAAATTATCATTTGCATTTCAAAAATTTCAGTCTGCTCATATTGCTTTGTCAAAAACATGAACGTAAAAATGGTATCAGAAAGAAATACGAGAGATATTTTTACATGTATAATAGCACAAATACTCTATATAGTAATAAGTTCTTGCAATGTTTCACTAACCTTCAGTTTAAGCAGAGCAGTCAGCACTTGTTGCAATATTGGCCGTATATATTTTAAAGGTAATGGTGAGAACTTGTTCTGTTTCAGGAAGTCGTAGAGATTCTGTTCCAGCATTTCGAACACGAGACACGTGTGCGATCGATGCTGGAAGCACTCATACGCACGGACGAAGTTGAACTCGTCCGCCGACTCCTGCGACAACCGAGACAGGATAGACACCTGGAACAGAGAGATATGTTGCCTTTACTTCCCTAACACAATTTATGACAGTAGACAATATACAGAAAATACGAATGGACTGATCCGTTAGTACGTCTGCCATTTAAGTCGAGTCGAGTTAAGATTCCCATAGTACAAGCCCAGTGTTTAGGTAGGAGTTACACAATTAGTGTAATTGTGTGAAAATTGTTTATTAAAGATTACCTTTTACACTCGAGCCGATTTAGGAAAATTATCATTTTTAATTGGTATGGTATATCTTGTAATAACTTGAAATATATATGAATGTTGAGTATAAAATCGTTTATTTAATATTTAAAGAGGTTGAATTATGGATGAGTTCTGATTATGATCTCAAGAAAAACTTGTCCAATGGATCTATATTTCTTCAAACAAAATTTATTTAAAGAGCCATATTTATAATATTCTATATTACAATGTATATCAACGGCAGAAATCCAAATCCTGACTACACATTACATATCATTTGTAAGTATTTCCAATATATTTCTTCTGAGCAAGAATATACTATTTAATATTGGTATATGTCACTTTACAACCAAAATATTTACAACTTAGTAATATCAGCTAAAATGGGGTACGTGCAAAAATAGATCTAGGTAGTAATATCGTATTGCAAAAGTTTATACAGTGTTTGGTGGGTCGGTAGACCACTCCTATATGTAAACATAACGGAACGTACTGGCGACTTGCCAGTGTCAACTATAATAGAATTAGATATTGAGAGATTCTAAGAAATAGTTCTACAGAGCTATGGATAGATAGGAAATTCTTTAATAGTGTAGGGTAATGAACGCTTGGATGGCTTGCTAGTTGTCATATCACAGTAGATCTGTCTCGACTCAATGAATTACGTCCAGTTGTCTGTCAAACACGGGATAATCGTACATAATATTAAATCAATATGAAACTTATTAACCAATGTACCATTTGCATGTTCATGATGTCACATAAAGAGATAAGAAAATACCAGGAACAACCAGACAGACTACAAAACTGATTGGTCCAGGATCGAATACAAAGTCCTTGACTTAGAAAATAAGCATACCACCTATAATTATTTATTTAATAATACGGAAAATCTGTGTGGACTAAATTATAGACATTTCATAACGAAATAGTGGTTTTTATATACCTCAATCTGTCCCTGACGAGCATAGCTGGGATGATTTTTCAGTATCTTGATGGCAACTATCTCGTTAGTGCCTTTCTTCCAGCACTTCACCACCTGTCCAAAGGTGCCCCTCCCGAGGAACTCCAACACCTCGTACCTAAGCAATAAACATGATTTTGTTAAAAATATATTAGTCTATGGACTATTATATTTTTAAATTCAAATTATTATAGTTCATGTATTAGCAAAATAAATGACCCAATATAAAATATTGAGTAAACGCACCTATTGGACGAGGAGTACAGCACCTCATGCTGTACCAGCTGGTAGTCGCCATCGCCACCGGAGCCGGAGCCTGGTGTTTCGTCGCAGCCGCAAGAACAGACATTCGACATATAAACTACCCCATCGACGTAAAAAAATTATGTTAATTCATTGTTTGTGTATAGTATGTATAAATGTCTGAGAATTGATGTATGCTTCTGTGTATATCGTGATATCATTGTCAACTAATTTTAGTAACTTTTAATTAAAAGGTTTTAATTTAAAATTAAAATAGGATGGCCATATAAATTTTATTAACTATTGACATGAATAATATAATTAAACAGATTACATAATATACACAGTATAACGTTAATTTATTCAATTATTCAAACTGTTCGAAACTAAGATAACAATTTTCAACAGAAAAATGACGCATAATTTGTCACTGAAAATAATTAAAAGAAATTGTTGGAACCAATAGTAATTTCATTTGCATTTTTCATTTTCATTATTTTAATGTGTACTAATAAGACGTTTCTCATTATTTTATCAATGCGAGTCGTTTTGTGTAAGCGTAGAAGCGCGATCCGACTGATCCGAGCGAGGTTAGGGGTTGCCGCAGAGATCATGGTCACGTCTTAACAAACTAATTTTTCAAAACGGATAGATTTCAATTTGTAGTCTTTTACCTTTTCATATCAAGGAAAGGAGCATATCATACTTCAATCATGTTTAAATTCATTTACTGTAAAAGTTTGTTCTTGAAACTATACTCGAATCTTATTCCTCCCTCAATCTTGATCGGTGATCGCGCCTCGCGTATGTGTGTTAGTGGCGTAGCTAATCGTAAATTGGCCTTGTATCAATACTTATTGGGGGAGCCTTTCTACCCGACTGCGGCGCAGCCCAATAAGAGGGTAATGTTTTTTTACAAAATAAACAAGTACACGTATTAACAAAATAAGTATATATTATCTATAAGCGTTTATTTTTAAGTAACTATTATCTACTATGCAATTACATAAGTACGTCTATACTAATATTATAGAGGTAAACTTTGTTTGTATGTCATAGATATACACAAAAACGTCTAAACCGATTTTAAAAATTCTTTCACCTATAGAAAGCTACATTATCAGCGAGTAACGGCTATATTTTATGTTTAAAAAAATTTCTAGCCGTGCGAAGCCGGATCGGGTCGCTAGTTTAAAATTTTTGTAAATCTTAAAATGATCCTAGGTCCCCCAGGAACCAAGACACAGACAGGCTACGCCGCTGGTGTATGTGCAATGCGCATGCGTGTAAAGTAAGTGATAACAGCAGAAAGGACATTACGTTTGTTACCTTGCGGCTGGGCCGGGTTGGGCCCGCCCGCCGCGAGCTGCTTGCCGTGTGCCGTCGTCGTTGCTGCGTGTGACGGCCTGTAGTGGCGCGCGTCGAGTGCGCCCGCGCCGCCCCCGCCGCCGCTCGAGCGCACGCGCTGCTCGACCACGCTGCTATCTCCGACACTGTGCGATCAATCGTAGCGTTCATTATCCGCCGCAAATCCATTGGAAAATAACGACAGTATCCACTGAGATTGCTTAGCCGATACTGTCGTTAATTCAAAATTTTGGATAAGGTCAGTTTACATTGAGGTCAGTTTACAACTTTACATCACACTCAAAATATTAAAAATTATCACTCAAAAATTCGAGTTTCTTATGACATTTTGGGATGGTACGACAATGAATTCAGCTAAAACAAAATGAATTTTTCATTCAAAATTTTGTAATTTTTTTGTTTTGGCAAGTTAGGTACGAAAATGATTCAGCTAAAGTAATAAAATGGATTTTTCACAAATACATGTTTAACAGATAAATAATTTCATACTATATCTATCTATATACTTAGTAGGTATGTTTAGGATTATTGTCATTTTAAACCAAAGTTCTGAAATTTTAAATTAGACAAATTCACACCTTTCAAGTACATTTTTGTACATAATTTTTATGAAGACTAACAATATTATGGCCACAAATGTGGATAAGCGCCTTTATTTCCAAATCACGTACGGACATTTCAATTTTATTTATATGTGTAGGTAGATTGATCGCAGCATGAAAAGATGTATATTGAGAGGGCAGTTGCACGATTTGATGAATCAAAAAGAGACACGAGAATTATTGGAAATAATGCGCATGCGTAGAAGGAAAATCGGTTAGCTGAAAAAATCACACTGAAGATATACTGATACAGTGATTCAAATTTTATCTTTTGGATTACTGAGTTATTTGGGACTTAAAGATTCAATATGCGCATTTTTAGTATTAAGGACTGATATAAACATTTCTAGGATAGTAGTGGTAATTACAACTTACGGGTCAATGTAGGAGTACTCATCACTGCTCACATCTTCGTAATGCACATTCGCTAACTTTATTTGTACACTCATTTTAAAATTTTAACTCAAACTTGTTGAAAAACAAATTGAAATTAATGAAATTGTACTAACTAAGAGCGACACTTAAATGCGTGTGCGCAGGACGACGTCAAGGGATGGAATGAACACTAAACTCGGTTTTGCAAGGTGCAAGGCTCATGTTAAGGGAAGGAATATCTCAAACTAAAGGGATCAGCTTTTCATAAAAGCAATGAATACAATATGCTGGACAAAGCACTAATCACTCCAAGTTATTTTGACCAAAAGGATACCTACATTAAATCTACAGGCAAAATGTATAACAAAAGACTTTCGGATTAGACAATTGCCCATAAAAAATACTCTGGCGAATATTGTTAAGGTAACTTTTCTTTTCAATGACAAAAACACACATAAAAGTTTTAAACTAAATTTCATTTTTAAGAAACGTATGAAAAATAAATACAATAGCAATGTTATTTTACACTGACTAGCAATGAGTCATTCAAATTTACATATACAACGTGTAATAGAAATAACCACAAAGCTAAAACTATTTTATTCAGATTCATTAAAATTAATTTTAACTAAGTACTTATCTTTAAAGTTCGTTAATTTAATATTCCAAATTCAAATTAAATCGTGGTCGCGCAAGTCGAGTCGAATGAAAATTCAGAACAAACCTTACGACACGGGTAATAAAGCTCATTTTTGTTGTAATTGGCTATTACACAAACACAGGTAGATGGTATGTATTAAGTAATTAAGTAATGTGTCCACAAACGTGTCATTTAAATGAGATTAATGTAATTTACGAAATTAATAAGACTGAGTTTATAAAAAACATGTGTTACATTAATGAATTTTATACTTATAAAAAATCATTATTTAGGTAGAATATAATATGAAAATGGTTAATTTTGTTACGCGATGCCCTACTTTTTAGTCCTACGTTTTTATGAAATCTGCTCATATCATATCTGTTTAAAACAATAGTTTTACGCGATGAAAGTGCAAACAAACAATGTTTTACTATATGAATATACTTACATATATAATTGTATATTGATATTAATTGATATATTGACATCTGAAATGTTTATAAACAGAAAACTGAATATAGTATGTACATTCAAATAATGTGACCACCTATGTATGTAATCTCTCGTCTCTTGCAATAATTTAATTTTGCACCTTTTCACAGTTGATTAAAAGCTACCTGTAACCGCGACTTCGTCCGCATGGAATAATTTTCCGTGGTATTCTCGGATTAAGTTAGGTTAAATGTACATGTTGGCTTTCTCAGATTAGATTAGGTTACATATACATTTATGAATATATATAATATACATATGTATAAAGGTTGTTTTTGAAAAAATTATACCTACATCTTGTCTATATCTGTCTCCAGGCACATCTATCTCTTCACCAAATTTTCCTCCTACAAAATTAATCCCCCTTTTTACCTCCTTAGGGGTAGATTTTCGATGAAAAAGTAGTCTATGTCCGTACCCTGGTGTCAAACATTCTATGTGGCAAATTTCATCATAATTTCTTTAGCGGTTTAGCATTTCGCATACAAAATCTCATCCCCCTTTTTATCTCCTTAGGGGTAGATTTTAGATAAAAAAGGCCTATGTCCGTCCCGTGATATCAAGCTATCTCCATGCCAAATTTGTTCGTAATCGGTTCAGCGGTTTAGTATTTCTCATACAAGCAAAGTTTCATCCCTCTTTTCACCCCCTAAGAGGTATATTTTTGATGAAAAAAAGTAGCTAAGTCCGTCCTTGTCAAATTTCATCAATATCAGTCTAGCGGTTTCTCAGAAATTTGACAAAATCTTTCTGATTTTTCTCATGTGAATATCTTAGAAATTTATCTTTTATGGTTACAATAAAGTTTATCGATACCATAATGTACAGTAATCATTTGAGCAATCACATGTTTTTACTATATACCAATTTTCATCAAGATTGGTCAAGCTGTTTTTGAGTTATAAAAGGACACACGGACAGATGGACGCAGAAAACCATTTAAAAAATGGCAGAATTGAAATCAGTATTCGTTACATACAAGGAATATTTATCACAAAATTTGATAGAAAAATTGTATTTACAGACACGCTACAGATTTACTAATAGCTGAAAGTTTGGATATTACCAAACTGAACTTTATATTCGTAGTTATTTTGGCATTTGCTATTTACCAGGATCCATTAATCAGGATAATAAAATGTCTAAATTCCGATACATGGTCATTACTGAAAAGCGAAAACTATCACTCAAAATATTTAACTATATGTGTTTAAGTAAGTATGTTTATGTAATACATACATATCTTCACGCTGTATCCCCAACGGGGTAGTCAGAGAGGACGGAGCGCAAGTGTCGCGGTCCTTACATACCTCTTTCGCTTCCTCAAATCTCATCATTCTCCTCACACATTTTCGCATAGGTATGGGCGAGTGCTTTTGACATTTCAGTCTGCTACCACTTTGGCTATTTGATCTACATAAGTCAGCCTTGGTCTTCCTTGGCTTCTTTTACCTCTCACTTTCGCTCTGTAGATTTTCTTCGTCAGTCTTTCATCACTCATTCTTTCTAAGTGCCCGAACCATCTAAGGATTCCTTTCTTCATGTTTAAGTAATCGTCATTAAAATCAAGGATTGTAATATAGTATGTTAATGCCAATTATATTATACTAATACTTCACATATGAAAATAAGTAGGACAGCTTATTTGATTATAACAAGCATTTCTTTTCAAATAAAGAATAAACAACTTCTACACTGATTAAATCGAAAAAAAAAAATGAATAAACATAATGAAATTTTGAATAACTTTTTATTTGTTTACTATCATTCTATTGAAATCGAATATGCAGATAGTATTCTTACGTTTCAGACTGTATTTCAGAGAATAAATAGCGTTCATTCCGAAACATGAAACAACGTGACCAACACGCACTTGTGTCGAATTCAAGTTTGGGGTGAATTCCATTTGCTCTAAGTTCGAACACCTGCATTCAGTACATTGTTTGACGTTTCATAGTACCATTATAAATTGATCCTTATTGTCGTTTTTAACAGGTAAAATTACTATTTCAGAAAGAAAAAGATCTTTTCGATCTTTTTTGCACATTCATATTATTACATTTGAGAGAAAGACAAAAAAACATTTTGGAAAAGTTTAGAAAAATTACGAATATATATAAATTTATTATGAAGACGCTTTTTCAAAGAAATAATAATTGAAAAGAATGATAAGTATAGGAAACAAAACATGTTAATTCTGTAAAAAATATTAAATTATTAAAGGAAGTACGAATAGGGGAGAGAAGATATTTTACATTTGCTTCATAAGAAAATGACGAATTGATGTCGAGCAAAAAGTATCCATTACTAGTTGAACTTCCTACAATGCAATAAACAGTGTAAATCACAGATCTAATTCCACTGGACAAGCTAAAACGATACAAGGTAGTCTCATAGTGATGTTTTTATTTATCTTTCATTTAAAAAGTTAATTAGAAAGATATATTAGAAATTATATTCTTTATTATTATAGTGATTTTCTTTAGGTAGTTTAAAACTATAATATTATTTATATTCTA
Source organism: Zeuzera pyrina (assembly GCA_907165235.1). Classification (NCBI taxonomy): domain Eukaryota; kingdom Metazoa; phylum Arthropoda; class Insecta; order Lepidoptera; family Cossidae; genus Zeuzera; species Zeuzera pyrina. Next base: position 5,540,242 of record OU015637.1, read on the forward strand.
AAATTCTCCAAGATAATTATAAAAAAAAACTTACGAGTCGTAATCGAAGTCTTCTTCAAAGCTTACTTCTTCATATTTTATTCTAGGCACTGACAAATCCATTTTTGAAGATTCACACTTTACACAAAACTAAACTCTTAATGTCTACTTTGATAATAATAATTTTTACACTATATTACAAATCTGCGACTAAATTATCATAAGAGAACGAGCTTATAATAATTTAAAATACAAATTTTTATACTGCATACAAACAAGAGAACGAAGAACGACACTACGGTGCGTGTGCGCATCGCTACAGTTGTACTAAGACTAAATTATTTCACTGCAGTCGCTAAAGGGCTGCTGTAGGGCTGTTGTAGGCAGTGTTGCCAACCCCAAAAAACTAAAAAACAGCAGCTCACCAATAAAAAAACAGGAGAAAACAGTAGGTAAAGTTAAAAAGGCAGATTTCATACTTTCCTCATATAATTAAAACGATTACCCAGTTTATTAGTTACTAGGACTCGCATACATTGTTATATTATAATATTGATTACAACATAATAAAAAACAAATATCAAAGTAAAATTATTTTCCACTTTAATTTTCAATTGCCTCATCTTCAGTATTTTCAGTAATTTTCCTTTTTAAAATCATACATATTTTTATTAAATTTCTTCATTCATGTGCCTTTTTGTGGTTTCAAATGAGTAGCAATCGGTTATTTCGGATTTAGTGTGTAATACTCCTTTAATAGTTGTAGTCGATATTGTTTTGCGTAATTTAATAATTGAAAAACAGTAAAAATTTGGAATGAAACAGAAAACAGGGGCATCAATGTGAAAACAGTAAATCTCCTATTAAAACTGTACGGTTGGTAACACTGTTAGTAGGGTCGCAATAAGGGGAGTCGTCTCAGGTAACCGGGGGTCGTAGTACTACCCGACCCAAAATTCTTGGCATTGTAAATGATTTGAGTTGTAAAAACGAAAGCAACGCGCGTTATTCTACTCGCCGTTGTGTATAATATCTGACTCGTCGAAGTATTCGTATGAGTACCAATGGATCAGAGATCTAACAGAGATGTTTATTTCTTTCTGTTAATACGTTGATGACATGCGATTCTATTATTATGAACTGCTCACTCATAGTTCGCATTGCAGTTTTAAAAGATCATAATTATAATAACTTTAATAAAAATAATATACTCACTAAAAACGTAATTAGCGCTAACATTAACTAAAGAGGTAATTTGTTAAATTATACGTACTTCCATCGATTAACAATTATTTGTCTGTCCCTGAATATACAACAAAAATTACTCCGGAAAGATGGATACGTTATCAATGATGTTATAATACAAAAGAGGTAGATAGGTTACATGCACTCGAAAAGTGGCACCCCAAAACTTTGCTAATTAGAATATGAAAATAATGTTACAGAACCAACAATGTCATGAAATGCCTATTGCGCATTCAAAATTCTAAAATCTTTTAATAATTCAAACGTTTTTTATAATATACACGATCATCTGATGACGCAGCCACCCAGTTTTAATCATCGTTTACATTTATTAAAAGCAATAATAATTCACCATTTTCAAATTTATAATTAAATAATATTGGCGATCTTTTTAAATAAATAACTTCTCATGTACATGATACAAGAAATTCGAAAAAAGCATCATTTTTTACTGTCTAATCCCATTAGGTTTCAATCATTTTTTTTTTAAATGTCTGTTCTGTGGCATCAATTACTAATATTCTATGAATTAGTCACGGATTCGCTTAAAATGTAGTAAGAAATTGACCAATCACAATGATTTAGAGAGCTATGTGATTTGTTAGTTTGAAATGCAATTATGTTTTACATTGCATAGCGACGTAATGCAATGTATATTTGTCTCACTTTGTAACGTTGTAACTGGGACAATATTTTACTTGGATTAGTACTTAGGTAACCTATCTACCTCTTTTGTATTATAATATCATTGTACGTTATGGATACTTTAGTGGTTGTCCAGGAGATGAAGCCCTTTCAGTTGTACATGACAATCCAATTTAAGATTGTCGAGATTTTTTTCAATTATATAAAAACTCCTACTAATAATGACTAATCAACCTAATTAATAAATCTATATGAGATCATTTACAATGTCGTAACAAAATGCCGAGACAGCTCAGATGGATTTCTTAACGCTTGAAGCATCCCTATACCTCTTTGCATTTCTTCAGCTGTCGAATACGTGGTTTCATTACGTAAACTATACTTCAGAAGCTGATAATCATAAAAATTGTATTTAATTTACCGTTGAAATGACATAATTTTTAAAAAACCAAGATTTTTGTGAGCAGAGGCAAACCCGCTTTAAATTCAAACAGAATAATTTGCTTTTAATAAGAAAACAAAGATGATCGTAGCTTTCCTATTTTATACAGTCAGTATGTTTTTTTAGACAATATAAGGTTATATACGGGAAAAGAAAAATATTACTTAAATTAATATTGCAGTACTTTTCGTCAGACATAAAAGGGTGTTGCTTTTTGACGTGTGTATATTCCGTTAACTGAAACACAAAAGTCTGCTCATTTTACTTAATAATTGAAATGGGAAAACTGTTCTGGCTTATTTATTGAAACTATGATATGTATGTTTTTATATTATTATAGTTTTTTAATAAATCTGTATAAATAAAAATCAATTGCCAGTTTGCAACATATGAGGAAGCATTACTAGAGAACGGCTCGATCGATTTGACTTCATTTTTTCGACAAGGTTCGTATAAAAGAAAATGTTTGGAAAATCCACGGGAAATAATAATAATATACTCAACAATATACGGTATGGATAGTATTTTTGTACGAAAATATCAATAAAACAATATTTGGTATGTTGCAAACATTCAACATCCCACCGGGGCAAAGCCGGGGCGAATCGCTAGTGAATAATGAAATTTAATATAAGTTAAAGACAGAGGTGCTGACATATTTCATTATAGAAAGCATTCTCGTGCACATCTAAAAGTGAAATTAAGTTCAGAAATGTGTCATACTCGTATTATTTTTGTTTATAAAATAAGAAAAGTTATCTTATTTCTTGGATTGTCGAAATGTAATAACTACTACAACCTTATAGAAATTCTCTAATATGGATATCACAATAATTATATTGTATATCGCAGCATTAAAAGAAATATGGTATGTATACTACAAGTATAGCAGTACCAGGAATAAATAATAACAAGCTGGAAAAGTCACATTTTAACAAAGAATAATTTGATATCTTGCATCAGGCTTGATGGATGTTGCCTACCTACCAGAAAAAATAGGCGCAAGTCTTTAACAGAAAAATATATACATACATACATATTTTCACGCTGTATCCCTAACGGCGTAGTCAGAGAGGACAGAGCGCCAAGCGTCGCAGTTCTTACATACTTCTTTCGATTCCTCAAATCTCATCATTTTCCTCACATATTTTCGCCTAGGTATGCGACAGCTTTTGCCATTTCCATCTGCTAACACTCTGGCTATTTGATCTTCATAAGTCAGCCTTGGTCTAAAAATATATACCAAACCTAAAAAGCAACAGTTGTTTTAAAAACCTACATACACCTAACGTACTTACTTTTAAATCATTTGAAAAATATTTGAAATGTTAACTAAATGATGAAACGAATACATCTATACTAATATTATAAAGAAGTAAACTTTGTTTATTTCTATGTAATGGATAAACTCGAAAACTAATTGACCGATTTCAAAAATTCTTTCACATGTAGAAAGCTACATTATCAGCGCGTAACATGGGGTGCATTTTATTTTCAAAAAATTTCTACCCGTGCGAAGCCGGGGCAGATCGCTAATACACAGTTTTATGCCAATTTTAATAAACAAAGATTGACTTTCTCTATACGGTGTATAATATTATAGGTGTTTACTTATTTTGAATGAAATGGATGGAAAGAATGAGTGATGAAAGACTGACGAAGAAAATGTATAGAGCGAAAGTGAGTGGTAAAAGAGGAAGATCAAATAGCTAGTGTTAGCCGACGGAAATGTCAAAAGCACTCGCATATCTAGGCGAAAATGAGGAGAATGATGATATTTGAGGAAGCGAAAGAAGTATGTAAGGATCGCGACGCTTGGCGCTCCGTCCTCTGACTACCTCGTTGGGGATACGGCGTCAAGATATGTACGTATGTATGTATATATGTATGAAATGGATTTTTTGTACAAAAATAAATTATAAGAAAAAACAATTTTAAGAACAAGCTTTTAATACAAAATGTGAACTAAAAGTAAAAAATAAATTTAAATTACATTTGTCATACGTATATAGTAGGTATATTCTAGGTTCAGAAAGGATAGAAATTCACTACGAAAATTATCATTAAATATGTTGCCGCAAATGTATACAATCTGGAATGATACAGAAATTCCTAGACAATTATGTTCATTTCTGATACAAAAGAAAGAAGTAGTGAGTAGTGACGAGAGTGACAGAGTAGTTTAAATTAGTGAGTAATTCAAAAAAATACTAGTTACAGAATTTTTTAACGGAGTAAATTATAAAAGAATTATAGCAGCTCTCGCACTGTCGAACGGAGTTTGGAATACCAGTATTTTTAGGAATCGGCCTCGCTCACCTTGGCAGCACGGTACCTACCGGTACTGAGTTGGTAGCGGTATTCATTAAAAAAATAAGCATTTTCAATAAATTAATAGTATTATACAAGGTCCCATATACCGATATTATACAGGTATAACAGTATACCGGTAACAGAATTCTTAGATGCGAGAGAGAGAGAGAGATGTGTGAGAGTGAAATATGTGACTTAATATCCATGATAGTACGCATGACTCACACGAGCTCAGGCCGTGTGCACAATGTGGCAACGCCGCGGCGTGGTGCACATGCCGAACTGACAACGTCGCATAATAGATACCGTTACCCTTGAGTTATGACTCTTTTGAAGTGATACTGATGTGGGTACGAGCTGAATGGTCACTAGTTATGGGTCCTAGCATCAATAGTAAAGGTTAATATGCACATTATAAATAATATGCACAATTGCGTTACGCATTATACATATATTATTTAATATCCATGCACAAAAAAGTATGCTTTTCTAGTTGCAAGAGTTAATAAATATAAAAATAATAAAAAGTTATAATACCTACGATAAAGAGTTCATTGAAAAATAGATTTAATAAAACGCAGTCATTCTTCATCAGTATCGTCCGTATCGAAACCGTAACATGTCTGCCCGTAACGTAAGTCTGACATTTTAAAAAATACCTGGGTTTTAACTCATGTTCATATATATTATTTAAGTTTATGCAGATAGCATAGGTATACTATAGTGTAGGCACATTGGATGAGAAATACAACATTTATTAAAAGACGATATTCATAGTACTAGTTAGAAATTTCTTAAAATTCCAGTATTATGCACCTTTCCGTTGACATAATATTTTTCTTTTGTTATTTTATTTAAAATATGACCAACTAATTTTTCACCAAAATCGAATGGTTCTACATAATCTACATAATTTTTGTAAAATATTTTTTTTGTCAAAATTCTTACAAATCTTTACATTTACAACTAACATAGGTACTTACTCGTAATATTTCCAAGTTTTATAAAGGTAGATGTTATCTTGCGCCTGTTATTAGTTTTCTAAGAAATATTTAAGCTTCATTCCATTGTTAATACAAATTAAAACTAGGCTATTTTAGTAATATTGTATTTTTAAATGAACAAATAACAAAGATTAGCCTGCTGGAATTGGGAAGAGCACCTTAGTATTGAAATATAATAGACCACCTGTATGTCCATTGTTGTCTTTGTTTTATTAGTGGTTTACGCATGCCATAAAAGTATAGGGTTTAGCAAAAACATAATTATACTACTGTTAAAATACAACAAAGAGAATCCTTAGCTCAATGTTATCTCAATTCTCTTTACATATTTACCCATTTGCCGACACAATACTGGAGTACGAACATTGTTAGAAAAATACCATGCGTTTGGAATCACACGAGTACAAGCTATTTTCAAAATCCTTTCATTTACAAAGAATTGACTCCGCTCGCGTTTAGTGTGGACCCATTACTTTATTTTAATTCCATTTTTACATTAATTTATTAATAAACCTTCTACTTTGTTCAAAATTGGTAGAGAAACTTAAGTTAACGCGTATCAGATGCTCTTTTGTACAATTTTATAATGTTATGTATAAGTAAGGATTTCTGAAAACGTTCAAAATACATTCTTTACGTTGAATCGAAATTTAAAAGTTGTTGTAGGGTATTAAATATTTCGAAATTTGAAAAAATAAATTTCATTCTGTCCATTCCAATCCTTTGTTTGAAACTATACTCTGTACAAAGAATAAATCCCGTTAGGTTTTACAAAACAATATCTGACTGGTAATCGTTCACAAATACCTAGAATTTTTTCGGCTTTTCAGTGCATTGAAGTAAATGTTTAATATTAAATAAAATGGCAAATAATAAAAAAGGATAAAATAATCTAAAAATACGTATATTTTTTAATGGTTATTAACGAAAACACTTTTTAGTTTATTATTGATTAGTCCTAGACATTTAGACATTTACAGTTACTGTTCACGTGAAAGTTAAAGCACATTGAAATCTTCAAATTTAAATTGGAGTTTAACAATATTATGTGCATTAAAAAGTTTGTTGTTTAGTTATTACAATAATAGATTCCGTTAACTGCAGGCTGTACAAAGCTAATGAGACTAGTTTTCATAAGCTACACTTTATACATGTTGCCGTACGATCGCGGATTTGGGACGAAAGTGATATGCCTGAGCATTTCGTAAAAGGCGATCATTTCAGAAATTACTGTTTAACTTATTGAATTTAGTCTGTTTCTTAAATGACTTAACTATGATATACATATAACAACATATCCTCACACTGTAACCCTAACGGGGTAGTCGGAGAGGACGGAGTTCCAAAAATCGCGGTCCTTGCATACTTCTATCGCATCCTCGGATCTCATTTTCCTCGCTCATTTTCGCATGTTTATGAGTGTTATAACAATATGATGGTTTATCCAATGAAAATTCCGGTGGATCTAAATGTTTCGCCACATCATGAAAAGGCTGGGCATAGTGTAAAATAGTTATTATACATTTGACGTAACTAGCGAGAACTGTGTCAGTCGTTCATTTGCAAAAATTTTATCATACAAATGATATAAAAAAACTAGAATTTGCAAATATCCATGTGCTCATTACAACATATTTTTCATTATAATTATGTATTTAAATGTATGTATGTCTATGGGCAAGTGTATTTCGAATGTTTAGACGTTAGTCGTTTATGTAAGTGTATGTAGGCGTCTGACATACAGTATGTAAGTATACCTACTATACATATTTGTCTTGTGTATATCGTGTGGTTTCCTGATGAACATGGGGTTTGAATATTCTATTTGTTTTAGAATTTTTATTATTTTTTTATTTTTCCTTTATTGTTGTTGTATAATGTATAGATAATGTAAGAGATGAAAAAGGTATTTCACGGAACATTAAATATCTTTATGCAGCGTTGGACTTGAAATTGTCAGGAGTAAAAGGAACACCATGGAAAGTTGTCGAAAAACCTGGATATATGCCAAACGTCTAGCCTGGGTATGTCTCTAACCATTCTCTTGCATATATAGTCGCATATTTATTCATTATTTGTACATGTTATGCTTTACATAACACGTAAATTACGAGTATACATTCACGTCTATGGTATACGCGGAGTGTATTTATGTGACATGTATATATCATGTACTTCATATTATGTATGTCCGTATGTGTGTGTGCGTGTTTGTGAACTTACGTCGCGTCGCGGCAGCAGGGCCGGGCGCAAAGCACGGGCGGAGCGGCTGGCGGGGCGGGCGAGCACCGCTCCGCATCGCACGCGCGACTCGGCACGGCGGGCGCGCCGCAGCAGCCCGGACCGACGCCCGACCACCACTTCGAATTCTGGAAATAACGGAAGATACTAACATTTAACAAGTTCTCAAAAACCACCGATGGCGATTACTGAAAAACAATCGATAGGAAATTTTAGAATACTAGTCTAAACCAAAAAATCAGTTCCAAGTTTCAAATAACACGTCTTCAACGAACTTCTATAAAAAAATGCTCATATGATTTATGTATATTGGACCTTTTTTGAATAAAAAAGTTTTTTAGAAGAATGTCAAAATGTTCAGAGACAATTACTTATCGCGATATTATGTATAAGACGTTACAATTACGGGAGTGATAAAAAATACAGAGTTCATTTAAACAGAATACAAAGTACACACTGTATATGGTACTTTGCATGTACACATCATAATATGCATACCAAACAGAACTAAGATTGCATGAGTAATAAAATTACGTATTACTTAGATAATAATAAAATGCTGAGAATTTATGATAAGCACTAAAAGTTTGATTAAAAGAAATTAAAATAATTCCTATTACGCATTATATAACTTATCTTTCGTAACGAACAATATTATCTGTGGAAGCGTGTGCTAACATCAAGACTTAAGGAAACATTATCAGAAAATTATTTTAACAATGTGTGTGTAAGTCAAATATTAATAATATTAATAATATTAGTTAGTCCTCTCTGACTACTCTGTTAGGGATACAGCGTGAGGATATATATTATGTATGTATGTATTAACATTAAGACCATGATGACTTAGCGCTCTTTTCTGATTAGGGGATTCAGAGTGAGGATATGTTATTGTTGTTGTAACATTATATTAATTGACATTTTTTAAATGAAGTATTAATACGTACTCATTTATTAATTCACGTTATGATACTGCTACATGAAAGTAAGTATTAAAAATACATGTATACAACGAGGAATGTTCTAAATACTTATCAAGTTGACATGACCTGTAATAAGTGCTTTATACGATGATTCACTGTGACATAAGTAACAATATTATAAATAACACGATGAATTCATTAAAATACGCTCCCTCTCGAGGAATGTAATAACAAGTTTACTGTCAAAAACGGATCCTTTATTAGTTTGTTGACATACCCAAAGTCGAATTAATAACTTCGTTTTTTTTTTGTTTTAGACTACATATTGTATAAGTTGTACTGTAATGTACTTGTGCTATGTATTGTGACATCAAAGAAATAACAACCAAATTTAAATAATAAAACGACTAATATATATATCATATCGTAATACATACGTATATAAATACTACACATTAAATATACTACTATTTACACTTTTACGTAAATATTTTATAGTAACGACCAGCCCCGGCTTCAGGTTGAAATTTTTTTTTAAATAAGATATAGCCCATGTTACTCGCTGATAATGTAGCTGTCTACAGATGAAATATTTTTGAAATCGTTTAAGTAGTTTTTGAGTTTATCGATTACATACAAACAAAGTTGACCTCTTTATAACATTACTCTAGATATACATAAAAAGTCTATATATAACAATGGCATACTATCACACTCACAACCGTCTTACTATTGGGTACACCCTCTGTATGTTGACAATTGTAATACAAATAATAGGTCTCATACAACTTATAATAAAACTAACTAGATGGCAATTAAATTTTAAGGGGACTATTTAAAAGAAACCCTAAAGAAATATCCAGTGTTAGCAGACGGAAATGTCAAAAGCACTCGCATATTTAGGCGAAAATGTGTGAAGAGAATGATGAGTTTTGAGGAAGCGAAAGAGGTGTGTAAGGATCGCGCTGGCGCTCCATCCTCTCTGACTGTAAAACTTACTGAAATATTTTATTTTATATTTTTGCATACATATGTCATACACTTCACGCCAGGTGCCATATCTCAGTACACAGAACATCAGGGCGCCGCGAGTCACACCATGACACCATTTTAGCAATAAACATTTGGGGGCTCACAAATGGCAAGGCGAAACTATTAGGTAATGACATATTGCTAATTGCTAGTCCATCGCCTACACAAGTTCTTTATATGGTATTAAACGCTATCCTATCCTAGCCGAATTTTACGACCTGCATGGTGTAAGATTACACACTGATATTGATAAGTCCACTATAAAATAAACAATTTCATCGAAGGCGAACTTTGGCAGAACTAGTTTAGAAGGAATCTTCTCTGGAGATATTTTTACCGGCTTTCTGAATATTGTATTATAATATATCGTCGGATATATATGTATATATGTATGAAATATATTGTCGGCGATAGTGTAATAGTGCGATAACTAGCTTTGTTGGATACGCGTAAGTGAAATGAACAAAATTTTACCAGGAGGTTAATAAACCTTAGACTTACCCAATAATACTATTCTTTTAACAAAATTAATGGTTGTAGTACCTTCAATCAATTAGAAGCTATGAACATCCTAATATTTAATTCCTTTCACTTATGCTGTATAATCTATGGTTTACGTGCTATTGCACTATCACCGACAATATTGTAACATGATGTTGAAAAATGATACCGGACAGTTTCTTGTCGCTTTTCTTTTCGAACAGACTGTAAAGACTGTCAAAACTGATTTGACTTTGACGATAAGCAAAGGGCATATTCAAAAGCCTTTGTCTCCCATACCAGCTAACATGTATGCCTGTTCTCGTGAAACTTCTAGAAAATTTGGCTGTCGTTATAAACCCTGCCTTTGTTAAATTATACCGCTGTTGTTTATGATACTGTATAGATGCATTATATTTCCTTTAGTTAAACTGTACCTAGAATCAGACAATTGGGTCCTTTGTGTTAGTCATGCTAATCACTTTTTCACACAAAAGAAACAGTCGTAAGTTACCGAAACTAAAATAGCTATTAAAGGGCTATAAACCTTGATAACAAACTAAAGATATGCTATTTCGGTATTTTTAGTACCGGTTGGCTTTTCCTCGTTAATTACTGTATTATACATGCTCTAACGCACGCCATGCTAACCTGATTTACATACAACGTAAACTATTGTAAGTAAATATTTAATCTAAGTAGTACGCTTCAATAGTTCAGGACTGTGGAATGAATGAAGAACGACTGATGAAGCAAAACAGAATGAAAAATTAGGTAAACGAGGTCGTCAACTGTCAAAAATGACTAAATTGGGTACTCTTATAACTCTACGAAAATACAAAGAGAGAATTATGAGGTTTGTGCCAACGAAAGAATAATATTAAACTCTATCCACACCCCGTTATGACAAAGCAAGAACATGTATGTACATATGTATCTAAATTGTAATTTCTGCTTACGAAATAATTAACTACAACCTTTATTTCAAACTTTTCCGGGAAGTGTCGCTTTATGGTTTACAAATTAATGATATACCTATTTGTCGAAATCGTATAATACATATATGTATTTTCTACTGAACAACAATATTATATTGGGTCCTTACATATGAAATTAGCGTTTTGTCGTACTGACCACTTTGATCTGAAATATCTCCTTTTTGGTTAAGAATCCCAAATTCAAATTTATAAATTCATTTAGCTGGTACATTTGAGTTTTGAAAACAGTCATTCATTTGTTTTTTCCTCATTATTTTTTTCTTTGGCGTCGCTTATTACCGCAAAATGGAAAACATGAAATATCGGTATATTTACGAGTACGAGTTCTACCGTGGCACCAGTGCTGCAGAAACAGCTCGAAGGATTAATGATGTGTACGGCGCTGGTGTCGCAAAAGAAAGCACGGTACGTTTTTGGTTTCAACGTTTTCGTTCTGGAAATTTCGACCTTCAAAACCAACCCCGTGGACGGCCGGAGACCAAAGTGGAAAATGAAGAATTAAAGGCTATTGTGGAAGCGGATCCATCACAAAGCACCTCAGAGATAGCTGCAGGCTTCGGGGTAAGTGATAAAACTGTATTAATCCACTTGAAGGAAATCGGGAAAGTAAAAAAATTTGAACGATGGGTACCTCATGAATTGAGTGAATCGAACTTGCAAACACGCATCGACTGCTGTGTTACTTTGCTCAACCGACACAATAATGAAGGGATTTTAAATCGAATCATTACTTGTGATGAAAAGTGGATACTGTACGATAATCGGAAGCACTCGTCGCAATGGCTGAACCCTGGAAACCCAGCCAAATCCTGCCCTAAACGAAAATTGACTCAGAAAAAGTTACTTGTGAGTGTTTGGTGGACTAGCGCCGGTGTCGTTCACTACAGCTTTCTAAAATCTGGCCAAACGATTACGGCAGATATCTATTGTCAGCAACTGCAAACCATGAAGGAAGAACTAGCTGCTAAACAACCGAGATTGGTCAATCGCTCTAGGCCACTGCTGCTTCACGACAACGAAAGACCACACACTGCACAACAAACAACCACTAAGTTAGATGAGCTACAATTAGAATGTCTGCGACATCCACCGTACTCCCCGGACCTTGCTCCAACAGATTACCATTTTTTCCGGAATTTGGACAACTTCTTACAAGGAAAAAAATTCAACTCCGATGCGGCAGTCCAAACCGCCTTCAAAGAGTTTATTGATTCTCGCCCCCATGGTTTTTTTAGTAAAGGGATCAATGAACTACCTATGAGATGACAAAAGTGCATAGATAACAACGGTGCATACTTTGATTAATTAAATATATTTTACAAAAAAAAATTGACTTTATATTCCTCCCGTACAAAACGCCAATTTCATATGTAAGGACCCAATATTTAAACAAAGTCTATAAACCATTAGCTCAATTTAATACAGACCTGTGAAAAATGTGAACATGGTTTGAAGTTGTATATTATCTGCCACGTGGTTGCGTTCGCGAACACTATCATTATTACAAATACGAAAAAATGAGCTGTACACTTTTGAAGCATTATTACCTTATAACAATACAATATACTTAACACATTTTTACAAATTAATTATACTTTGTGTCGACATTGTCGCCGGTAAGCAAAATAATTTATGAGACAAAAAGCGACTTCAACAATTGACTCCTTAATGACACGAGCGACTACAGAAAGTGAAAAGAGGATACAAAAGCTTTCGCTTGTATAAGTACCAAATGGTGCGACGGTTACTTATCATATTCCAAACAATAATATTAGCCCAAATGACCCATAAACACGTACTTATTTAAATGAGTGATTATACTGCGTCCCTTTGAACAATAGCGTTGATAGGAGTACAGCAGTCATTGATATTCTCACAAACAGTCAGGCAAGATTTACAGCAGCCGCTACTAGCGGCTGCTGTAAATCTTGCCTGATCAACAACAAACAAAAACATCAATGAATTTAAAAAACATATTTGGAAATCAGTGGCGTGCACTCCATAGAGACAAAGAGACTGTCTACCCTAACAATTTACTAATTAATTAATGTAAGAAAAATAAAGAAATCACAACCGAAAGCATTTTCGAAATTCCCGCACTCTCCTTATTTTATCGTTCGCCCGAGAGACAATTCCCATCAAAGGCTGAATTTACACACATGCGAAGATTTTCTAACTTTGTGTTTCGTATAATTACACGCGTGCATCTGTAGTGGTTTTGAATGTTTACTTATCCCAAAACACGCACACAGTTTAAAAGAGATGCAGTCTCTAGCCAATACCAGCATCGAAAAAAAAATCGTCTATAGTTTTAATTTTATTAGTTATTATTGTATGCGCCTTCATTTCGCTGAAGTCTTATTGGTTCAAACTGCGTGCCGTCCTTTTCCTGATATCTTATTGGTTAATATCAGATACAACACATAATGCACCGGATTTCAAAATGCGTTAATTTTTATTAAAGTTACATAACATAAAACTTCATTTAAAAATATACTAACTTCTTTGAATGAATAACACGAGCGAGCGATCTCTTTCTTTATAAGCGCCCTCTAAACAATTTCTAGTGACTTTTTGTTCCTTACTTAAAGAATATTTAACAAATAGGTATACAAAATAACAGATGGCGCTCGTCGGCATTCAGATTTAAACGAAATAATGTTTAATAATTACTGAGTACGATTGATATAGGTAATGACGTAATGACTTTTCAAATTTGTTATATTATTAAATATTATAAGATAGTTTCAGTGTTTTCTTTTTAGTCGACCCTATTGAAATTGTCTGTGCACGTCACTGTTGTAAATACTGTTACGTTCTCTGTGCGTATAAGATCACAATAGATTCTTAATAGATCAGTTTTATGGCCTGCATAGCCACTACACTTGCCGGCAATGTTTGAAATTTCAAAAATTCAGTTTTTTTCTCTGGGAATTTAGTTAACAAAGGTTCGTTTTTTAAATTTTTAAAACCCCAGGGTATTGCCACAAGTTTATGTAGTATGTATATATTCACAGTAATAGTACCTATGTAGAGTATGTAGAGTAGGCTACGTAAGCCATAATAGACCTGTATCATCGCAACCAACTCTTTACACAAATTGTATGGATTCCATAGTATAAATTCAAAGTGTAGTTTGAGGTCATAGAATTGATATGATTGTCGGAACTTTATTTTTTTTATTATTCAAGAATGCCAAGTCCTTCACTGCACATGTCATAATACAGGTAAGTACTTATACAGCATCGATCGCAGCGATTGCTTTAATAAATTATTATAACACGGTATTGAAAGCGCAAACAGCAATGTATATATTCAATAATAAACGTTATCAAAATTAAATGATAACTGGGGTACCTACACAAGTAATTTATAAACGATTATAATTCATAAAATACCCATTAGACTGATTAAAAATTACTTCATGACTATTTTACATAATAGCTTATATTTTGACTAAGACTGCATCACCGAGTACGTACTTAAAACGCATCACGCAACGATTCTATAATCATGAATATCGATAAACGCTAAAAACAAGATAAAATAACTGGAATGCCCTTTTTTTCTGTTTCCCCGACATGAGTAAAGTTAGGGCCATTTTCTATCTATTTATTCTTTCTTATCTTCTTCTTTCACTCTATTTGTCTAGAAGCACTCCACCTCTCATACATTCCTATCTTCTTCTTTTCTAAACTATATCTACTTTATTTTATCTATTGCACCTATCTCAATTTTCTTTCTAAGCCATAAGCATCTTTATTCATATTACATCTTTTATAGCTTATTCTATTACATTACATTTTGTAGTTACAACTAAAATATACATTTATGTCCATCTTCCTGTTGTATCTTTATCATCTAATTTAGTTAAGGATACAGCGTGAAGATATGTATGCATGTATCTAATTTAGTATACATATGTCTTAATTCTACATTTTTATCTTATCCCTATTTACTATTGTTTTACATTTTCTAGTCTATACTTATTATTATTTTGTAGACATATTATTTTGTTTATTTACTATTCTTTATTTATACTATACATACTTTAAAGGAAATCAAACTTACATTCGACATCTTATCTTTCTTTATTTTCCTGAATTACTTTTTGCTAATAATCATATGCTAGTACACATATACTATATTATATACATACTTCATATATTTCTTATCCTTATTGTTATTTTCATTTCTAAATCCACACTTTTTACGCCACAAGCAAATTTTTTTACATACATATATTTGGCTATGCTTGATTCAGCTGATTTCATTTTGTTTGTTAAAAGCCCTACTTATTAATGGTTAATAACAAGCATCAATGACGATAGGTGTTACATATTAACACCTATCCTCTACTACTAATGCTAAAAACCATACAGATCCACACGGGCCAGCAAGGCGTGCCGGACGCCCCAGTCTCCCGAACAATTGGGCATGACTGGGGTGCCCATCACGCCTCTTGATCCTGGTTCATCCTGTCCATCAAATCACACATTCCCACTATCATACCAGACTTAGTGGCTTTCAGAGAAAATATTACGGCCTCAATGCCAACAGCACAGTTCACGCCGATCATTCTGTTATTCCTTCAAACCGTGATGACATTGATTTTACCAGCTATTTTTAACCAGGCAAGTTAAGAACGAAACTGTCCAACCAATTTTACTAACTTCTCGGAACCCGGTTAATTCCGTGATGTCAACACTATCGAGCCCTTGCAATTGAATTTCTGTGACAACACTGCGATAGCTCAGTTTCTTCTTAGTATTCATTCATAAATAACGCCGTCACAACTCCCTCAGCAATATGCGACCGTGGTTCGGGCTATTGCGTCCCATCTCCTCTTTACTACGCATTCGTTACTGAAGGCGTTGTGGCCCGTTTCCTCTAGCTTGCCCTAGTCAGCCCACTCTCCACATTCGGCCCTCACAGGTGGCCCTCCACAGTGACTGCACCTTTCAACGGACTGTGTACAGAAGCGTCTACCATGACTATAGTCAAGGCAGAGAGAGCACTAGACCGTAATGGCCTTGAAAGATGTAAGTACGGTGTAAGAATGTAATGTGTAAAATTGAAACGGAATAATGAATAAAAATAGGCATGTGTAACTCAACACAAGTTCTTGCGCCACTCGCTTCGCGGGAGTTTTGAGTTAACTCAAAATTGCGCTATGGCGCAGCAAAATGTTACGCCCCGAGTGAGCCGCAAAGCGCGCCCCACCCACATCCCGCGCCAGCTGGCTTTTAGTGCAGGTAGCGTATTATGCGCTGAAGTGTGTTATGCCTCAATACATTTGGAGTAAGTGAGCCAACATATCCGGCACAGTGAACGGAGTTGGCGCAATTGTGCGGCGTAGCGCTGTGTTACCGATGTCTAATAAACCACCACCCACTGTATGCATTAAACATTAAAAAGAAAAAACACGCTATTGCATAATTGAATATATCACCTACAAGATAACTTAATGTATCTGAATTACTTTCCATGTTATTTGTTATCTATTGTCAATATAATATTATATGCGTGATTAGTGATTAGATATAGTCTTTACATAGCAGTAATACTTATTATTTGATCTAATGTTAATTTAGTCAGTTTACATTCGATATTTTTTGCCCTCGATGTCACAAGTTTAAAATACCATTCATGTTCACATTGTTGAAAGGATTAGTTAACGATTTTTTTTTTTGTGTCTATATGTAATGTAAACACTGACTTTTATAAAGACCACTAACGACCCGACCCGACTTCGCCAGGATGGGATATTGAATGTCCCATTTTTGCCATTTCTTTATTGAGATTTTCATACAAAAAAACTATCCAAATTTCCGGTGGATTTTCCCAAAATTTTCTTTTATACAAACCTTGTCCCGGCAATTACGAACATAATAAAAGAAAACAGATTTCGAAAATTCTTTTTACGTTTGGTAGGTAAATATGTAGTTCAGCGGTGGTCCCATTTGAATTTCACCGATATTGGATCTTGGACTTCGAAGATACACTAGATAACTGGTTATAACCTTCATTTATATTGATGATTCTCTTGTATATCGTTGCGCCCCGGAATTAGAATGAAGTTAATTGCAGACCTGCGGGGTTATTCACAAACGTCGGAAACTCGACTTTCCGTATCCGACAGGAAACTTTTCGATGATTTTGTCTAAATGCAATTCACAAATCCGAAACCTTTCAGAAACGACATGATTTGACAGTTCATTTCGGGACGAAACCTTCGGATGCTTCCGACGACTTTTTAGTGTCGAAGACTTTTCCGAGACTAATAAATTAATGTAATATGTGTATAATCGATTACGTCGGTCGTCAAAAATCTAGTCTAATTGCGTGCGCGTATGTATTTAGACTTCTAGACAAATTTCGTGCCTTTTTAAATACATGCCTAAGGAATAATTTGCCTTATATTTTTATAACATATTTTATTAGTTACGCAATCAATAGCTAAACATTGTTTGAGGTATTTGAGGTATTTTTAGAGACTACAACAATCAAAAATAAAAACGCTATTGTACTTTCTATTGTAGTTATTATTAAGTTAGTCAAAGGAACCTGAGAGTGGATCTGCAGAACGTGCGGGTGGAAGACCATTCCCCCCTTGTGCAATGCACAAGGTGCTTGGGTTATGGGCACAGCCGCAGGTTCTGTAGAGATGAAAAGGACCTGTGCAGCCATTGCGGAGGGGAGCATCTCAAAAGAGAGTGCATGGAAAGCCGGCGGGGCGAGGTCCCGAACTGTAAAAACTGTACACGAAATAACGTGATGGGCAAAGGGCACAACGCGTTTGATGCGGAGTGCCCGATTAGAAAGAAATGGGACGCCCTAGCAAGGGCAACCATAGCATACTGCTAAGGGCGTCCCACGGGGTACACGGAGAAGGTTTAGGTGTGTGCAGGCTAACTTGCAGCGGAGCCAGCAGGCCACCGCAGAGTTGGTTATGGCTGCAGGAATTAAAGGTTACGATATAGCACTGGTGCAGGAGCCATACACTGGAAATATAGGGAGAGTGAGGCCATACCCGGGGGTCAGAATTTTGCAACACCAAGGACACCCCGGAGGCCGTGTAAAGGCTGCAATCCTGGTCTTCGACAGGCGGATCGACATCGTTCAGTGCCCGACACTGGCGACCTCCAACATCATGGTCGCCAAAATAAAAACAGGTGTCGGGGACGTTGGGATGGTGTCGGTCTACCTGGAAGGGGACCAACCACTCGACCCGTATATCCAGTGTATGGAAAACCTGATTGAGAACATCGGCACCAGGAAGCTGCTGTTAGGAGGGGACCTAAATGCTTGGAACCCATGGTGGGGTAGTGAGAGGATGGATGCAAGAGGTGAAATGCTAGGATGTTTGATTGATGAGAAGGATCTTCAGATCCTTAACAGAGGGTCCGAGCCAACGTTTGACACAGTCAGAGGGAATAGAAGATACACGAGTTGTGTAGACGTCACGGTCTGCTCCGCCGACATGTTACCTGCAGTGCAGAACTGGCGTGTGGAGGCGGATGTGACGACCTCGGACCATAGGGCGATCCGATTCGACCTGCAATTGGCAAGGGGGGAGGGAGCCAAAACGGTGACGACTAGGGTATACAACACGAGGAAGGCCAATTGGACCCAGCTCAGTAAGGAGCTGGGCCAAATCTGGATGGAAAGGCGTATTGACGCCGAGTCGTTTAGAATGACAGATGATGTCCGTGAGCTCGAAGATAGGGTGGAGGAGCTCACGGACTCGATCAAGAATGCGTGTGAAAGGTGTATACCCAAAGTCGGAACCGGTAGGAGGATGGGATTGCCTTGGTGGACCGAGGAACTCACCCGCCTTAAAAGGGAGGTGAATCGCCACAAGCGTCGAATATCTTACGCAGCACCGGTGCGGAGAGCATGGGTGGTGGAGCAATACCTGGCGTCCAAAGAGGAGTACCTGGCTGCGTCGGGGAGGGCTCGGACCAGCTGTTGGAAGAACTTTTGTGAGAAGCAAGAAAGGGAGAGTATGTGGGACGGGATATACAGGGTGATACGCAGCACAGCCGCGAAGGACGAGGATATTCCCCTCGTCCGGAACGGCGTTGCACTTGAAGGGGTGGAGTCGGCCAGCTTCCTGGCACAAACCTTCTATCCGGAGGATAGCGCTGATAGCGACGACGCGGACCACACGAGGATAAGAACAACGGCTGAATCAATCAACAGAATTGATAATGGTGGATCTTACGATCCACCTTTTACAAAGAACGAACTCGTGTGGGCTGCGTCGAGCTTCAGCGCAAAGAAGGCGCCAGGACTGGACGGCTTCACAGCCGACATTTGCAAGGCAGCGATCACCCTGAATCCCGACCTATTCTTGGAGATGTATAATAGATGCTTAGAGTTAGCGTGTTTCCCCACCATTTGGAAGGAGGCCGCGATTGTAGTATTGAGAAAGCCCGGTAGGTCGGATTATACGAGTCCCAAGTCGTACAGACCAATAGGCCTATTGCCTGTACTAGGAAAAATTTTAGAAAAACTGCTCATCAACAGGATCAGGTGGTACGTTTTGCCGGACCAGAGTCCGCACCAATACGGATTCACACCACAGCGTGGAACCGAGGACTCCCTCTATGTCATGGTTAATAATATTAGGGAACAGGTACGACGAAAAAGGATTGTGCTGGTCGTGTCCCTAGACATAGAGGGAGCCTTCGATAACGCGTGGTGGCCGGCAATACGGTGCGGACTCGCCAGAACAAATTGTCCGGCAAACCTTAGGCGGCTTGTGGACTCGTATCTGTCCGACCGAAAGGTACGAGTAAGGTATGCTGGTGAGGAGTGTATAAGGAGTACTAAGAAAGGGTGTGTACAAGGTTCGATAGGGGGACCGACATTTTGGAATATATTGTTGGACCCCCTATTGAAACAAATGAATGAAAGGGGAGACCACTGTCAAGCATTCGCAGACGATGTGGTCCTGATTTTCTCCGAGGAAGACACCCAGAGTCTCAAAAGGAAGGCTGATGCAGCGCTTGCCTGCGTTCGGGACTGGGGGATTCGGAACAAGTTAAGATTCGCGCCTAGCAAGACCAAGGCCATGCTAGTCACGAACAAACTAAAGTACGATCCTCTAGTGCTGGACATGGGTGGGGAGCGCATCGGGCTTTCGGACGAGATTAAGATCCTGGGGCTCACGATCGACCGGAAACTTACGTTCAGCGCTCATGTGGACAATGTATGCCGCAAAGCGCTGAACGTATACAAGCAGGTGTCGCGAGCAGCCGGGGTCAACTGGGGGTTAGAACCGGAGGTCATCAGGACCATATATATGGCAGTGGTCGAACCAATAGTATTGTATGCTGCGAATGTTTGGGCACCGGTGTCCAACAGACTGGGAATTCGCAAGCGGCTGAGCGTGGTACAGCGGGGTATCGGACAGAAGATCGTCAAGGCATACAGGACGGTCTCTCTCAACTCGGTGCTTCTGCTCGCGGGGATGCTACCTCTTGATGTGAGGGTGCGGGAAACCGCCCTTCTTTACGAAATCAAGAGGGGGTACTCCTGGCGGGTGGTGGGCGATCGGGATGTGGAGAGACCGGTACCTTTTACGGAAATGCCACACCCAGCGTGCCTGACGGAGTTGGAGTATGAACGCGTGGAGGACGGTGCAGAGCTTGAGATACGAAAGGATAGTCGGTGTAATGTATACACCGACGGAAGCAAGATAGATGGGAAAGTTGGGGCGGCGCTGTCTATATGGGATGGCGTCGCAGAATATGATAGGAAAAAACTAAGGTTGGAACGCTATTGCACCGTCTTCCAGGCGGAACTCTTGGCTCTGTCTAAGGCAGTGGAGTATGTACGCCGTTGTGACACGCCCAGCTGCTGCATTTTTACAGATTCTAGATCTGCTCTGGACGCCGTGGTAGGAATGAAGTCTCTGCATCCCATAGTGATGAAGTGCAAGGCAGACATCGTTGAGATGATGAATGCAGGCAAGTCTGTAAGATTGTTCTGGATCCGAGCGCACGTTGGGATGCAGGGCAACGAAAGGGCCGATGAGCTGGCGAAGGATGCGGCACTTCATAAAAAGACGAGGCCGGATTACGATAAGTGCCCCGTCTCATTCATCAAGCGACAGATCCGATTGGATTCGATTGATGAATGGGACAGGAGGTACGTAAGTGAGACAACGGCCTCTGTTACCAAAGTGTTTTTCCCGGACGCCGTTAAAGCTCATACGGTAGTGAGGAAGATCAGAATGGATAGTGTGATAGTGCAAGTATTCACGGGCCACGGGGGGTTCTCCGAGTACCTGCACCGTTTTCGGTGCAAGGAGAGCCCGTCGTGTGTCTGTGATGTGAATGCGAGTGAGAGCGTGATGCATGTTCTATGTGAATGCCCCGCCTACAGCAGATACAGATACGAAGCTGAAATGGAGTTAAACTGCGTTATTAGCGTGCAAACGCTAAGTGAGCTGTTGAGCGGTAAACAAACAAGAGACAGATTCGTGACATACTGCAAAAAAGTAGCTATTAAGGCTATTAGTAGAAACAAAACTAAATAACAAATAAACTAGCCATCGGCAAAGAGTTAGATATTGACATTAAGCATATAGCATTGAGTAAAATAGGTATGGAAACCTAAGATAATAAATATGACAGTGGGGATAGTACCCCATAAAGTGTGATGACACACCTATACATTTTGGTAATAAAAGGAGGTTAATGTAAATAACTTAAGAGAAAATAATGAAAAATGATGTAAGAAAAGTATAAAGATGATACTCCACTAATGTAATAACATTAAGTTGTGTTAAGACAATGTATTAAGAATGTAGAGTATAATAAATAAGAAATTAAATGTGATAATAGTATATAAGAAAGAATAGATAATAGAGAAATGTAACAGAATTAAAATTAGAGATATGGATATGCTGTGATATTAGACTATAGGAAATAAAAATTGACAAAATTAAACACATAATGTAATAGATTGTAAAAGTAAGTGTAGTATTAGTAAACTGTAATATAAAATAATAATAATGTAACCAAATTGTAAACAAAATTAGAAAATAGTAAATATACCAAAATGTAATAGAGAGTAAGTTTAGTAATAAGGATTTTTTATGCCGAATAAAAATTTTACAGCTAGCTAAACAACAGTTAGGCAGAAAATGAGAATGTATGGGAGTAAAACGCAGATGATGAAACAAAGTGAGAACTGGAATGAAAGGGATAAAAAAGGGCCCTGGCTTTGCCCACGCTAGGGGGATGCTGTAAAAAGTATAAAAAAAAAAAAAAAAAACATGGTTCATAAATGCATTTTCTTTCGGATTCGTTAAGACCTTTCCGATGAGATTCCGATAGACTTTGTGAATAGCATTTTCCAATCCGTCGGATTGAATTTATGCTTTCCGACGATCGGCCCTTTCCGCCACGGAAAGTTTTCGAAGCGTTGTGAATAAGGGGGCTGGCCTATATATTTATTTAGGTCAAGATCACTCAAAAGGGTGAAATAAAAAAATTTTATTAAAAAAAATTAAACCGCCTTCAAAAAAAAACACTGAAAAGTATAAAATAACTATCCTTTACTAATCAAAGCCCAAGTACAATTAAAATAACTTTATAAATACGATACACGTACCTATATAATTAAATTTTCCAGTTATTGAAGTCGGTGCCAAATCAATGCGCAACAACAGAAAGTCTATTAGTTTGGTGGGCTTGGAACTGACTTCAGTAACTGTAAAATTTACTTATATAGGTATGTGTATCGTATTTATAAAGTTATTGTAATTGTATTTGGGCTTTGATTAGTAAAGGATAGTTATTTTATACTTTTCAGTGTTTTTTTTAAGGCGGTTTAATTTTTATTAGTTAATATTGTATGCGCCTTCATTTCGCTGAAGGCTTATTGGTTAAATTTGCGTGCCGTCTTTTTCCTGATATCTTATTGGTTAATATCAGATACAACACTTAATGCACCCGATTTCAAAACGCGTTAAGTTTTATTATCTACGAGATTTAGATTTCGCGATAACTAAAAGTTTATACAATTAATTTAAGACATCAAGAAAATAACCCTAACTTAATTAGAACTTAATTAAATAATTTAACTTCTTTGAATGAATAACACGAGCCAGCGATCTTTTTTCATAAGCGCCCTCCAAACCATTTCTAGTGACTTTTTGTTCCTTACTTAAAAAATATTTAACAAATAGGTAATAAAAATAACAGATGGCGCGCATCGGCATTCAGATTTAAACGAAATTATTGAGTAAGATTGATATAGGTAATGACTTTTCAAATTTGTTATTAAACATCATAAGATAATCTTTTTACAAAAATTATATTAAGCAGTTTTGCTACCGTTGAAAGATTTTTCATAGTAGTTCCGATGAATAATTAACATGACTTAAAATATATTTTCATTTCAAACAAACTTTGAATGACGAATTCGGTGTTTTCTATTTAGGCTACCCTATTGAAATTGTCTGTGCACTTAACTGATACACACATACATATTCAAATGCAGTATCCCTAACGGGGTAGTTAGAGAGGTTGCAATGCCAAATCTTCTCGGTCTTTACATACCTCCTTCGCTTCTTTAAATCTCATTCTCCTCGCACGCTTTCGTTCGTTTCAAATAGGTATAAAAACCAAATGAATTATTTCATACTAATGACTCGCCCCCGACTTTGCATGACTTCTTTACTTTCAATAAATAAAATATGCATGTATTATTTACATACATATATTTGGGTTCGCAGATAGCAATGCGGATTCAGTGATGTAACGAGTAGTGTAAGTACAAATTGAAAACTACACAGATTAAAACTAAAAGTAATATGTATAGTTATTTTATAACGATGAGCTGCCCCGGCTTCGCACGGGGTTTAATTAATTTTTTATTGTCTATAAAATATAGCCTATATTACTCTGGGATAGTGCAGCTTTCTATTAGTGAAAGAATTTTTAAACTCGATTTAGTAGTTCCAGAGATTACCTCTCCTACGTATAAACAAAAAAAATTATATACATAAACACCTTCACGCTGTATCCCTAACGGGGTAGTCAGAGGGAATGGAGCGTCAAAATTATAAAAATAAATAAAATTTACCTCTCCATTATATTAGTGTAGACTGTAGATATTGTTTCCAAAAACTATTTTAGTTTTTAGGTAATATTCTTGATTTAAAACAAGTACATACTATATTTTAAAATTAATAGTTCTCACTATTCATTTTTGACTAAAACTATATAAAACCACGGGTAGATGTCAGTCAGAATGGCAACAAACATTATTAAGAAAAAAATTCTATTTAAAGTATTATTTTATATGGTTTAAATTTTTTTAGCCTATAAAAAACATTTCATGGCGTCGACGCCTTAATTTTATAAGTATTATTTTTATTATTATAATTATTTTATAAGTGTTTTTTTTTTAATAATTGTTTATTTTTTTGCAATAAATTGCTATCTTGTAGTTATTTTACTAGTTTTAAAGTTCTTTAGACGCATATAATGTCCTGAAAATCAAGAATGCTTGGCGTATAGTACACTGGTGCAAAATGATGACTTTCAGTTTTAATCTAGCGTCGTGGAATCCGCCTGCGACGATGGCGCCGCAGCCGGCTAGTAATGACGCGTGAAATTATTACATTGCATGCAATTATTACGTTTTTAAATTCAATTTTCGCATAAGGAAGACGTTAGACTTGGTATCCGACAAGCTTGTAGGTACGTGACGATACGAGTGTTAAAAATGGTTAAATTCTATAGTTATGATAAAAATAAGAAATAAAGATCAATTGCCACATGTATGACGGAGCATCAATTAAGAACAGTCGACCGATTTGGCTGATTTCATTTTGTGTTCAATTGTCAGGACCGTAAACTTAGTATATACTGGCGTATAGACGTACAAAGAGTGCGAGTGAGAATGT
This sequence comes from Zeuzera pyrina, assembly GCA_907165235.1. Classification (NCBI taxonomy): domain Eukaryota; kingdom Metazoa; phylum Arthropoda; class Insecta; order Lepidoptera; family Cossidae; genus Zeuzera; species Zeuzera pyrina. The sequence continues at coordinate 5,565,474 of OU015637.1, forward strand.
TATCTTTTATGATACACGAATAGGAAAGGGATATCGAACGGGCCGCTATTGTAACCCGTTTGGAACGACAGGTAGTCACAAGTCGTCACACTGTGGCGAACGCTATTGGCTCATTTTATTATTTTGTGTTATTTCTGTTTCATTTCAAAGAAGTACTGTATTTTTCAATAAAGGTTACGTGTTCTGTATGTGATTGTAATATTACATATCGCAATAATCAAGGAAATCACTCATTTCATAGGTGACATTGACAAATTAAAAATCGTCACGCGTGAACGAGCTCTATGTTTGTCTATACGCCTATATATATACTAAGTTTATAGTCAGGGTTAGGTTCGCTAGATAGAAAATTTTTGAAAAAATCCACGAAAAAATCGGAAATTTGGATATTTTTATAGAAAAACCTCAATAAAAAAAATTTGGTGTATTGCAAACATTTAACATCCCACTCGGGCGAAGCCGGGGCGGGTCGCTAGTCTTAAACATAGAAATAAATGTTTTTTTTATGTTTGTTTTCTATGCGTTCCTAAAGCATCCATCCGATTGTGATGAAACTGGCGATTTGTTCTGCGTACGCCCACGAAGGGTTGTAAATTATTTGATTTAGTAAATAAAAGATTACGCGAACGAAGTCGCGAGCAATAGGTATTCTATAAAATCAATATTTCGAAGTAACATTTAGGCTATATTTCAACCTTATAGGATTACTTAACAAAAACAATATGCAGTTTTAAGTCTCTTAAAACTTGAATCAACCCGATTCAATTTTGATTCCAACTTGAGACGTACAGCACGTACGAATTCGCAGCCAATGCCAGTTTTTCAATAAATATTTTTTAAATATCTACAAAAAAATAAGTCAGAAATTCTACAATATTCAATTTTTGTTGAAAAACAAATCGTCAATTTAGTGCGATGATGCTAGGGGTAAAGCTCCATGGGATTTATCATGGTTATGATAAAGGATGCTTATCAGCGATGTGATTACACAACTTTTCGGATCCGCATAAATGGGGGAACTTATTGGGGTCAGAACGATCAAAAAGAAGGGTTTTTTTGTTTACTTATTTTATGAATATAATATGTGTGAGGAGAATAATGAGGTTTGAGGAAGCGAAAGAAGTATATAACGACCGCGACGCTTGGCGCTCCTTCTTCTCTTACTACCCCATTAGGGATACAGTGTGAAGATATGTATGTCTGTATATAGGGACGTCCCCGATAACGCCCAGACTTCAAGCCAATTTAGAAAAGCCTCTTTTTACCAGATAAAGATTACGGGATTGAACTTGGGTCCCTGGATTTGCATATCATATCTAATCGCAGTACCAATGGGTACAGGCATTTGCCACGACTCATTACGGTTCACTATAAAAGGAAACGAAAAATCCTTGTCGAAGTCATAATAGCCAGAAATAAACATAAGCCGCTACTCAGGCACTGTGCCATATAATACGAGCGTGCCATATAATACGAGCGTGATCTAAGAACTGGGGTTCATATTTGACCGAGAAAGGCAATCACGATCCACAAGACCGCATTACTGACTCATATTTTGTGGTACGTCGATACACAGTACAATTCTGACCCAAGTAACAACAATATAAACCAGAAAATATGGATTAGAAACAATGCTACAACGAACGTAAGTATTTTCTTATTTGTACAATATTTGTTTAGTTCCTTGGCACAAAGTTGTGCTACACAGTATATAATGTACATATTATATGATATGAAAAGCAAAACAGACAATTACCAGAAATTAATACGAAACAGAATAAACCATTAGTCAATTATAATACTGTCCACAAAAAATTCTAGCAATTTATTCTGTTGTAGATTAAATCGAAGATAAATAATTTTGCAAAGTGAAAGCGGGTCAGTATACCTGAACAAAGACATATACTTAAGTATATCACATTACAAAGTATAGGAAGTCGAAATAGAAGGAAACGAGTTCTTGAAATACTTCAAAAGCAAGCCGTTTTTGAAGCAAGCTCTCCTTTTGTTATTGTTTCTAAAATCTTAAACTTGCTTTCATAAAGGTAAGAAATAGCACAAACGTATACGCGAGCAGCAGTGTAAGCATGTCAAGGATCTCGTGCCTCCACCTCGAAGTGCGACCGACATGCGCTTAGAGGAGTCGACTTGCCAGCTGCCTACACAGCATATTTTATATGGAGCAATTTGTACAAGGTAAGTCAGTGACTACACAGGACATGGCCTGCATCAAAATTTTCTAAATTTTATTACATATTTATAGCATTATTTGGGATACACGTAACATTATAATGATTGAAAGAAGACGGAAAAATTAAGGTGGAAATTTCTTCTAAATTAAATATCTCTGCGCTATAATATTGTCTTATTGTTAGACTATTAATCCAACCGGAGCTGGCATTAACGCAATTCCGTTGAAGATATAATACCTGTGGTAGTAATCGTTATACAAGACTAGTTCCGTCGCAACAGAAATAGGATGCACTTTGGTGCAAAAAAAGAACCAGGTACATCTAATTTACAGAAGGACAGCGTTACTCAATTTATCCTTCTTATTAGTTAGTTAAGCATAATTTACTAAACGTGGGTACAGAATACGTAGGTACGCATAATGTTATGAAAATACTACAATTGGCATATCGATTTCTCGTAATTCTGTACAGTATTCTGGCAACGTTTCAATTTGTATTATATTATCTTGCAAACACATTAATTACCATAATATAGTACTTAATACGCACACAATTTTACGAAGTGAACTTAATTAGTCCGTATATCGTAAATAATAATAACAGACTTAGGTAATAATAAAGTATTTGCAGAAAGCTGATAAATAAGAAAATAAATAATATTTTAATGTTTAAAATTATAAAACTATATTGCAAGTATAATATTGTTGAAAATAGACGTCTTTTATAACTAAAACTGTCTGAAAAACATGTTATTGATTGGCAATAACACGCCCAAACCAATGTCTATTTATATTTAACCTATACATATAATATGTCACTTATTGTACAATGTACTATCGCGGAAAGTGAATGTTTAGCAGTTTAAAAAACCGTTGAATTTGCCGTGTAATAGACTGTTTTAACGACTCGACAAAGTCAGCAAATTTAAATTTCTATTGGTGACTTTGTCATTTCTAAATTCAAAATTGAAAGATAAACGTACGGGATACCAATCGGTAATCTTCGTATTCCTAAGTAACACGAATGACGAGAATCGAAGAGCGACATGTGCCAAAGAACAGTAAATAAAAATTAACTGCAAAAAAAAATTATTTAATGGAATCATTATTAACGCACTAATTATTTAATCAGGAATCATTATTTTTCATTTAATGAATAACGAAATTTCGCTATTTTTCTTTTTTTCCTTCCTTTATTAGGCTAAACGCCAACTAAAATTCGAAATTTGAAGTTTGTGAGACTGCTAGAAGTATCTTAGAATTTTGAAATCGGTGTGTATCAGTGACAAAATTAAAGAAATTTGACTTGCAATGGTTTTTAAAGTACAGGTTCAAATTGAATGTAATTTGGAATTATATCTAGTTGCATTATGAGCTCTTAGTACTGAAAATTCAGACTTCTAGCGTTATCCGCTACGAAGTTCTGTGCTCAACTTGGCGGGGGCACTGCCGTGCCACCAGATCAACTTCAAATCTTATCAAACAGTTTTAAATATTCCCGCGAATTACATGTCAAGCGAAAACTGTAGAAATCTTAGAGAAATAAAACGTTTTTAACCCCAAGTCGCGACCAATCAATACATCGGTCGATCGAAAGTATCGAAACTAACGACCTCTCAAGGCATAAACATTAAACAGAGCAAGAATCAGAGCAATCAATCGTCTCATTCTCACGCGTTGGCTTGCAACGGGACTTGCAACCTCTCTCATTAATGGTAAAATTCGTCGTTATAGCTATAGCTTTATTATTAAGGTTTATATAGCAATTAGTATGAAGCGAAAAGCTCGGCTTTCATACCGACCTTGAGAGATACGATACGAATAGGTACAATTCACTTCATTGTTTTATGTTTTTACGTAATATTTATTTGTTTCAGAAGGTTGACGAGTGATAAGTATTTTTTAATTTCCATCATAAGTAAGTCAATTTGTAATAAAAAATTTAATAAGTTGTACATTGTGAGGACTTAAAGTGTATACAAGTTTTAATCGGTATAGAAATGTAAAATCTTTGAACTTTGCATATAAAAAATAATTAATTGTTTCGTTAAAACCTACGCCTGATTCGCGTATTACTCGACCAGTAAATTGCATAAAAGACTGTCAATTAGTGTACAAAACTATTTAACTAATGTGTGTTTCTCTGACTAGTAATTCGCATAAAAGACTATTTAATATATTAGTTTAAAAAATTGATTGGATTTGTTTGTTCTCCCATCATGTTATAGGTAAGTGGTACTACTTATTATTATCGGTCTGTATATTTTAATAAAATGACGAAAATATTTAGAATTGTTCTGCTTATGATGATTAACAAACTATACTTGCGCCATTAAGGATACATGAATTCACAAACACACATAAATACAGTGATTTCTTTTAGTAATTTGGATAAACAGCGTATTGAAACATATTAATATGTTAAGAACTGATAAACTATTTACGCCTGTACATTTTTAAGGTCAAGGTATTATAAAAATAATTGTTTTGTTGAAAAATAACGCGGGGAGCGATCTGTTTCCTCTCTTCTTGTCCACTGTTTGCGCCAGTCATGATTTATTAATAATCTATATTTTAACCTTCCCTATACTTTTACAAAAATAATGAAGAACATCTACCAATGACGGGCTTGTCCTATTCTGAAGCCCTAGGCACGCTACTGGTCAATATATAAGTCTGAAACCTATTATGACATGTTAATGTAAAAAACTAATACTTGTTTGTCTGGAGCAGCTCCAAAAACTAACAACAAGATTGACTTATAGGTAAAATAAAGCCTGTGACATTGAATGTTTTTCTAATCATGTAAAAACTGTTTTAAATGTTAATAAATTTGATCTTTAAACCTATGCCAATATGACTGACATTAAATTGTTACAACTACAGACATTCATAGTATATAATATAACTAGACATGTAATTGTTAATAAAAACTATGTCACAGCACAGACCACATCACAGCGTAGGTGTAGGTGCGAGGAACGGGAAAAGGCAACTTTCATTGACAACGAGTTGATAGTGCTTTATTTAATCGCACTTTGTATGTTTAGTTACTAAACACATCAAATAATCCAATAAATTTAATTAATAACAGCTTCTCTGTTAGTGCTTAAGTGTGAATTTTGATGGTAATAAAATCGGTTCAGTATCTATGTATTTATCCAGACGTCATCAAAGTTATTAAGTATCTATTGTCAATTAGAGACCCGTTACGCTACATACATTGGTTACACTAAGCGCAATGGTGTGTACCAGTATAACAGAGATCTAACAACACGTTATGTAAGCAAGTTAAAATTCTACACTTTTAAATGCCAGTAACTCTGTTGTTGTGGTATATTCGAGCAAAATATTTTCAGGCACGCGATAAGATTTAAAAAAGGAGTAATACTGAGTTGTCGATAAATACAACGCAGTTTTTACCGTTCTAATAACGGCATGTATGTATGTTAGCACGTTGTCCGACAGTTGATAGCTATTCAGTAAAAATCACTGTTTATTTTCCTCTCTCCACGCTTCAAGGCCGGACGAAGGAACAGGACGTCTACAAATCCTTATAGAGATAATGCAGGACGGAAACAACAAGCAAACCTATACACATATAATGCATAAAGAAATTACGTAAACTATTTTAAACCTTATTTTCTCTACGTGAAGAACTGAGTTTGTAAAACAATGAATAATGCATAAAAACTAACAACTATTATACCTGGACCTATTTTTAAGAATGATTTGCAAAATATTTGCTAATTACAATTACGCAATTAATGTTTACTAAAATTTTAACCATATTCAACATTTTATACCACAGAAATACCTACTACACAAACAGAAATAAGCTCTCTTCAATGAAAATAACATGGAATTATCAAAACTAGTCTTTATCACAATATATTAAAAACTATTGCATATGCAAAATAAAAACGGAGTTGGTTACACGGTTTATGCCTTTCTATCACTGACTTTTATGTTGCCATTTTCAAATGTCTCGAATTTAGAAGGGAAAATAAAGAAAGGTAGCAGCGCAAGTATTGAAATCATTAGTTTGTTTTTCTTTCTAGCTATGTGGCAGTTGAGCTGAGCTTCTGAAATAGATGATGTGGAGGCTATCTTTTTAGAATATCTAAGCAAATGACTGGCCCGTTGGCGCAGTGGCATATGAATCTGCTTTCCAAGCTAGGGTCCCGGGTCCGATCCCGGTCAGGTCAATTTAGGAAACGAACTTTTCTAAATTGGCTTGGAGTCTGGGTGTTACTGGAAACTCCCCCAGAGTTCGTTGTGTGGTACCCATAGTACAAGCTTACTGCTCAGTTGGGGGTCACACAATCTGTATAATTGTCTGGAGTATTATTATTATTATTATAAATTGAGTTACTTTAATAGAGTTTTTGAAGAATTGAAATATACAGTAATTTATTCAGAATTTTTATTAAAAATACGGTAATTTGAATTTGTAGTAACGGCAATTCAGAATTTTGTGAAATGGATAAAATGAACAGTGCGTCTTCTCTCGGTCGGCATAGTTTTTCGCACAAGAGCTCTTTTTCCTTCCTGTTAGAGTAGTATTTCTGTTTTAGACCTAATTTACTGGCAACGACACATAAATGATATTAACGCTGAAAGTTAGATAATAGCATAAATTAACAATAAATACCTATGTATTTGAAAACAAAAATGTCGGATTTTACCGAGTTCCTATTACTAACCACGTAATTGCACTGTTTAATAAATTACTTATACAAGTTGCAAAATGATGTTTGAAAGTCCGCAATCGACATAGCGTACCTGTTTATTATATGTGTAGCACATTTACAAGTGATTAACTATAAGGAATTATATCCTGTTAATTACCTAATAGGATAATTCCCAGTAGGGATACAGCTTGAAGATATGTATGTATGTAATTACCTAATAATAAAAAAAAAAGTATTTAGTAGAGGTGTATTGCGCCTGGTCTTATTGAATGAGTTAATATCATAACATTATATTTATAAGTATAGACATATTTGATAGGCAAGCAAAACTTCTTCTTCTTAGAATGTTTATTCATATGTTATCTGTGGTTAAAACAAGATATATATATGGTGCGTTTGTAATCTATTGCCTTGATTTTGATTTTGATTGAATGAAATATATATAATGAAGTTATACTGTTTGTTTGATGATTATTGATTAATGTGATTAGGAAGTGCAATTATATTTTCATATTATCGACCCTTATCCAAAACAATCCACTATAATTACAATAGACACTGAAATCACTAATAATATCTATTCGATTTGCCCATTAGTATTTACCTCTACGTAGAATAGCTAATCTCTTCTGTAATAACTATGTATTTATTAAACTAAACAGTAATAGGTACCGTAAACACAATTATCTAGGAATTCTGAAATAGATTTAGCAATAAATACGAACAAAAAGTATTTTGTCATCTACACAATCTATTATTACATGAGTATTTTACACATTAAAGTTTTGAAAACACCATATTTTTCACAACAGCACACATTTTTTCAGAAAGACAAAAATTGCGTATAGAATGTGTCAACTGCTTATCTTCCAATACACGTGAAAAGTCGAGGAAAGTAAAGCACAGAGGTTAATTATAAGGATTTTGTACAGGCAATGGATTAACGACCTGCCACTATAAAGGTCTCTTTGTCATTTTTAAACCTTATTTTTAAAGGTTTAAGCCTTATCAATTTATAATAATAAATCGTCTATAAACCCAAAGAGGAAATAGCGTGACGTTAATAATAAATCTACTCGTATGTAATACTTTTTATTTGGATGTAAGCATATTTTATTTAATTAACATTACTTACAAAACAGTATTTTGAGTAACAAAACGGAATTTTTACGAAACTATTATCAAGAGTTGCATTTGTGAATGTTAATAAGTTTCGTTGACGATGGGTATTGAATTAGAGTCCCGGTTAAATAAATTTGGACAATGAAGTTTTGTAAATTGCCTTGTAGCGCCTTGTAATCTGAGTGTTACTGGGTACTCCCCCCCAGTTTATTGTGTGGCATCCATGATGTTTAGTACTTTGTTTGGGGCCATAAAATTGGCGTTTATCGAGAGATTATTACACTATATATTAAAAATTATCTACATCGCGCAATACCTACACACATACATATCTTCGCGCTGTATCCCTAACGGGATAGTCAGAGAGGGCGGAGCGTCGAGCGTCGCGGTCCTTACACACATACTTATTTCGCTGCCTCAAATCTCATCATTCTCCTCACACATTCTCGCCTAGGTATGCGAGTGCTTTTGACGTTTCCATCATCAGCTAACACTGGCTATTTGATTTTTGTAAATCAACTTTAGTCTTCCTTGGCTTCTTTTAACACTCGCTTTCGCTCTGTAACATCTTTCTAATACATATTTTCCAATAAAAAAAATATGTTTTGAGAACAATACTTTCCTTAACATTTCCTTGTTTCTGTCGTAAGATTCATTTATATATCTAATAATATTAGTAAGTACCGTAATATTCTAGAAATCTCTATAACATGGCTTGTCGTGTCAGTACCAGGGAAGACAAGCCCACCCACGGACCGGCGGGAGCCCTGCGGAGACGGTGACGGCTGACGGAGGACGACCTACTTGCGTTTCTATGACGTGTAGTAACGGACCCGTTACTGTGCTGTACTTACGAACGAAAAAACGGATCAACCTTAACTTTCCATAGCTACCGTACCGTTCCTACCGTTCTTTATTTCGCACGATGTTTGTAATTTGTATGGGTATTTTTATTGAAATTCAAAAAAAACAGCAAACCATTTTGTTTAAATTAAATTATCTATTTTGTAGAATACAAGTCATTTTTAATGTTATTTATAAGTGCAACGCGGGTCAATTTTTCATTGATAAGTGTACAGTAGAAAATATATATTATACACATGAAATGCTGAGGTGTGATTCACAAATATGTACCTAAATGAAATGTCAAGTTATAACAATAATGTTACATTTAAAAGAGGTAGATTTATTGCGCTCGAAAACTGGCACCCCAAAACTTTGTTAATTAGCCAACCTGGAGCTCATTCGTGTAACAACGTGACAGTGTCAACACGTATGTGCGTTCCTAATATTATTAATAAAATGCCGTCCTGTGTTATTAGATACTGCAGAAACTATACTAGCAAGACTTCCAAAGGTTCACGAATCACGTATCATGCGTAAGTATACTTATTTAATTCATTTATGTCACCATTTTTTCCAAAATCTAAAATATCGGTAAAATATTAAATCATAAAACTATGAAATGCGATAGGTAATACACCCCAGTTACCAAGTGCGACAGAGACCAATATATCATATTTAGTCAAAGAATATAAAAAGTTATGTTACAAAACCGTCAATGTCATGCAGTGCCTATTAAACATTTGATTACGTTTATTTAGTTGGTATATATATAATATACGTTAAGTTATAATATACGTCTTTTTGAAACGAATCAGAAGCTTTAGCAGTGAGTCTAATATCCCAATAATCTCTCAAAATAAAAAATATTTCACATGAAAATACCTAGTGTTTTATTTTTGTCATTTTCAAATTTATTACAAAATTGTTTTACAAATGTATGTAGTTACATAATTCGGTTTCCAAATGTACATGACTCAAGAAAAAATTAAATTTTAAAAATCAAACATAAATCCTTTTTTACTGTCTTACCACAAGGCATTAATCATATTTTTCGAAAATGTCTGTTCTGTGGCATTAATGACTAATATTCTATGAATAAGTCATGGATTCGCTTAAAATGCAGTAAGAAAGTGAAATTGAGCAATCACAATGGTTTTAGAGAGCCGTGTGATTTGTTAGTTTGAAATGCAATTGAAGTCTTACATTGTATAGCGACGCAGTGCAATGTATATTTGTCTCACTTTGCTTATGGTAATTGTCATGCTATCTTATTTACACTTCCATCATTTTATTAGTGTTACGCACACACAAAGCGTGTGGCTTATGTGTGTGCGTAACAATATTTTACAAGCATTAGCACTAACGTAACCTCTCTACCTCTTATAAATATAACATCATTGAGTTATAACAAAATCTTGTCGTCACAAAAAAATAACTTAGTACTTCATACAGAAAATAAACGAAAAAAATGAAGCACAGTGAATGATCCATCTTTTTAACATTTTTAAAGATTAAATTACAAAATTTAAATAAGAGACAACACAAAAAAAAATAACAAAAACAGGAAAATACTATGGACAGAAAATAGTCATTATTCCAATTAAAAAGCTAGGCAATTTCTTTAAATCGCTTGACAAAATACATTTTTTAGTTTATCGCGAGATTTTTTGAAACATAAAGTAAGATTACATAATAATACACATATAACCCTAATTTGTCTTTGATCAAATTGTTGATGAAAACAATTTTAAAGGAATATTTGATTTTATGATAAGTACTTACTCATATATATTTACCGTCAAAGAAAATAAATGACACTACAATTAAAACAGAACTTTTTGGTTTGACGTAAGTGGATACAAATTACAAACATATAACAAGAATCATAATAATAAACAACATTTACTCAAATGTTATTAACATTCGCAATATACTAACGTAATTACGTATATACATATGTATTATAATACATAATAGAACCAGCCTTGAACCCACTAAAGAATGAATCAGCCGATTTTTGAGTGTAACCAAGTCTAACACGTCACCCATATTGCATCAAAACAGTATTAGTTAGAATACCTACATTTTATTATTTAAATCATTTTAATTACAATTATTGAATACAGTTAACAATAATAAATTATTGAAATTCGTACGTAACGGCATAAATCTTTCGAATTTGCATATGGCTCTTAACGTTTTATTATTTTTTTATGTGCGATGACTCGTTATTACACTTAAGCATAGACGCCATTCCTATTTAGATTAGACAAACCGACAAGGTGTAATATACATATTACAGGTTGACACCACATTTAACTTTTTGAGCTTAGAGATGACGAAACGAAACCTGGGGGCCTAGACAAGTGGTCAATTGTCGTTAACGTTAATAGAATAGTGACAAATACCACATGATCTAGCGTAACGAATCTTAAATTGGTAATCAAACGTTATTAACTTTCTATTAAAATAAACGAAATGTTAATTCGTGTGAAAACTGTCGTATAAAACATAGCCAAATGGCACTTTTGATGAGCAATAACTCCAGCAAGCGTTTGGGTTTTATAAACGTTTGCAACTTGTTTAGCTTTTAGTAAAGATAGCCAACTGACACGTTCTGTTTTTCTTTCCCTCTCATCTCATACCAACACGAACATGTACTAAAAAAATGTACTAGACATAATTTACAAATTTAATTCTATTTTATTTCCGTACCCTGGCTGTTGGTCTCAAAATGAAAATAAATAAAATAAAACAATATTTGTATTACAAATAATATCAAGTATTTACTGAATATTCTTTGGTAATGTAAAATATTATGATTCCTAAAACAATGTACACTCAAATTGTTGTCATATTTATAATATGAAAAAATGTCATGTGTATATACATACATACATTATGATGTACATACACATGTATAGTATGCGTGTTTCAGTGTATAACCAAACTAAATTTCGGCAAGTTCCACCGAAAAATTTAAGTTTGAATTTATTTTCGGTTTCAACGCCATATCTGCCGAATTATGACTAAAAGCGAAACCACATTCATGTGTTTTCGCGCTGCCATCGATGCCGATAACATCACCACACACCGCAGCATGTATAGACTATAAGGAATTTTTTACAGCAACAAAGCTTATTCATTTATCAAATAACTGCTTTTATGAACATAAACACATTCGACCTTAAAAACGTAACAACAATGACCTTAAAATTAAAAGGCAGTTTCGGTTTCCACTGAAAACAGAACAAAACCGAAATTCGCCTTCAGATGCAAAAAATAATTTCAGCTAGACATTAAGTAGAAAAAGTTGAAAATTGAGACTAAATGTATGTTTATAAAAAAGATGACGTAATAATTTGGCAATTCAATTAATTGTCGACAAGTATTTTTACACGCAAAAGTAAGCAAAAGTAAACACGTTCACATACATAGAACGTCACGCCATCTGTCGTTCAGGGTGGACACAACACCATGACGAATTAAAATCATACGAAGGCTTGACTCCGCTACTAGCAATAAGTACACTGTTGCACATAATTACATTGAAAAAGGCCATCGACTATTCAAGCGCTTTGCGATTGTGTCAAACATGTATTATAAGTTAATTACCTCCGTCGGAAGAAACAACTAATTAAACGCTCTAAAGTACATAATGTTAACAAAAAAACATAATAAGTCATTCCTACACCGAAGAAAAACGGTTAATAACTTTCTTCATTACGTTAGTTTCAGATTTCAGCCTTACTCATCATAACGTCATAACTGCAATTTTATAATTGAGGTCGCTCCAAAAACGGCAGGCATATATGTAAGTTATATTTAAACAAGATTCGTACATACTCGTACAAACGTAGGCCGGTAGAGTAGAGGCTGACTCACAGCCGTGGTAACATATTGTATGAAATCGAACGGTCTTAACTAAATATAGGTATAAAATAATAATGAAATGGATAACGTAGGAAAGCTGTGTCAGGTCTGACGAATGAGATAAGATTAAAATATTACAAGAATTACAAATCATACTTGCCTCTTTTAGCTTTAAATACATTGTGAAATGCATGGTTAAAAAAATATATAAATATGGATAGTCAAAATGGACATCTTAACTTCCATGCTGGTCTGAGAGAGAAAAAAATATAAATGATGATAGTTGTAATCTTCCCGTTGAAGGTCATGAAACTCGGCTAAGAAATCAGACTTCTACATTAACTCAAGTATACAATTTGAGACGAATTAATTAATAAGATTGATGGTAGTTATTTTTTTATTGAAATCAGTAAACACTATAGATGGAATCACCACAATAACAGCCATTCTTGATCTAGTACAGAGAGAAAAATATAGGCTTATCTTTAGTCTAGGTCAGGAATGATATATAAAAACTATTTAAAACGCTTAACCTTGTAAATAGATAAATATAAGGTGTAAACCAATTTTAATAAGGCATTAAGTCAATCTTACTCAATTCAAAGTTAAATTGTTTCAAAAAAATAGTTTATATCAATAGCTGCCTTGCATTATAGAATACACTATTACTAAAAAATAGAAACAATAAATAATTCAAGTTATAGAAAAATATAGAACATTTGGACTGATGTTGCGTCAAGTGTTATTTCGTCAACATATTGAAATATCTAATACGGAAGAGCTTAAGTCGCCACGTGACAAATCTTCAGGCAGGCGCCGCGTCGCTCCCCTCAGCATGACTCAGTCGAGGAAAGCCCGGTCGCTGACGTCATACGAAACAGCACATGAGCTTATATTAGCATTAAGTGTGCTTTTAATGGAGTTGTGAAACGCATAATCGCTATTAACAATTTGACGTCAATGAATGTATAATAATTAGTTCTGCCGTAATACTTTTTTTAAATAAATGTTCAGTGAAGTATAATTATTGTAGTGTACAACTGTGTTATAACATAATACATTCTCAGTGTCTTGAATTGCATTTGTGTTTTCGTTAAATCATTTCACATTCAATATTATTCATCGAAACCCTGAAATACATAACTCAAAATAACTGACAAATATCTGAAAAAGTTAATTATTTACAAGCGAAGCGGTCTTATCACTCGTATCGCTATAAATTTCGCAAATATTGAACCAAGGATGGAATATTTAAGCTCACGTCACAAAGACCGATATAGCCTGATAGTGATAACACACCATAAAAACAAGAACAGTAATGACAATTTATTATTGCGATTACTGCAAATATAGGCAAACAATTTACAATACTTACAGCGAAATGCTTAGTACCTTTTAACTAGGTTGTGAAGAAATAGTCATCTAGCCTATTACTGGCCTCTTATAATTTTGATTATAAAAATAATTATGACAATAATTATACTCCAGACAATTACACAGATTGTGTGACCCCAAACTAAGCAGTAAGCTTGTACTATGGGTACCACACAACGAACTCTGGGGTAATTCCCAGTAACACCCAGACTCCAAGCCAATTTAGAAAAGTTCGTTTCCTAAATTGACCTGACCGGGTATCGAACCCGGGACCCTAGCTTGGAAAGCGGATGCATATGCCACTGCGCCAACGGGCCAGTCGTCGAAATTTACCGTCGAACAATTTTATCGCCACGATTTTACCGTCCACGATACTATAGGTAACCAACATGTATACAGTTGTATGACGACACTTTTAAATTTCCGTTGACGATAACTTCCACGGCATGACGTTATCATCGTCGGAAAACCTTTTCCTAGTACAGTGTTGGGCAAAATGTAATTGTAAAAACAATTACAATTAAAAGTTTTAATTGTAATTGTTTTTGCAATTACATTTTGCCCAACACTATTCCTAGACGATAAAATCATTCGACAGAAAATTATGAAAGCGCCCACTGGATGCTAGAAGCGATAAGTGGAACGTTATAGATCCCAATATTCAATTCACGTTGATTATTTATGGGTTAGGTTAGAGCTACGGTTTACATAATGTACTGTGTTTATTACGTTTTCTGTGGCGGTTTCCCTTCGGGTGTTTGAAAAGGATACTATGGTAAGTACCCGACGATATTGTTCAAACATAAGGCAGACAAAACTTATCTATTTAACGCAACCACAAGGCTATGAAAACGTGTTTACATATTTTTGAAAAGTAAATTGTAAAGGCGAAATATACGCAAATGAGCTAACAACCAATTTACATAAAGTTTTTTTGATCGCAGTTTAAATACGTAATTTACTGGTTATTTATGGCTGTTTTCATCGAAGCCACGGATTGGCAACGTCAAATCTAGCGCTCTAGTAATTTCCTGATCGCGAGTTTATTTGTTTTCACCTTTATGCAAACTGTATGTTGGTTGACAACTGAACAATGGTAAACGACACAGGTCGTAAGCGCGCGAATCTCACCTTTCACATACATTTGCCAGTTCCGAGAAGTTCGTAACGTGATAACCTCAATATAAGCACGTGTGTTTTTGTTTGACATACATGACCGAAAGAAGCAGAAACGGTAGCCAACCGTATGTTTGGATAACGACATGTTCTTAGCTTTCAACAATGAAGAACTAGTTAGTAGATCTTAGTTCTTCTGTGGCTTTTCAAACTTTATGCATACTAATTGAAAATTGACAGATTAAACGAGCCACTGATTTTGTTAATATTTCTCTACATACATAATACAATATGCTTAATTTTAATCTCTAGATAATAACAGAAATTACACAATCTTTACGAGGCGAAAAGCTTGATAATGGGCACAATCAGAAATATGAAGTGACGGTCGCACACACAGTTAACCTCTAGGTGCATGCAATGAAGGAGGAAGAAGACAGTCCCGCGAAATCCAGATAGATGATATCCATCGTAAGTCAACTTCGACAACCTCGTCTCTTAAAATGGATAAGGCCAGGAATCAAACATGAATACTAAATCCGTAAAAATTGATCACAACTCTGTTTTGACATTAGAAAAGTATTTAGATTTTTCCAACAAGGTGTTTTGTATCTATCCAGAATTTCATGGATACAGTTGGATATTTTAGTTCATGTAACAAACTCACTAAAGCTGTATCCTATTGATGTCAATTAAATATTGTTTTTCCAATTATCGCGTACCGTATTTCCTTTGCGGCAAACCGCTGAGAGCGCAGCCCTAACCAGTTTTTTATCTGCGCCTATGAGAAAGCCGACCATTATCGCCGCCTGCCCCGATACTTGTCCTGACTTCGTGTGCTTTCAATGCAGCTCCATTATCATGGATACTCCCATAGATTGATGTCTGGAGTAACTAAGGGAAAGCTTTCTAGAGAAATTGATTTGATTGAGAATTGATTTTAATATCTATACTAAATTATACTAATATTACAAAAAGGTAAACTTTGTATGTATGTATGTTTGTTTGTAATAAATACGCTCAAAAACTACTCCGATTTCAAAAATTCTTTCACCTGTAGAAAACTACATTATCATCAGCGAGATTTACTCGCTGATATTTGTTTTGTATGTAGGGCTATATTTTGTTTTCAAGAAAATGTCTACCCGTGCGGAGCCGGGGCGGGTCGCTAGTATATGGTAATAAGACAAAGTTTGTTGAAGAGTTTTTTTTAATGTCGATAGGTAATGTCGACTTTTCTTCCTCCGATCTACACCTTATTTTCAAGGTCTATGATTTTATCAGATTTTTCTGAGTAGAATATATTTTTTTTACTAAGATAAAAATGTGTCTTCCATATTATCTTCGATTCATCAAGCTAGGGCGAGCTACTAGTAATATACATAGAATACTATTTTACTACTAGTAATATATCGGGAATTGTAGGTATCATGTTTATGAAACAGAAGCAATTTTCATTCAGTAAGTGGTTTTAATGTGTCGAAATGGTAAAATAATCAATATTAGCTTCATTATTTAATGTTTTTCTTTATAAAAGTATAACAAAAATTTCAATTATTAATTTGAGATGAATAATGATCAATTATATAATCCACATTTGTACGAACTAAATTGAACTAATTATATTATAATCTTCAGTAGCCAGTATTTGAGATTAATAATAAAATCCGTTTTAATCAACACAACAAACGAAGTCCTACCTAACTTGCAATAGCTCATTTTTTTTGTAAGTTGGTACAAGTTTATTGACCTATCAAATTTAAGGACAGGCCTCATGCACAGATCTATAAGCGGGACATCATCGTCCGGCATCCAGTGAAATTGACGTTCGGACTCTACTTCCTTTATTTCTTTTATGCTTCCCGTATTGGCATCGGGATCGTTTATTACCTTATGTAAAATAAGCCTTATGTTATGTACATAAGGTTCAAATTCCATTAAAAAGATAACCGTACACGTAAATTAGTGAATTCCTGAACTTCAATATTGCCATTTGGGGAAAATAGTGTAAATTGTATTTTTTTGTTAAGTGTTGCCAGTGTAAAGATCAGTCTAATAAATAATTTATTCAGATAAGTTTACAATTTCTGTTTTTTAATAGAGAAACTTGCAAAAAAAATATTTTTTCCCATATGTACTAATATTAAAATTCGAAATTGCCACTGCCTTTTACGTTTTCATTGCTAAAAACCGTTGGAATGATTTGAATGAAATTTAGAATAGACATAGATTCCGCTCTGGGGAAGGACATAGGTAACAGCAAAGGGACAGCACTGATTAAAAGATTAAAAAATCTTATTACACTGTGATTTTTACCCTAACATTTCAGAAAAAGCTTCCTCGGAGGAAACCCGATAAAGATGTCAGGTACATATAACCTTCTGAAAATCAATCTGAATATCAGTGTTAAAATCACAAATTGTATATCCATATAACATATAATACCACATACTAAATAATAAACATATATCTATTCAGTAGGTACCTACATATTTATACGACTTTGTTGAGCTTTCTCATGTTTTTATTATGGGCGTACTAAAAACGCTAACGAACCAGATAAGCAATTTCCGACGTCGCCAGCAATAACGACAATAGACAAGTCATGACGGCACATACATATTACTCGGTTGAGTTGTAAAACCTCTTGTTTATCATTTAGAGCTAGCTCACATGATCATTTGACCTTCTGCTTAATAAAATCACAGAAACATGTTAGTTGTTAGATTCTTACAGCTACGTTTTAGTACAGTTGCCCTGATATTAACTACATCGACAATAAAAACACAAACTTGTTTTGTCACTCGAGACCAAATTAACTGTTTCAAGAGATTTCTTTTATTGGCAAAAAATCGCATCATTTACTGGATAATTAAAACAGAAACATCACTATTGCTTTAAATTAAAAATGTCAATTAATAACTCAATGTAGTATTGAGAACCATTCATTAGGCAAAAAGCAGTAAGCAGTTAAAATTGCATCATTGCAACTCCAATTTGTTGATCTATTCATTCACACTTGTATTTTAGTGACAGTTTTCATGAACTATCTTACAAAATACAGGGAAAACGAAGATAAAAACTGTTCCATTGAATTACAAAGGTGACCGAACTATTTAGTCACTCAAGTATTAAGAACGGCTTCAAAAGCGCTCTGGCATCCAGAGTCGAACGAGAAGCGGTCGTGATGCTGCTGCTGCAGCTGAAACGAGACGTAACCGCATTGATGTAAGCATTGTAAGCGGACGCCGAAACGTGGTGGTATCACGAATCAACGAGTGAAGCTGTGGAATTATCGCTTCTAGTTCACAAACTTTAAAATTTTATTCAAGAAGATAACATCCAGCTGTAACAATAATCTCTAGACAATTAAACAATTACATAACTCCAAACTAAGCAGTACCTAGAACGACATATACAAAGCGAGCTGGTTAAGTATCATCCGGATTCCAAGCTAATTTAGAAGTTTGTCTAAAACTTTATTGAGGGTTAAACCCAAGAGCCTCAACTTCGCACACAGGTTTAGATACTAAGTTCGTAAAATTTATAAGTAGAATAAATTTATACTAGTACTAGACCTCCTGCCCGAACATTGTGGCTTGCCTGTTATTTAGCGGGTTAAAAATTTAAAAAAATCTTAAGAGCCCGATTGCAGCGCCACCTGACCGGTCCAATTGTGAATCTAAACCATCCAGGAACCACTCGAACACACAAAAAATTTCATCAAAATCGATCGAGCCGTGATGGAGTTCGGTGACACACACGCGTACAGAATTACATATATGTATACTTAAAAATACGTAATACAATACTTATAGCATTTATGATAGAATTGGTGTATATATTTAAAATTTGATGTCTGAAAATTACAGCCGTATAAATCAAGAAAACAACTATTTATAAAATACAAAAATTATATTAACTCTGTACGCTGTAACAAGTTTACTTGTTAGTGACAAAAAACAACAAAGAAATATTGTGAAAGTGTCAGAGCACCGTAATGCGTGCAATGAAACAAGCAATGTTGGCAACGCACATCAGTTTGGCAGGCGCCGGCGCACTTTCGAAACGGCCCACATTTGTTATATGCACTCATGTAACCCACCAACTGCCTACTATTGACTCATTAAGACACGCTGTGCATCCATTGTTTAAGGTTATTAAATAAACAAAGGGGCGCCAAGTTCCTTGCAAAATCCGACAGCATGAAAGTTGCAGTTGAAAGACATTGCAACAAGGTCAGTAAGACAAATTTAGTAAATGTCGTGACAAAATTGTAAAGCAGATATACTCAGAAATGATGCTACAGATTTGTTTATAATTAAAAGAAAGAGGGACAAAGTTGCTTCGCTATTTTTTCAGAATTTTTATGACGCAATATCCCGCACGCTCTCTCCAAATCCGATTTTCTTTAGCCATAAACATTAAATTGTCATGAAATTTGAGCAATGGCAAGGAATTATACGAACTGGTCGAAATTGCGATTTAATATCGTTTAGTACACAGATGGAAGTAACGCGAACCATGTAATTTGGATGGGAATCGAAGCACAGTAATTACATTAAAAAACATTATCAGCCTATACATATCGTGTTCTATCATTATATGCCAATATTGTATGAGAACGAATTCAAAATAAAGAAAGCGTGTATCGCTAAGAAAAAATTTTAACACTGACCCATAGGTATAGAAGATATGAAAAAATGGTGTTTAAATTAGGTATATAACCTGAAGATCAAATTACTGATAGCATACATACGCGTACCATGAGACTAACAAATATTACATATAACAAAGTATCGATTATCTAGATTTAAAAACGATTAGAGTAGCTGCTAAAGCGTAGCTTAAATATTCCCTTTTTTCCCCTGATCGCAATGGTGAAAACCAATTTTTACACAGAAGCCGATGTTGTAATTACGCCGGGCGGCGCCGGCGCGAGATTGCCTGCCAATTGAGTTACGAATGACGGGAAATGCGCCCACAGAGGCCATATTCCTTTCATAAACATAATACGAATACATGACATTGTACCTACAGTTGGATGAATATTAGAAATCCGAAATTTGTAAACATTATATGTTGACACAGACTTATTATATGGACTGTATGGACTTCTGACTAACCCATTAGATAGAGTATGAAGATATGTATGTATGGACGTAACTAATATATGTAAAAAAATAGACCCTGTGTATTCTCTGAAGTATAAATTAATCGTTCTAAATACTATCTCGTTTGCAAGTACAATGCATGTAATTCCCATTTGTGTATGAGTAAACGTTGTAATGAGAGCAGGCAAACATGTTTATTTGTGTCACGTTGAACATCGCTAGGTACTGGTTGATCCACCGTACAAATTCAGTGTCATGTAATGTACATACATACCTAGTTAATTTAATAATAACTTTCACGACAATACAAATACCTAAATGTATAACATAGAACAGAAACACGACACATTTTCACGCTGTATCCCTAACGAGGTAGTCCGAAAGGACGGATCGCCAAGCATCGCGGTCCTTACATAATTCTTTCGCTTTCTCAAATCTCATCGTACTCCACACACACTTTCGGCTGGGTATGCGAGTGCTTTTCACATTTCCGTCTATAACCAACAATAATGAAAATTACTTCGAACGGACGGACTGTTGCTGAAACGGTTATAGAGCATATTACAGCGGTGAAAAACAGTCAAACAAGCAAATCGCTGATAGCGGAACATCTGCTCTGATCAAATATCCAAATCAAATAATATGTTTAATCGGCCACATGTCCTTTCTACTGATCGCCACTTTTATCCAAGAGTGGTGCGAAAAGCTGTTGAAATCAAGAGACAAAAATTTTAATCGAGAAATTGGATACAATTTATCGACGATGTGGAATCTTGTGAATCAAGATAGAGATAACATAAGATAATCGTTTATTTGTTATCACAATTTGTAACAATATTGCCAGGGGTCCCCGCACTAGGCTTCGCCTGTATCGCGAGGAACCAGTTAAAAATTACATAGCAGAATTTACAGTTACGTAGGTACATTACAACAAAGATAGCAAGAGACACTTAATAGTACAGAAAACAAAATATTACAAAAGAAACCTAAACAAAACGTTATACAAATGAAACTCAAAAACATGACACTGGCATGAAAACTGACATACATATATACATATACACACATATAATATACATACATACACATACATACATACATAAGTTAGGCTACTTTAGCTAGGATATTCTCTGTCTCGGCGTAGTTTAAAGAGAGAAGCAATTAAAACATAAATTTTTCTGCTTCATTTATAGTAGTCTTTAAGGTTGTGTGTTTCAGAATGGCGTTATAAGTTAATGCCCTTATGTGATCCCTGAATAGTCTACCAAAAGTGGAAAGTGTTCTTGGAACCGTCAATTGAAAATGCGTTAATTTCGTAAAGAGTTATAGTAAGTCATGATATTTAATGATTTATGGGTTACTAGGGCAATTTTAAACAAAAATAATTTACGAACAGATAAAACCTTGACTTCAGCATACAGGGCTACTGTTTGAAATCGAAAAGGTTTTTTAACATCACTTTAAAAACAGACCTGTGCGCTCTTTTGTATTTCCAACATAGTCGTCCTCCCCGTGCTGCCCCACACTGTGAAGCAGTAGCTGATCACTGACTGACACAACGCGGCGCAAATCATTGTTAACAGTGAGCTATCAAGTGAGTGAATATTCAAGGAACAAAACCCCGTTTTTCACACTCAGTTAAACGTGTGAACACTGTGAGTGTTGTGTGTAGGTGTCCTAAAACTTTTTACAGAAATTAGGAGTAGATGATAAAACTTCTATTCGCACGCAGCAAGTTTCACGGAGTGAAACTTGCTGCGTCAGTTTGATTGAGAGCACAGCCAATGCAATTCGGTTGAAACGTCAAGCCAAAGGTAAAGGTAATCGCGTTCATTTCCCGTTTTTTAGATATTTTATAATGCAACCAACATGAAGGTTTAAAAGTTTATAATAATGGAAATTGTTACGTAGGAGATCCAGAATCTGTCAACAAGGTGCTAAGGGACGGTCACAACAGGAGGTATATTTATGGAGTTTTTATACGCTATAAAAACTCCATACAGCCCAATCTTTCTTCGGAAGAACTTTAGAACTTATACGTATTAATTAGATGTTGAAAGGGAGGGGCGAGAAGGGGAAAATGAAGGGGATGAGGCAACAACCCCCATGGTAAAGGAACAAGTTCAGAAAGTTTATAGTTTTTGTAATATACGTTTTTGAAAAATTTACGTGTGTGCAAACGCTAATGCGATGTTGATATTTATAACAGAAGCCAATCATTGTAAAATTTAAAGTTTCACTCAAACATACCACTTTTTAAAATAATTAAACAATTATAGACATTACTTTCATAAGCATATATGATTTGACATGTAACCACTGACAACAATTTTTTTAAATTTTTGAAGCATTGGCAACTTAACCATCAACCACATTAAAACCGTAACGCGAAATCTTTTTAAACAAAAGGGAAACAGAAAGTTAAGTTTTATGCGGATTCTATTCTGGGGCTTCATCGGTCATCTTCACACTCACTTCGCTCGCTCGGTACGTGCATCATGGTAAACGTGCAAACCTAACCTACTCAAGAAAAGTGTTCTCATAGGGAGGACTCTGCTCTGGTGCTTCGCCGGCCGCTACCGCGGCACGTTCGGTTCGCTCGTTCGGCTCGTGCGTTATGGTAAACATACTAACCTAACCTACATAAAAAGAATGTTCTCATAGGGCGAATTCTGTTCTGGCGCTTCGCCGGCCTCTGTCACGGTACACTCGCTTAGCTCGCTCAGCTCGCGCATTGTAGTAAACATACTAATCTAACACACATAAAAAGAGTGTTGTTCTCATAGGGCGGGTTCTGTTCTGACGCTTCGCTGGCCGCTGCTGCGGCACGCTCGCTTCGCTCGCTCGGCTTGCGCGTTATGGTGAACATCCTAAGCTAACCTAACCCACATAAAAAGAGAATTTTTATTTGAAATTTGGCAGTTCTTTGTCTCTGTAAAACAATAAATTACTACGTTTAGAGATTTAAACTCAATACTCCACAAAAAGTGTCTTTGAATTTATTTTGACAAAAATTATAAAACATATGTATTTGATATAACTTAAGATATCGGCGGTATGGGCATAGATCCCTGTGCCTTCTCATGGGAGAATTGTACAAAAAAAGAACATTTCTTTGCCTCTTAGAGGCTATGTATAGATGTCGAAACTCACAAAAAGTGTCTGAGATTATTTTACGTAGTTCTTCTAAAACTTAGCCCTTTTTTCTAATGGTTGACTACAATTTCTGCGTTATCAAAAAAGTGGTACTAGTTGTATTCAGAGGACTCAGATTTTTACTATGTCTAATACAATATAAAACATAAACTCAGTTCCTATCGCTGGTTCACCAAATATCAACAGAGATAAGTTCTTTCAATATATTTTCAACAAGTTGAGGGAAAAACTAGACTGAAAATATAAGACGGAACTTTCGTATTAAAAAAAACATATACACTTAAAAATTTATAAAATAATAGAATTTTTTAACTCGATTATCTATGATTTAATAAGTTTTAACAAATTGATATAAACTGATTTTAAAAACTAGCACAGTAACATTTCAGGTTTCGTAAACTATTCACACTTACCGCTTCCGTTTGATATATCAGTAACATGATTAACACTAACAGATTCTACCACATGTAAAGCGTTATAAATAACTCATCACTGAGACACATTGCACAGAAGTGACGTCTTTGATGTTCAGACTAATGAACTTCTATGATTAATTAACAAGACACATTGACATTTATTGAACACGAGTGGTGTAGACCATTCCTTTCGGTGTACTGCGACGGTGTTTTATAAAAATCATATAATCAAAGTAAAATATTCTGTTAAAAACAAAGTTAGCTCCTGACGAAACGTAAGCTAAGCGTGGGGCTTCACGCCTAAAATGTTTAAATGTCGAAACGAAAACAACGTGCCTATTTCGCTGACGAAAACGCACAAATTTCAACGGACTAAAATAACTTCACAATTAACTCCAAAGTTACACAAATTTCACAATTCAAATGAAAGTTTTATATGAAAGTCGCTTTTTAAGGGTTAGAACAAAGGTTTCGAAATTTGTTTATTAAATTTTAGCAATCGACGTACTGCTGATTCGGAAAAACAAAAAAATTACAGCAGTAGACCGCTTAAGTGGAAAGGTAACCCTTAAAAATACTCGATTTCGTAAAAATCAATTGCGTTAAGAAAATTACTCAAAATAAAAAGTGACTATAGCACATTAAATTTCACAGTATGTAACAAAAAAGTAATTTTAAGATTTCATTTTACTAAAGAAAACGCAAGGTTTCATTATTTACAAATAAATATGATAATAGATAACTTTGATTTCAATATAATATCAAGAACATAAGTAAAATACAAAGAGCATTTATAAAGACGGCCGTTATCACTGTTTGACAGTTTCCTAGAGCTGATAATATTACAACCGATGAACGAAGTCAAAATTGAACTGTAAGATTCCGGAATTGATAAACCAAGATGTAAAATATTATTTTACAACTAAAACAACAAGTATATATGTAAGAGCAGTTTGACAGAGGTACGAGTACTTTGGTCTGTTTCCGTAGGTATATTATATATTGCGGAAAAGCCATTTTTTACCAGTTACAAACGAGTCGACATAATATGGTACATTTTTAGTCATTTTAGGTTTTGTCAGGTTTTGTCTGAAAAAAACCTAATTAACTAAATAAACCTAACCTCTGTCAAAATCTTTTTCAATAGTCATGAATTCAAAATTAAATAATTAAATTTATACAAAATGACTGCTTTTCTATCTAACATAACCGGCTTGTAACACAACCTAACTAATTTCATTTTGCTACAACTTTCAAATCAACGTACAGTTAACCTTCAATTTACCACTTTCAAAATTGTCATGTCAAAGTCAAAAATATTTCTTTCAAAGCGAGTTCATACATTTTATGTACCTCGTACTATATCTATACCCTTTCTTCTATTACGACCAACAATTGGCTGCTGAAATTATTGGACGATGTATTTTTACATCAACAACATTGAATTTTTCTGTAAGACTAGCAAAAAATTCATGTTTTTAAAAATTTAGCGAATATTAAAAAAGAACATACGAATATCCATCATATTCATCACTAATATCCCTTTTGTTTGAAAGTTCATTACCTAGAAAAAAACACATTTACTATTTTTTATAGTGTACCTATTACAAGCACCAAACAGTCAAACTACATACATACATACATATCTTCACGCCGTATCCCCAACGAGATAGTCAGAGAGGACGAAGCGTCAAGCGTCGCGATCCTTACATACTACTTTCGCTTCCTCAAATCTCATCATTCTCCTCACACATTTTCGCCTCGGCATGCTATTCTTAATAATCTCGATTAAAATTTAATTTCTAACCATACAAAAAACATTACATTACAACATGTAACATTTTAAATTTGTCTATAAATTAGTCCGGAAAGTAAAAACAGCACTTAATTATATTAATTAAGTTAGTTATATGATACACATAACAGCTTAAATTTCGATATATTTACTGTGACTTACGACGAACATCGCTATTGGAGCTGTTCGTTCTATGAAGGTGTTAATCATTTATCAAAGTTGAAAAATGAAATGTTTTATAACAAGACAATAAAGTCAAGACAACCATGACCCCGTCAAAAGATAACATATCGTGACCTTTAACGTCAACACATTGGATGACGACCTCTAAAAATTTATAAAGATTAAACAGTAATAAATTACGTAAATTAATTACTGCATAAGAATTATTCTGTAAAATTATAATTCATAAAATGATTACAAACTTAGATACGAAGAAAAACAATAAAAAGTACAACGGAGAACCAAAACAAAATAAGTTTAAAATATTACTTTATTTGTAACTTTAACCCAAAATATCCTTATGAGGTCTTTGTCCTTGTGAGGTCTTACAGATGTGTGCATTCATAAGTGTCACGAAAAACTTTAAAGATGTTGAACACATAGATGGTGAGTATATATATGTTTTAGTAAATACAAAAATAAAATTAGAAATCACTTAGGACAACTATTCTCTAATACTATTAAAATAATCTAAGACTATTAGAATATAGCGCTAACCTAAGTAAACGTTAATTAACTATTCGGTGATATCAATGAATCAAATGTATTCTTAAAAAAACCATTTGACGTATTCAACTAGTTTTATTTAAAGAAACGTAACTTCTTTCTTCGAAGAAACGAATAACGAATTTTTAGTTGATTCGTTGATCGTTACGTTTTCAACGAGTGGTTCGTTGCTACTTTTCAATTAGTTGATGATTTCAAATTAACAGGCGTTTTGTTGAGGCTGACAACGGCAACAATGCGCCACTAATAGCTATGGTTGTATTTTGCAAGAGAATAGGGATACAAATAAATTCCTGTTATTGTTTCTCTTGATATAGAAAAAATAAAATGCTTTTTACTGGATCTAGTAAAAAAATAATGAAAAATGGAAAACAACCTAACGATATAAACTGAACAATAGAATAATATACGTTTTTGTTATATCGCTCCCATCAATCTGTTCCAACAGTTATCTAAGCATCAAAATTGCTCGCTAATACACCTCTCACTTGGAAGAATGCAGAAAGTTACTGTATAACGAAACGGTGCTGAATATAATTTATAAGGGAAAGCAGATATATACACTTATGCATATCGAATGGTAACTATAAGTTACATTTTTAATGTATATTTTTTTTAAATAAAATACAATGAAAATGAGAACAGATGTGTACATATAATATGTATGTATGTAAGTGTTAAGAATTACTAAAATAAAAAATCTAAAAATTAAATAAATATCACAATATTTGTATATTATTATGTGAAGAGGAAATTTTGAATTGTTAAAGTTTATATGGAGAAAGAGTGCACTAAGTTTATCAACGAAAAAAGGGTTTATTTTATATTTACGGTTGAATTTCGACCACTGGGGGATCACTAGTTTAAATAAACTCTATTGAAAAGTTTAAATCAAGAACAACACGCATTAAACAAAATTGGAATTAATAGCGCAAAGATTATACAAGGTCAATATCAACAGTCAATATTGTTTAAAGAATTAAATAAAATGTTTTAAGTACTTATTATGTTTTGCGACAAAATCGTAGACAAATTGTTATTACCGACCGAGCTGTACAACTTTACTGAACCGACACAGTGTAATATAGTTTAAAAATTTTCCCAATGATCGAATCAGTAATATACAAGTGGGAACTTATTATTTGTGCAAAATGTCAGTGAGTGAACGATAATTACAACAATAAAGCCAAGTAAACTCATCCGGTTATTCCAACCTCATATTTTCTAATAACAGTGATCCAAACGTTTATCATAGTTCCAGATCTCTAAGTTAACAATGCGAATATTCCAAATTCAACAATAATATGCTATTACCATCTTTGAAATAGGACTGTATCCACTTATCCGACGCTGACGACTTACATACAAATTGTATGCACATTTACTTAATAAAAAAGGAACTAAAGTTTTCGCTTCACGTATTAAGGTGACGCATTGGAAATTTTGACTGTAGGAATCTCAATTTTTCTAAGTGATTACAAAACGCATGAAAGTGATATTTGGTAACCTGATTCCTCATTTCATTGACTTTATTTTGCCAGTTGCGATAAACGGATTGGTTAACTTTTGTAGCACTAAAAAAATACCAAAGAAACCTCTTTTAAAAAAGAGATTTGCATTTTTCAGAGTAACGTGACCGATTTATGTTTCTAATTTTTTTGTTTAGTTTAATCTAAATATATTCTTCAAAATGACAGTTGGATTTTTAAAATTAATTATAGTTTTTAAATAAACGAAAATAACTGCTTTTTTGTATTTTTCGTAAGCTACCGGGCGCACGTTTGCATACAGCAGAAGGTCTATTTTAGATTAAACTATTGTTTATCAATGCGTCGCCTTAACATATAGATAACTTGAACTGTACTAATCATTGGCTGCCTTGAACAGAGCGAATAAAATTTAAGTGTCTGTCTGTGATTTCGAAATAAAGCTTATGTATTTGGTTATTTGCACGTAACAAAAACCCGAACATGCATTTTTAAAATTTTGTCTATCTGTTTGTTCGTCCGAGTTTATCTCCACAACAGCTGAACTTATTTTAGCGTGACTTTCAGTGGCAGGTAGAGGATTTTTCACAATAATCTAAGCTATTTTACATACCGGAAAAATAATAAATTTCACGCGAATGAAACGCGAGGCACATAGATCTATAAATATATTACAATAAAACTGTAATCCCTACACTAGGATACTCTTTTGTAGGGATCACTGCTTCAAAATATATATACACATAAATAGATAATAAACAAAAAAAAAAGAAATAAATACAAAAAAAACAATAAAGCTAAAATAACCAAATAGACAACCAGTTAAAAAAACATTTTTAAACCATTTTACGAACTTGAGTTTGAGTATATTCTTGTTGTAACTTTATAATATATGTATGTTGTTGTGTAATGTATTATATGTGTATGTAACTGTGAGAACGTTGCCTTAGGACGCCAATATATAATCAGTATAATATGTATCACTACAATAGAGCTTCAGTGTCGGCGTAAGGCGCTTTTACAATGAAATTGAAAACAGCAGAGAATATCAAGTATTTTATTTATTTCTTTTGTATATAAAAGTTTCCAGAAACGAAGGCGATTGTTGTGTATGCAAACAAGGTTTTTTGGATAGGGGTAACAGAAGTATACTACTTACGCTGGGACCTAGTACTCGTTTTCAATCAATCAATCAATCTCATATTAACTTACACATACATATCTTCACGTCGTATCCTTAATGTGGGATTTACACGGGTGACAATAGCCGCACGATTTTTGCCGCGCGGCGAAAATCGACCGTCTAAATGGCAATTCGGCTAGGTCGCAAGTGACTAAAGCCGCAAGTCCCAAAGTTGGGTAGCACCCGACTTTGGGCGCACGGCGACCGGCCGCATACGGCTGGTGACTAAAATCGACCGTGTAAACTCTAGGTTCCCAAACTTATTTTGTCTACTGCCCACTTTGAGTCACGCAGTCGTTGTCTAAGATGCCTCCTAGCTCAATGAAATTACAAATCACCCCCCAGGCCTCTACACAACGCCCCCATTTTTTCTGGGTCTCTTACCGCCCCCCTTTAGGCCTGCAGCGCCCACAAGGGGGCGTTATCGCCCACTTTGGGAAAGGCTGGTGTAAACGGTCAGTTGTAGGCGATCGCCCGCCGCATGAAGGATGTGTTTCGCGCACGTTATTCCCGTTATTCCACTACCGCGATTCTACGTACAGATCGTTTGGTAAAACAACCATGAATAAAAATAATACCATACAGGTTTTGAAATCCATCCACGCACCCAAAATTTACGTTTTATTTTTTTCCTTTTGTTTCTTCTTCTCTCTTTGTTCTTCAAGCAATTCTTGAATAATTGAATAACTAACTATTTCAAATCCGGCACGAACACCTATTCTGCTCAACATTTTCGAAGGAAATGACCGAGCCGCATGCGACTTTAGTCACCTGTGTAAATGGGCTAGCGATGTAGCTTGGTGAGGCGATTTATGAAGCGACTAGCCGCACGGCGAAAATCGACCCGTGTAAACCCCTCTTAACGGGGTAATCAGAGAGGACGGAGCACCAAGCGTCGTCGTACTTACATACTTCTTTCGCTTCCTC
Source organism: Zeuzera pyrina (assembly GCA_907165235.1). Classification (NCBI taxonomy): domain Eukaryota; kingdom Metazoa; phylum Arthropoda; class Insecta; order Lepidoptera; family Cossidae; genus Zeuzera; species Zeuzera pyrina. The sequence goes on from OU015637.1 coordinate 5,595,497, forward strand.
AAATCTCATCAGTCTCCTCACACATTTTCGCCTAGGTATGCAAGTGCTTGCTTTATATTAACTTATAATTGGAAAAAACAGTTAAGTAACGTCGGTTGCTTCAGACACTGAATAAGGTATATTAGAGCTCAAACTACGCCCTAGACATGCCATAACCATTTCCAAATACAGTGCACTAAGTACACAATCTTATCAATGGAAGGGTAAAAGAGGGCACAGCTATCACTCCCGGCGGCTGCTACAAAGAGTACATATTAGCAGAACGCTCGTCTAGTGGCGCTTTGATGTAACGTGGGGTTTTTGTTGTCCCTACTTATAAAACAATTGATAGTTTTGGTACGCAAATTCCAAATTCGAATTACGATATTGTTTTCAGTTTATAGTTTCTTTATGCTTTTTTAGTTTCTTTTTTCAATTTTTTACTCGTATATAAACGAAATCAAGAGACAAAGATAACTTTACTCGCCGACCTCCACAAGAATACAAAATATAATCTTTTCAACTAAAAAATAGATAAAATCAGTAGGTGAATATAATCCACAAGCTATAACTATCAGTTCCGATCAGTAACAGTTCAGCGTCAGTTTAACACGTAAGTAGTAGTTGAAACTGATAGTTCCCATTTACATTTAGTAAAGCAATACTAAAAATAGAAAAAACCTATTCTTTAGACTTCATCATCATCGGAGTCAAGCTATCGCCTGATGCGCAAAAAAGTTATGACGGATCATTCATTCTCTGTCAGAAAACGTATGTAGAATAGAATAAGATCTATTTTTATTATGAATACTCTCTTTCTTTGCTTTACGAGTGCTATTCATAGAATTTTAAATGTAATCTTGTTGACTTAATCTTTCTTTGCTATTTTATCTTTATGAAATTCGTTATCTATACTACTTTATTCATGCGATTTGTGCTATACATCTTTATTTCATCTCAAAGCTATATTTTTGTCATTCTTATGAAGTTCAATGAAACCATTTCTGTATTAATCATGGAGTAATTTTAAAATACTTATGTTTAAATACGAGTATCAAACATAGTTTCGAAACACTGACAGTTTCTTAGACAAGTTTTATAATGTAATTAAAAACGAACGAACGATTTTTTACGTTAGTGACCCACGCCCACGGAGCCTTGTCATCATGTGGTTACGTTTCTATTAATTAGTGACCTCCAACAATATAATATAACATGTCCAGTATTGAGCAAATAGTTGGGAAATCATACGGACCAAGACGTTACCCAAGAACTGTAAGCACAATACAAACTATAAGAGTGATTTCAGACCGAACTACGTAATGGTTTTTCTTATGTATATAAGTATTTTTTTTGTTTCTTTGTAAAATTGAAACCACTTCGAATAGTAGTGAACCATGTATACGAAAGCCATCATGAAATAACTTGTTAACGTCATAGTAGAAATCAGTACAATGGATAATTAAAGCGTTGTAGACATACGTAACAGCCATTACGAGTTCTTTTCTCTTTTTTCTAAATCGTTTAAAAGGGCGGCTTAACACAGCGTCTGAACATTCCCACTAAACAGAATACATATTTTTCGTAAGGCGTTTAGCATAATGAGCACGTCCGTTAGAATGCCTTGCTTGAACTTTGTTAAATGTTTTGTTCTTTCAAAAATTCACAGTTAAACTTAGTACTTGGATACCTCATAGTATCGAAATACTAAGTAATTAATTAAGTTCGATGTGTATAAGCTGAAATGTCAAAAACACACGCATTCCTGTGAAAGTATGCGAAGAGAAAGGAAAGTGTATGAGGAGAATGCCGAGTTTTGAGGAAGCAAAAGGAGTATGCAAGGACCGAGAGAGATGCTTGGCACTCCATCCTCTTTGACTACCCCGTTAAGGATACAGCGAAAAGATATATAAGAATAACATTCCATCGATAAGTCTTTATCAACTTAAAGTAGTTACTAACGGATCACTTTAAAAGCTTGCAACAAAAATAGTTACTTTCAACTGCTTAGAATTTCGATGATAATCTTCTAACGAAGTGTGATTGAATTCGCAATCAATAATTCAGTTGATTTACTAGTGTACTAGAGTTCATTGCGTATATTTTATTAACAACAATAGGCCTTTAAAAACGAGAATACCATGTTCATATCACCAACCTCAACATGTTTCCGCCTCCCACCTTCACTCTTGTCTTTAACAAAAAACAAATGGACACAACAAAAAATAATAGTTACTTCCAATTATTTTTAAATCACACGTTTGTAATTAAAAATATATGTAACTATCTATATGTCTCTATCTAATAATAAACATTGTATCATAGAGTAACAAAAGAAATTTAATTTAATGAGTAGAAATAATGAATGGGTACGAAAGGTCGCACACGCTCGAACATTTATTTCCAAACCTTTGAGCAACGAGTCTTGTTTTATGGCACCGATTACAGACAGCTTTGCGCACGATTAAAATGTTTGATAAAGGACAACCGTAATAAAGGTTTTACCTTTGCCCGTTTGACAATATAAAATAGTATAACGTTACGAAAATGAATTTAAATTAATACTAATTCTCAAGTATCACAAAGAAGGTAATTAAATCTTAGAGAGAATAAAGACGGAGTAATTAAGATGGTTAGAAAAGAAAGAAGATAGCCTATTGTGAATAACTAGGTTGTTTCATTAAAACACATATAGAAAGCCTTATGGATGTGATAAACGCCAGTGCTGTTTGAGAAATAAAACACATAAAATAAAGACAAACTGGTGCTGACGTCGATAGCAAATACGTACACATGTCTGTCTACACACAGCTGCTGGTTGCGAAACTTAATAGAGCAGAAACAGCACCGTGAGAATTACTTTATCTATAATCTAGTCTTTGGGCATTGCGTAATCACGGTGCATAATAATAGTCCTGAAACCACACCTGACACTAATGCAATTTCAGTACTACGCTATTAAAGAACGAACAAGTTGAAGTGTGTTTCTGATAGATTGATTGATCAAGTAAAGCCGAGAGCTAAACGAATACACATTCAAACGATACATTAGAATACACAAAAAGAAAGAGCAAACGGTAGGATATCGGAAAATACCGTCGTGATAATTGACACTTAGCGCGAAATCATCCATGTTGGAAGAAAAAATAAAATTTCTCAGTAATAATATAGGCAGTAAATATGTAGGCGAGGCACCTTTTAATAAAATATAATTTGTTTCGACGATTATAAATGAAAATTGTATTTCGTAACTAACAATAGAAAGAAAAAAAACCTTTTAGAGTTAATCTCAAACTAAAAAACAGTGCTGCTCGCGATAACAAGAGGCATTCTAGATAGATAACTTTAATGGAGGGTTACAGCGATGTTATTTACAAATTTCGTAAATCTTAAACAATTTAATATGTGAAGAGAAAAACATCTAATTACTAGTATAGCGTCGTGGTTAACAAGCGATTTCGAGCAGTATTACGCAAAAATTTAAATTTACCTCTCATACAATTCCCAGTTTCGTTTCAAAATACACGTTGAAGTATCTTCATTACCTGGAAATAAAATACAAAAATATATTTGAATATTAAATAAGAATATCTTAAACAAATAAATTAGATGTCCGAAAAAAATTAGCAAATAGTAACGTAAACGATGAAGAAAGTTTAACAAATTACTGTAAAACCTCGAAGACAGAAGCAGTAATTAATTCAACACTTTTTAGATCAGATGTTAAAATAGTAAAAAAAAGTTGCAGTGCAATTGAAGGCGTTTTAACCAAATTATGTATTCCGACAGCAATTATGAAATAAAACGTGCTAAAGAACATTTCAAAATCTGTGACTAACTGATTTATAGGGCATGTCTATTTAATTAATGAATTTAAAAAATCATACCTACACAAGTTTGATATTAAGTTTCAATTCTAAAGTAAATGGAGTAAATCATACATGGGGAATTTTAACGGTCTAACTTACTGGGTTTGCTTGAAAAAAAAAAGAGGAGTGAAAAGAACACGTTTTTTTAAGTAATTCACAAACAATATGTGTTAAAAAAACAAAGTTTAGAGAAAAGTTATAGAACGTACAATTTTACAGAAAATTCTGTACGGTTTCGATTACAATATTAAATAAGTACAATATTAAAGGAGTTAAGAGGTTTTGAACTTTAAAGGATGTCATTTGTTTTTTAATAAAATCATGAAAAGTTCATGTTCACACAGTTGAACAGAAGAACACTGTCATTGCGCAACAGTCGTCGACACTGGCTAGCGCAGCGACAGATTCGTGGTAGTCGTCCGTTCTACCTATCTAGTACGGGGTCTGAAATGCAAAACGTGTATAGACTGACAATTAATACAAATATGAGATATTTTTAAGCTCATTGTTAAGTGAAAAAAGAAAAAACTGTTTACAGTTTCTTAATGTTATTTTTAAGTTCACTTTTTACAGCAATAGCAATTATTATCGTTATTTCAATATAAAAAGGGTGCCAGAAAGCCATGTAAACACAATAAAAATTAGGTCGCGCCAACGCTTTGTTAGCGCAGTCCTGCCGAATTTCGAGGCCTGGCTTCAGAGGCGGTGCCACGTCACCTATAGATTGAAGCGGATATTGACCGGGCACGGCTGCTTCGATCAGTATCTACATCGGACGACGAGACGACATGGTGCCATGGTGTAGCGGTGACAGAGACAGTGTCCAGTGCAACATGCTCTGCAAGATTAGGTAAGATCCGTCACTACCAGCAATGGTAGCGGCTAAGCTGGCAGATAAAGAGTCGCGGAAGGCCATGTCTTCTTTCTGCGAGGCCGTAATGGTGCGGAAGATGAATGACGAGTGTAAGCGCGAGAGGGGCGTCGTAGTCGACGACGCCGGGACAGTAGTTATATACGCCCCGGATGGTCAGCCCTATAGCCAGAAAATAAGGCTACGGTATTCTCCCGCCTACTGGTCTTTGGCGACGCGGCAGACCGGAGTGGGGGCTCCGGCCGTCCATACCTAACTGCGAGGGTGCAAGGAGGTCTCCCTTACTGCCTAATATCTGTCCTAAATTTTGAGAACGCAGTAGCGTGTTTGTCATGGTGAGGTGAGAGATAGGAAAAAAATATAATTTGTAGAATACCCCACAGGCTTGTCTTCTTGGACAGACCACAAAAGTGAGCTAGTAACTTATCATTATCTATTTCCATTTGCTATCTGAAAGTCCAAAATATTTAATGCTAGACGTGGCATCAAGGTATATTTTTCGAAAGGGAAAATGTCTTGAAGTATGGTGCATAAAAACATTAGTAATGTTTCATTACTTCTGTGTTCGCTAAGTATCTAAAGCTGTAGATGTCGTTTGCAAGTCATTTTGTAAGCAAAACCATAGCTGTTTCCCCCATTTGGCACTCCTGTCGTAGGCGTCATGCCAACAATGTACCTAATGTCTCCGGCTGTTTTTGCCTCTTAGCTCCACTAAAATTACTCATCGAAAAGGGTCATTACCATGCAAACAAAACGTGTCACGGGACAAAACTAAAATATATCAGAAGCTGTCTCATAAAACTGTAGCGGGGTCAAATATGTACATTTAAAATCGTCAGTCTGCTTGTGTAATCATCACAGATACTTCCTGACGAATTTTAATGAAACTTAAATTCGAATTATGTACCAGGATTAAATATTTAGCCTGGTATTATCTTCATAGAAACCTGGCTATTTGATCTTCGTAAAATATTCTTCTAATTTTTTTTTAAGCTAAACAGTTATGCATACTGTTTAGCATGGGTACATTCAATCTCCAATCGTCATACAGTTCCCGTAGTTTATGTGTGACTAATTCGATGTCTGCTATTTGTAAGTGTAGATTTCTGCGGAATCCTATAACAAAGACGTTATGTGCGAGTTATTTATTAAATAAAATGAGCAATTTCAATCTAATTAAATCCTAAAGGCTACCTATGTACGAATAAAACAGTAATAGAGCCTTCGTACCTTCGAGCCTTCGAACATTCGTACATTTAAGATTTTTAATGACGTAGATAACTTTATTAGGCTTGTCAGCAGTGGCTGCATAGGGTTTTTCAACAGGTTAGGTATTCAAAATAACAAATTTATAAAAAAAGTAACGATTTTAACACTTACATAATTATGTATGTGTACTACTACTACTACTACTAAAAGACAGTATACCATAAAGTCGTCACAATCTGAGATGAAGGTTGTATAAAAAATATGGGCCAAACCAGGTAGTCTAAGTTAAGACTTAGACTACCTGGTTTGGCCCATATTTTGTGAGAGGAATTTTCTGTTGCCGTTGCGGGAGTGAAGATTTAAACCAAATACGTCAACAGAACTCCTTAAACAATCGACGTCATTGATACTGAGATTCTAAAATATCGTTCACATTTTATATATAAACAGCAACATAAAAAAAGAAAAACATTTTCAGTACTCATCGTAATGAAGAAAATAAATTATATAATACATTGTTCGATTCAAATATCGTATTTCTTCGTAAAGCTGTCTAGATTTTAAGAGGATACACGTACTTATTTTTTCAAGTGTTAAAAAAAAAAAACAGGCCAAGTGCCTGTCGAGGGTTCTGTAGACGGGATGCACAATATTCATTTAATAGGCCGCAAAAATAAATTTTTATTTCATAATGTTTCTTAATGACACTGAAAAATAAGGTTATTTCTGTGGTCGCTGAGCATGTAACCGAAAATAAGCCATACCTCAAAAATTACACAACAATATCTCACTCAAACCAATTTTCGTTGAGTGCTTTTTAAACTACTATCTCAAATTTCTTACGAACTTTCCACTTAACTTACAACTTTAGAAGTATACTATGAACTAGTATACTATAGAGGTATACTCTAGTGTATGTATGGTGTCAACCCTAATTTTATTTTTTTTAAATTTCACTACAACATTGTGTAGTAGTTCAAAGAATATACCTACCTTCTAAATTTAATCTCTAAATAGTGTCAATAGTCTCCATAGAGAAAATACACGTACAGACAGACAGACGGGGAGGACGAAATTATAACAGTTCTTTTTCATTTGGCTATGGAATCCTAAAAATCAGTTTCTTTTTTTATTAATTCCGACAAAAAAAAGACTTTTTTATTTATTTCTGTAATGCCGCTAATATGGTGCTACTTTCGTACTTCTATACTTTTCCATGAATTATTATTAGCAATAGAATAGATAGCATAGAATAGAATAAATAGAAAAGAAATGCGAAAGAACTACATAACTCCTTGTATTAAATATAGACATCGTACTGAGAGATCCTGAGCATGACTAAACATATATTAGGTACTTTGCCACGCAATGTATGTAAAAACCAACCTTGACCTTTGGGTCTGCCCAAATCACGTACCGTAGTCATTCTATGAACCACCCAATTATCGATCTCTATTAAATAATAGATTATATTCGGTATCGATAGCAACAATGTAGCCAAAATTGAGATTAAAAATAATCGCAGTTAAGTAATTGAACGTATTGAAAAGACTATGAAATTAATTACAACTCGTTCGTGTGGTACATCTTTCTTCAAGTTGAGGATTCAGAATTCGAGGCTAAGTCGATTTATGAAATTTTTCTATGGCTGGAGTCTGATAACACTGGGTGAACCCGTTCGTCTTGTGGCACAGCTTACAGTATAATTTAGGCCCATACAATTGTAAGATGTAATCCATCTTGGAAAACCATGGAAAACAATCGTTTTGTTTTCCATGGTTTTCCAAGATGGAATCCTTTATTTTCTTTTTCTTTCTTACAAGTTAATTTTCACTCTATCTCCTTCATATACGTTACAACATCAGAATGACTCAATTTGGTAGTACTTTAGTATGACAACTTAATTTATCCGATTTACATATTATTTTACCTTACACAATTAATGTTTGTATAGAGATATCTATATAAATAAAAATGAAATGTTCGTTGCTAAGCGTAAATCTTGAAAACGGCTGGACCAATTTGGCTTTCCTTACATATTCGTAATAGACGAAGGTTTTTATGTAAAGAAAAATTTAGGTAGTTTCCTGAATAATTGGAAAAAATTGGAAAAATTGAGAAATTTTAAAAAACGAAATGTGCTCTTTATCTACGGGATTTTTATATAAATGCGAGACGCATAATTCACGAATAATAAAATACCTACTGAGCTGCAGTAACGGGCACAGCTAGTTGTAAATAATATACCACTATAAGATGTTTCAATAGGTAGTTAGTGGGTATCTACATACATATCTTCACGCTGTATCCCTAACGGGGTAGTGAGAGAGGACAGAACGCCAAGAGTCGCCGGTCCTTACTTCTTTCGCTTCCTCAAATCTCATCATTCTTCACAAATTTTCGCCCAGGTACGCGAGTGCTTTTAACATTTCCATCAGCTAACACTCTGGCTACATGATCTTCGTAAGTCAGCCTTGGCTTCTGCTACCACACCGCTCACTTTCTCACTCACTTTCACTGCAGATTTTCTTCGTCAGTCTTTCATCACTCATTCTTTCTATGTGCCCGAAGCGAACCATCTAAGCATTTCTTTCTTCATTCTCACAACAACATTAATTGCAACCCTGTCATACAGCGTTCTTTCGTTGCTTATTTATCTATCTACAATAATTGTATAATCAGTATTAACTTACATTGAAATACGAGTCAGTCATTAAATCGAAAATGGAGAAATTCCGCGACACTTGTTAGGTATATAAAATATTTTTATGCAAAGAGCCATAATATAATAAAACGCAAAACACATCTCAAGGAATATCCATTTAATTTGGTCTACTCCTAAATTAGGTCTGCTACTTGGAAATTTATAGAAGGCAGCAAAATGAAGGTCGAAGCTACTAACCAAATACAATCTCAATCAAACCGTAACTTTCGAAGTACCTATACGTGCCGTTTATACGAAGATAAAAGCACAAACTCGAAACAGACGTTTATTTCAAATCAGTACCTACTTTTATCTTAAAAACTTTTAGAGCAATTCTTAAACGAATTTGCTAGAAATCGGTACGCGATAAGGTAATCGATTACTCATTATAACAATCACAGAACTACGATCATTGCTTATGTATTGTTAATATAATTATGTAAATAAAACGATTAAAAGGTATTACGTTCATAATTCAATAAATATTAGATATTACAATGGCAAAGTAAGATCCAATTTCCTATTAGTTAATATTTTTACAATTTTACCTATCTACATCTAGATTTAATGATGAATAATATTATTTTTTTCGGACCAAAGACAAACATGTTTTCAATAATAATATTGCCTTGTAAAAAAACACACGAAAGAACATCACGTATGCATTAATAAATAACCGATAAGTGTTATATATCAAATTATTTTTAGTTCAAAGAAATATGCCATGAAGTCGACCTAGTCATATATATAGATACTTACGAGTACTAAATATAGTTTTTAATCATATTTCTATTCTTTCTAACGTGTACTACCTTTAATGAGTCGGTACTGGCGACGTGACGATCTTTGTCGAAAATAGACTATAGAACACTAATAAGAGTAAAACCCAACCAAGAATGTGACATGAATAACTGCGTATTTAGAGTAGAATGTGTTTAATGAATAATACACATCATATCATGGTAGTGATATTTCAGTATTTAGTGCGATCACTATAATGTAGTAAAATTGCGCTCGGTTACTTGATGGATATTATATGTACTGCCATTTTTGTCGGTGTTTTCACGTTTTGCACATGGAGCACTCGACTATTCTAATTGTGTAAAGGCTGTTAAACCAGGTTAGAGGTCTTATAATCTTAAAAACTGTAGCAGCCTCTAATCTACCTCTACCAATTAGGTATGACTTATTTTGTCACTTCATGTTTGGAAACATGTGTTAAGTTATATGCATTGTATAGACTATAGACTTCTAATACATACATTTCAGGTTTGTTCAAAAATATTCGTCATTTTTTTTTAGAGTACAATCAAGCGACAAGAAGTTGGCAGACAGCACTGTAATTGTCATAATTTTCCTCAGACTGTTTACCAAGTGCACATATGAGATACATCTCGAAAACATCTCGTTTAGTTTATAAATTTTTAAACTCGCGTTGCATTATAAAATATTAGATATATTTTAATATTTATAAAATTTTTAAACGGGAAATTTAACGCGACTACCTTTTTATTTTGGCTTGACGTTTCAACCGAGTTTAATTTCCCGTTTTAGATATATTTTATCTCGTTTAGTTTCTGCATTATTGCAATTTGAGTGCGACGTGTTTCAATGTCCGTCACCATTCACGCAATGTCTAATTTACGACAGCAACGATGCAACGTGAAATTTTGCGTGATTTTGAATTTTTATCGCAAAGTTAAACTATCAACTGTTAATCCTACGAAGTTTTGAAAAAGTTACGAGAAAAAATTTGTAAAAAGAGAGCACATCTGTGGCGAGAATACTCAGTTCCTTCGCCATAACAATCCACCTGCTCACTGTTAATTCACAGGTATTATGAAAAACATCACATGACTATTTTCAACTTTTTCCTATTATCAAAATTAAAATCAATGCTGAAAGGACATAATGAAGACTCAGTTGATGAGATTAAGAACAATCACTGATATTGAAGGGTATCCAAAAAAAAAGCTTTCTAGGACCGCATGGTAAAGGACAGTAGGAAAAAATATATGAAAAGAACTTCGAATGAAACAAAGACTAATAATAAGCTGTAATATTAAATAAATATTTAAAAAAAAAGAAGTTCGGTTATTTTTTGAACGACCTCTCAACTAAATGGATTTATACCTATAAGTTTTAACAACATAATTGATTAGTCACTTTTGTTGCAGAGTAAAAATGTCATAGACCGCAATTAAAGCAAAACACGATATTTAACGTAACTTTAAATACTGTGCGACATCAGCACATCAATCAGTACATTGGCAATTCGCCCCGTCACCCTGCGTCATCGTTACCAAGTCGACAAGCTACTCAAGGCTCATATCGAAGACGTGTCGGTCAGCAACCGTCGGGATCATCTTATTTTTGAACGACACATGATAGACGCAAAAAGGTTGCATTAATATTCGTCGAGTAACTTAGTACAGTCGAGACTCAGTTTACAGACACTCCACTGTTCCGGATGATGACGAATCAATTAGAAATGGCATAAAATGGATAATTCTCGACAATTGTACGAGCAAGTAATTAACTGAGCAAAAATACATGTCATAGAGCCATATACACAATACACATTCATCTCTGAAACGAACGTTTTAAAAGATACAAATTACTCATCAAATTATTTCCGTTGACATTGTTGCAAATATTTCGACCTCGATGACAACTTCTGAGACGACTAATGATTTAAAATTAACCATATGAAACGCATTAAAACTGACGGAACAAGAAAGAAGTTTGCATCTGCATCTCTTTTGAAAACAAGGTAAATAACTCAAGGTAAAAACAATAACGTTCATCAACTCTTCAAAATTCTTGGAATTTGAAAGCATTACCACTTCCCACGTAAGAACGGACGTTAAAAATTCAAAAATCAGTGTTTCATTCTTCAAACATAGTATGTCGCTGGCATACACGCAAGTGCGTGTCAGCTACTCTGGGTCGGCTATTCGGCCATGTGGATATAGGAGTACAGCAACTGTAAGCGGATCTCCGAGAGTGCGTGTAACTTTCCTTACAATATCATCTGACGTTAAAGTTCTAAGCGGCAGGGAAGATCTCTATAAAGTGGGTGTCCAACCTCGCTCCAACCGGTTCCAAGTCGGTCCGGCCGAGCGAGGCTGCGATAAAAGTTAACATTTGTATCCGGCGATGGAGAAACGCCGAAACTATGTTGACGCCGTCGTTGCTAATTAAACACGTACAAGATTTTTTGTAGCAATTCCTTTAGAAAATGCTATATATCTCGGCAATTCTATTTACTGTACTTTTTTTAAAACTGCCACTGCTGATCATGCGTAATCTTTACAACAAATTGAATTCACCGAATTGTATTGGATAAATTGTCTTCGTACCTTATTTACTGGAGGCCATTTGGTGTAAAATACAGTCCTATTTTCCTCTGTAATATATTTACGGCCAGGAGTCCGCGACGTTATTCGAAAATATCGCCGTTTCGATGAATTACGAGGTATTGCGAAATACATTCATACATACTCATTATACTTATTGTACAGTATATGAACATAAAAAGATACAATCTCTCTGCCTCGGCATCGGAGTAGCAGATGCGAGAGCACTAAATAAACGAAATTGAGTAATTATTCCCGATTTATTGCCTTCATATGAAGAACATAAACGTGATATAACTAACACACACCTTCAACGACAATATATGCAACATCGTAATCATAAAAGTACACAATAATAAGCATAATAATATTTTAGCTAAACAGTTAAAAAGACAACACTAGGTGTTCAAAAAAGATTTATTTACGAGTATGTGGTGGAGAAACAGGAGTGAATGAACGTTTATAAAACTGTACACGTGTTCTAGAGAGTGTTATATATATGTTCACGATTCTACAAAACAGCAAACTTTCGATCACAAATAAAAAACAGCAAAGGATTGCAAATGAATTTAAATGGCAAATTTTAATTTAAACTGAAGTAAAGTAGTAAAGTTCTCATGATAGTCTCCCGAAACTTACAAAGCCAGAATCTAAGAGCACTACAGAAGTAAAGCACAGCATAGGTCTATTATTAGTGTTAGTTATTCCGAGCGGCCTCCAACAAAGAGACGGCTCTATTTCAGTTCGGATACATCGCGTGTTCGTGTTTGCGTCACATCACTAGTAATTTAGATGGAAAAGAGTTGGCCGAAGGCATAGAACTAGAAAAAAATACTGAAGTAAAATATGGTACATACCAAAGAGATTAACGACTAAGCACGCAATAATAGAGTTTTCTTTATCATAACAGTTTAATTTTATCATGATCAATTGACTAATATCTAGAATGTATTTAAAAAGATCAGTTAAATATCTATCAAACATCAAAAAATTGCAGAAAGCACCTCTTAACGATAATACGAGTAATTCATTATTTATACGTAGCTATTCTGACCAACATTTACTTGACATCGAACCGGCTTTATATGCAATTTTATTACATTAACAATTTATAGTTGCAATTCTAAAAATGTGGGTCAAGATAAATTTTACAAACAAGTCGACTGAAAATACCTATTTTAATTTCAGTAATGGCATTAAACTAGATCGTGCAATAACCAAATTTACTGATTAGCATTCTAATGTATGTTACAAGAAATTATGAGTGAAGTTCTTACTGGCTAAACACAATTTTTCCAAACAGGGAATAAATGTGGCATTAAAAAAAAATGTAACAAGTAATATTTAAACAAAAACATTCAAGAGAGTGGAAGAATTTTCTGAAACAAATAAAATTCGAAGAAACATATGAGTGACGGAGTAGTCAAAGGATGAAGTGTAAGCATAGCGGTCCTGAAGAGTCCTTAACTACTTCTTTCACTTCCTCAAGTCTCATCGTTCATTTCACACACTTTCGAAAAAGCAATACTCATTAGAACTATTATCAAAACTAAAGAAAGTGTTGCCATAAATACTTGTAGAAAGTTTGAAGTCCAAGGATTTCATACGGCTATTTTTAATTCGGTCAAATACCATACAATTTGGTATTTAGATCCGAATGAGCAGTTGCCGTAAACTACTGTCCAGTGAAATAAAATGAAACACACGGTATTTGTAAATAAATTAACCGATATATTTATGGTATTATGAGTGCCCCGCAAACATACATTTACGTTTAAAAACGATTCTCTTTATTCATTTAGTCTCGACGAGCCTTTATTTTCAGTAATATGACGAAAAAATCCGTCAGTTGCCCTTGGGGAGTACCGGGAGTTATACATATTATATATATCTATATAAGCGAAATACCACTTCACTGACTGACTGACTGAGTCATCACGAGATCTCCGAAACTATAGGTCCGATTGACTTGAAATTTAGCATATGTACTCCTTTCGCGGTGTAGATGTTCACTAAGAACGGATTTTACGAAAGTCCTGTTCAAAATGGCTCTGCTACTCATGCGAAGCCGGGGCGGGTCACTAGTATGTATATACGTACAATGCGTTATTTGGAATTGCAGTAGAAGAAAGCTAAAAGATTATCTGTTCTTGCGCAAAATTTGCACCCACGCGTGTGGTGGATGATAAATAATCCATCATCAGTGGAACGTAGCATAAAATGTAAGTACATGAACGAAATGCGAGAACGAAAACTAATAGAAAAGGCGCGAACATATTTTCGTTTTTGTAGAATGGATAGCAGATGAAAGGAATAGATGCTAAAATCAATTTCGGTTGGTGCGTGGCTCCCATTCCCGGGGTGTCCGGAGTCACGGCCAAGGTCGGTCGCGCAGGCCCCCCACCCAACACCCCGCAACGCCCCCCGCCCCGCTATCGCCCGGCTGCGTCGATACCACGCCGGCTCAATGAGCACGCACACACACAGATGAAGTCCTGTGATTCCTACACAATGAAAATATTTACACGTGCCATTATACTTCTAGTACCTCCACTTGGAAATTCTACGTAACATATAAACAGTACATCCCTAACTGAGTTTAACACGGATTATAATATAACAAGTACACAATAATATTATTACTCTGTGAGAACACGTCTTTAAACAACCTTCGAACTTCGTTAACAATTTAGAACTAAGAGTAGATGTCATAATCACAAATTCCCAATTTTTAGATGAAAAAAGTCCATAGATTTCCGAATATTTTTTTCAACAGAATTCTTTGTTCGAATCGCCGACATAATTCACTTTACTATTTCGTGAAATTGGTAAGGGGGTTTACTGAAATTACTGTAATCGAAAGAAGGCAGTAAACGTTTAATAACCCGTAGTGCCAAGATAGTGCTATCAGGGACTATATTATACTAGCATATCGGTCTACTGATAAACAGATAAAACTGTTTGAGTATAAACGGTTTGTCGACGTTCAACGCGCTTGAAAGTCCTTGTACAGGTACTTGTCTCTTTCCAAACAACTGAAACCATTATTTAGGATTAAAAAATCTGACAAATTATTTACTTAACGAACGACGTACTTAAATTCATTTACTTGAAACATTTAAAAATATCCTGTTTATGCAGTTCTTCATACCATTTTCATTATCCGTTCCACGAATTTTAATCTCTCTCATAGCGTTTCAATTTGGCAGTACATATTAGGGTAGTTTTTATAAAAAAAAACGAGCAAAAACGTTACGAGAGAGAAAAGCCAAATTAAATAAAAAGTAAAAAATAAACATTTCTAAATAGTACTGTACATTTCATAATATTATGTATATACATATATAACATAATCCATCTGTATGCAAATTAAAAAGTAGGTATATTATAAGTTTAAACTGCGTACGATATATGTATGTTTTCATCCCATAGAAAGATAATTCAGCTTGTCATTAAGCACGGCATTTATTTGTTTTAAATTTTTTTAATCTGGTAATTTAATAGGGATATCAAAAAACTTATCGTAAATCATAGAATTATCACATTAAATTGTAAAAATGTAAAAATCGCTGTACTTTATTACTGTATTTTACTAATTTATCTTGGTCAATTATTCTGTTGTATCTTTCGTTTCAAATTGCTCTTAAAAACAAAACGATTTATTTATTATTTATCTTGCATAATTTTACTTCCAAAAACATTTTTTTACTCTACGAAGTGGCTTGTGGATGTGAACTTTGTATAAACCATCTTCTAAAATAAGTCTAAGTTAACGCCAATGAGCCTTGCAAAGTTAGTTAAACCTATGCTCTTCAAATATGAAGTATTTTATATTTTATTTTATCTATGACCAAGAATCAACAGAATTTTTATTCATAGGTACAACATACTAAATTACTAATTATGGCTAATTGACGAATAATAATATCTTGAACTCTTGAACAGAACAATACAAAATACTGCAGTTAGTGACGCAGTGAAAGATACGGTAGAACGCCCAAAAGGGACGCCTTGGCCGCCAAGATTTGGATCGATGTGAAGGAGAGCCTTGAATGTATCCAAAAAGTTCTGATCTGTTAATATTTCCAATACAAAAAGCATAAACTTTATATCTCCATAGTTGAAACCGACGAAGTAATCACCGTTTCTACATCTTGCTTTTCCACTTGTATAAAACCTGTTAATTCGAAAATTATTTTATCTAGACGTGGTTATGTACATAAAAACGATTAAAGTAAATTTTAATCAATGGCTAAACAAACTTCATAGAGGGAGTCAATGTTCATTGGCCATCGCTATAGTTATAAGTAATGCGGGCTGCATTTCCACCCTTCGTTCGGGGGCTACTCATTGAGAACTCGCCCGTCTGCACGTCTATTTTTGTTGCCACTTATTATGCTAGGTGAAGCTGGCACTGTCCGTGATAAGAATGAGATTATTCACATAACTATACTTTGAAGTGGGATTGATTACTTTGTAGTTTGTAGGTACTGTTTTACAGGTATCTATGTATATATCAATGGATGTGCCTTACATTGCCTTCCCAAAATAAAATCAGCAGTAATTTAGAAGGACATTTCTAAATATTCTCTATATAATATCAATATAATATTTCTCGATGTAGATCCCCGATATAAAAATTTACAAAGTGAATAATACAAAATATACAATGTAATAAAACAGAAGACGCAGTCACACGAATTTCCCTCAATGCAGCCGATGCAGATTGCTCGACTTCACAAGCGGCAATTACAATTTCTTTAATTTGCGTGCACTATAATCCTCTGGAGGTAAAATTGGGGGTAGCCCGAGTCTCCATTGAGCGTTCCCGGGCACAGGCGTCTATTTTTAGAGACCAGAGGCGGCTCAGGCGGGGGTCTGACGTCACGAACTCACCCCACAGCCGCCGCCCCTAGCTGGGAATGAATGTGAAATTTCAACGAAAGGACGACAGCAAAACATGGTCGACGCGGCCTTTCTCGCTTGTTATCGTCAGAAAAGGAAAATTTGGAATCTAACTACGCAATCAGTGCTTATTTTGTTTCGTTTTATTGATTTGGTGTATTAATTGGCTTCCCCGTTTTCTATATTGAGTAGTGATGGTATAAAAGTCAAATACATATACTAATAAAGAAAATGAACGTATACATATAACGTTTAATTATATTAACTAGATGTCGCCCGGTGGTCGAAATTCGACCGTCAATATTAATATAAACTTTAATATAAACTCTTTGGCTACAATCTACTCTATGCAACTGTTGAACTGCAACATCCATGGAAGGAGGTTACATATATGAATATTGAATATGATCACAAACTATTATGGGTTTGACATGAGCAGTATGAACGTAAAACTATGCCAAATCTCACACTCGGTGTGCGCAATATTCTTATAAAAGGATCCGAAGTTTTCGCTTCACCGTTTCTAAAATATTTTTATTGATAACACTAAAGCTGGTTAATAGCTACTAAACAAAAAAAAAGCAAATCTGTTAACCAACAGAGGAAAAAAAGGTACTGAACTGTTTTGTCTTTACAGATACAGATAAGCGTATACAGTTATCAATTTAGGTGTTAGTCGTTTATCAGTTCGTTGTATGGTAGATACCCACAGTAACAGTGTTGTAGGCCGGGCCCGAGAATAAGGCTCGTAGTCTTCCCCGCCTGTCGTAAGAGACGACTAAAGGGGCCTTCGGCGTAGCGGCTCCGAAGTTCTTCCCACACGACTCCGAGGAGGACGACAGCGCGTTTGATCCGCGCTGTCCTAGCACTCCTAGGGTGCAGAGGGAGCCCTGTAACTGCCTCCACCGAGAAGTGTGCCTCGGCACAGCGCGAGAGGGACTCCGGTTGCGTTCCATAGGATTCTAATAAGAATCCTATGGAACGCAACCGAAATGAATTCTAATAAGATCCCGGAGCCCCTTGACAACCACTGTCAGGTTGTAGTGGGTATACTCAGTCTAGAGGAGTCCCGTATGCTTTGCCGCCGCCCCCAAAAGTTTAGGCCAAAAGTATAGGTTGTGAGACAACAATGATGTACAATATTATCTACTATTAGTACAGGAATTTTTATTACAGATTTCATATTACAAATACATACTTAAAACAAATTCACGTCAATTCGTATTAGGGGTTCAATAAATACGAAACTTCATGGTGAAGCAAAATCCGCCTTTATGCCACTTTCAACAATATTTGAACTTAACCAGATAGTGAAGAGCAGCTAGCTCATCGTCTATACCCCCTATAGGTCGCGACCCTCAGGGGATCGCAAAATCTTGCGCAAACGCTATCTAGGTAAAAGTAAAAAGCTAGGTTTGTATGTCTTATACAACAGTTTTATGAAGAAGTCTGTGCTTGTTATTTTCTAATAATTTGTCGCTTCCCGCACCAAAAAATATAACTATTTTTTATGCATATATTGTTGCTGCCCACATACAACGCCCGCGACTAACTTTAGTACAGTGTACTTATTTGATTTTTCGTTTAGTATAGTTTCAGTCGAAAAAAGTCTTCGAAATTACCAGTTTTACCTTTTACCGGTAAAGTTGTACCGGTCAAGAAGATTGAAAAACACTAGCCTACACCTTACAATAAGCCCTATTCCTTTTGGTGACTTTTATGGCCTGCTCAGAAAAATAAATACTTGCGCACTCTATATTTTTTTCCAGACATAGGTATCGTTTTTAATAACTTAAATTTCAGGAACAAAAAAGGCCATTATGTTACATATATTGATTATATGCAATTAAAGTTATGTATTAATAAAAGTGGGCGACAGTAAACAAAACCACTTCAACTGCGCAGTTTCTGACACAAGGGTAATGATTAAACAGACCTCAGTAAATAGTTTTACGACTGTTATTCCAAGGGATCGTTGATTAAGTACACTCAACCATCTTTTAATCTCTATTTTTACTATTATTATTAAAAATATAAAGAAATATCTATTTTCTTGAAATCTCTGAAGAACGCAAGCGCGACAAAAGTAACATGGTAAAAATTAGATAATCTTCATACATAAATATGTAGAATAAAGTCTAAGCGAATGCGCATTTTAGCGAAAATGATATAATGAACGGTTGTGAGCGGTAGTCAAAATGAATTTACATAACAAGAATACAAATCGACGATTAAAAATTGTTCAAACAGAAAAAGAACAAATTAAATTACCCTAAACAAATTGATCGTGTACGATCGGCTACACCAAAATATAATAATAATTGTACGATAATATTGTTATACATACCTCAATATGTACATATTGAGATATGTATGTAGTAGTCATTATTGGTGAAACTTTTTGAGTCAATTTCAGAGAGAACATGTGCATACATGTGTCAGACAGCCTAAGCCTAAGGTCTGCAATTTACTGAAAATTATGAACTCTGGGCGGATAACAAACAAAAATATACTTAAATTAATTAGAGAAATCAAAATCCAAAGGTTCAAAACTGAATTTTATAGGAACGAAGAAGCGGGCAACCTACTAAGCAAAACAATTTCAAAGAAATGACACAATATTATCAGGCATAACGTGACTCGAGTTCGCTGTACGCTGTTTGGCTGTTCGCAGGAAAAATGTATACCTACTACATTGTGACCGTTAAATTATTATATTATTGTACCGGAATTGAGCAACAATAAAGCTCTCATACCGTTTTCATTTCTGGAATTTGTTGACACAATACTAGCTATTGTCGAGGGTTTGTCTTCATAGCCTTGATAATGGCATGTATGTATACCACAACTAAATTGAATACTACTCTTTCGAACATCGAAATACGTATGCAACTTGTAGTTTAAATGTAATATCCGAAAGCATGTTGATTTTCCTTTTCATTGGGGGTGAGCCTGCATAGTGATGGGGGCTTTTACCCATTAAGTCTAAGTCTCGCGATGAGCGTCTTCGACATTTATTGGGGAAGATTATCATCAACAGAACGCATTGCAACCCATGTTGCGATGTGACACAGCACTTCACAGCAAAGAAAAATTTTAATCGGGAAAACGGATACAATTTATCGACAATGTGGAATTCTGTAATTCAAAGAACGAAACCTCGTTTTTCACATTCGGTTAAACGTGTGGACATTGAGTATTGTGTGTAGGTATCCTGAAAACTATTTACAAATATCGGGGCTAGATGATAAAACTTCTATTTCGGACACGGAGTGAAACTTGCTGCGACAGTTTGCTTGAGACCACGACCGATGCAACTCGGTCGAAAACGTCAATCCAAAATAAAAGGCAATCGCGTTAATTTCCCATTTTAAATATTTTATAAAGACATACGTTGTTATAATTTTAGAACACATTGGCCCCTTAAACTGAGGGTAGCGTAGTAATATATTATACATGCATACATTTCTTCACGCCGTATTCCTCTTAATGGGGTAGTCAGAGTGAACAAAGCGCCAAGCTTCGCGCTCGCAATCCTTACATATACTTCTTTCGCCTCCTCGAATCTCATCATTCTCCTCACATATATTATTATATCACATAAGAATAATTAATAATCTGTTATTTAATTGAAACAACACAACACGCGTTATCAATTTACAAATTAAGTCAAAAGTTTAAAAGAATTCATGAGAAGAATTGTTTGTTAATTACTTAATAAGTCCATGTCAACTTTTTTTTAATATCATCAGCACAGTTGCGTTAAGTTTTATAATCGTACATATAGATATATTAATATTATACCTACATATATTTTATGTAGATAGCACACTTTCTGGCCGTTGTTGGCATGAACCATGAAGATTACGTATCCAAACATAACATGCATACTGCACCTCTTTTCTCATTATAATATTGTTTAAACATTCTTCAGTCAGCCTTACACAGCATGTTTTTATTTGACACAATATCTGCTACGTCCCCATGTTGCCACATGTCGCACATCTCCCACGCTGATGGTAGTGTGAAAGACGGACTGTCTCAATGGTGAGAGTTTAATAATAACACTAATTACTACTGAATAACTAACGTTATAACAACATACACACAGATATTTTTTACTTTCGTTTTAAAGTTAATAAATATATCTACTTATATATAAATAGGTATAACAAAAGACAAAACAGTTCACTACCCTTTCTCACCTCTGTTTGTCAACAGATTTTCGTTATTTTTTTTAGTAGCTATTGACGAGCTTCAGTGTTATCAATAAATTAATTTTGGAAACAGTTACATTAATACGTGAAGCGAAAACTTCGGATACCTTTTTAAGATTATTGGGACGGAGGAGTGTGAGATTTGGCAATTTTACGGTCATACTGCCGATGTCAAAAACACTGTCAATGTCAAACTCATAATAGTTTGTGATCATATTCATACGTAACCTCCTTGGAGTTTGCTTGGAGTTTGGAGTCACACAGAAAGAGATTGTCGCAAAAGAGCACATTATAAGTTTATATTAATATATACGGTCGAATATCGACCACCGGACTAATTAATAATAAACATCTTCGTTGTCTATATATTAAAATCAATGTTTGTTTATTCGCATTTTGGGCTACCATACCGTTTATTCGATTGAATGTGTGTGTATTCAAACGAAATCCACTACCATACAATATACATAGAAAAACAAATATTTGCGGGTTACAAGAACAAATCGCACCATCTACAGTTACAAATATAATATCATAACTTCTACAAAAGGCTATTCTAAAAATAAAAACGCGGACGAAGTCTCCGGCATGAGCTATTCTTAATATTTTTATTACTCCAATTTTTGTTGATTTCAACAAAAAATTCATCAAACTTTTAGAAACTTTCTGTCTGTACATTGATGTGGTGTTTCCGATGGGCCCTATATACGAGTATACAATAATATACTGAAGCAAGACGATAAATAGCACTTTTAGTTGTTTTTTGCAGTTTTCGTTTCAAGTCGATCACAAGTAAATAAAATTGTAGTGTGCGTCTGTGAATATGAAATAATGGCTTTTTCTTAAGCTCATATGGTTATTTGAACGTTACCAATACACAAACACCTGTTTTTTAAATTTCAGTCTATCAGTCTGTTTGCTTGCCCGGACTAATCTCCGAAACGCCTCAACCTATTTTAAAGAGATTTTCATTGGAAGAATTCGGAGTGGTTTAGGTTACTTTTTAACCCAAAATAATAAAAGAACTTATTTCAAAACGTTAAGTAATTTGGATAATTAATCTTAAAAAAATTATATTATGATCATGATTATTAAAAAATATACAGGCTGATAATGCGAAAACTGTAAAGTAATCGATTTTCACACAATATATTAATCGTTGATGGCAATATTAAATATTAAAATGAAAATGTCGGCATAGATTTAGGTCCGACGACTTCAATTCAAATTTTTTTTCAGTGATGGCTTCTAATGTGACAAGCACATTAATTCTGCCAATGTCACGTATTGCAAAAGACACTATAAAGGGGTTGGCATAATTCGGAAAAAAAAATTTTTTGATTTGCTGTTTTTTCATTCATTCAAGTTCATGAGTCTAGGAGTGACGCCTGGCAGATATCTAGATCGGTAAGGGTAAACACTATGCCTCCATCCAACCAGAAGTCCCTCGTAGGCCTTGGTTTTTCGTCCGACGACTTAAATCCGACGACTTAAGTCTGACGACTTTCATACCGACGTTTTATTTTAATAAGTTTTAGGATTATTAATATAATATAGAAACATTAATGTAAAAGAAAAGAAAATAATTATTTCTGAAATAAAGTCAGATTAACTTTATAGCAGACGGAAATGTCAAACGCACTCGCATACCTAGGCGAAAATGTGTGAAGAGAATGATGAGTTTTGAGGAAGCGAAAGAGGTGTGTGTAAGGACCGCGACTCCTGGCGCTCCGTCCTCTGACTACCCCGTTGGGGATACAG
The DNA here is from genome assembly GCA_907165235.1 of Zeuzera pyrina. Taxonomy (NCBI): domain Eukaryota; kingdom Metazoa; phylum Arthropoda; class Insecta; order Lepidoptera; family Cossidae; genus Zeuzera; species Zeuzera pyrina. Next base: position 5,618,371 of record OU015637.1, read on the forward strand.
CGTGAAGATATGTTATGTTATGTTTGTTAACTTTGTTTGTTAGTATTTTTTACAAAATGAATGTTTAACTTTACTTATTGAGTCTTAATTGATTTCGACGCATTAGAATGCGACTGATTAGATATTTTATTACAAATAAACGTGCAGTCAAAAATAAAATATAAACTAAAATTAAAAACCTAAAATTTTAAAACGTTTAACACTTATTCTTATTTTCATTAAACACATCCTTTTTGCGCGGGATTTATACGAATGGCTGCTTTTATAATTTTCCGTTGAACGTTTTTATCGTCCACGTTACAATAGGGAAGCAAAATGTATGCAGTTGTATGGACGCGCTTTTATATTTCCGTTTTATATAAAAATAAATGTTTCTTTGTATGTTTGTCCTCTATGCGTTTCTAAACCATTCATCCGATTGTGATGAAATTTGGAGAGTTGTTCTGCGTTGTTTTTTGGCAAGTAAATAAAAGACGAACAAAGTCGCGGACACAGCTAGTAATAAATATAGTTTTTAATAAGGTTAATAAGGAAATACTTATTAACCTTATTAAAAAACCAATCAAGTTTGATACAGTGGAAAACTGTAATATTTCACCGTGGTTGTTTTTGTTTACTGACCTCGATCACAATTCAGCGTTTATTAAAATCAGCACTTGTTTACCTGAAACGGAGAAAAACCACGTCCATTACGGAACGAATAAAATGGATCGAGAAATATGCTTTATGAATTGATATTAACGAACTTGATTCGAGGAAAACAAAATTAAGTTTATACAACACCAATATAGACATGAAAGTTTTTGAGAGCTACTTGTTAACAGAACTATTTATTAATTAAGAAAATTGACGACTGATTAAATAAAAAGATATAATACAGTACATATAAAGAAAACAATATTTCAAAGGCTCAACATATTAAAATAACCGAGTAATCAGGGGGCCTAGACAAGTGGCTCAATTGTCGTAAAAGCTAGTAGAATAGAATGACAAATAACACGTTAACACGTTAATTTTAACGTTATGAAATTTCTTATATATAAAACGAAATGTAAAGTCGTGTGAAAACCACCGTATAAAAGCAGCCAAGTGGCACTTTTGACGAGCAATAACGCCAGCAAACGTTTGGATTGTACTGTAGCGTTTGTCACTTGTCTAGCTGCTCTGATCAGACAAGCAAATTAATTACTAAATAGACCAAATATATAGGACTGTAAGGTTCTAATTATTGCAACGAGACTGAGGTAGTATCCCAAAAAATCCAATTCCAATGCAATTTAGGATTAGTTTTCTTTCTAAAGTGATGAATTCGGGGAACAGGGATTCTAACCTGTGGGCTAATTGTCTAACTTCACTCGTAATCGTAATCGAAATTGATACTGAAGGCGATCACGTTCAAAGCGATTATGTTTTGTACAAATAAATGGAATTGTGTATGTCACACGGACAACAGCTAATCGCCATCGTCTTCAATTTTATCGACTATTTATAAAGAACGAATGAAGTATTATACAACTAAATCGTAAATTAACTCATGTTATTGATTTTTCAAGCGCAAACTTACCTCTTTATTTTATGCCTCTTTTTGAATGACAGTTGACTATATGGTTATATTTAGATTTCGACGTCTTTATTATTTATAAATGTCTAAAAAATTAATAATTGAAAGTCCCTATTTTTTATTTATTTTCATACGTTAAAAGTTTAATTACGTTGTTTTAAATCAGTACTTAAATTATTAAAAATGTCGGCAAAAAGAAAAGTTAGCCACCAAGAAATCACTGGCTCGCAAGTTGAAGCTATGGAGAAAAACCAAATTTAGAGTGGTCGGTTTCCACATGGAGCTTTGAGCAATGCTACTAATATGTGGAATACGATTGCTGCTAAGTTAAATGCTGTTGGCGTGGATGTCACGAAAAAAGGCGAAGAATGGCGCATAGTAAGTAATGTATATTCGTATAGTTGTGAATTTTATTGCAAAGCATTAACTGTGCTTAAAATTCCTTGCATATTTTCTTGCTTAATATTTCAAAAGTACGCGATTGATATGTTTCATTCTTTTCTTTAGTTTTGGCATGATCTGAAACATAATATCAGAAAAAGTCTGCTCTTCACATGCATGTTCTTAGAACTGCTGATGGTCTTCCAAAGAAACCACTCACTTAGCTAGAAGAGTGAATATTATCTGTAATTAATAAAATAACAATGTCTGCTATTGAAAGTGTCCGAATATCTCTAAATGGAAGGTTCGCTTTAACTAATTTCAATTTAAGTATTAACTTGGGGACCGCGATTAATAGCACTATTAAATTGGTGAAAATAATATTAAAAATGCTATTAATCGCTGTAATAAAAACACTACATATTATGTTATACAGATATACTATATTGCAGATTGATGAAATGCCTTCACAGGGGATGTCGAAGGTTTCTTTGGCATTAAGAGAAGAACATAGAGCTTCTGCACCTAAGATATATTTGAAAAATAAAACCGATATAAAAAATGGTAAAACTAACAATATTTTACACAATAACAAATTAATATTATTTTGTATTTTGTAGCTTGATGAAATAATACTGTCGCAGGAGGTGTTAGTAGAAGCGACAGAAGAAACTATAATTCGCACATCTACGGTAAATTTAAAAAAAATTACGTAAACAAAAAATAGTAATATTAACAATATTCAAGTATACATGGATTTACACATTCTTGCAGATTGACTATTTTGATCCAGTAACGCCGAGCGTAGTACGACGACACAGTCAACTCAGAGTTTGTAAGTGTATTCATTATTTTGATATAAATTTTTATTAAACAAACTCATTGGTCAATACGCTTCTAGCGGGAGTTAAAACCACGACTTATGCGGGAATTGAAACCATTGAGCCACTCGCCCACCACAACTGTACCACGTCATATATGGACAGTCACGTCTAAATTAATATTCTTTTGCAATTTTATTCCATTATAAGCATAATATAAGACATCTGCCTGTAAAATTTCATTAAAATAGGTGAGAAATGAGTCTTGACAAATGAAGGAACAGACGGACGAACGTGACGAAATCAGCTCGTAGCGTTTTTGTCATTAAAAAGCGCAACCCTAAAATAATTTACATTTAGAGACTTATTGTAAGAGAAATTACAAGAGAAAACAATTTTATTTCAGACATTTGTTCAGCAGAAGCTCCTTCTACTTGGGATCGCATCATTGAAAAAGACGACTTCGCGTAGAGGCCCAGAGTCAGAGCTATATTAGATTTTGAATAAGCCTATATCATCTTAAATAAATATAAATATTTAATTGCTGTTTTATTTCTAAGTAATGATAAAAAGTAACTTATAGTAATCATTGTTGGTAACATATATACATACATACATACATCTTCACGCTGTATCCCTAACGGGGTAGTCAGAGAGAACGTAGCGCCAAGCGCCGTGGTTCTTGCATACTTCTTTCGTTTCCTCAAATTGTTGGTGACAATATATGTTAAACAACTAATTAGTAATTAAGTGTTTAGTTCAAGTTCCTAAATTATTTTTTTATCTTTAAGGGTTGATTAATGATTAGATACTTATGTAAAATAAGATTTTTAATAATTAAATTCACTACTAACTGAAGTTTTGTGATAATGGTTAACAATATTGTAACCATAATAAAATGATCGCAATCGAAATCATTTAATACGATTACGAGTGTCAAAATCACTACGCAATTGCATAGTTTTCAACTTAATATGGTGTCACGTGGTATCGATAATTCTATCATTCGGTCACAAACGTAATCGTTTTCGCGGGTGTTTTCGATTATGTTTGGTGCGTTAGACAATTCGGTGGATACAACTGACAACGTCAATTGCCTTCAAAATACTGATATCGATTACGAGTGGAGTTAGACAATTAGGCTGCAGGGCATAAAATGCAGAATTATTAGCTTTTTCACCAACGTATACCAAAAATATATACTCGTATTTGTGCTATTTCATAAGGTTCTTCCAAACAATAACGTATCACGAAAATATTTCAGTCATTAAAATATGTTTGTGTAAAGACCTGCTCAAACTGAGACGAAACCCGCGCGGGACGCGGGATGCGATTCGTACGCGTCGCGCCGATTGCTTCAACTATGAATTTAGAAGCGTATATCTCGACAACTATTTATTGACTTATATAAAAAAGTATCTTCGAAACCTCTATATAATTTTTGAAGATCTATCGACCTATCCATGTAAAGTTACCCCACGCGCTTATGTGTACTAGATTTTTCATCTGTTACATGCTTGAAGTTCCACCGCTAATTTTATTTTTTATTAAATTTGACTACGTCATTGTGTAGCAGTTCAATGAATACGCCCTATCTTACAAATATCGTCTAAGTATACACATATTGTAATGGTCTCCAAAAAAATGGCTGTGACGAAATTATAAGGGTTCCGTTTTTTTGCCATTTGACTACGGAACCCTAAAAATAATGTCTTTTTCTGTGACACTACTGTAACAAGTACATATTATACAGAATATAAGAAATATATGATTAAGTGTAATCACGATTCAACATTAGAAAAAGTTGTTTTCTGTTAAGATTGTTTTATAGTAGGAAATGCAACTTGACTGACTTGACTTTTTCATAATCAAAAGACATGTTTCTTCATTGAAGAACCAAAAATAATTACTCGCGAGAAGTCGCGTCAATGTGAACGGCTAAACGAGCGAGCGATTCGCGCAAACTGTCATCCCGCATCCCGCACGAAATTCGCCTCAGTTTGAGTACAGCCTTAATGTAGTTTTAGGAAACCAGAAGTAATTAAAATTAAAAAAAACATTCATTAGACAATTTTATTACTAATTGCACAACTACAAAAATCAAAGTAACTTTTAAATAGGAAACAATTCTTTCTATGATCTTAAAAGTAATTTACAGCGATCGAGTGGCAAATGTTCAAAAATCTAAATGGACAGAGTTTCCCCTAACAGAAGTGTACTGATCCGCAACCGCACGAAAATGGACAGCTTTTTTTTTTTTTTTTTTTTTTTTGGTTTCTGAGAGGCGAAATGAAACCCCCGCGGGCTACCCAGCCGGACTCTACGCCGACTGGGGAGTGTCGGACTCGAACCGACTAAACAAAACCCCTCTTTGCTGTTAGCCCTAGTGGCTTTTACAGCGTCACAGGTCGCGTTGGGGCGAGCGCTGAAGGCGCCCTGCCAGATGGTCGACCGCCTGAGGGTTCCTCCAGCCGAGGGATGCCTCGTATGGAGGGCGGACCTCGGGCTCAAGGCGTCGCCAGGGGAGCTTTCCGCACCTGCGTGCATCTTAACGGGCTTCCTATTCGGGTGAGGGCCGGGCCTCTACCGGACCCGGCCGGCGAGACGGCTGAGGGCCGGTTAGTGTGCCTAGTGTTCCGCGTGGCAGTTTACAATGTGGCTTAAGGCCCGCGTGTGTGCGTGTAGAGCTAAGTGATCGAGCTTCTAAACGTGAGACCCTACGGGTGTCGCGGGGGTCGTCCTCGCCTCCGCCGGTGGGGGCGGTGCGGTCGAAGTGTGTAGGTTGGCATGTTCGAGTTCGAACGTGTAATGTCGTCGTCGCTGTCGCCTAACACATGTCTAGGTCTACGATAGCGTTTGCGGACGCGGCGTTCGGGGGTGTACGATGACGCCCTGACCACTAAGGGATTCGGGTGTAAGGAGGAACGGTGAAAGAAGCGTTGGGACGCCTCTTTTAGATGTTGAGTTATAGAGGGTAATTCTAGGTCGTAGTGCAGATCTACGTTGCGCACGTAAGGAGGGGCACCGGTAGCCCTGCGCATGAACCTATTCTGAATAACTTGGAGGGAGTTGATGTGAGAGCGCGCAGCGTGAGCGAATGCTACACTGGCGTACGTCATGATAGGCCTGACGCACGTCTTATATAAGGTAACTTTATGTCTGAGGGACATTTTGCTTTTAGCGCAAATGAGCATGTTGAGACGACCGAGGACGAACGCGGCGCGGTCGCGGACCGTTTTGATGTGTTGGCCGAAGGTCATGGCACTGTCAAGGGTGACTCCTAAGTATTTGACTTTCCTAGTCCAAGGGATATCCTGGCCGAAAAGTGTGATCGTTCTGAGAGTGTTAGCGCGGCGGGCGCGGCTGGTCGTCGTTCCCCTCGAGAAATACACGGCGGCGCTTTTCTCGGGGTTGACTTCGATTCTCCAAAGACGGAACCACTCGCCTAGGCTCGTGACCGCGACTTGGAGGAGTTGGGAGACTCTGAGGCGACTCCGGTCTGATGTGAACAGAGCGGTATCGTCCGCGAATAGGGCGAGCTCTACACCGGGGGTTTTGGGGACGTCGTTCGTGTAGAGCGAGTAGAGCGTGGGCGATAAAACGGAGCCCTGTGGGACGCCTGCCCTGATGGGGCGGGGAGAGGAGAGCACCCCTTCGACTCTATAGCGGAAGGAGCGGTCTGACAAAAAGTCCCGTACTATGCGTACGAGATCGTCAGGCACGCCGAGCCGGCGTAGCTTGTACACCAGCCCGGCGTGCCAGACTTTGTCGAACGCCTTCGCTACATCGAAGAAATGGACAGCTCTAGTGCTGCGCATTAATTTGTATGTAACCGCAGCTACCCCCACTATGCGTCATCCCTTCTTCGTCAGACTTGCAGTTTCTTCCGAACAGTAGTATAAAAAACGTAATACCTAATTTTCTACTATATGTCTAACTTTTAAAGAAAAATAGCCTATGCCATTCGCCTGGGTTTAACCCATCTCCATTCTAAATTTCATCAAAATCTATCCAGAGGTTTAGCCGTGAAAGCCAACACAGACGGATTCGCATTAATATTAGAATCGATGCCAGTACTTACTGATAGAATTAATATTATATTGGCAAGTCTTTTACAATTTAGTTGTAGACATTAATTGTCGAAATGATGACTAAAATAATTAGATTAAATAAATAAGCTTATTATACATAGAATTATCGTTTGCCCCTGCGTGTGTGTAGCTGCGGAAATTAGGGGCTTCTCTTCAAATAAAATTGTTTCTAGGTACTCTCTGTTTCTAATAGACCGTGTAAATGAGTCGTAAGTTGAAATTCATTTGATGTTTGGGAGCCTTGGGTCAGGCCGACGACCTCGAGGTATATGTGTATATCAGGATAGAGCGCCACGCTACCAATGATACACAAATAGATGGCGCCAGTGTCGTTGGTGAATTTATTTCGCATGGTAATTTACATTTTAATTATTAAAAATATATGCGTAAAATTATCGAGTGGTATATGAATACTGAATACAAGGAAAGAGTCAAAAAATACGATGAAATCTATACAAGGAATGGTTCTTTTTAGTATTTAAAAGTTGTTGCTAAAATATTTGAGTGTCCTCCAATCTTCACAGATATTCGAATCGGCGCGTTTAATCCATAGACCTACAAGACTGGCAATGTAAAACTAAAAATTTGTCACCTAAAGAGCAGTCAATTGGTTACAACTCATTTAGTCGATCACGTGCAACAACTATGGAACTATGGGAACAGGTTGTCTTATTTGTGACCTAAATATTTGAAAACTTCATTAAAAATGCGTTTATTATTAAATTGCTTATTGAAGTTATATTATATGCTTTATTTCAAGTATGATAATGAACTTGTGTTATCTGATGTGTGACAAAGTTTTCGTTTGCAATTGCTTTTCTTGTAGATCAAAGGTTTGATTCGACATTTTTTGATATTGCAGACTCACGGGAGAGATCTATCCAGACCGGGCGGGTTATTACCTAAAAATTTGCAGACAGTTACAGCCACGCGATCACTACGCGACCGGTGTATAATTGTTTAAATTTAAAAAAAAATTTAAAATATCATATTATTTGTTAATAAAAACGATAATTAACGGCTATCAGTCATTTTATTGATCTCAGTGAGGATCGAAGTTCGTCTAATGTATTGTAATAGCTAGGTAGGTACCAGGAAAATATCTCGGTAGCTCACGCATTTCGGGTGGAGGCAAATTGAAATGTTATTGTAGCATTCTCCTTAGGAACTGTTTTAGTTCAGTGCGAATTAGTGACTGTGTCTTTAACTCAGAAAAAAGAAACAAAGAATTTATGACGTTTTTCTAAAGATTACCAATTATAATCAAATATTGTTGAATTGAATATAATTCTAATGATAATTGGTAAGTACCGAATAATGTAAAAATGTAGGAGATTATTTCTTAAGTTTATTTAATGTATATAGACTAAAAACGACAAGATCAAGATTTTATAAAAACCACACATTTTATTTTCGCTTACTTATTCTGTCGTACATGCCTACATTTCTCAAACCTAATATAGTCAGTATAAGCAACCCCATTTTGGTTAACATTAAACCAACACATTACAAATAAGGTGGCATGCTCAATTATTTAGTTTATACATACTTTGTGATTTCCAAACGTGTTCATTCGTGTTACCTACCTACATAAAAGTTGCAATTGCGTCGTACTTGTTGCGCCCGCGCATCCATTTACAATGTGCTCGTTAGATACGAATCGATGTTATCGATCGAGCTATATAGAGACAGCACATTGATCACCAACTTTTACAACACCTTCAGATTGGTTGCCAAACGAAAAAGTAACTTAAAATCAATATGGTAAAGTTTATTTTCAAATAGATTACTTGCCGGTTTATTCAAAAGTTCAATACACTGTTTAGTGACTTATAAAGATTTGATGGACTTGATAACTGAACCAGTTAATGTAAAATTGCCGTAGACTAAAATCGTGATAGGGGGGTACTACTAATCAAGAAGACCTTCAAATAGAACCCCATTTAATCTTAGTCTAATAAATAGCTTATAAATAAATGCCGTCATGATGATGAATTAACGTATTCACGTCGTGTCTTCGGACGAAGTCAAATACATACAGTGAACCAAGAAAGTACATTTAAATTTCGAAAGAGAAACGTACGCCGTTTCAAAGTCGTCACACGTTGTCTTGTCAATTGTTATCTGGAGCTAACAAATAGGCAAACATTCGCGTTATAGAGAGCAATGCACTCTGTCAATGCAGTCGCATTAGCCCCGACACCGTGCGTCATAGCTCGTAGCTACGAGCTGTAACGATACCAGTACATAGATAATGTTGGCTTTAAGTAACTTGTTTAATTTTGATCTCACAATGCCATTAGACTGTGTAACTATTACTTGAAAGGTAAACTTGAGATCAGGTATCTGAAATCAGACAGAAACTCTATATTGTTTGATTTAATCTAATATTCTTATAAGCTATTTAATACAATATTGTTTGTGGACATATAGAACATCATAAAGCTCAATGTTACAAATGAAGTTAAGAATAGAAATCCTGTAAAACTAATAATCGCATATATTTCTTACATCCTACGATTATTTACTACCAAATCTTAGAAGAATCTTCAACATAAGAAAATTTAGACAACCACAATCAAATTTCCTCAACATTCAAGATAGTGCAAACGTATTATGAAGTAGGCACTGATATTATTCACATTAACACAAAAGATAACACGAAACAATAACTAACAGCATACAAATGAACGTCAAACGGTGTATGGCATATATCCATGCATATGCTGACATGCGACATACTTAGACACAATAGTAGTATCTACTTTGTGCGAGTAAAGACAAAAAATACATATCTTCCATGTCTTCTGGAGTTCGGGGAGAGAAAAATATTAAATGTAGGTACCGGTGGTTATCTTCCCGCAGCGTAAAAGTAAGTAAGGAAATTATGTAAGGCATTGGCCAGCAACCTAAAGCTGTCAAGTTCCAAACTAACAATATGTAGAGAGAAAATAGTTACAAAAACGAATAATCCGGCGACTGATTTCGTTCTTATATTTTACCCATCCCACTTCCCACTAAATTTATCCATCATCACCAATTGCTTATAGCCTCGGGTTCCAGAAATGAATTGAAACAATAAATTTTCATTCATCTATTTTATATTTTTTTTTGTCAAATTCACAGTATTTGTTTGGTTTTGTAGTTACACTTTATACACAAACTCATATAATATAATAGTTTTATGAAAAATATCCATCATCACCATTTGCTTATAGCCTCGGGTTCCAGAAATGAATTGAAACAATAAATTTGACATTCATCTATTTTATATTTTTTTTTGTCAAATTCACAGTATTTGTTTGGTTTTGTAGTTACACTTTATACACAAGCTTATATAATATTATAGTTTTATGAAAAACGTCTCTCAAGTTGGGTAAACGACATAAGTTTTTGTATTCAAGTCCCATTCATCTGATATCATCTGATGAATTAATAAAATGAAATTTGTGAAGACCATGATTTATCCCATAAATTCGCAGTATTAGCACAATATTATAATAATACCCCTTTTTCAGTTTTATTCTATCTGTATACCTTAGATCTTACATAATGTAAATAATTTGTATGATACACATACATTCTTAAAAATAATGAATATATATTAAACGATAACAATAAACATTTTTGTACTGTAAACTTTTTCACTCAATAATGTCTACTCTGCATGGCCCCTGAATATGTATGACACAATCAATTGATTGTACGTTCAAATGTAGCTTTGTGATGGTTAGATTGAAAAATATAAAACCTTTACGTCGATCAGCAAAAACTAAATATTATATGTTTGTGTCGTAGCGTTTTCCTCCAAAACTGTGCTGCGACAATGTCAGAATTTATCACAGTTGATACGTGATTGGAATCACGATTTTCCTACTTTCGTCACCTTGCAACAAACGAATTGTAAGGATTTAAGATAGATGTTTTTTATTCGACCTTGAATTCACGAAGTAAATAATTCACAACTTAAACAATGTTTATTTGGTAACTCACGATATTACGTGTGTGGAAGCAAAACATCCTGGAATTCATGATAGCCTGTTCTCAATATCCAGAACACATGGGGTTTATTTTGAATAACATCGTACAAGTGCGAGTTAGTTATCCAAACAACCGTCGGATGTTATCTAGATTCAGACGCATTTGGTTTAGATCGTCTGAGATATATTACGGAGTAATCATAGAAACACATTGGATAAATTTTTTTAACTGCAACATGGCAATCTATTTGACAACAATAAGCCAATTTGAGTGTCTGGTATCAATTTTATCTGACATGTCCCTTTGAATCGATCAAATGCATAATAATTTTAAAGATTACAATTCATTTTGAATCAGATACCGCATCAATGAAATGTATTAAAATTAGTAACATTAGCCCGTAGTCTAATTATGACATAAGCCTTTCCCAAAAAAAAGCCATTGAGACACGATTGTAATGTACAGATAATTGAATATACCATTCGAATCGAATTGTTTCAACTACATGATTAAATTGATAAAAGAACAAAAGAGAAAATAGGCCTTCAGGATTAATTACTCATAAGAAACAGTTGTTTATTCAATTGTAAACAATAATAAATTTCTAAGATTTCTAACTTCTTGCTAAGAACGTAGCTGGCGAGGTTATAACAGTAGCTAATTTAACATTAAAAATAATCTACCTGAAAACCGTGAATATTTTGTTGTAACTAGTTGGTTTACTAGTTGCTGTATTAAAGCCCAATAATAATAAGCCTCCTATAGTGTAGGTTTTATAAATAAATATATATATAACTCTTACATGTCTTCGTTTTCATGAGCATCTATGTTCATCCTTATCTCTTCCACCTTATGAGGCGGAAACATATCTTTGATGTTGAAATACCACTGTGAATGAAACGTAAAAAGTACGCCACAAGCCGCTTTTTATTCGATATTTATCCGTTAAATTCAAAACTTTTCCGTCAAGTTTAAAAAAAAACATATGCACTGCTTTTAAAACTTCAGCTTAGCAAACCACCCACGGTTAATGTTGGATGCAACATGTTTTTGGTTGCAAAATGTTGGATGGATAAAAATATGGACTTGCTGAGCAGCTCAGCTGTGTCGTTTTTTAAAAACTGCAAAATTTTGCGTGTTGTTAAAAATGGTAACGGCAATGTTTTGCGTTTCGTTAACAAACTTTAAAGATTGGAAACCTCCGAGCAGACTTAAATGCAGTTCATGCTGCTAAAAATTACTTTTTATTTCCCCATAAAATTAGATAGATGTCGGTTTATAAAATAGAGTTAGTAATAGGTAAATAAGTTCATAAAAACATTACCCTCCTTCTTGAGCAATCGGATAATAAATAAAGCCAGTTCCGCCCAGTACGATAATTTATTATAAAATGTAAATCTCATATCAATCAACGAGGCTGTATTTAATAATGTTTAATAGGTTTTCTGTCCATTAATCATTACATATTGAGAGCACTCATATCAACGTAACATGACAAGAAATCACATCGTATTAGACCACTCACTGGCTGGCGACACACTTTGCAGCGAGTCGTAAATGTATCGATTGACGTGAAAACGAAGCCAGGTCATAGTACGACTGAGCGTGATTGAGAAAGAACCCTTTCAGCCCGCAATGAGAACAGACCTCTCTGTAAATTGCCCGTTACAGACACATAAATTGATGATTGTCGTTTGAACAAATCACTTTAGAAGGGGTCACTTAAAAACAAATACAAAACACGATATCGGTAACTACCGTGAAAGTCAAGCGTTTGTGACCCGCAAATACAATATAGCAGCGCATGAGGTGAAAGTTTGTGACATTGACTAATCGGTGTGACAGTTGGGACGGTTTTTAAACATTTTTGGCCTCCAACTCGAAAATCTTTTTGCCAACGTAGCTAAATTACTGCTCGCCTGCAAGCACAATATCAACCTAATGAACGACCCGCTTATCATGAAAGAATAAGCACAAAAGCAATTTGTTGATAAACCAATAACATCACTGTACAAAAACAAGATAGACGACTTTTGATAAGACAAGATTACTAGGCGTAAATGATCGCCTAGGAGGTGGCGACTTTGGCAATGTCGTTGTCAGTGTGGCAACATCGCTCCGGCTGGTTACGTAATTTGAGGGGCGCGGGGTGCGAGCGGGACGGGGTGAGTGACCTGTATGGTGGACGGTGCCAATTCGTCCATCACATCACATCACGAAATCTTATTGCAACAAAACGATGCAAAAAGTAAATACAAACAAAAACAACTTTAAGGAAAACAAATATCAACATTTTATGTAAGTACTTAACTTAATTATTTTAATTAACGAAATATAAAGATAAGTGCGTATTTGTGCACATAATATCTGTTGTTTCTACGATGTAATAACGTTATCTACTACATAAAATACTGTGCTATAAATTTATAATAAAACAGTTACTTCTATTGCAGTGATGCTAATAAGTCCTAAGGAAACACCTTGAATTTTCCATTTAATCAGTAACAACACAAGACGGAAATATGTGGTTACATTACAAACGTCATTAGATATAGCTGGAGTTTATCACGACGTCCGGGAGCCACTGTCCTTCCTAGTTTTTTTTTAGTCTTATTGGACATTCAGCGCGCAAGAACAGTTTTCGGTGCAATCATCCGCGAAATCGGCGCAATATAGAAAGAAAACGTCCGTGCGACAACCTCGCGTAACGATAAAATTACAACTTTCAAAATTGAGGGTCAATATTATGCCAATATTAATTTATCAGTATTTGCGTCACTAGAAAGTAAAAAGTATAAACATTATTTTGAAATTAAAATTGTTCATTGGCTACATAACATTGAAACAGGAGTCGCGAATTTTAAATCTATTTTTGCTACCTACAGCAGCCAAGAACAGCCACTAAAAAGCCGCTACGTTGAGTTTTTCGCCGTTGTCTGTCTGTGTGTGTGTCTGTTTGTAGCATTGTAGCTCTCGAATACATGAAAATTTGTATGTGATTTTTTAACGAATATATTAACAGCAAAGAGCGTGTAAATGTTGTACTTTTTCATAAACATAAACTACGTGAAATCCGTAAATGTTTTTAACCGACTTCAAAAAAAGGAGGAGGTTCTCAATTCGTCTGTATGTTGTTTTTTTTTGTTTTTTTTTTTGTTATTTTTTTTGTATGTTTGTTACCACCTCGTAACTCCGTCAAAGTTAAAATAACTTTATAAATACGATACACATACCTATATAATTACATTTGACAGTTATTGAAGTCGGTGCCAAATAAATGTGCAACAACAGAAAGTCTATTAGTTTGGTGGGCTTGGCACCTACTTCAGTAACTGTCAAATTTAATTATATAGGTATGTGTATCGTATTTATAAAGTTATTTTAATTGTACTTGAGTTTTGATTAGTAAAGGATAGTTTTATACTTTTCAGTGTTTTTTTGAAGGCGGTTTATGTTGTTGTTGGTCTAATAGTTGCTGTAATAAAGCTCAATAATAATAAGCCCGCGGTAGTGTAGATTTTGATATATAAACTACTAACGACCCGCCCCGTATTCGCACGGGTAGAATTTTTTTTGAATATAAAATACAGTCCATTTTACTTGGTGATAATGTAGCTTTCTACAGGCGAAAGAATTTTTGAAATAGGTTGAGTAGTTTTTGAGTTTATCCATTACAGATAAACAAACAAAGTTTACCTCTTTATAATATTAGTATAGAAGTATAGATACACTTGTCGTACTTTAGTAGTTCTTGGAATTAAAGTTCAACTCACCTTTTGCGAGTGGAATTTCACGTGTTTCATTATTTTTAATAAGCAATATTTCTAAGTAATTTCACAATCATATTTCGGCTCCATACAAAGTTTCATACAGTTTAACACCTCCTTTTCCTCTTTAAAACGTAACCAAAAACCCTTTCTTAACGGGCTCCTATATTATAGATTATAAAAACCTATCAACAGACCATTATTCTCGGATCCCAACTTTAATTGTTTTTGAGATTTCATGATTAATCACTCAGTCAGTCGATCAGTGAGTGAGTGGTATTTCGCTTTTATATAATATATAGATTACAGATTACTTTTAAAACTAATCAGATTGATCGACAAAAAAATAACTTCAATAATGTCATCGTTTTTTGCTTGAAGGGTACCATTATCGTGAAAGTTCTTGGCTGCTGGGTAGAAAATTGATCCAGCTATTCTCAGTATATGCTATGAATCTATATGTTAAAGGACCTTAGGTAATATTGATGCTAAAAGCTTCAAGTTTGATCTTTCTTGGCAGTCGAAACTGATTATGACCTGCATAAAGTACCTGTTATTAAACATAGGTCTGTAGCCATATTATCTAAGTTTAATTTAAAGTCTCGAAAGTTCAATTAAAAATTAAAAAATCCCTGGACAAGAAGTATTGTCTTAAAAATATATGCCTAATTAAATAAAAAACGCTACAATTTTATAGTCATACTTTAAAAGCGGAGTTAGCAAGTTAAGGTGACGCTGTGATAAACAATAAAATAATCTCAAATAGGGGTTTCGCGCCCATCCTCATACACACCCCATACAAACGTGCGCGCGTTAGCTTACGAAAAATTAAAAAAAACAAAGTTATTTTTGTTTATATTAAAAACTATAATTAATTATAAAAAATCCAACTGGCATTTTGAAGTGTGTTACAGAAAATTTAGAGGCATTTCGGTCTCGTTAGTCCGACAAATGTAAATCTCTATTTTATGAGATATTTTTTTGTTTTCTTTTTCTGTTATAAAAGTTAACCAATCGCATAACGTAACTGGCAAAATGAAGTCAATGAAATGAAGAATCAAGTTACTAAATATCACTGTCATACGTAATCAACTAATCACTTAGAAAATTTGAGATCTCTGCCGTCAAAATTTCTAATTCGTCGCCTCAAAGTATAAATAATCTTAGAATTGGCCGATGCATTTCTTAATTTGCTAATTGCGTTAAGTACATACGAGTCTTTAATAGGGCAGATCAAAACGTGAAATTGGTTCTCAGGGGTTGTTTAAATTTTTATTACAATCTAAACTCGCGGAATCGAAAAACAAGCCTCTGTAAGTTGACGAGACGGCTACACCGCCCAACTGTCACATCAAAAACAAGACTGTATTGCTTTCTCGCTTGTTGCCAGCCTAAAGTGGTCAATGTACCCGCCATTGCGGGCCCCAGTAATCAACGTCATGAAGTCGAATTTGGCAAAAGCACGAATTGGCAACGTCGTGCGGTTCACTCGCGAAATGCACGTAGCCTCTCGTGCCCGTGTAAACAAACAGCATTGCGTCACATACGCGCACAGAGAAAACTATATCTTATGGCTTGACGATACAGTACAAATTCCTATTAACAGCTCTTGTTACTGATTAACGTATCACTATAAAATAATTCAGAATGCGACTTAACTACGACTGTTATTTTCGATGGCACAGACAAAATACATAAAAACATTGTCGCGACGCGGTCGAATTAAAATACCTATTAATAATAAATATTTATTATAATGTTAAAAATTAGATGATAATATTTAAAATACAATGAATCGGTTTTACTACTTTTTTCGTCTGAACGCGTTCAAAATAAAACAAAAATAAGCAATTTCATTCAGTTTTAGATTATACAAATTTGAACTTAATGTCCTTCACGTATAAGAGTCAATATACCAAATACGTGAACGTTATCGAAAACATCAGTTTTTTGCCTAATGTCAAATACGTTATTGTCCCTGTTCACGGCGTATCACGTTGTTCCCTCACGAGGCCCGGGACATGTGACCACGTGCTCTGAATGTCACTTGCGCAAACGTACGCAATCAGCTATGTATTTTTCACCTCGGTTTCTAGACATTACGAAAGACGGTAAGTTTCAAAGTATTACTGACGCAAAACTTTGCAAGAACTCACAAAAGTATCGACTTAAAAGGTATTCTAATTATAATACAAAAAACAAGAACAGAGTACTAATTAAATATGAAGCGTGTCAGTCACGCATAGTTAAGATACATAGCGTAAAAGTACCATTTTAATTATTTTCTTTACAATTAAACATAATTTTTCGGATAATATGAATTTGTATTTCATATGTTACATATTTAAATCTACACGTCTATACACATAAATAAAATTGAAGTGTCTGTTTGTGATTTTGAACTAAAGGCTTTCTCTT
Source organism: Zeuzera pyrina (assembly GCA_907165235.1). NCBI lineage: Eukaryota > Metazoa > Arthropoda > Insecta > Lepidoptera > Cossidae > Zeuzera > Zeuzera pyrina. The sequence goes on from OU015637.1 coordinate 5,635,391, forward strand.
ACGCTTATATGGTTATTTGCACGTAATCAAAACGCAAATACGCTTTTTCTAAATTTTCGTCTACGCACGAGAAGTGGGAGGGGGTGGGTGATCTATTTTGGCCTAGTTTGACCTACTGTACTACACACTGGTATTAGGGTTTCTAAATAAAACCTCTAGTATTGCTCTGTGTCTCCATATACTACATAATATACATATATCTATGTCTATATGGTTTATATGGCTTTTTTGATCTATGTGGCCTTTGTGACCTGTTTGCTTTTTGTGTTTTCTATTTATCCTATTAAATCAGGAACTTATTATTATGCGACACAATTCTACATTAGCCATTTATATCACGACAGCATGCACAATTTGCGTTTTGCACTACGTTAATCTTTAACAGTCTGTCTGTCTGTTTGTCCAAGATATAGTCAAAATGACTGAACCGATTTTAAATTTTGATAGGACTTTCATGAGCAGGTAGAGAACTTCAGTGGTCCAAAGTTTCTACACCGAAAAAATATCAAATTTAACGCGGGTGAAGCTGCGAGGCAAAGCTAGTACACAATATAAAATTCATTGAGATTAATATGAAAAAAACAAAACAAAATGAGACTTTCGTCTTTTCTTTGACTCTCGCCTAATTTGATACACATATTTACCACATGATTGAAAATAACATTACCTTTTCAAAAACATTAAAATTAGAATCCCAAGAATTGTACCTATAACTAGTATCAGTCATAACATATCAAGAGATCACTTAAGTACAAATCTATATCTATACTAATATTATAAAGAGATAAACTTTGTTTGTATGTAATGGATAAACTCGAAAACTAAACAGATTTCAAAAATTCTTTCACTTACAGAAAGTTACATTATCAGTGAGTAAAATGGAATGTATTTTATTTTCAAAAAAGTTTCTACCCTTGCGAAGCCGGGGCGAGTCGCTAGTAATCTTTTCTTATCTTATCTATAATCTATAATATTATAGAGGTAAAATAAAAAAATATGATTTATTGTATAGATTCAGCTGTTATTGTGAGGAAATCGATTTCATGTAATGAAGTTTTATAATTTCTAGTTATTCTCTGCTCAAAACTACAAACTCACTAATCGACACGTGTTTAGTCTCTCGACGAAGCATACCTATATGCCAGAGATTACCATTTTCTTTCAACCTACTACCTTATAGGTCACCTGATCAACTAAAACTTTTAAACCGACATTATTTACAATGGCGCAATAACACGCAAAGCGATATCCGGACGCACTTTTAGTAGACAATAAAGATCATAGTACACAATAAGGGTCTGCAATTCAATTTTAGTTGCGTTTTCAAACGAAACACTGCAACGGGTGACACTTTCAAAAGTGGCCCAGATGTTGGTTAACGGTAAAAAGACCATCATTTCGCGACAGATGTTCGATTGCGCGAGTTCGTGACAAAAGAAAGGATGTTTTTTAAATACATCTCCGCTTGTTATGATTGTTTTAATATATTTATACTCGGTGCGACCGATCGATTTTTAACGTGATCGGTTCGCTTCTATAGCTGTTGCTCTCATTGGCTGAAACGGCTGAATGATGGCGTCCAATTATGCAATCTTATCAAGAATATAACCGACCTCTCTCGCTCGGATGTACACTTGTATACATCGATATCAGTAGGTCTCGTCTCGCCTCGATCTTATATTTCATTCTTATACAAATATATATACACACATACATATTTTCACGCTGTATCCCTAACGGGGTAGACGGAGAGGATGGAGTGCCACAAGCTTCGCGGTCGTTACATACTTCTTTCTAATCTCATCATTTCTCCTCACAAATGTTCACCTACGTAGCTTTTGATATTTCCGTCAGCTAACACTAGCTATTTGATCTTCGTAAGTCAGCCTTGGTCTCCCTAGGCTTCTACTACCACTCAGTTTCGCTCTGTAGATTTTGCTTTCGTTCTTATGTGGATAATTTATTATTTCACGTGTCCCTGTATTCCTGAAGCCCCTTGTCGAAGGCCGCAATCGATCGCTAGCCTGCCCACGCCCAATAACGTTTCAATACAAACATTACAGCCACAACATCATATAGCAGTCATTTCATAACGTTCACTAGCATGTTTTGAGTGAACACAACATGTTTAGATATTCTTGGCTCTTGGGAAATCAACAAAAAGAGAGTTTCGATTTTCGTTGGTGTGTTGTTATTCAGGCTATACACTTTATTTCGAAACATTTTGAACTGTGTCAAATCGTGTGGAAGCAATTAGAAATTAAGAGTTATTGGTAATCCATCTTAGCGAGTTCGAAGCCAGCTCATATGCTTAAAACTAATGTCGTATATATATGAAATTTACACTTCGTTGCTCCAAGCCACACCCGATATACGATGTGAATGTTGACGTGTTTAAATATTCATCAGCTATTGCGCTCGCCACCAAATGTCACATGAAATGAACTTCAGAAATTTGGTCGCCACTAATTCCTTTAGAATTGAACATCAAATACGTATTCATAAAAAAATGATACTTCCATTATCTTTTGATAAGTGTGTGAAAACATGTTATTTCAGACAGAATTTACTTCACAAACCGTTCTATTAAGATAAATAATATTACGTAGGTACAATATAAAAAAAACATACAAATAAGAAAAAGGTCAAATCAGTTAAGTGAAACAAATAACTTCTAATAACGATAAAAACATAAAACAAAATTAATTAAAATGACGTCAAGCCGTCAGACCAATCAAATACATGTTACGTACTTGCGCATAATTGTATTAAAGTTACATATTAAAAAGATGATTAGCGCAAAAATGTAGAAATGTAACATCCTGTAGCCTATGCTCTATGAAACGTATGCCGCAACATGTACATATATGTACATTGTATATACTTATTACAAATTCAATTGTAGGAAATAGGATGGGAATATATACATTTGAAAATGCTTAAAGCATTTGAGCAGCGTTTCGTATGACTAGCAAAAAATACATTGTGACTGGCCATTTTCTTGAGAATAGTAAAAAATTATTAATCGCATTTCTTCAGCTCATATTGCTCCACTGCAGCACCCAATCAAGACCAAAGTCCACCACGACATCCGGTCCTCAGCTTTTCTCAATCATTCACTATGGGGTACTATTTTTAGAAGTTCACCCAACAGGAGGACACCCTAATCTACCTTTCCCTATACCAGGGTCTCCAGTTGAAAACTCATCTCAAACCGAATGCTACCAAAATGCCGAAAGGATAGCCCGTCTTAATTTCGACCTCATTTCTAAAAACGTGTGTCAGTGTTTTTAAATTGCAGGAAAAAGAGAATGAATAATAATAATACTCCAGACAATTACACACAAATAATGTGACTCCATACTAAGCAGTAAGCTCGCGCTATGAGTACCACACAACGAACTCTAGAGGAACTCCCAGTAACCCTCAAACTACAAGCCAAATTAGAAAATTTCGTTTCTCATTGACCTGACTTGGGATCAAATCCGAGACCCCGATTTGGAAGGCAGAGATGCTCTGCCACCCCGTCAACGTGCCAGTCGATGAACATCTTACCTTGTAGCCGGCGTTGTCCGGTTGTGTTTGTTGTAGATTGTTTCGATGGATGTGAGGCGGACTCAACACGCGACGCTTCTTAGCTGGCTGGTGGCGCGCCGGCGACACGGCCGGCTGGTATTCGGACTGCGTGCTGTGGGGCTGATTGCTGCGATATTGCGCCGGCACCTCCGTGTACATGACATGCATTCCCTAAACACAAAATTGACAAATTTAAAATGCAAACGTTACTTATAAAATAGTGGAAGATGCACAAAAGTTTCAAATTTGATGGTATAATAAATAATACAATCAAACCTCCAATAAATCGTATTATTATAGATTATAAAACGTAAGTTATACTTCAGAAACCTTAACTACTAGAATCAATAAACAGAAGTAATTAGAAAACGGAATGGTTTTCTGAGTGAAGTTTGACCTGAAGACAAGAGAAACAAAGTTGGCTGAATTCTCCAGGATTCAGTTTGCTCGCTTAAGTTCGAAACTGTATAATTTATAATCGAACAATCTTGACAAAGCAAACATACTTAAAATATTTATCTTAGAACATCAAAGATTTCAGAAATCCCAGACACGTTTACAGGTATATTTTTAGTTGTCTATTTAGATATATGGAATGGAAGATATTTGAGGGGACCTCGTTTTATATAATATCTATAAGAAATCATAACGTATCAGAATTTTATTTTTACATGACAGTTACATATCAGTTTTAATTACGGACATTTAATTAGAAACAGGTAAGCTGTATCATAAAATAATTATCATAAATAAAAACTGTTGTGACAATGTTATAATTACAGTACCCAAAAAGCTGATTGAAACTGATACACCAGTTTTTACATAAAAAAAGCCAGCCAATTGCGTGTCGAAGAACCATATACAGTGAAGTTTAATGTCAAGATACACTATATAATCATTCAATCGGCAATAAAAATGAGTTTGCACTTTATAGCGTTAAGCAGTTATATGGTGAAAAACCAAGTCATTTCTGCGGTCGCTGAACGTGAAAATGAGAATACCTCATATCGCAAAAACTACACAAGATGTCTCATTCAAACCAATTTTCTTGGTAGGTGCTTTTTAAGTTAACTACCTTACATTTTTCAGAAATTCTTACACCATACATAGGTACCCCACCCCCTCTATAGGTAAGAGGATACACTTTTTAAGACTTTACAAGTGCATAATATCTCACCAACTTTTGACATAGATATAATATATCACTTTGGAAGCTCTATATCATTTTTGAAGACCTATCTAAAGATACTCCATACGGTTTGTAATGGAATGTTTCTTTCAAAATTTCACTACAGCAATGCATAGTTGTTAATAGAACACTCCTACCTTCTAAATTTCATTTATAGAGTGAAAATAGTATCTAAATTAAATGGCTGTGACATACGACGAGGTACCGTAAATAATATTTTTGGTTCTCATGAGCAAGTAATTTCACAGAAAGCATCATAAAAATCGAGTTTTCATTTGCTAAGAGCAGCCATTACGTTGAGGCATGTCTCCTTTCCGTGTATTTGACCCGTAAACAACGCCACGTTTCAGCAAGAAAACAAAATAACTATAGGCAGAAATATGCTTCGTCCATAAATTAAATGTCTTCAGTAGACGACTGTCGACATGTTCGATGAGCAGAAACTATTGATTTCGTAGATTATCCCTCAAAACGTACTGAAAAAATGGTCAAGAGTTATTATATACATATATCATGCAGTAGGTATACGTTGTGTTTCTTTATATATATTATAATTACATTATGTAATAGCATGTAGTATACTTGCTAATATTGTCTTAATTTTCGTGAAGTATGTACGTACCTATATCAAATTAAAAGCCATAATATTTTACCTTGTTTTATACACTAAATGCATTTACTAAGTACCTACATTTAAAAAAATTTCGAATTATTATTTTAGATGCCTAGTCAAAAACAATTTTACAATAAGTATGAGCAAATCCAATGGTTAACTTTCTCTATATTTTATAAAATAATTACAGAGTAATCTTTCTTTCAGGTTTTGCTTTATATATCCAACATTTTTATTTCAACTGAATCAACAACAAAAATATGTACTGTGTTCGAAAAATATTGGTCTAAGAACATATGGACTTCAGAAATCGCATATGTAAGTATATTACAATAAAACTATATAAAACAAATATTAAACGGGAAATATATGAAATTGGCAAGAGAATTAGTAATTTCAATTACAAATTATTTAAAATTAATAATAGTTCGCAGAGATACACATTTTGTTTTAAATCTAACATAAATCACAGGAAGATGTCATTCATTGTCAGTACGACAGCAGATATTATTAAAAAAAAATTAAATAGGAAACTGCGTTTTAATCGTACTAACTATTATTTTAGACTGTTTCCAATTTTTTATCTATTTCTCTAAAGGATGCATGTAATGGCACGTCAAAATTGGTGAAAATATAGACAAATTGCTATGAATTGCTATTAAAAAATAGAATGTTATATAATTAAATGTTACGCTTTCATTAAAAAAATATTAGCTTTAAAAAATTTTAAGACGCTATAAAATAATTATTGCCAATAAAAAAAATACGCAATCATTTAAAATAATAGATTGTGCTACGAAAAATAACATTTTCTATATGTAAACTAAGAGTGACTTGTACCAAATACTTAAACTCGATTTAAAGAACTGACGTCGTCTCGCTTGCACCACTTATTAAATAGTTGGTGCAAGCGAGACGTCAATTCTTTAAATCGAGTTTAAACAGTAGGTGCAAGCCACCCTAAATAAATAAACTTGACAAGCTGTCATCCTAACAATACAGACGTATCCGGCGCAGCGAACAGTGCAATGCAGTGCAATTGCGCGACGTTTCTTCCTAACTCCTGGAAATAACTTGGAAATACATCTACTAGTACATATAATATATACACATATACCAACAACAAAAGATGAAAAGATATGGAAGGATATAGAGATGTTTCATGATTAAATTTCTCGACTTCAACTACCTCCTTAGAGTGCGGACTCCTATTTCAATACTGCTCCCGGAAATAACTCGGAAATACACCTAGTAGTTTATATAAGCTTGCTATACGAGTATATAGATATACCAACAGCAAAACATGAAAAGAGACGCAGGATTACAGAGATGTTTCGAGATTAAATTTCTCGACTTCAACTATCTCTTTAGAGTGCGGACTCATGTTTCAATACTGCTCCATGTATAAAGCAGATTCAGATCTGGCGCTTCCTCGCCCGCTGTCGCGGCACGCTCGCTTCGCTCGCACGGCTCGCGCGTTATGGTAAAAAGACCTACCTTGTCCTAAACAAAAAAAATGTTATAAATATATCGTCGCGATTGTATAAAGTTACAAGAAAAATTTGCAAAATTTTACCCAAGGTGAAACAATCTAAACCTTAGCCTGCATTTGTCCTCACGATTTCCTCCCAAACATTTATTATCACCATTCACCATATTAGTTTCAGTGATTGAAGTTGTAACCAAAATTTTATTGTGAAAACTGTAAATTTTGAAATTTATAATTTTTTTATAGCAAAGATCTTTAATTTTAAAGATGTGATTTATATCAAAACTAGCAAATTTATAGAGAAAACCATCAATTTTAAGTATTAAGATTTGTAGATAAAATTACTAATTCTATATCTCCATTACATATTATATCTCTTTATCTAACATATAAAAATGTATATTTGTCTGTTTGTTTGTTCGTATTTTATGGGCTGACATACCGTTCATCTGATTGCGATGAAATTTGGTATGGAGATGGCTCGAGTCCTGAGGAAGGACATAGGCTATTTTAAAAATATAAAACGCGGACGAAGTCGCGGGGATCAGCTAGTAATAAATAAAAATGAATATTTCTTTGTATGTTTGTCCTCTATGCGTTTCTAAACCATTTATCCGATTGTGATGAAATTTTAGTGAGTTGTTCTGTTTTCGGCCTCGAAGGTTTCTGAATTATTTAATTTAGAAAATAAAAGACTACGCGAACGAAGTCGCGGGCAACAGTTAATTATAGATGACTATAATTATTTATTTTATAGAGAATTGTATTACTGATATTTGTTCGAGTTAATGTATTTTTAATGTTACATTTCAATACAGGATTATTTTTTATAGCGATAAGTAGTTATTTTATACAGTTATTTTTAGCAGTTTTTAAAAGCATAGCAAAATGTTAAAAAAAAAGAATTCTGCGTGTATACATAGAGCAGTCAGCGTCACGCGTTTTAAGCATATAAAAAATGAAAACTGTGTCCCTAATGGCATATTAATTGGTTTAGACAGAAAGGCTAGAGAAATATGAGTGAAGCAAAACATTCTAGGCTTACAATGAAACCTGATTCGCCTTGAACAGTCGAGACAAAGAATCGGAGTGCCTCAGCCGAACGTGAAATCCGCTTATTATAATAAAATCTGAGACTAACATTTACAAGGCTTCACCTAGTATAGGCCGTGCTCTTTTAAATGTTATTTGTGCAGGTGATCGTATAATATCATGTATTTCATCTTTGCTAAAATTTTAATAATAGTTAAGTCACGTACGGAAAACCATGTCACAGAACACTAGCTGTCATTTCAGTGTACAAAAGAAAAATAGTTTAACTAAAATTAAATAAAACTTCCTTCTAGAACATCCCGTTAATTACAACATAATTACATATCCTCTCACGCTGTATCCGTTATGGGGTAGTCAGAGAGGACAGAGCGTCAAATATCGCGGTACTTACATACTTCTTTCCTCCTCGACCCTCGTCATTCTTTTTACACACGCCTAGGTATGCGAGTGCTTTTGACATTTCCGTCAGCTAACAACAATATGATTTTTGGAAACACATAACGAAAGAATAATAGAAGTTCTATGTTTTTCCTTGTAATACATACTTTAATATACTACTCGCTGTTGCTTGCGACTTCGTTAGCGTGGAATTAAAAAAAGTAGCCTATGTTCTAGAGTTAAATTATCTCCATAGCAAATTTTATCAAAATCGGCTCAGTTGTTATGACGTGAAAACGTAACAGACAGACAGTCGGTCATAGACTGTTTGTCATTTTTAATATTTAGAACAGAATTGTTGAAAATAATTAGCTTTTTAATCTTTCCTTTAAGAGCAGGTACCGTAATAAAAAAATATTTTAAATCACTTTAATTCATTTTCTAATATAACACAGATGTGTTCAGAAAATATTAAGTCTAGATTTAAAACACTAGTCGGATGATAGTGTTATAGTAAAAATGTTGAAAGGAATGCTCACATGTTTCGCAGAAAGAATGAGTGGTGAACGATTGACGAAGAAAATATAAGTACAGAGCAAAAGTGAATGGTAGCTGAAGCCAAAGAAGACTAAGGCTGACTCATAAAGATCAAATAGCCAGAATATTAGTCCACGAAAATGTCAAACGTAGTCGCATATCTCAGCGAAATTGTGTGACGAGAGAACACAGACAATGTGGACGAGAATGACGAAACTTGCCGAGGCGAAAGAAATAACTGCGATGCATGGCACTCCATCCTCACTGATAACTCATGTATTAATATGTTTGTATTGACTTTCTAAAATAGTATTATCCTTAACAGAACCCTGTATTATGTTAATTACAATGTCATTACAATTTAATCTCTGTCTTTGTACACGCCTTGTAAAATTCTTAACTTCTTCGGTGTATTTATTTACTCTCGTATGCTCTATCCTATGTCATTGTATTATTTTAGACTTCATACAATTGTGGGTTAATTTCTCTGTATATTGCATAAAGGACTTTGTAAAACTGACTGCTGACGCGTATCCAATAGCGCTGCCGTAGTCTGTCTTAATTTAAGTGAAACAATTAAGTTTGGATGATCACAAAGAAATATACATTTAAAAAAAAAAATATGACATGTGGTCCTGTGCGCGACCTTTCGCCGCTTCACTGACGAAGCTCATGTCAACCAGAGGATATTACGGTATCACTTTGGCGTGGACATTCAGAATCTAAGCCAATGTAAAAACTTTCTTTTGCAAAGCGCTACAGCTCTACAATCACATTACTTTATTACACACGAATTAGAATTTGTTATTCGCTATAAAATTACTTTCAACTTTGCTAGTCCGCGTACAAAAACTTTCCCGACGGGATGCATGTATGATAACGAAGTTCCATACACATGGTATGAGTTGTGACATTGTTGGCGACGAGAGACTCTAGCTAGTTTGTAGTGTGCTCCACCTCCAACCGTAAGCCGCACGAGTAGCTAACTTAAATAGATAGGTTGTTTGTTAATTAAAGTTGAAAATGTTCCCAACTTTCTACGTGAACATTTCGAAGGTTATACTATAACTACGAATGAGGTTAAAACTAGTAATCACGTTTACTCATTATAAATGTATTATTTTTTCCTATTCTCATAATGTCTTTTCATATGCGAAAAATTATTGCATTCTGGCGTCGATTTTTCTTCTAGCACAAAATATTTCGACGTTATCAATTTTTTGTAAACGTGTACGATGAAAGTGGTATTTCATTACTTTCATAAAACTGACAATGCCGTTTACTAAGCTACAAACACTTCAATCGAACATTTAACACTATAAAAGCATTGTTTACACCTTTTTACCCAGAAAAGGCATTTACTTATTAGAGAAACTAACAGACCAAGGTTGTAAACCATGTCCATTAAATAACTGCAAGATACAACGCTATCCACTTTTAGATTTGCATATCACGGCAACACTTTATTAAAGTTTTGTGCAATATACACTAAATGTTAGGCGGAAGTGAAAATGACCGTCTACTTATATCCTATAATCCTATTGTGGAACAGAACAATGGTAACGCTGCACATATCGCAATCTAGCGTATCGTGTCTCTCATCGACTTTCTAAACCGAAATGCGTGGGTGACCCCGCCAGGCGACTACATGAACTATAAACCCGAAATGGACATAGAAAAAGCCTATAATATAATTATGTCTCAACTGAGCTGAAGTACATAATAGCATGCCACCTATTACTAAAATGGTTGTTAAAAGAACCATCCATAGAGATAATTTGCTTAGTAAAGTGGAATAATTGCATTTGACATAATATGTATGTGACTTGATTCTTAGTTATAATACTAATACTATTAATAACTATTATTAATAGTATTATTAAATAGGAATAATTATTAGTATTATTAATTATTATTAGTATAATTATTAATATTATTAGTATTTTAATTATTATTTATTAGTAATTATTAGTATTGAGTATTTAAAGTTTACTATTTTAATATAGTATCAAATAAATAGTCAACGAGAAGATTAGCAAAACTAGAAAGTTAGAATAACTATTCAACATCAAAAGTAAAAAAAAATTAAACCGCCTTCAAAAATATACACTGAAAAGTACAAAATAACTTTTCTTTACTAATCAAAACTCAAGTACAATAAAAATAACTTTGTAAGTACGATACACATACCTATATAATAAAATTTGTCAGTTACTGAAGTTGGTGCCAAGTATACCGAACTAATGAACTTCTCATCAAATGTATCGTACTCATAAAGTTATTTCTATTGTACTTGAGTTCTGATTAGCGAAGGATAGTTATTTTGTACCTTTCAGTGTTTTTTTGAAGGCGGTTTAATTTTTTTTCTTATAATTTTTTATTTCTCCGTTTTGAGTAATCTTGCCCTAAATAAATATCTGGGGCAGGTCTGCAATTAACTTCTTTCTAATTCTGGAGCGTAATGATATACAAGAGAATCACCAATATAAATAAAGGTTATACAAGTCGCGTTATTTGATGTATCTTCGAAATTCAAGCTTCAATACCAGTGAAATTTAAATGGGACCACCTCTGAAGTATGAACTACCAAACAAGAAAATGATCATCGAAATCAATTCATAATTGGCGGAGTAATCGCGTAACAAACATACAAAAAAACCGACATACAGTCGAATTAAAAACCTCCTTTTTTTAAAGTTGGTTACAAAATTTGAAATAAATCTGTGTTGTCGTAACAGGATACTCTCATTATTAATATTATATAAATCAATAACGCCTACATTAAATTACGTAACAATTTTACTATGAAACTAGCTACTCGACCCGAGTTCTCACGGGATTTTGAAAAAAAATTAGTAAAATAGCCTATAATACTCAGGGATAGTGTAACTCTCTATTAGTGAAAGAATTTATAGTTCAGTAGTTCCAGAAATTACAAAATTTTGGAAAATGTTGGCCTTATATTTTGACTAAATGCACCATCATCCACCTCTCCTTGTGCATTTCAGGATAATCGGTGTAGTAGTTTTCAAGTAAAAGAAAAACACACTAACGGTTGACATTTAGTTTTTAAAATACTAATCTTACTAGTATTTTAAAAACTAGTAGGATAGTAGCAATATTTAATCTGTTTTTAGAAGTTCAAATTTATCTAATAAAATGATACATCATTCATTATTAAAATAACGGTGTACATACATACATACATACATACAGGCATAACCTCATAACAACATAAAACAAAAAAAAACTAAACTACTTTACCAAAATAACAACAAGCATCAACTTATTATGAATAAAACGTGACGACGTAACGAGATAGCTGACAGAAAGAGTAATAACGTGGTCCATTATCAGTACAAAGAGTTGTTCAACACAAAGCTCTTTTGGCAGTAGATGATGGATACTGCTTCATGAAGATATGCAGAAAAAGGCATGACTCTGAAGATTTAATCTACTAAATTGCAGGCTATTATGTTAAAGAGATTGAGCAAAAGTAAAATAAATGTAAGTAATTTTCATTTGAATACCTGTTTATTTCTCTCACATGATTTCAAAGTATAAAATCAAAGAACTGTCTTTTTAATTCATAAACATAACCTAACTACAATTATATTATAATAAGAAAGCCCACATATTTATATACACATAAGTCTGTAGTATATATAGTAACATAGTACATACATACATATCTTCACGCTGTATCTTCAACGGGGTAGTCAGAGAGGACGAAGCGCCAAGCGTCGCATACTTTTTTCACTTCCTCAAATCTCATCATTCTCCTCAAACGTTTTCGCTTAGGTATGCGAGTCCTTTTGACATTTCTGTCGGCTAACACTGGCTATATTATATGATCTTCATAAGTCAGCCTTGCTCTTCCTTGGTTTCTTTTACCACTCACTTTCGCTCTGTAGATTTTCTTCGTCAGTCTTTCATCACTCAATCTTTCTATGTGCCCGAACCATCTCAGCATTCCTTTCTTCATTTAACAATAACACTGTCATACTGCGTATCTCTTCATTGCTTATTTTGTCCGCAAGAGTGACACCGCACATATTTCTAAGAGATCGCATTTCTACTGCATTTATCTTACTTTCACTCGATTTCGGGCATATCCAAGCCTCACTACCGTACAATAAAGTTGGCACCAACACCGCATTGTGTATGGCCATTTTAGCTGAGTTAGATATATTCACATCGCCTACAAATACGGACAGACCACCGTTCACTTTATTGCAGGCTGCTACCCGTGTCTCCACATCCAACTCACATGTTCCATCCCTCAAAAACACACTCCCCAAATATACAATTTCCTTCTATTGTTCTAGACGTTTTCCATTTACCCATATTTCACACTTTGTCTGTACATCTTCCCTTTCAAAAACCAGCATATAGTAAATATCATAATATCACAGTGTTGGTGAAGTTAAACCATAACAAACGAGGTCATAAAACAATATCAAAAATTTGAAAACTCCCAACACAAAAAAAATAATTAACTGGTTCAAAGAATAGCCAAGAATATTCTCGAAAATTACAACATTCAAATAAAAAAATCACATGCATATTGGTTCATTTATTCAAGATCTACGATACCACAGAAAAACACACATAGACAAGAACATCAATTTACAACAGTTCTCTTTAAAAAAGAAACTATATTTCGTTGGATTTGGGATTTAAAAGTACATTTTAATGTTTCTATTTTACTCTAAGCTTTGTATAAGGGTCCCAAACACTGCTTTGCTAAGCCTAAGATGACACTGTTCATATACCAACATAGAAAAAATAAAATTAACTCAAAAGTACTTGAGAGTGCAGATGAATTCAATACAATCTAAAAGATAGTTTCTTCCAGCAAATCTTATTATTCAAGCCATTTCAAGCCATCACCAGGACGTCGAAAAGATGATAAATATCTTGTAGAAGTTGCCTATTATTACCTTTCCGTATTAGATTGTGTCTATGGCAATTACTTATTACTGAACTATTTCAATCTTTAGTCTATAAATAATTAAATAACTTTAAAAAGTTGAAAAATAAATGTATTATTATCAAATTAGTTTCCTTTAGTTTTGATAACAATCCTATAAATTGGTACCATTGTATCAACTGCTAGTATCTACCATATAATGGGATATTTATCAAAAAATATTGGTATCATATCAGCTGATCAGGGTATCGTTGCGCTTCGAAATACAATTTATTATTTTTATGCATAATAATTAAATACATATTAACTAGTTTCCACATATTTACTCTTTAATGAAAGTGGTTGATTATTTTAAATAGACATTTAACAAAAATACAGTATTTATTGTTTGCTTATTGTACAAAGATAACAAAATAAGCACTCAAACATGTTTTCCCAGATAGAGTAATAATGTTACACTGCACCTTGCTAATTTTGGTAGATATTTATTTATAAAGATACTGGTAATACTCAGACTAACATTGGATTGAGTACGCAGATACTGCAATAGGAAAGGAAAAAGCAAACACTTCAACTGTAATTTATTCAACCATTAGATTCTATACACTAGGCTCAGATACACTCAGAGAAGAAGAACTGAGGTACATACCCAACTAAGGACAACATCATGTTTTGTGAGACAAGCAAACACGTAAGAGGAACATCAGGCCAACAGTAATCCGAGTTCCCATCGAGAGAATAAGGCTGAATAGCCACCTCTGGAAGGAGGCCAGCAGCCCATGTGCAGCCATGTGGATGTCCCTGCATACAATCTACATCTACATAATTTTCTACTGAGTTGAAATAACAACCAAATGTTAATAATACAAGGCAAGACTAACATTTTCCTAAGAACTCCATCTAAATCGGCTTAATAGCTATTAAGTGATGCCTTTCCAGATACAAGTTTTACATTTAAGAAGCTCAAATTCCATGTGTATTTCGAATAATGTACCATTGACTTGAAATAAAGCCTACATGTTATGAAATGATATATGAATGGTATATGAAATCATCCTATTCTTACCTCGCTGGTACTTTCTCTAGGAACAAGGAAGATATTGTCATACATTGTTGTCATTACATTGTTGTCATTTGTTGCTCAGTAACACTGCGCTCACGCATACAATACTGTTTCTGTTACGTTTCGTGAAACCAATAGATAACTAACGGTATCCGCGACATTTCACGATCGCGAGTGAGCGGCTGCGCGTTCAAACCTCATTTTGACCTTTATATTTTATTTTTTAGATAAATTGTGTAAGAACATAATTAAAATTAGTCTATATGGAAATAAAAATGTGACATTAATATATTATCTTATATATAATAGATAAATATAAATGCTGAAAGTAAAATATAATAATTTTAATTTTACACATCAATAACTTAAAATTATTCTTAAAAAACATGTATACCTTGTGTGGTCATAAGTTTTGAGACTAATTTCTATAAACAATTTAAAAATAAAGTAATACTGGGAGTCTATTTTTAACTTTTTAAATTTTAAATTTCGAATGTTACGAATCAGAAAAAATATAAATTTGAAGGATTTTTTTCATTCTTCGTGAAAATGACGCCAACCAAAGATTTGCGATTTCGCGTATGAAGCCGAAAAAAAACCAATGCAGATATTTAGTGAAATCCGAAGTTTGGGATATAACCGGAACTTTGTGCATTATACGATAAAACTCCGGCTCTTTAGAAAACCGCGAAAGATGTGGCAGCCCGCGGTTAATACCCCACTACTGGATCCTTTTTGCTTGGACGCTCACATATGATATTTTTGAATGTCAAAAATAAGTCAATCGAGAAATACTGGAGCTAGGGATAGCACGTCTTTTAATAATATCTCAATATAACCTACATTTCCATCCATGTCGACACCCTAGGAGAAGGAATAGCTTCCATGCCAGTGTTAGCGCGGGGTCTCTACTCCAAAGTCTTTATCGCCTCTCGCCCGCAATCCATTCTGGCAATGCGCCGTGCCAACGCTCAATCTCCTATACCACGTGTCTAATTTTCGTCTCCTGTTTGATCCACTCCTTCCTTTTATGACGTAAGAGCGTTATTCCAAGCAACAGTACCTTAATCGCCCTGTGTAACTCGGATTTTATAAGCTCTTTCGGTGAGAGTTGCTGTCTCCATTCCATACGTGTAAACCGGCAGGACACACTGATTAAATACTTTTGTTTTAGGTGTTGGGGAATCTTTTTTGATCGGAGGATCGAGCTGTTTGCTCCAAAGGCCGGCCATGCCTGTGTGATACGTCTTTCGGCTTCAGCCATTTGGTCTTCTATGCCAAGAGTGATTTCATGGCCCAAGTAAATATAATGATCGACGAGACCGACAGGCATCTGGTGATTTTTCGCCTCTGGGAAACATATCAAGAACAAGTCAAAAAATAAGATCATGATTAACAAATCATGATCTTATTTTTATTATCTTATTTATCTTTTTTTTATTTATTTTTTGACATTCATTTTCAATATTATTTTGGCTGACTGGCTCTGCAGGTCGCTGATCATAGTGAGCATATCCTCAACGCGATAGTGATGGTCGCAGATATGCGACCAGTGCGATATCATCCCGCAAACCGCAAGTTATTAAGTCTCTCCGTCGATAATAATGCCTTTGTCACTCCAATCGAGTCCTCGGAAAATGTTCTCCAGGGCAGTATTGAACAATTTTGGCGAAATAGTTTCGCCTTGGCCCACTCCTCGTTCCAGTTTGAACAGCTCTGTAGGCTTATGTAGACCGACCGACGACGTCCCATACTGCTGTAGACGTTTCATAATCTGGATGCTCCTTTTGTCAATTCTACAGTCTACTAGAGCCCTCTCAACTGCCCAAGCCTCCACCGAGTCGAAACACCCTCTCACAGTCAACGAAGGTGATGTTGATTGGCTTTCAGTATTCATGGCACTTTTCAATTAGTATCTTCAACGTTTGCAGGTGGTCATTTGTGCCGTGTTCAGATCAGAAACCGGTCTGCTCTCTCGACCGGTAATCGTCGAGTTTATCAGCTAGTCTATTTAGAATAACTTTGTTAAATAATTAATAACTATGGGACAAGAGACTAATAGGACAATAGTCATGCAGCTTTCGAATCTCCACTTTCTTGTGGGGCAGGTTTATCACAATATTGTGCCAAACCTCAGGTACATTAGGGTTTAATATGCAGTTTGTAAACAGCAGTGCTAGAGGTTCTCATAGCGCCTCTGAACAGCTTTAACATATCGGGTATGATGTCATCTTGATCTGGAGATCTTCTGTTTTTATTTGACTTAGTGCCTAGCTGTATCTCTTCTACAGACACGTCAGGAATTTCCTCAGAACCGACATTAATAACATGTGGCCTGCATCTCGCGGTCTGCGATCCAGATAATGGTACTTTACTTATGTACAGTGTCTCGTGAAAATTTTTCGCTATTTATAGCAGATGCTCTCTGCTCGTCGAACTACTGGAAAATCGTCTTTCTACCTTTACATAATTCTGCAGGCAGTACTCTGGTGACTTTCTTTTCGATTGCCTTCGAAATTCTGTCTTCCTGGTATTGCTGCAAATCCTCTTTCAGCTTTTGGCGAATTGTTAAGTAGAGCCCGGTATTCCGGAGTATCTGATTATCAAGCCTCATTTGATGGCGTTTCTTTACGAGTTTAAGTGTCTCATCAATGTTAATTTCTTGTATTATAATAAATTTATATATCGGTAGGTGTCACTCTATTCAATGCTTTGATCATTACTTTTGTTAGGTACTAATTTAGGTCGTCCATTGGCAGAGATCTCATATATACGAAATATTACAGATGATTTTCGACGTATGAGTTGTATTCCTCGGTAATCGGTATAATAATATAAGAAATAAAATAGTATGAATAAATAGCCATTATTGATCATAATTTTGCATTAGGCGCATGTTGCCCTTCATAAACATTCTCAGCAAACTCCATAACAACTCTAGTTTTCCTGCTCACACCCACGCAATGCCAAGCATAAATGACAATTTTAAATGCATCACACTCGCACGTGCACTTCGAATAATATATCTTTAACCATTCGACTCGCCGAAAATACAAGTGTGGTATGGTGCGTAATTCAAACAAAAAAATAACAACATCTCTAACAAACAACCAATGTAACGGACTAAAATTAACGAAGTTCAGTTTAACGAAAATTAACAAGAGCGTTAACATTTTTTGAACTTAACTTAAAAGTTAATCCTTTAAGCAAATTGTTAACTTCGTTAATTAACGATTAACGGATTAATGAGTTAATGCCCACCTTTGCGTGCCGCCATAGATGAAAGGCCCACGCGTTTGAAGGCCTGCATTGAAAACAAGAGCGGCCATTTTGAATAACTTATTTTTGTATTTAAATCTAGATGTCGGTAGTTATAATTTATGTAAATACTGAATGAATATTTAATATTGCTCCAAAAATATTTTAGTTTTACTTTGTCTCAAGACTTATGAACACACTAGATATTATAAAAATTATGTAACAGTTATATTAATTAAAAAAAGTGACTTAAATATCCCAAGTTATCATATTGTTCTATATAATACACATATACTATATGTAACCGTATCTTTAAAACTACAGAAATAATGAACAATAATTGCATAATTTACAATACATAAGGATTAAGCATATATACAAAGTAATATTCTACGCATAAACTACCATTATTATAGCCAATTACAGATCCATCACATGTATAATATCTGATATCACGATTTCGTAAAATAAAGCCGCAGTCAAAAGTTAAATTCATATACCTATAATAAAATATGAAATATCTGCATAAAACTGGTTGAGAAATATAGTCATTCATCAGGACGGTGGGTGTAGTGAACGGTAACAAATATTCGTTAAACATAAATTAATATAGTATTTATATACATGATAGATATATGAAGTTTATACAGATAATATCTATACTAATATTATAAAGAATAAGGATTGCAATCCGGAAAACCGGATTCGGTAATCCGGCGGATCCGGCATCATTTGATGTCTGCCGGATCCGGCACCAAATTACCAAATCCGATACTGGATCCGTTAAATTGAAAAAAATACATGAAACCGATTTTTTTTTAATTCTCGTGTTGTTGCGTGTAAGTAGTAGACATAATACACAAACATAAGTAAATAGACATTGTTATTCTTCAATTGATAGAATAATATTGTTTACGTTGCATTTCTGAGAATGATTATAAGTAGATAATTAGATTTAAAAGTTAAAAATCAATTGAGTAACGATCTATATTTCTGATTTTTCTTTATCACATCACATGTCTTTCTTCTTATATAGTTAATGTTTTCAATTTAAAGTTTGTACTTATTTGTATTGCGTTGCAGGTACTAGTCTAAAAATTCTAAAACGAACATGTCAAACAACCATGCGCCTGATCATCTTTTATACACATGGTGTCCTGTGGCAGATTTCAAACTTTGAATGCATTAATCCGCAGCATTCGGGCTCTCAACGACGCTCTCCTGCCCGCTCCTTACACTTGCCTCATTCAGAAATTAAATTTTAATTTCCGATTTTTGATTGTTTAGAAGCTTCGAACAGTAAAGCGGAGGGCACCGTGCTTTTGCCGTCGAGGTTTACATTTCGAGTGAGTCTTTGCTGTATAAAACACGTCGTAGATTAAATAATCGATACCGTATTTGTCAATTACTTTCACTTTCACATTGGAGGATATGTGAACAAGCAGAATTATCGTTACTGGGATATTAGCAACCCAAGACAAATTCATCAAAAGCCTTTGCGATTCACAAGCCTAAGATTACGGTCAGAGTATAAACATAACAGTAGGATGTCTTCATAGAAAATTAGCGTAAGCGGTTTGTATGTGTGCGCGCTAATACGCACGCGCCGTGGCACGCACACAACGACAATATTCTGGGTGAATATGCAACCACTTTCATTAGTCCTTGATTCGTTCTTCACATCGTTGCAAATACGAAAATATCTAAATCACATAAACGAACGTATTATAATGCCCTTAGATGCCTAAATAATTGTAGTTATTCTAATCCGGAGTTATCATTCTTCAACATAACTACAAGAAATGAAATTTAACAAACATAAAAAACTTAACCGTATGTATTATTTTAATTTTTTTATTATCATTATTATATACTAAAAGTATAACTAAACGAGATGCTCTTCGCATCACACTCCCAACGCAGCAACCCTACGTATCCGGTCGAGAGTAGGCAATTTCGTTACGCGTGAGGCAGAAGTTAACCTTCTTTTTACCGACTTCAAAAAAAAGAAGGTTATCAATTCGACCCGTATGTATGTAATATTGTCAGAATTGGACAGTTTTTGTATGTTAGTCTATACCAGCTTATAAATATGTGTCCCAAATTTCATAAGTGTATGTATGTATATTTGTATGTATGTTTGTCCGCGCATATCTCAAAAACTAGAAGTCGGATTGCAAATTTTTTTTTATAATTGGACTAGGCATAGTCCAACTTAGGAAAACTGCAAGTTTCATCAAAATCAGTTCGGTAGTTTTGAGATAAAGAGTTAAGTAAATTTCAAAGAGGTTTAGCAATTTAAAAAGTTATCATGTAATCGTTAGATGGCAACATAATAAAAAAAATGGCAACATAATAAACGTAATTCATTTCAATTACAACTGTCTGGCAGACTTGGCACTGACTTCAGTAACTGTCAAATTTAATTACATATATAGATATGTGTATCGTATTTAAAAAGTTATTTTAATTGTACTTGAGTTTTGATTAGTAAAGGATAGTTATTTTGTACTTTTCAGTGTTTTTTTCTTTGAAGGCGGTTTTTTACATAAATTCTCTGTAGTGTGGCGTGCAATGTCTGGATCTGCGATTATCGGACCTTTTTTTGAAAACTAGCTTGTCCAGACTAAGACCGTAAATTCGGAAATATATAGTGAGACGATAAAAGAATTTTTCAGACTGGAACAGAGTAGTTACTACTTCAACTGAATCACGTGGTTCCAGCAGGACGGGGCAATAGCTCATACAGTTAATGTGTCTATGAACGCAGTGCGGCAGTTATTTTCAGAAAAGACATATCCTGCTGTGGCACCATACCATGGTCACCGAGGTCACCAGGTTTGAGCCTATGTGTATGTGAGTGTGTGAAGCTCAATGGTCACTATAAAAATGGTTACGTCACTATTTAGAGAAAATGGTTGTCAAAAACCACAGTACAAGTAAGCATTACAGTATTCTATCTTCATACAAACGCTCCCAAACGACGCGCTCGAAATCTCGACATACGACAGTCGCGAGCGCGCCGCGGTTGTCGTCGGACGGTATGAGACGCTCCCGCGCATTTACTGACTAAATATTATGTCAATCAAGTTTACGAGCACAATGTTCAGTGTATGGATGTTTGAATACATCTATATCGAAACCAGAAATATTTCTCTGTTGCTAATTTGTAGGAAATATATTATCATAATGATCTAGTTAATTTATTGCTGATTTTTAATTATACTGCACATAAAAAAGCATTTTTTTTTGTCCATTTCCACCATACTAGCTCACAAACTTTTGAAACTAGATATAAAATACTAGTAAAATTATATAAATAAAAACGTATTAAATTTGCAATAATATAAAATGAAAAGATAATATGACAATTTAATATAGTGCCTATTATCAAATAAGTAACCCAAGAAAAACATTCAGTCCAAGTCGGTAACCCTATTGCGTGTTTACGTACCAAACGACCGTAGGTAATTATCTCTAGGACACTGCCGAGATAGAATACTGTATGCTTACTTGTACTGTGCAAAAACTAAAATCCGGTTTTATTGTTCTTAATTTTATTGCAGATATTTTACATTAATGTCATTGTTTTTGTTTACCATTTTTCAAAGTTTGAAATCTGCCACTAGACACCCGTTAGTAGCTTTTGGAATGAAAAAAAAATAGTTTTGATGTGACCAATCCGGCCGGATCTGACCGGATTGAAATTGGTACTGGATTGCAATCCCTAATAGAGGTAAACTTCAAAACTTTCTATACCGAAAACAGCCAATTTAACGCGGGTGAAGCTGCGAGACACAGCTAGTATACAATATAACTTTATTGAGATTAATATGAAAAAAAAACCAAAACAAAATCTGACTTTCGTTCGACATGTTAGCAATGAATAAAATTAATGAAGAATGAATAGGATGTGAAGAGCCTTATTTGATACACATGTTTACAATATGATTGAAAATGACATTACCTTTACAAAAATATTAAAATTAGAAATATTAAAATCAAAAAATATTAAAATTAGAATCCCAAAAGTTGTACCTATAACTATACAATAACATATCAAGAGATGATACCTATCCTAATAGAAATCACTTCAGTACAATTCTAAAAAAGAAGCGAAAACATTGGTTCCCTTTTAAAGCAAATTGCGCAGATGGAGGAGTGTGAAATTTGGTACACTAAAAAGTTTTTATGGAAAAGGACAGGAAAATGTTAATATTTTTATATACTATGCAAAAGAAATACATCAAATTGAATAAATCACTCATTGTTTACGTTCATACTGCCAATGTCAAAAAAACTGTCAATTTCAAACTCGTAATACTCATTGTTTACTTTCATACTGCCAATGTCAAAAAGACTCATTTCAAACTCATAATATTTTGTGATCACATATACGTAAACTTGGATCAAACAGTCGCACAGAGAAGAGATTGTCACCAAAGAATTTATCTTCGAACTGCCTATTATTTAGGCAAGTAGGCAACAAAGGTAATAGAATCGAAATTAAATAAGGTACAAAGGTTAGCATGCCTGATAAAATCTACTCCTACCGCCTCCCTAGAGATCATTCTAAATCTTAACCCACTGCACTTAGAACTTAAAAAGAAAGCCATAGAACAATGGTACAGAATGAAGAGATAGGGAGAATGGAAGGGGAAACCCTTCGACGAAGGACACTCAAGAATAGGGACGTGGTCGGAAGAAAAGCTAGGACTGCTTATATACAACAATGATCTAATAAGTAATAGAAAGAGATCTTTGACAAGAAATACAGAATACACATAGGACCCAGAGAATACTGGGAGCTAAAAACAGGAAAAGATATACAAACATATATGGATGGATCTAGAAGGAACTCATCGAAAATGGTAGATGCAGGAATTTACATTCCCTCTTGGAATAGTTATATTTAGACCATTAGGTAAGTTTGCGAGTGTATTTCAAGCCGAAATAATGCGATATTGGAATGTGCAACAATACTGATAGGGTCTTTGGCCAAAGTCAAAGAGGATATTATAATATATTCAGATACCCAAGCAGCTCTAAAATCATTAGATAAGCGACATACACATGGGCATTGGTTGGGGAATGCAAGGCAATCCTAAATAAATTAGGAATGGGACGAAATGTCTTCATTGCCCGATCCCTGGACACATTGGAAATGGGCGTAAGGAGACAAATAGCAAGAGTCGGTGCGACTATACCTATAATGGGACCAGAACCGCGTTTGCCAATCTCTAACAAGGTAAGGTATCGAAAAAGCAGTAGCAAGAGTCGGTGCGACTATACCAATAATAGGATCAGAACTGTGTTTGCCAATCTCTAATAAGGTAACTATGAGTGTCATAGAAAAACTGATTGATGAAGAAACAAATGAAGTATGGAAAAAATTAAAAACCTGTAGACAAACCAATATGTACTTTGGAGAAAAAAACAAAGCGGCAAAATACACTCTAAGGTTATAAAAAGGTAATGTAAGAATAATGAATAACGCTGGGTATCATAACCGACACTGTACATTAAAACGACACCTATCAATACTCCTGTATGCAAATATTGCAATAGAGTAGAAACTAGCATTCATTTCATAGCAGAATGTGTTGTGTACGCAAGTATTAGATTCAATACACTAGGATCAGACACACTGGTAGAAGAAGAACTGAGGAGAACCAAACTAAGGGACATCCTCATGTTTTGCAGGAAAACTGGAAGATTCATGGATGAGGTGGAGAGGGGAAGACCACCAAATCGGCGGTAACTGGAGCTCTGACTAAGGGAAAAGGGCTGAATTTCCACCACTTAAGGGAAGCCGACAGCCCCTCTGCAGCCTGGCGGACGTCCCTACTTACAATCTACAAGAGTTTATATTATAAGTTCATATTTATGGTTGAATTTCGACCACAGGGTGACCTCTTGTTAATTATAAAAAACTAAAATGTCATGAAGTTTGGGGCTCTGTACTCTACTACCCCATTAGAGGTACAGTGTGAATATATGTATGTCTATAAAATGTCATTATAATAAATAATATAATATAAAATATTAGTCTTAATCAATGGATTAAGACTAATATTTTCACAATAATTAGAAATTAATACATTTCTAATTATTGTGAAAATATTTGGAATTTGAGAAAATTAATAAGTAAAGACACTTAGTGCTCCATGCTCGCTGACTACCTCGTTAGGGATACAGCGTGAAGATATGTATGTACGTAAGTAAACTTCCTAAAAATCAAGAATTATAGAGGATCAGAAAGGCCCAATTACTATCTCAAAATAAAAATTATCTATATAAATAAAAATGAATATTTCTTTTTATGTCTGTCCTCTATGCATTTCTAAGCCATTTATCCAATTGTGATAAAACTTTGGTGAGCTGTTCTATGTATGCCCATGAAGGTTTCTGAATTATTTATTTTAGTAGATAAAATACTATGCAAACGAAATCGTGAGCAACGGCTAGTATTTCATTAATATCAAAGTATTTCAAATACATTTTCTGTAAATAAGAAAATAACAAAATGGCGTAGTAAGGAACAAACATGTTGCAATATTGTTTTTAAATAGCACACTAAATTAGTTTTATATACACACACAATTTTCTTTAGAATTATGCACTTTTTATATATTTAATTAAGAGCACAAGGCAGAAGAAGTCTGTTTTGTATATGTCTATAAACACAACAAATTTTCAGAAAAAATTCATTATTTTAAAGAAAAGTATGTACAAAAAATTTTAATTATCATGCAATAAAAAAAATATCTGTTAATATATTTATTCCTTGCAATGATATTTTGTTATCAGACAGATAATCTCATTACAAAAATGTATAAAACACACCCATATTTTTCTAATATACCTGGGTCTACACTTTTTTTATTTTAAGGCTGTGAAAACTGGATGTTACTAAACCTCGACCTTGCCACTTTTGCTGTTTTAGTCGCATAAAAATTTTCTTATTAACACGTTAGTAATTATAACAATAGTAAACTGTCTTTCAACTATTGAGGATTGTTCAAATACCTATTTTATGAAAATCAACATTTTTTTTATGAAATATTACCGATTAAATTAAATCGTATGTATGTCATTACTCAAATCGTTACATTAGTAACATTCTTAAACCTTTTTTAGGATTAGAGGAAAAAAATAAGTAAATATCCATCCCGTGTAGGAATATACTTAGTATACGATTATTTTCCTTAAATAAGTTTATTTATTAGATGATAAAGTACAACAGGATCTCCCAATCTTATACCATACTTGCAACAATTATTTTTGTATGGTATAAGTACATATCAAAACTATAAAAAAAATGTTGCTTGTGATAAAACCGCCTTTCATTATTTACCTTGAAATTAGATTTGGTGTAGAGAAATAGGTGCTATGCACGTGACTAGCACGAAGTTTTAATCTAATGGAAAAATGTAAAAGGAACCACCTAAAAATAAGCCGTGTCATATGTTTACTTCGCTGTGACAGCTGGCCTCAAGAATACATTATGACATTGTAGGTATGTATATATACTGACGATGCCGAATAAAATTACAAATCAAACGCGTACCTACCTACCTAACAGCTGATGAAGTGTAGTAACAACTTAAAAGAAAACAGAAGATCTATTAGAAACTCACACGTTGCAAGTGAACGTTAACTCTCATAGAAATACCGTACCATCGAGGGAACCAGTGATTTTCCACTCGCCTCTTCGCGCACGGATAACCACTAAATTTTATTAAGTAGATAAATTCCTCACCTTTCGAAGTCAAATTGCTGATGGTATGATCCCACTATCATGCTGAACGAAGCGCAAGAAAGCGGACAAAGGGTCCTTCAAAACACAGCCATTTTGAAACCGTTCCTACAAAAATGTTACGTGTTCCTTAGGTTAATAGTGTCCGAGATCGAAATAAAAAGAAAAAAAGTTATCCGTTCGCACTCATTTTGGATTTTTAACACAAAAAGAACTAACACAAAACATTTCACACACTTTTATGTACAATTTCACTTCATAGTTTCGCACTGGTCAGTCGCGTTGGACCGAATAAGACCAACGGATAAAACGAACTCACACGAATGGAGCTGCGAGCTGGGAGCGAAAAATTGTCTGGCTGACGCAAATGACGTTTAGTTGCTTGTGTTGACCTAACAAATCTCATAAATTACTAAATATCGTTATCATTTCACGATAAAATGTCGTCACATGTATAATGAAAGGCTATCATTTAAACCAATGGTGCTAATTTATTAAATATACCTTCTATTCTCTAAAATGTCTATTTCAGAATGGAAGAAACAAGTAGATATTTCGATGACTTTTAAAGGACATTTCTAAGAATCATTAAACAAAACTATTATCAAGAATACGATTTAAATTGTTGATGTGATGATGACCGGCTATTTGCGTGACGACGTGGCGACGCCACGCTCTGAGCTCGTATACTTAGCGTATGCAGTGCTGTTATTCACTTCGGAACACGTTGCCTGTGTTTTTCAAATAAATAATGATGTTTTCATAAAAACAAATCTGATTATTTTGTTTTTGATTGTACCATATTTATTTTATTTAATAAATTATCATTTTATGCATATTTTCTGTAGAAATGAGTTTTAATATTTTACATCTCCTAAGCGCCCACCAACGGCTCTATTTTTTAGATAAATATTTTTAGATAGAACATCAATGCTAAAAATTGACATTTAAAATAATCAAATTAAATGATTTACAATGAAACTAATGTGTCTCGTGAAACCCGTGATCAAAGTAACCAACATGAAATTATTCATTATATTATCCGATATTTTTAGCCAAAACATTAACTTTGTGAAAAATGACAATGCATTAACTCATTTATGCTCACAACTGAAATCGTTTTCAATATCTATCGGATATTTTTTTGTGTATAGAAAAGTAATTATTTGTGCCATCCCAAATAGTATCATTTTTATAAAAATGGCAATACTTAAAAAATGAAAATAGTCAATGGAAATATTATTAATAAGAATTTAATATCGTTAATATTATAAAAAGTGGAGCCTAAAACAAAGAAAAAAACAGATCTAATTTTAAAAGAAATCTGTAAGAAGGTTCAGAGAAGTTTCTAGTTTTCCTTATGGTTAGTTATACACTATGGAGAGGGCACAGTGTAAAAGAGGGCGCGTGTAATTCGGCGCGCGTTATTCAATTTTGTTGCCTAGCAACGCAATAACAATTCCAGGCACAGTAGTATTTGGACGATTTTGATAGTTGGTCGACTTCGGAATGAATAAAACAAACTAATTCCGACACTCGTGAATAAATTACAATACAAAGCCCGTCAACTAATGACAGATCTTTGATATCGTGAAATGCAGTTAGATAAAAATTATCGGCCAAAATGACTCACATAAATATTAAACATTTTTGGACATAAAAATAAAAACATTACTAAAAAACAGCCTAAACCAGCAAACAAAAGAACATGAGTGTTTTATTATAATATTATTTTGTATGTAACCACGTAACAAATATGATCAAATTCAAATCGTTAGTTTTTATAATATTAAGTGGTCGTATTTTATTAAATACTGTTTACGCTGAAGAATATTATGATAGCGACGACAAAAGTAAGTACACATACTATTTATTTTTATTCATAGTACTACTTTATTTTTATTCTAAGTAATTAATTTTGAGAATATTTCATGTGTAATTATTAAATTGCCAAGGTGTATTTATTTCAAAAATATTAATTAATTTATGAAACATAAACAAGCAGACATAATGACAAACGTATATGTAGGCATGCTACTATGCGCTTATTTTTTTCCAGGAAATGATAATAAATCACTATTAATATCAATACGTTTGTTTGTTGTATTTTATGTAGATACAAAGAAGAAATATCGTAAGGGAATACAATATAGTTATGTGGCATTGTTTATTATAGAGAGGAAATAAATACTTAAAAACAATGATGTTATAATAATACAAAATTATAACATCATTGCTTAAAAATGTTTAAAAATATGTAAAACAATGTTATTGTTAGTTTTTTTTTAATAATGTGTCAGACAATATACACCTATCATCTAATTTCAAACTAGGGATATCTTCACTGTGCTATGACAATCAGACGACGATTACTAGGGGCGTGTCCCAGTACATCCAGAGACCCAGACCCGAGACAATCTAGATAAGTACGTTTTCTGAATTGACCCGCTCGAGATGGAACCTGGAACCTTCGTACAAACGTCTAACCACTGAGCCATCGTCAAATTCGATTGTTATTTTTTTTTTATTAAGGTTTCCCAACACCATAATGAAATTAAAAGTTTATGAAAATGAAAACCGTAAAATATGTCACCAGTATTAAGCTACGTATCAACGATCAGAACAATCAGGGGTCATCACCACGGTCTACTGAATTCCACATCCGCCGTACATAAAGGATGCGCGTACGCAGTGCGCGCGTGAAACCATCATTACGAAGCTATTATATGCCTTTTTATACATTTGAGTGTAGAAAAACCAGGTTACAAACAGGATGTAAATATAGGTACATAATAGTATAACACTTAATATATATATAAATATACTTATATAAGTTCCACAAACCGAAGACAATTACAAGAATCATGCTATATAATAGTTTTTTAGAATTTTACGTATGATTTCACTATTTTAAGATTTCTGTGGGCCCACTGATAGAGATTTCACTTGAATACTTTTTCATGGGTGAAACTAAGCCTACAAGGAAATTAGAATATGGCTGGACCATGTCATAATTTATTATTTTTTAGCCCCTTTTTAATATTTTTAGGTAGATAACTGTATAAAACTACCTAAATATAAATATTAAATACCTACCACAAGCCTACCACTAAATACTAATAGACATTACAAACGATTCTCAGCAAAAAAAAATTTTTTTCAGGTTCATTAAAATGTGTATATATAAATGTATATATGAATATGTATGTAAATGCATATCTATTACGTTGTGTTATTTGTGAAGTGTAATATTGTGCATAGTATTTTAATATATTGGAAGAAAATGTTACATAGCATTAAGCTCGCCTTTGCATATTTAGTGCAATAAAATATAAAGAAATTAATTATTTAATTAAAAAAATGTACTAAAAAATTATTTATGAGACAGTCATTCATAAATTCATAATCCAGTTAATGATGCTTCTCAAAGTTGTTGAAGGATGGTAATCCGATTTTTGGTTAATGTTTTCTACAACATTTGAACTGGACAGGGAGCACTGCAATAATAAACATACCTACATACATATCTTCACGCTGCGTGTCCAACGGGGTAGTCCGAGAGGACAGAGCATCATGCGCCGCGGTCTTTACATAATTCTTTCGCTTTTTCAAATCTCATCATTCTTGTCACACATTGTCACCTAGGTATGCGAGTGATTTTGACATTTCCGTCAGCTCTCTGTCTGTTGGATCTTCGGTAGTCAGCCTTGGTCTTCTTTAGCTTCTGCTACCGATCACTTTCTTTCATTACTCATTCTTTCTATGTGCCCGAACTATCTAAGCATTCCTTTCATCGTTTTCACAATAACTCTGTCGTCCAACTCTGTCACACTGCGCATCTCTTCATTGTTTAATTTGTCCAAGTGTCACCAAGAGTGACACAGCACATATTTCTAAGATATCGCAGTTATACTGCATTTATCTTACTTTCGCTCGATTTCTACGAGTAATAAATAAGTAATAAAGCCTTTATTATTTAAGATAATAAGATAATGATACTTTATCATTACCTTTATTATAAAGCTAATGAAAAAATTTGTGACATTATCTTGTGTCTCGGATCGAATTAATTTGTTCATTTTTTTTTTATTAATTATAACAAAAAAGTACATACATATCCTAACGTTAATAATATTTACAAACTTAAAACTAAACATTCATCATCATCATCATATCAGCCGATAGACGTCCACTGCTGGACAAAGGCCTCCCCCAAAGACAAAACTAAACTAAACATTATCTCGTTCATATTATTATTTCTGCGCAACTGCAATAGTTTTTCCTATCAGTGTGTTTTTAATTTAAGTATTTATTGCTAGTGGTTATTCTAAACCCGGATATGTCTGTCAATATGCAAATAGTCTCGTGACGAATCCCATAAAATCCGTGCCACGCGGTGCGCTCCGCTTCTCCGATATTTTCAACGCTTTTCTTCAGACCACTTTTATACAGACGTTATTTATACACGTATTCTAATTTATAATTAGATAATTTAAAAAGAAAAGTGCCAATTTTTTATATTAAAAGACTTGTTTGTGATATATGGGGAAAACAGACTGATTTATAGATAAGGGGGGCAGCTATCAAAGGCGGATCCAGGGGGTGTCATGGTGGTTATGATCCCATCCCCTAGGCTGGGTCTAGGTCGACTCCGATAATATTTATAATTTCATTAATTTTAATTAAATAAAAATACTTTGAATGATGACTGGAAAGGACTTAGTCTGCCCTGGTAGGACCTGGATTATATGACCCCTCCTCCCTGACTCGAAGGCTGTACCGACCCTTGGCAGCTATTATACCTTTTTATATTGTTACCTATGTAATATAGCCCTATTATAATACATTGATTTGAGGAAGCGAAAGAAGTATGTAAGAACCGCGACGCTTGGCGCTCCGTCCTTTCTGACTACTCCGTTAGGGATACAGCGTGAAGATATGTATGTACAATAACATTACACCTACACTTGCTACTGCCCCACTTTAAGCCACCGGTTGTGATGACTAATGATATTTATGGTATTGAAGCAAACTGGGCATAAAATGCCTAGTGCCGCACGCGCACACTCGTTCACAGTCGTCGGCTACTTTTTCCTCAGTCATGTGTAATCAGCACTTACGCTGATTCTGACGATATTTACTAGAAGCCAACGTGCTTGGTTTGAATTGAACACGGGTGTTTTGCTCATTAAAAAGAAATGCAAATCAACCACACTCTTATTATGAACTTAGGATTGAATGGTGGCTCCATTCAAAACGACGATGAATTCGACGACGTTATAATAATAATATAGTAGGTACTCTGCATCTTCGAATAATAAGTACCAATAGTAGGTACACTACTAAGAGAGATCTCATATTTATGTATGGATGTCTATTTTCTGTCGAATACTAAGGAAATTGTTAAAAGTGGCTACTACTAGTGGCAGCTACTGGTGACCGTCTGGTGGCTCGATGTGGTCACCACTGGCGTCCACTAGTCGTCACCACCGGTCGTCTCGTGTGCAGCAGCTCTTATAAATAAGTACCTACCTATAGATAGGTAATCTGTTTAAAAAAAAAACAAGTATAGGTAATAGATTTCATTATAGATAATGTTTTCATGACAGAAATTTTATTTTTTATTATTTAATTTTCTCTTATTTAACACTACTTTTCGGCTCGCGACATCGTCGGCCTAGATCTTGAAATAGATATAAAGAACAGGTGACAGAAAAGTAAAAATACATAAGCTAATAATTGTAATCTACGTTCATTTTCTATTTTGCTCACCCTAGAAAATGATTTTAAAAACTCGAAAATTCTTAATTTTCAGCCAAAAGAATAAATAGTAAATTTCAAGGTATTTAACTACAGAAACAATAACGGAATACCCATAAAACTTCATTTTATCCCTGTTACGGATAAATTTTCAAAACTTTAGATTCCAAAAACCTCTCAGAGCACCTGTACCTACCTACAACATGTCTTTCAAAGATGTTTCTATCTTCAGTTATTTAGATTTTGTTGTCAATCAGTCAGCGAGTTTTAATTAAGTGAATACTTACCCACATAATCATTACCAGCGAAAACATAAAATTAAAAATCATAATTATCAAAATAAATAATCATTAACTTCGACGGAACCATAAATCCGACCTATATAATACGAACGAATGACGTACTTATTATATCTATAACAAATGTAGGAAATACGTTTTCTTCTGTACAAAGCCCGGGAAATGGTACGGGGTGGCACAAAGTGAATCCCTGTGGAACACCGTGGCTCGAGTGAAGAATGAATGGCGTTTTCAGATATTCGAACATGAAAAGGTTGCATTTGCTTCAGAAATTCAAACGAAGCACATCGCCTCCGCTTTAAACTTTGATTTTACGATACAAGCGTTCCCTCAGAATAACAGTTACCGAAGCATACACGAGGCTAATAAACTGAATCCACCGATAATTCAGGAGATCACGCGATATACTGCTTTAAAATGCTTGTCGAGCTGTCACAGAATTCGCTTTGAAAATTTTGGCTCTTTATTCGTTCTTTATATTATGTACTTTGTATATTATAGGTATAGGTATGTATTTATACATAGAAAATAGTTGATAGGCAACGATAAAAGCTTGCAACTGTTAATAGGAGTGACACTAAGAAGAGCAGAAATTAAATATCAAAATTACTTTTGGGTTTAATGCAATCATGTTTTCATTAATTGTTCATTTAAATTCATTAAAACCACAGTTTGACCAAAGTAAATAAGATGCCATGCCTGTTTGAGAGAAAAAGAGAATTACACATAGATTTTACCAATTGCCTAGCTTCCTGTACTGGCTTAAAAGTCAACAGTCGATGAGTTAACGACCTATCATTAATTGCGTTCCGTTTTGTCATCTTTGAACTCTTAGAAGTAAGTTAAGGTATGATTTCATTGCGCTCGCTTGATACCCTGTCCACCTCAATGTTATATACCAAAGTATAAGAGCAATATAATAACGTTTACTATGTATTTATCAGTGTATTTACTAGTCTCTCCGGATCAGCACGAACGTACTCCACGTCTCGAAGACTTTTTCTGGACAGGATCAGGAGACGGCCCACCTCCTCCGACAGATCCACCTGTACCTTCATCGCAACAACCATCCAAAACCATTGTCAAGACTACAACTGTTCTGGCTACAGTCTACTTGGATTCATATCCGCCCGAGGTTTGTTAAATGTTATTGTAATTACAAGAAAATCATTTGTTTAGAATAATTATTTCGACATTATTTATTCATTGTACGTTTTCCCTAACACGAAGAATACTGTCCATTGTATAATATACTAAGATTTTGTTAGATTAATAGACCTGTTCCGATAACTACCATAATGTTTCACATCATCAGCTTTCACTTACTCAAATTACGTCCAATGCGTTCTATTCAGTCCATTACGAAAATTAGTTCAATAGATATTCGACAGAAAATCAAATGTATTAGTTTAATTATCCATTATGTTATAAAGTTTGTTGTTTTAGCATTAGCGGTACTTACCTACCTATTTCATAAGGCATAATACCTACCTATCAAATGTCGGTCATCTATAATCCAGGCAGTGACAGACAAAACGACTGGCGACTGCATCTATAATTGCGGCGACGCTGGCCCTCCTGAGAGCCTTGAACCTGAAGTACCAGAAGACAGAAGATATTGGCTCCTCACAGTCATACAGGGGTCTACACCAGACAGCCTACAGTTAAGATTAGCTAGACTTTATCAAAAAGCATTTCTAAGGTGAAAAATATGGAATTAGTAATATTAGATGTACTCGTAGTATCCGATAAAACTGGGTTTCCGCAAATTGCGTCATAAAATTGGAGCTTCGGCTTAGTTTAGTACGATTTTGGTTTCGTTTTCGGTTGAAAAACTAATTTTGGTTAGACTCAAACCAAGTGCTACAAATACATCTATCACATCACCATTGACTATAAATATAATGCATATGCACGATCCAATAACATTTAACCCTTTATAATTTAAGTTAGCGGCTAATAATTTACTTTCAGACAACAAGAGCGTCATCTCGGAATCATCAAATCATTAGATGCACCTACAACTAGAAAAAAACATGAAGTGCATTCATTCATAGTTAACAAAGACAATGGCTTCCATCAAATAGAACCTTCTAACAATACACCCTTAAAATACTTAGACCATCGCAGTTCTGTTATTTCTATGAACTCTTCATATAGTATTCCTATAAAATATGATATGTATTCCAGTAAAAATGATTTGAATTCTACTGGGCATTTAGAAATAGTTTCAAATTACGAATCTAACGCAACATCGATCGTTATAAAACCGACTACTTTAAGCGAAATAGAATCATGGATATTACTTACACCAACAGCAGTTATACAAAAGAGAGAAGCTATGGATAGAGAAAAATTAAAAGAAGACAGTAAAGAAGAATTACTGGATATACCACTAGAAGCTGACGCTAGTAATGAAAGTCTTGTTTTCAAAAGAGAGATAATAAAACCTGAGCAACAACCGCCAGTACACGTACACATCCAGAATATTACAGAGGTAAATAATTAACCTGTTTGAATTCTTTCGAAAAACCCACCTGCAATGTGGTATTCGCTGTAGATAACACTGTCGCATAATAAATATTTCCATTTATGAATCTGCTATGATTACTCTTTTGTAGATTAAATGTTTGCATCGTTTTATTTAAACTCTAAATACTCTTTGATAATTTCAGTCAGCAGAAACAGGCAGCGTTCAGATAATTTACGTTGTGTTGGTAGGAGGTAGGGCTGTACCAGCTGCAGTAGCTGCAAGAGACATGAGATTAGTGAGAGATGCTGAAGTCGCACGTGAATTAGGTGCTGTAGTTACTACAAAAGCTGAGCGTGAGTTCAAATATTATCTTTAACTAGTAAATTAATTGAAGAGAATATGAATACAATTCTAGATTTAAATATCTGTAACATTGTGACCCGTTTAACTGTTTCACATTGCTAGCAGCGTACCTGAAGGCAGCAGAAGGCTTGGAAGGACATACAGAGACGGGAGGCGTCCATGGTACAGAGTTATGGGCTCTAGCAGTAGGAGCGACTATAGCCATTCTGCTCTTACTCGTACTTTTGGCGTTATTGTGTCTAGCTCATAGGTGTGAAATTGAAAAATACAATTTAATTGTGCAGAAAATTAAATCTGTTATTGCACAGTTTCCAATTTTGTAGGAGGAAGGCAAAGAAATCTGCAGCATCGTTGCGAGCTTACAGAAATGAAATCATGAGGGAAGCAGAGAGGAATCAACTTAGACAAGTACATGAAGAGAAAGATGGGAAAGTTCGTTCAAATCATTTTGACGAATCAAATCAATTTCATTTTTAGTTTTAAAATATTAAAATTCTTCATTTATTTGCAGTTAATCAGTGTAGTATCTCCAAGTAGAACAAGACCGAGCAGCACATTGTTACCGATTTATAGAGCCGCTAGTGCTTCCAGGTAAAATTTCAATATTTCTGTAAGTAAGATATATCTGTAAAGAAGATGATTATTGTTCCTTGTTATTCACTTGAATCATACTATGTTCCAGTTCTTCAAGTTCATCAGGAGTGTCAGAAATAGCTTTAGCGTTACGTCGTCGCCAAAAGAAACCACATGCTCTAAGAATGCCTCAGAAAAAAAGAGGTAAATTTCATCATTAGATAATACTGGTCCCTTGCTACCCAAAAGTGCATATCTGTTTGTAAGAAATTCAAAAAGTAACAACAAAGCCTATTTGGTTCGAGTTTGTCCCCCTGTTAGTATAAAGAATTGTCGAATACCTAATAACGTTAGTTGGGTAAATGGATTCATTTTCTAAGTTATCATGAAGATGGTTGGATGGTTTAGTTATTATTTTGAGTAGCTATATTCTAATAAGTTTTTCAAAAATTTTTCCCGACAAAGTCACAAAAAAACAGACTGTTTTGCATTATCAAATCTAGGTCAGATGCAATCTTAACCTGAGATATTTATAATACGTTTGAATTGTAATATATTTTAGTGGGTACGACAGACAGTCTTCTAGAAGCAGCAGGCGTGGAGAGCTCAGATAGTGGCCAACCGTCAGCACCGCATACACCTACCTCATATCTATCCATGCCTTCAGTGAGCTCTTTCCCAAGGTATGCAAAATTGTTTATTGCCTAAAGTAGTGGATTTGATTTACTTCAAATAATTTACGGTAAATGTGAGTCTGTCCGTCTCTCTGGCTTTCACGGCTAAACCACTGGACCAATGTTGATGAAATTTAGAATTGAGGTAGACTAAACCCTTAGAACATAAACTGCTTTTTCTAATTCCATGCGGACGAAGTCAAGTATCTAATATGTAGACCTATGGAATATGTACAAGCAGTTATCATTTATTTCGTGCTTGTTTTCAACGAATTTGATATGAAACTGCGTTATTATTAGGAGATATTATTTTTTAAGTGATAATATTTCATGTGCAAATGCATAATTGATGACGTCACTCTTCGCCCCTGGTGACGTCATCGCCTCTGACGTCGTATCTCAATTTTAAGTTTACAGTTTTAGTTCTCTAAATTACAGAATTTGGATATGCGTTCCATTTTAAATGATTTATTGTTTTGATAGAATTACATTTTTCCCATGTGATTAACATTTTATCTATCGATACATCTATACATATAAATAAAATTTAAGTGTCTGTCTGATTTTGAAATAATGGCTTTTTCTTATTTGCACGTAACCAAGACACTAACTCTTTTTTAAAATTTTTGTCTATCTGTCAAACAAAGTTTGTCCGGGCAAGACATTGTTGTATTCAAATTGCCATCCTTATAAATCTTTGAAATTATTATGTATACGAGGAAAAATATAGATCTGTACAAAAAAAAGGCGATATTAATGGTATGGAAACCAGAGGTCATAATAAGTTGGTTATACAGAAATTTAAATTACATAAGTCAAATGTTTCATTTTTAAGTACTGCATTCGTTTTTATACCAAAGTTCCTCAGAAAGTTACTCAATGAACATAAAATAGATTTAGATTTGTTATAAAGCGTACATTGATTAGACAATAATGCTATAAAATAAGCGATTTCGTTGAAGACAAAACAATAGTCTGGAAACAATCTTCTCTACACATGCATTTACTGATTTTCTGAATATTGTATTTTATTAAATATTTTGGAAAATTATGTTGAAAATAATTATATCGTTTCTTGTCGGTTCTTCTCAGTCCAGTTCTCTTCGAACCGAACTAAGTAGATTTGACGTTCGAAAATTTTTGTAATTGGATTTACTTGAATAAATTGATTTGACTTCGGCTTTGAATCTCTGAAATGGCTGAACCAATTTTCACGGGACTCATTGGCATGTATAAGACTTTTAAGAAAGTAATTACTACTTGTTACACAAGAAAATTAACAAATTTAACACGAGACATATCTAGTTTTAATATAATCTTGGCCGTTACAATTTTCAATATTTTTCAATACAGGCAAGTATCAAAAACATGATGTTATACAAAATATCTTTTAAACACAATGTACCTACCTACCTAAAGTTATCTTATATTTACAGAGGAAACGTAGTAGAACCTTTATCAAAAATCCTTGAACCAGTGTCGGTTCGTCATCTCGACATTGATTCTCCAGTCATTAGCCCAAAAGATAGCAAATTAGAGCCGAAAACTCAGGCCAAAAAAGATGTAGTGCCTAGACGACAAATGGCGTCACAATTGGTGCGGCTTGGAAGCATCGATAAAGACCCAGGAGTGATCGGGCCCTTGGTATGGGATTTACATTGCCAAAGAATTAAAGATGGTAAGTAAAAAAGACATGACTATAGATCACTCAACATAAATTTTATTCAATACAAAAAAGAAAGACCATTAAATTATTTCAATTCCATTAGCAGTAGTACTCAAAGTAACATCTGAGTTTATGCTACATAATATTTCAATTCCATAGCCAATATAAAAGCTGTACGTTATAGCTATATCGATATGTCTGCTTGTCCGTTCATACGTTATGGTCTCTCTATTCTCTGGTATATAGAGACATGTGGTATTAGTACCTACACTCTCCCATATACTACTTATTATTACCTAACCAAAAAAACGATCCAATGTTAAAAAGCTGAAATTGGATATGGTTATTATAAACATGCATTTATTATTTTATATAATAGTCGACCAACTTAATCATCAGACCCTAGAACCAGAGTATTTATCGAGACGAATCAAACGAACCCAAACTCGATGGGGTTGCGTCGTTTATTATAGTTCCCATGACCACATTCCGGCTCCATCATCAGATCAGCTCCATGATTTACATGTGCATGCAAAATTTCAGCTCAATCAGATACCGGGAAGTTGGTTAAATTTAACTTGCAACATTTGATTACAGACAGACACCGAGACAGGTGAAATTAAATAAAAGCTTTTAAAAAACACCCTATGAGACACTACTGGGGCTGTACGCAGTCTTTCAGCTAAATTATAAAAGTACTGTGGTACGCTTCTTTGGAGGGGTCTATATCCATTAACTGATGATTAATAAATAATAATTTGTTCCCAGCGTCAAAACCAACAAGTCCCATTAAATCGGGCACTCCTCGCAGAGAACCGGGTGCGTCTCGAATGAGACAGAGGTTCAACGAATTAATGGATGATGCCTTCACGCTCTTCGGCAGTGCAGGCTCGAGTCCCGGGTCCCAACACACATACACCATCGACAAAGCGAAAGACAAGGACAAACATAAGAAAGCGGGTAAGATGGAAAGTGGTGAGATATCCCAAGGGCCTTCGGGGTCGCGGCCGATCTGAGTGGGGGCTCCAGTCGTCTATCCATGCGACCTCGAGGAGAGCCAACAGCATATGTGGTCCGCGCAGTCTTGGCACTGTGAGGATATCAGTGGGCTCTATAACTGCCCTCCGAAAAGTGCATCACCACAGCGCGAGAGGGCCGCCGGTGCGCTCCGTGAGCCCCTCAACAACGCGCCGAGGACCGCCGCCGCAAGAGTTTTGTTAAAAGTCCCACGTAACCTAGTCTCTCTCCCAGGGAGCTGGCTATCCGCTTGACTCCTGCGTGACCAAAAAAAAGGATGGTGTGACAAAGACATTTAAACATGGCACTCAATGAGGAATTTAGTTTTTTTTTTCGTAATTCGTAACAAGTTGCATTCATAAATATCTGAGTACATCGACAATGATTTATTAGATTAACTAAAATTAATTAAAAACTTCTGACACAAAAAAATCTGGTCCTATTTCATCAGATATAGGTAGCTACGACATATGTATATGTATACTTCACAAAATGTACATAACGGGTAGTCAGAGGATAGAATAGTCGTTCATCTTTACAGTGCTGCAATGCCACAATGAAACACAACCAGACAAACAATGATGTCGAACGTCTTTTCTGTCGAGGGATTGACTAATAAAAGCTATTAGTGATCGTAATTTTTTGTATAAGTAATGAATAATTTTTAATACCGTATTTAATTTTATTCTAGAAGGTGAGCAAGTGGCACAGGCACGTAATGACAATGTGCGGTTACCCGGGTCACCATACACTGCCTTAGACACAGTCAGGGGGCGCTCTGCGGGGACGAGGTTTGTATCATAAATTTAGCATATACTGGCGTGTAGACGTTCAAAGAATGCGAGATAGAATGTAATTTTTATGATAGTGGCACGAGTAGGAAAGGGACAAACGAGGCGCTATTGTAACCCTTTTTGAATGACAGGTCGTTACAAATCGTCACGCTAGGTATGGAGAACGCTGTTGACTTATTTTATTATTTTGCGTTATGTCTGTTTTATTACAAAGAAATACTTTATTTTTCACTAATGGTTACGTGTTCTGTATGTGATTGTGATTTACATATTGCAATAATCGAGGGAATTATTCATTTCATTCAAATTAAAAATCGTTACTCGTCAACGAGCTCTATGTTCGTCTATACGCCAGTATACTAAGTTTATGGTTTCTATACATTAATATCGATTTGAATGAACGGGCAGACATGTTATGACCACAGAAAATAACAACAAGACAAGGAAAACGTAAGTATTTGTCGTAAAAAAATGGACTGAGTGCAGAATGCACTTTCGCGTATTATGCATTATTGACCAATAGAAAATAATTAACTAAATAGCTAACTTTATACCTTTCGCGTTGCATTATAAAACAAAACATGGGAAATTAAGGCGATTACCTTTTACATTAGCTTGAAGTTTCGATCAAGTTGCATCGGCCACTTGAAGTTAAAAGTTAGGAAAGTTTACTTGAGACCACTCTCAAGTAAACTTTCGTAGTAAGTTTCACTCCGTGTCCGAAGCAGGTTTTTTATCATCTATCCCCCATATTTGTAAATAATTTTTAGGTCTCCTGTACACGCTACACTCAGTGTCTACACATTTAACAAGATGTCAACATTCCAGTCTCCAAATTGAAACCAAAAGGAAGGTTTTATGTAGATCCCCATTGTGTATTTTCCTACTTCAATTGCTGTAATCGTTATAAACATCACCTTAATTGACCTCCTTTTTTCTGTTATCCTCATTACTACGTTACATTGGCAATATTCGCAATCGCGACAGCGCCATTCAACTAAAGAAGAAGAACAAGATCTCTCAGCGGTAGTGGGGAACAAGCCGTCGGTCGTTCTTCTCGATTTGGCGGGAACGGGAGAAGTGAGGTTGTCATTTTATTTAGACTTTCTATTTTTTACATTTTTGGAGGTTTTAAAGTAGAAAAATGATGGTAAATTGTGTTTTAAAGTTCTGTGTAAGTGCAAAGAATGGAGTAGGTCTAAATAAATAAGTGCAGCTGAAGTTCTCGCGCTCTTCCAAGAAGTCCTATAAAACTTCAGTAAAGTCTACTATCACTTTACTGGAGGAGTTTTACGATAAAGATCTAGATAAGGATTCTTCTAGATTCTACTTATTAGATACAATATTTGACCTTGGCAGAAACGCTAATCTATGCGGCATGCCATGAAGAAAAAAAACCGTCACGAATACAGCGCGCTCTGCTAACCCTATAGCAGAGCGCGACTATGTTCACTTTTTGTTTTCGTCGGTATTGCTGACATTTTAGAGTTTTAGTAATAGAAATCACAAAGTACATTACTTATATCTGATATAGAGTAGTCAGTGACACATGCTATCTTAGCGACATCCCGTGACGAATCCTCGAACTACTGAATGACATGTACATATCAACATCTATATATAAATAAATATACATCTAATATAGTCCTCACCTCATTTAATTTTTTTATTGGATTCTTGTAGGTTTAATAAAAACACAATTATTTCAATAATCTTTTATTACCATACAAATACTTATATCATTTATTAACATAAACCAGCATAACATAATGTTAATATTTACAGACATAAAACTAAAAATACATTTAATTCTCTCGATAGATCCACCTTGTTGACGCTGATAAAACAATGTTCCGGACATATATCCTTACCTCTGGCAATCTTACAGCATTTATTTAATACTTTAATAATTTAGTCATTTTGTGAGACAGGTATTCTATTAAAGCCAGCCATTATATTTAAATCAAGTCCTTGAGTAGTAGCCGGGGTCAACAATGAATACACTTGATCATAGGAATCAAAAACAGAGCACAGTCACAAAGTAAAGCAGATTTGCCAGGGTCCATGAAGTCGTCGAAAAAGCCACAAAAATTAGATAAAATTAAAATAAAATTTTAATTCACAACGAAAGCGATGAAAAAAAAACAACATTTAAAAAAATTTAAATTAGCAAACGTTACATTTCACGCTATTTTGTTTCATTTCACATTATCTTATATACAATTTCATATCATCTAGATGTATGTAAAATATCTTTTATTTTGATTACTTTCAAACTTTATTTATCATTAAAAATTTCGTAATAAACAAACTGCTTCAACGAAATAATCAATTGTC
Organism: Zeuzera pyrina; assembly: GCA_907165235.1. Classification (NCBI taxonomy): domain Eukaryota; kingdom Metazoa; phylum Arthropoda; class Insecta; order Lepidoptera; family Cossidae; genus Zeuzera; species Zeuzera pyrina. Next base: position 5,677,195 of record OU015637.1, read on the forward strand.
AATTAATTGAAAAAAAAAAAATTTTTTTTATGAACGGAACGCAAAATGTCTCTCCGTCGTTACTACATAATTACCATTTTATGACTACAGTGTTGCTAGAAGTAGGTTTTAATGTCTTTTCATTATAACTCGTGAAGTATTTTTATTATATCATCCGTCATTGTTGTAATTTATTATTGCAAACAGTATAGGTATTCCTTAAGTAATAGTGATCACTGATCAGTGTTATCTTACAATATTTACTAACGGGTCTATGTCGCGTTCGTGGTCACGGGCAGACTGCCTAGGATGAATGACGTCTTCGTAGCGTGCGGTTTTTTGCAACTACCTACACTCATTCGACGCATTTCTTAATTTTTGTTATTGTCACTGTCGGTAACTCGTCGGGATACGAAACGGAAACGTCGGGATAAAATAGGTAATTAGCCTTAAAGTATAAACGCGACATAGGCCCGTTAGTAAATATTGTAAGATGTGTAGAAGTCGTGAAAGTTTAAAAACACTGATCAGTGATCCTATTTATTTCATCTTTAACATTATGTAATTAGTCGTGTTAATATTGTATGAAGTCTCTTGTAAAATGGTACCTAACATTGACATACAGCGCCAGAGGCGGTGCTTCCAGAGTGGCGGAAGTAAGTGGGGGGGCGCGCCCTCGGACAAGCGCGACTCGCGCAGAGCGCCGCGCGCCGCCCGCGCGGGCCTGGGGACCCACTCCGCCACAGGTCAGTTCACACTTGCCATGACACTTCGGAACTAGTTTATCCAAGAAACATGAGCAGAAAACAGATTGATGAGATTTCGGAAGGGACAAAATCTTTTTGGCGGAAACGGGAGAAGTGACGTTGGCATTTTATTGACATATTTATGTTTTGTGTTTTTGAGTTTCAAGGCACAAAAATAATGTGCGTTTAAGTCTTCTGCAAGTGTTAAGAATTGGAAATTTTGGGTAAATATATGCAATTAAAATTTTCGCATTTTTCCAAGAAGTCTTTTTTAACTTCAGTAAAGCCTACTATTACCTTACTGGAGTGTTAGACATAGCAATGAGATATATATTTTACATCATACACCCATTTTTCACATGAGAATGACAAAAATGTTTGTAATAAATACGAAACGTGTTGCCAGTACATAAAAGAGAAGACAAATATACATACATATCTTCACACGCTGTATTCCTTATGGGGTAGTCAGAGAGGACGGAGCGCCAAGTATCGCGGTTTTTACATACTTCTTTCGTCTCCTCAAATCTCGACATTCTTACACATTTTCGGCTACATATGAATGCTTTTGACACATGAAGCACTCAACCTATAGAGACGAAATATCGTACCATCTTATTCTCCACTGCTCAGTTTATTTACACTGACAAATATCAACTCTTGCACTGGTTTCTGTGTGAACAACTCTGTATATTCCGACAGATATTTAAATATTTATGCAATGGCTTGTTGTTCTATTCGGTGGTGTGGCAAAAAGTGCAAAAAATCAAACTATAAAATAGAACGCAGTAACCTCGACAGTGTTTAGACGTAAATTGTTTTCATACAAAATAAATGATATTGCCACTCTATAGGTTGAGTGCTCCATGTTTTGACATTTAGAAATACATATATGTTAATGCCATGTTCAGTCCTTAGGCACGTCATCTCGCCTTCCCTCTGCCCCGACGGTGAATCCCGCATTCGTCCTAGCAGGAGGCCGCCTCCAACCAGAAGATCCGGCTCTACCGCTCATATCAGCCATCAAGAGTGAGATACAACGCGTCAGAGAACACGCACATAAACCCACAAACACATGAAGATTTTGGGAATAACTGTAGAACAAAATTTGACTTTGTGGTTTTATGATCGTCGCCAAGTAGACCACATTATGTAGAAAATGTCAATTGTTTTGATTCTGAGGTCCAAAATTTTTTAGTGTTATTACAAATATTGATATGGCAATAATCGCTTCACAGAGTAGCTAACATTATTTTCTCAAGAAGGTAATTTCACGAAGGGCTGTTCTAACAAAAAATATCCTAAAATTAATGGTGTGATACACCAGTTTACGAACTTGCTGATATTCGTAAATGTAAAGCCAAGCACGAATTGACTGAAAACCCAGTGTCATGCAAAATGTTAATTAAAAACATATTTTTATGTACAATCAATTACATTATTATGTATTATATTGTCTTGATGTCATTATTAATGACATATTTCCTTTGTAGTAAACATTGAAACTGAATATATTTAAATTACGGTACATAAAGAAGTCCATTTGTCACTGACAATCATTATTTGAATTTTTCATAAAATCACCTGAATCATACAGTAATACTTCCAATTTCAAATGACTAAGAATTGTGTAATAAGCAAGATTTTATATTTAGTATATATGTTTTTTGTATTGTAGTTTTCAATACTCTTTTTAACTACTACTGTTATTAAAATTATTTGCATGTAAGGGAAAAATGTGAAATCTTAATATTTAACATCTTTCTGATGCCAATTTCTACATTTAGAGTAAGTTTAAATAATAAGCAACTAATCTACCTGAAATTTTGTTTTAGAAATCATGTTTATGAATCTCTTTTTTAAATAAAATCCTTTTATAAAACATTGACTTAAATTTGTGTACATCTAATCTCTAAATAAAAAGACTGCAATATTTTGTGCAAGTTTTATATTTTTGTACTTCTTTGTTTGTAATACAAAAGTGCTACTTTATAACTACAAAACATTATAAAAAATTGATATTTACAATAAATACATTTTTCAAGATTAAGGTCAAATCGCGAAAACTTCAACTCCTTTGGTCACTAAATCAACTTTAAAACTGTTGTTCTGTACAAAATAATTATAACCCGCGTCGTACATAATAAAACAGCGATTGTATCTTATTTGTAGCTAATTTGTAACAATAATTATATTATTGGCTAAACTTGATTAAAAAAAAAACAGAAAATAGCTTAAAATACAAACACGCTTAATAAAAAACAGACATTTTCATTAATGTGCACTATAGACGTGAATTTGAAATCATTGACATCAGTTGAATAAGTTCTTTACATATCGACATATCATGCAAGGAACAACAAAGTAAAGGAAAAGAAAAGCACGACGAATAAGGTTATTACTGGAAGCATTTAGAGTTATTTTCGACACCCCATAATCTGAAAACCTATAGAGCTACACACATTTGCAAATGTGCATTTCTAACAAGATTCCGAAGAGCTTTGAAGATTTTGACGTACTCATCAGCTGCCATTTTAATTTTTTTCAAAAACGCCGACGTACGATATAACCTGTATAAATTGATTGGAGACACGATGAACAAAAAATTACTAAGTTGCTGTCCTAAAGTGTCAAGTTACAGAGTTATTTGCAGGAAAAGATCCATGTACGAATACCTCAATAAACATGAAAAAAAAGTCAAAACAAATTAAATAAAATAGTTATTGTTGATTCTTAAAAGTACACCATAATGTGCTGCCAGCTTAGAAAAACATAAATTGCCACTACTTTTTCTTCATATGTACATATATTTCTTTCTTCATTTTTCATATGTACTGCCCATTATCTCTTCATTATGATACTTAACAACATGCCAATAAAGCAACAAAAAACATGTGCCCAAACATACCAATTAGAATATACTAATACTTGTACTAACAATTTTATCTATTAAGATTTATCTAGGAACTGCTGTTTCAATGGAATATAATGCGTAAAAACAATATTTTCATGGTTAAACTTGCTGGCATTGAGGTAGGTCATTGAGCGTATGCAAAGGAAAAAATCAGAAAACTGTTACGTGTATGAAAAGGTGCACTCGAAACTTGGAATTTTTCGCAGGGGTAGCTATGACGACCCCAATTTTTATGACGGGTAGTGGTAGAGAGGGTAATGGGTAACAATGTTCATATGAGACACTTCATGAACCTCACATTCCCTAGCCAGAGATAAAAGTGCACCGTCGACTTGAAACTTTGATAATGAAAACAGTGCAGAGTAAACACAAGAAAAAAAATGGAAGTCACGTATTTACTTAGTTAAATAAAAGGATAAAACTAAGAAAATTAATGATATACCAACAAAAACATAAATGTGAAAAGGAGGCAAAGATCGATACAAACGTCGCTCAGAGTTGTTGGCGTCGCCAATAAGAGTTGAGGTCTTATGATGAGAGATGAGAGAACGGGTTGCCAAGTAGGAAAATACGTTTTTCAATTAGATTTAAAAGAGTTATGAACACGTTCTTTGATAATGAATTTATAACTTGGCAAGTTATACATACACATACATATCTTTACGCTGTATCCCTACTCACAGAGGACGTAGCGCCAAACTTCGCGGTCCTTACACTTATGTAAGGCAAGTTTCAATGGTCAATAAATTAGTAATGAGAAGAAGTCAAAATAAGCCTTAAATAGAACTTTGCTAGTTCTTCTATTTTATATTACTAAAAACCATGTGTGTACGTACCACCCATGTATGCATGCATGCACGTAAGAAGAAAAACAAAACTGGCCACATATAAAATAATAAAACTGGCCGCTTGCAACAAATGAAATAAAAAATAATAAATTATGTGTTACATCGATGACGTAACTTCCGTTACATGGTGAAATTACACTCTGATCTGTTTTTCCAAACGCGCCAAAAGAAGTACAACTTCAGCAATTAATTTAGATATAAAACTTGCTAAGTAATAAATTAAATATCATAAAACCTAACTTTTCTATTAAATCAAATTGAAAAACTTTGTACATTCCTGTAGCTATGATTTAAGAAACTGCTATGGAAATTGGGACCCGTTCAGACCTCAACTTTTTTATCTCCAATAACTACGTCGTTTGTATTGAACTTGGCCCCTTTTTACAATTGAGATTAACAATACTATTCAATACAAAATACAATGATTTTGCTTACAGGTGTCAACATGGATCTAACCTGTATTAGTCATGTCCTCTTAATGGAAAACGATTTCAATGATTTCAAATAGACGCCATATAAATAAATAATGAATTATAAACTAAAATCATATTTAACAAATACTATACTATACTTAGCATGGAAAAAATACTGCTAAAGCAGAAATTCTCTGAACAATTTACAATCTTACGTGTGGTAATAAAATAAAAAATATTTCTTTGAAATATCTGGTTGATAAACTAATACTTAGCTATCAATATTAGTCTAAAGCAAACATTTTTCATGTATTTCCTCGATGTTCTGATAGATTCATGCGTAAAACCTATACTGAAAATTTGACACTTCACCTTCAAATAATCTGATTAATTTAAATAACACAGATCAGGGGCCCCGACTGTGTGGGTGCTCAGGTGCTCGAGCATACAATTTCTATAGAAAATACGCACCCGTAAGTTGTAAAAGAGAAGAGCATGTAATTCCAGATTAATTATATAATGTTGATCGTATTAAGAACATTGTGTTATTGGGTTAAGTATTTCTTTTCAAAGTTTTGGACTGCAAGAATTCGTAGTATTGAAACTTATTTAGGTATGGTAGACCGAATTAGGTTGGATCAAACGAAAGGTGGAAAACTTCCTATGTACTCGTACGCGATAGAAATGAAACCTAGTTTCATTTCTATCGCGTACGAGTCTCACGCGTCTTTTTACGAATTCTTTATGTGGATTTTATAAGCAGCAGAGGGAAGTCATAAGCACCCACGGGTTTTCTTAAGTCGGCGCTCCAGACACAGGCTCCATAAGTGAACAGTATCGCGCCCATCATTAGTGCTATAATAATTTAGGGGGCTTTAGTAAACTTGAGGGTATTGAGAAACGTTGAGGCAATCTAATGAGGGCACAGGCCATTCTTTCACATTTATTATTTTACTCATTATAAGCCTTACCAAAAGGTTCAGTAACCTATATCTACGGTTTAAATTATTTCAGATACATAAAGTATATGTAAATCATGAGATAGTATAATTACTTTTGCAATACCAACAAAATTATTAATTAAGATCGATGTAATTTCCTATTTTACTCAGTCCTCATTGCAAAGTAAAATAATTATTAAAACATGATTTGCATTTTGTAATTACTTGATGCACCATTTCAACCTATTGAATAGACCACTTTACTCGACCAACTTGATGAACCATTTCAAAGTACTAAATCCACTACAGTATTATCACATTTCAATTGGAACTATAATAAAGTGGATTACTCATTTAATTTGACTTACCGTTGCATTAAATAACGCAGTCGGAACCACTCTATACGATTAAGTTGGTTTAAATCAGCTTTTCCTCTTTGTTCTGTATGTTCCAAATGAAAACAACTTCGGTTCTCTATCATTCTGACATAAATGATTAATAATCAACAAATATGCGTTCCAACCGTCAATTCTTTTACAACAACCCTTCATTTATCACCGATTATTCTTTACATAGTCACTACAGTTCTGTAACACACAACACACAATGTCCAGTTCCTACGTAGACTGTAGTGCCTGTTGGGGCGCTAGTCTCCTCCACTGCGTGGCTTGTCGCTCCTCATTTTCCTCATCTTGGATAACCGTGAATGAGATAGTGTCGGGTTTGATATCTTCCAGCCCTTTGTGACTCTCATCACCCGACTGTTCTGCGTTTTGCATGTTTCTGAAAGGATTATGTACTACATCAATGGCGAAATAATGTATAAAAGAAGTTTTGAATTTTTTCTTTGCATTTAAAAAGCAATGAATCATTTTTTTTTATTTCTTTCATCAAAACATTCTTGCAGATCAAAAAAGTACACTGTACCAACATTGTACATACAAATATGAAATACAAACATCTGAGCCATATCCGAGCTACATATAGATTTACGTTAGTAACTAATGAATCTCTGATATAGATAAATGAAAGGATTGATCATCTATTATTTGCAAAATATTTTTTTATTCCTTTATTGTCCTAATAACTAAAGACAATGGATAATAATTTACATATTTATAAATTAGTGCTGAACTACATAAATATATTATGAATAGTAATTATTATAAAATCGAAAAACATCAAAGAATATCAACAATGTCCCTTGGATAACTGAAAGTGCCTTGTCTCCTAGACAACCACTAGACTAAAGATAAATAATACATACATATCTTCATGCTGTATCTCCAATGGGGTAGTAGGAGAGGACCGAGCGCCAAGCGTCGCGGTCCTTACATACTTCTTTCGCTTCCTCAAATCTCATCTCCTCACACATTTTCGTCTAGGTATGACTTTTTAAGAAAAATAATATACAGAAGTGGATTTAATTTATGGGACAGATATTTTATAATAAATACTTAAGGATGAAATGAATACCAAACTATATTTTCCTAGTAACTTTTGTCAGAAATTCAGGGACAGCAGTGAGACAAAAAATAGTTGAGCGTCCCAAAACATTCTGAAAACTTTGTAAAATTATAAAAGTATCCGTAACTATTTCATAATAATATCTCGGAAAAGAATTAAATCCTTATCCCACAGATTAAAAAGAAATTCTATATACCAACAAATGTCATTTCACTATTTTGCATAATATTATTCATGCTATTACTTTACGCTAATATCTAATTCAGCCACATTATCCTGCGGCGTGCAATTTATAATGAATGGTCGGTAAATTAAAACAATATATGAAGGCACAGGCATACAAATTTTGCTTACATTATTTGCACCAACATATCTTATGAATGGTCGTTCTCCGAAATCAAAGTGTGCAGTAATTGAAAAAATTGTTAATGATCTCACAATATTTTGTTTAATAAAAATATACTAAAATTCATTGATTTTTTTGCATCTATTTTAATCGTAGTTTTGTGGCCCACTTGAAATAGTAATTAAAAATACGTGGCCCGAAAAAAAAGGTTATGTAATGTGTATGGCTGATCTTATTAATCTGTGCTATTACTCACTTTCTGCTCCCTGAGTGAAATCTTCCGCCTTCGCCTCTTATTCTGTTCATGGCATGCCTGTGACGTGATTCGTGAAGATATTTCTGAAACAGAAAATAAGCTGGTCTGGAAAAGAACGAAAAATATAGGATGTATCAGCAGTTTCTATTACCGCGAAGTTAAAAAAGGTCGGCGAACAGCGAGGGCTTATAATAGAAAAAAAGATGAATTTGCGATGTGCTAGCAACCTTTCGTTATTCGGGTTTACTTTGCCATCTGTAAGTATTGCTCTAAAATTAAATTACTGATTACGTATTTAACACAAACGTCCAAATACGATGAAATGTAATATATGTTTCGTTTCGATGTTCTTATCTGAGCGATAATCACATCAGTTTTTTTTATAAATATGAAATGAATTCGTGAGTACTATTGTATTTAGCGATTTATCGATTACATTTTGTATTAAATATATCATTTTCTCTAAATTAACAAACACATTTTAAAAAACACGTGTCCAAAAATCCCACCCAATCCTGTTTCTTCACCTCTCCACTCGTTCATTACCTGGGAATACCTGGCGTTTAGAAATACATATACTATTTTATAAAAACGCATGGATTTCTCTATGGTTGACGATCTCGCGATAGTCGCGCTTTTCTTTATATCTAAGTTTATAATTATTTGATTATTATGCGTATTATTATTATACGTCTTATTATGTTCTAAGCTTAGAAATACACTCAACGGGCGACGATCTTGCTACAGTAGCCATTTTTTTTTGTTTAAATATATTATTATTACGATTATTATTATTAGACGTATTATTATGATCTAAGTTTAGAAATATACTATTTTATAAAAATCGCATGATCTCGCGACAGTCGCGGTTGATCAACGATGTCACTACACGAGCATCACTCACCGGCCTCTCCTTGGGTATCTTGCCCTGCTCGTGTAACTTGGCCCTGGCCGCGCGCCTCTTCAGTATCCGCTTGTACTGCCTGGCGTTGACGTACAACAGAGGCTCCTCGTCCGAGTTGGCGGCCGAAGTGCCTTCAGAGGACGCTGCGGCACCCGCCGACGTGTTGTTGTTACCGTTCACCATCTGGAAATTTATCGTATAAAACAAAATTAACCTAATCGATTAGGATGTTGAGTTAGGGACAGTACAAAGACAAAATTATTGGTAACACCGACGATTAAAGAGAACACTAGCGCCCTCTAACAGAGTGCTACGGTGTTCGTGACGTCATTAGAGGGCATCCATTAATTACGTGAGCTCAAAATGTGGAGTCCAGTAACATCACACTAAATCTCATTTGATCTCGCATAATGAAAAATCTCATGTTAACTTTCAAAGAATATACATTATTACACAGATAAAAAAAATATTAAAAAATATTATTATTAGGATGTAGATACTTCTAATGACTATCTTCCTATATTACCAAAAAACACCGACGAACTGTGACCTATTTAACAGTAGAAAAATTATATGAATGCCCATGGAGTGAGTGAAAATTTAGGAAAGATGATGCTGTCTTTTTTGAATTTTAATTTGATTGAATTGAAATAAATTCGTTATACTACACCGTAACATTGTATTATCTTCTTCTTCTTAGTCAGTCAAAGTCAAATCAATTTATTCAAGTAAACCCAATTACAAGGTATTTTTGAACGTCAAATCTACTTTACTGCGGTTCAAATAGAAAACCTGGACACAGAAGAACCGACAAGAAACTCAGTCTTTATATAGATAGATTAACATATCTATATAAATAAAATGAAAGTGTTTGTTTCTGTATGTGATTTCGAAATAAAGGCTTTTTCTTAAGCTTTTATCTTCTAGTATATTCTTTGTAACTTACCATAACAATGTTTGGTTGGTTGACAAGCTGTTGCTGCTGAACTGCATTACCCACATTGGCCACTTGAACCAGATTACCATTGAGATTTATCACTGGAAAAAAAAAACAATCCAAATACACCCAAAACAATTTAGAAAAAGATTTTTTAACGATTACGTAATCTTTGCAGGTTGAAATGTTAGGAAAAGATATTTAGGTAGAAGTCTTTTTGTTCAGAAAATTTAAATCACTCTTGTAATTCTTTAAATCCCGGATAATGCGGTGATCCAAAATATAAAACTTGATCAATATAATATTATCTTTATTAAATTTTGAGTGGGTTTAACTTGAACCAACCAATAAGATGTGCACTATAACATAGTACTTGAGAAAAAAAGAATCATTAGACTAGTTAATAATTCTCTCTTAACCTCATGTTTGATTTATCTGCTCATATACAATACTCCTGATTTTCCTACTACATATCCCATCATGTTCTGTCTCTTTTTGATTCATTCATCAAATTGTGCACTTGTAGTCGCAATCTACACTTTTCATGCTTGATGTATCTTAAAAATAAACCTTGGCGACAATGAATTAAAGATACATTTGGAAAAAATGTGATTTATTCAAGTATTCACTGCAACTGCACTGCGCCGACAATGCAATCGAAGGGCTAAATGCATTCAGCATTGCCCTTGCATGCAGTTTGTTACAAACGTAGTCGTTTCTCCTCAAACGCCATCCTTTACTTTTTGAATTTGCTGATTCTCCATGGAGTGATGGCAAATAATGGATTGATTTCTATAAAACTTCAAAGTAACTATATTTTTCGATTGTGACTTGATTAATGCAAAATAGTGTATTGACCCATAAGACCCATAAGATTTCAAACCAATGACAAAATTACAATTTCTATAGTACTGATACTCTCTTTCCTAGTGTTCCTTTCTTAGTCGGTAACATACAAATCATCATTATTAGAAAAATCCCAAAGATAAGTTCCTGGAAATTCCTGGAAATATTCCCAAAGTAGGAGTTTCCTTCATACCCACTATTGCTCTTTATTCTCGCTGGTAATTTTCCAATTAACGCAGCAATAAGTATACCTGTTGGTTGTAATATCTGGTGGTGGTCTATGGTGGGCTGCGGTGCACTCCCCGACGGCTGGTACAGGAATGTATGGCCGTCTGCAGTCTGCACCAGTTGCATAGGCTGAATGTTGTTATTTGTACCTGCAGTATTTAACATTCATGTTCATTAGTCGCAATTAGTTTAACCTATTACTTATTGAGGAGGAGAATGATGAGATTTAAGGAGGCGAAATAATGTAAGGACTGCGACGCTTGGCGTTTCGTCCTCTCTGATTACTCTGTTACGGATACAGCGCGAGGATATGTATGTTATGTATGTATTTCTCATTACAGGTTTTTCGAATTGGAGGGAGTTTCACAATAGTTCAGTAAAAACTAAGTAATTTCTGCGGTCACTGAACATGTAACTGAAAATAACCCATATCTCAAAAACTGCACAACATACATTACTCAAACCAATTTTCATTCAAAATGATTTTTAAGCTCTACTGTTTTAAATTCTTTCAGAATTGTCCGCCCCATATTTGAAGAGTTGAGAGCGATACACTTTTTACGACTTTAGAAGCGGATATCACCGACTATTGACTTAAATAAGTCAATGTGAAAGCTCTATATTCTATATCAACTTTGAAGACATATCTAAGGCGAGGGGCTGCGCAGATATAGCAACTTTAATTGAAGCAACTGTAAACTTTTCACATGTTTCGCTAAAAGTTGTTAGTTACAGCAACAAAAAAGTGGAGTTGATGAGTGCCGCAACTTTAATAGACTGTTCAACATAAAATATTAGTGAGACAATGGTTTTCGAACAAGCAGCACATGGAATTTTATCAAGTCACCGGTGATGACGTCCATAACCATAAATTAATTGCCGTAATTGATGGTTTTAGATTCATCCTTATTTGCTAAATCGAACGCAATTCATTAATATAAGTGAGCTCAGAAAATATGATGAAAAATTTCATCAATATTTTAGGTGTTCGTTAACTTATTTGATGAATTACTTATAGTCCGGTCAATTTAGACATTCGAAGTTACCTAAATTCCCACCAAGCTGAAAATCAGTAAGATTGTTTAAAATATGATTAAAAATAAAATTTGAAAGTTCCCCATCTTTCCCCTGTATGGAAAAAATTTTATTCATGGTCAAAGGTTAAAAAAATGAGTTTTTCGCGATTTTCAGCAAAACGGTAAGTTTTATCATAAAAATACCTAAGACAAAAATTGTAGATCATAAAATTATCTACAAAAAATGTATCAATACTTTTTTTTCCTACGAGCCACCGTTTTTGAGATATAACGATTCAAAAAGTTGTAAAAGTTGTAATCGTCATAATATGCATGAGTACGCCACGTATATACATCTCTATAGTTGTAATATATGTTAAATATTTTTCTATCGGTCATTGTAACTTACACTTATAATATAAAATACACATAAGTTATAACTATAAGAATATTAGATAAATGAAACCCAGTCCCTTAATTAAATAGCGAAGAAACATTCAACGTTATCTTCGATAAATACGTACAGTATGTACGTCGACATTTTGGTTCCAGAGTTATTGTCGTATTTGATGGCTATAATGATTGCACGAGAAATACCAAAGCTGCAGAACAACGTCGTCGAACTTTAGCAAAATCTTCATCAATTGATATTTTATTTGATGAAAATATGACAGTTCCAACCAGTCAACAAAAATTTCTTACAAATACTCACAACAAGTCTCGGTTCATTTCAATGTTGAAAGAAAAATTTACTGCTGAAAATATATTGTAAAACAAGCTAATAATGATGGTGATGTATTGATAATTGAAACAGCAATAGAGCAATTCAATTTGACAAATACAACTATTGTTGTTGGTGAAGATGTAGACTTACTCGTATTACTCACTGCTCGAAGTCCAACTGAAAAAACTATTTTCTTCTTAAAATCAGGAAAAGGTCAACATCAAACGGAAATATATTAATCAAAAAGTTTATCTACTTTTGCAGTGTCAAAATCATGTACTATTTTTACACGCAATAACTGGCTGTGATACGACATCTGCATTTTACAGGAGGGGTAACATAACAGTTTTCAAAATGTTTGAAAAACAAAATTTAATTCAATGTGCTGAAGTTTTTAAATACCTATAGTAATTCAACTCGACAAGAAATTATCACTAACGGCATTCGCTTTCTTCTTTCTATGTACGGAGCTCCTAAAAAAATTACCTGCTTAGATAAGTATAGATATGCATGTTTCGTTAAAAATACCAAAAGTAAAAAACAAGTACAATTAGCTTGTCTTCCTCCAACCTCAGTTGCTCCTCATCAACATCTTTTTCGGGTATATTACCAAGTTCAAGTGTGGCTTGGTTATCAGCTAGACCCTACAGACTGGGGTTGGAAGTTGGTCAACAATTCATTAGAACCAGTCCAAACTTTACTTCCACCTGCGCCGGAAAAACTGCTGAACACAATTTTTTGCAACTGCAAAAAGGGGTGCAGTGCTAAATGTGGTTGCAAAAAAGTCGGACTGTTTTGTTCTCTGGCATGTACACATTGTCAAGGCCGGTCGTGCTCTAATATTGAATCACCAACAGTGGACGATCCGTTTGATTCCAACGAGGCGACATGCGATACATCGCTATTAACGCAGTTAACCAGTAAACCACGTTAAAAAAAAACGCGCTAAGTACACTACCTCATAGGTGGCGTGGAAAGGAAACGTGTGCATATTTATGACGATCACAACTTTTACAACTTTTTGAAACGTTATATCTCAAAAACGGTGGCTCGTAGGAAAAAAAGTATTGATACATTTTTTGTAGATAATTTTATGATCTACAATTTTTGTCTGAGGTATTTTTATGATAAAACTTACCGTTTTGCTGAAAATCGCGACTTATTTTTTTGACCTTTGACCTTGAATATAATTTTTTCCATACAGGGGAGATGGGGAACTTTCAAATTTTATTTTAAATCATATTTTAAACAATCTTACTGATTTTCAGCTTGGTGGGAATTTAGGTAGCTTTATTCTTATTTTTTGGTCTAATTTGACCGGACTATTACTTATTTCCTCAACAATATTTTGAGTATTCAATCCAGAACTCATTTGATCATTTTCTTCCATTTTTTACGCACAGGAAAGTCAAACGTGTAGTCACGACTTTACGGAGAGCGATAGTGCGAGGATGGGAGGGAAATTGTTCGATGTGTTTACGACTTCGATTGCCGGTGACGAGAACCAGTATTTTAGACAACTTGTACAAACCAAGTTGTTAGTTGCGGCCAATGATGTTACACATTTAAAAGAGGTAGATGAATTATCGCGCTCGAAAACTGGCACCCCAAAACTTTGCTAATTAACCAACCTGGAGTTATTCGTGTAACAACGTGACAGTATCAACTCGTATGTGCGTTCTTAATATTAATATTAAAATGCCGTCCTGTGTTATTAGAGATACTGCAGAAACTATTCACTTAAGACAGACACTTAAATTTTATTTATATGTGTGTAGATGAGTAAATTAAATGTATTTTTATTAAGAACAAGAGTGAAAGACTTGTATTTTTTTACTACAAAGGATTTGTGATCCCACAAAATATATTGTGCAGTTTAAGTGTATGATCGATCATTAAATTTGTTTAATTATACTATTTATAAAACTAATAACAATGATTTCATACGATGTTATAAATAATTAAGGGTATACCTTGAATACTAGATATTGGCAACACTTGTAACTGCTGCAACTGCTGCCCATTGGGTGTCGCCACCTGTAATTAATAAATAATATAATAAATTAATATTGATATGTAGAATATTTACATGAGATAGTTATTAGTGTTCAGACACTACAACTGAACACAATCTTAAAATAAAATAAAAATATGTCTATGTACTTGAACAATAAGCAATAAATTTTTCTTAAAAACAGAACAAAAAAAAATTAATTAACTACTGTAAGTAGCAGGAAGAAAATACACCTAACTAAAAATAGTTTTTAATAGGAAAACTGGTTTTAGCTCTGTACTTACACGATAAAAAAAATTTCTGACAAATGTCAGATAGATGCGATAAAATCAAATAGGTAACGTTGACACACCTACATTGTTAATTTTCTTTTAAGAGAAATGAATCAAATATTATTATGATAATATAGATGTCTAATAATGATGACTAATAGATTAATTGTCGAAGAAAATCTGTAAAGCAACCATGAGTAGTTGCAGAAGTCAAGGAAGACCAAAGCAGACTAATGAAGACGAAATAGCCAGTGTTAGCTGACGGAAATTAAGGACTAAAAAAGCACTAGCATACCTCGGCGAATGTGTGTAGGGAAAATGGTAAGGTTAGTAACGGCGAAAGAAATATGTGAAAAAACCCTTACGCGTGGCACTGCATTCTCTCTGACTACCCCCTTAAGGATACAGCACGAGGATATGTGAATCATTTTAAAAACATTACACTCACATTGTTTGTACTCGCCAAAGAATATCGTAATATATAAAGAACTTGATGTCGATGTCATGAGTTTGTTTCATTTTTAACATTATATATAATTGAATCTGGAAATCCGACCCCTCAGTACCTGGATTCTACTTATATTATAGTCTATAGCAGAAAGAAAACGAAGAGTGCTATTCACTTCTCCATACAATTTGGTGATGTCTCATTAATGACCTCGACAGTAAAACATTGACTGACGCCAATTTCGTAATAACATTATTAACTTTAATTCAGTGTGTATCAAGTTCGATATAGTTGTATTAAAAAAAGTTAGTTATTGAAAAACTTTCAAGTTATGCCAGGAAATTCGCATTTAAATACATGGATATGTATTTAAATGCGAATTTCCTGGAAAAAGTGGATACTTTTTTAGTATTTTTTGTTATGCCTGTGTGTAACGACAAAATCAAGGATATAATTGACTTATGTTAAACACAATTTTAGTTCAGTTAAGACTGGCGATAGTGTACACTTCTAGTCCGGGAGGTAGCGCTATAGTTGAGCGAGTCATTTTATACCGGCTGAAAATCATAACAATAATAGTTTTCCCCTAACACATAATAGCTCCGAACGTCAGCTGTTCCGATAGCGGTGGAGCTAAAGGAGACAGCATGAAAAAGTAATTGAAAAAAAATCTGCTCAGATGATTTTTATACCAAGCAAAAATGTATTAAATTATTGTTTCAATTACATTTAAAAAAAAAATCGTCAGCTGTATTGATAAAGGGGGCTTATATTATGTCAGTCACGTGCATGAAGCTCATTGAAAATTTGACAAATAAATTTATTTTATACCTCATGAAATTTATACATCTAAATTTTTATACTTTTAAAATAATAAAGAAAATCGTCAGCTGTATTTTTGGCGGGGGTAAGACCGTCAGCGTGATAAACATTTTACGCGCTCAATGCATTTGAGCGTTACATAGTCTCTTTAGAAAATAAACTGACGATCTTTACACCCACAAACAATCAGCTGACGTTGATTTTTTGTTTTTTTAACATTCAAACTATCTTATACTTTGAATTCAATAAGTATAATAATAATTTAATATAAATAACACCACATTATTATGTATTAATTTTGTGTCGGTTTCAAATTATATTAATATGTACTGAGCATCAAGGAATTTCAAGCAGGAAAAGTCTCACTACTCTAACATACCTTTCCTAAAAAACACACTACTCACTAAAAGCATGCAAATATTAGATTTAAACTCCTTAGGAGGTTCAGATCATAATATGAATATTATTCTATTCTGTCAAGTTTCATCATTATCCATCATATCCATATTATTGAGATCCATAATAATTAATAAGATAACACAAGTACTCAATTCAATGTTCACAATTTTGAAGGTCATAATGAATTAGAACAATCATATATGTCAAACCCATAATATAAATTTTTTTTCCAAACTAACATATTATGATGAACGGAAAATGTCATTAATATGAATTGTCCTTTATAAAATCCTTTGTTTAAGATTGTAGTCCTTTGTAGAACGAAATGTCTGTTTCTTTTGTGTTACATACAACTTTTATGAAAATCACTCGTGTATATAAATTATTCTTCTTTTGTGGGCAATCCACGTAAAACAAAGTTAAGAAACTTAGTTGATATTCCAGAATATAAATTGCAATGAAACTGGTCTAATGAAGTTACATGAGAAGAGAACGTCAAACATTTTTTGCTGTTAATGCCTGTTGTATGTATGGTTTGTATCCTCACTGAATACCTCGTTACGGATACAGCATGAAGATGTGTATGTATGTAATTGGCTAATTAAATAGCACACAAAAAATACCACTACCTGGATTTGTGGTGCTCCGATCTGACAGCATGTGTGAATAAAATAATAATCTTTAATTGAATGTTAATCTTAATATTTAAGTATAGAAAATATTAACACTAAAAATAATCTTTACTGTATGTCGAAAAATCGTAATACAAGTATTGTATAAAATCAGTTGTTAGCAGTGACATTATAATAAAATAAAAAGAGGTGGATAGGGTACTAATCCAAGTAAAATATGGTCCCAGTTACAATCTTACAAAGTGAGACAAATATACATTGCACTGTGTCGCAATGTAAAACATAATTGCATTTCAAACCAACAAATCAAATAGCTCTCTAAATCATTGTGATTGGTCAATTTTAATTTCTTACTACATTTTAAGCGAATCCGTGACTAATTCATAGAATATTAGTAATTAATTCTACAGAACAGACATTTAAAAAAAATATGATTGATACTTAATGGGATTAGACAGTAAAAAATGATGTTTGCTTTTTTCGAATTTCGTTTTTCTTGAATCATGTACATGAGAACATATTTATTTAAAAAGATCGCCAACATTTTTTAATTATAAATTTGAAAATGATGAATTATATATTATCGCTTTTAATAAATGTAAACGATGATTACAACTGGGTGGCTGCGTCATCACATGATCATGTATATTATAAAAAACGTTTGGATTATTAAAAGATTTTAGAATTTTGAATGCAATAGGCATTGGATGACATTGTTGGTTCTATAACATTACTTTTCATATTCTTTGACCAAGTCCGGGTTGGCTAATTAGCAAAGTTTTAGGAGTGTCACTTTTCGAATGCATGTAACCTATATACCTCTTTTGTATTATATCATTGGTGGTTAGCATAAACTTAGTATATACTGGCATATAGATGAACATAGATCTCATTGACGCGTGACGATTTATAATTTGTCAATGTCACATATCAAATGAATGATTGCCTTGATTATTGAGATATGTAATATCACAATCACATACAGGACACGTAACCATTATTGAAAAATACAGTACTTCTTTGAAATAAGTTAACAGCGTCATCCACATCGCAAGTGTCTCATTTGCTGTCCCTTTCCTACTCGTGCCACTATCATAAAAGATTACATTCTCACTCGCTTTCTTTGTATCTTTATACACCAGTGTATGTTAATTTTATGATTGTTATATTACGAAAACTCGTAAGTGACAAATTTAAATAGGTACATATATATTTTGTTAGATATCTTGAGCCCTTTTCGAACATATTGATTGCTACATGTTTAGCTCCGCAACTAAGTATGTTCAGGAAACAAAACTCAGACTTGCGTTAGCAATTTAGTATTGAATTTTGGTGTATATCCATGCAATAGTTTGCATACAAAACCGAAACGTTGTAGCAAATTTCAGTGCTGGGAAGGTAGTTTAGTTTGAGCTCTGGAATTTCCTGGGGACACTTTATTGAGAAGTAAAATATGTGGCAATAATTTGGAAGACAGCTAAAAGAAAGAATATATTACATATAATTTAGTTTGAGCTCTGGAATTTCCTGGGGACACTTTATTGAGAAGTAAAATATGTGTCAATAATTTGGAAGGCAGCTAAAAGAAAGAATATATTACATATAATTTAGTTTGAGCTCTGGAATTTCCTGGAGACACTTTATTGAGAAGTAAAATATGTGTCAATAATTTGGAAGACAGCTAAAAGAAAGAATATATAACATATAATTTAGTTTGAGCTCTGGAATTTCCTGGGGACACTTTATTGAGAAGTAAAATATGTGTCAATAATTTGGAAGGCAGCTAAAAGAATATATTACATATAAATTAATCGTTTGTAGTATAAGTTTTCGAATAGAGTAGAATCAGAAAAAAAATTATTTTAAAATATTTTTTAATACATTTGCTTAAAAAGTAGACTTTTCCATGTATGTTTAGCGTAAAGTTATTCTTTTCCACACTAGTGCTTTTTGTTTTCCTCCTGCATATAACATCCAAATGCATGAAGGTCTTTAATCAAAAAGTTTTCTGTACAAAATTTTTGTATGAAATGACTATTTCACAGCATAAATATTATTAATACATGAATTAATTTTTTTTTTAATGTATATACGTATAATGTAAATAAATAAATAACGCAATTTAAAATTATTTTGAATTTAGATAAATTATTGTCATTGATTTGGCTGAATGCATAGAAACCGTTGCCTTGCCATGTACTCTAAAAAAAAAATAACACCAGCAAAATTACATTTCTGCATTTTTTTTAATTAATTTATATTTTTTCACAAATGTATTAAAAAACATCTTTTTTCGATGCACATGCGGAATTCGATTTCCCTCGACTCGTCCCTATTGTTGAGCCGCGCCTTCGGTTTGGATCAACAAACCGGGACTCGTGAAGAAATGACATACTTTCCACACTTGTATCGAAATGTACTATTACATTAATCGAATTTTCGGTTTGATTTCAATTTCAACAAATTGAAACTTCCATTTAAGGAATCATTGTGTTTTTGCATATTTATTGTACATTAATTCTTTTTGAGCTTTTAAAATAAAAGTGGCTTAATACGAAATTTAGAAATTTTTTGGTAAGAGGATAATAATAATCAATGCACTATACATACTGTTATGTTCGTAACATAAATATTAAAGGTGTCAAAATATAATAATAAAAAGTGAACTACCTTCAGATTGTTAGATATAGTTTTGATTACTAATTTATGTATTCCGCATGTTAAGGATATTAATAAAGAGTTATTTTAATAAGAGTTGTATGATATATAATATTGGCGACGAGTGATTAAAATGGTAAGCGTTTCAAGTGTAGTCCTTCCGGGAAAATTTAATCCACAACTTGATAGTTGGGAAAATTATCGACAGCAACTATGTTTTGCGCTAGAAGCAGCTGGCGCAATAGAAGACAGTCAAAAGAGAGCACTTTTTTTATCACAGTATGGGAAAGATGCATTTTCTTTAATAGTGTCCCTGCTTACTCCTAAAAAGCTCACAGAAGTAACCTATGAAAAAATTATAAGAGTGTTGGATCAGTTCTTTATACCAAAAGTGCACCCCATTTTAGAGACTGAGAAGTTCTATAAACGGAAACAATCCTCAAATGAAAATATAACAAAGTATATAGCAGCATTACATGATATTGCTTCTAAATGTGAATTTTCTGATTTATCAAGACGTCTCACGGAGCAAGTGATTTTGGGGGTGCGCAGCAATAAGCTTAAAAATGAACTGTTAAATATCAAAAAAGAGGAACTAACGTATGAGAAGGTCGTTCAACAAACACTGAATTTTGAGGCCATGTATATGAATGTGAATGTATTGACAGGTGAAAGTAGCATATCAGAAACGGAAATAATACAGCCGAGAATGTCGCGTTCAGAAACTGGGGAGCCAATGGAAGTTAATGCAATCAAAATTAACATAGATAAGTGCAAACATTGTGCAAAACGACACACTACTCGATGCAGATTTTGGAATGCCGTGTGTTATCGTTGTCAACTAAAGGTCATACGATAGCGGCATGTAAAAGTAATAAATTGCAACATAGAGTGAATGATCTTGGAGAATACGAACCTGAAGGTCCAAAGACAGATACAGAGAATAGTAACAGTGATGCAGCACATGGGATTTACGCTATAGTGAGTGAAACGGCGCGACCGATAATAGTGAGCGTGTTAATAAACGGGATTCCTATCAAAATGGAGGTGGATTCGGGTTCGGCACGCACAATAATTCCATATGAAATATATCTCAATAATAAGTCTGCATTCCGAGAACAATTACAGCCTTTTAGAAATAAACTTGTAACATGGACAAGTGAACCCTTAAATATTATGGGACTACTGTTAGTAGAAGTGAAATACAAGAAGGAAACTGCACAGTTACCTTTATTAATTAGCTGTGGTAAGGGCCCAGCGTTGTTAGGAAGAGCCTGGTTTGATGCTTTAGGCATATCCGTGCAAGGTGTTTTTAATGTTAACGAGAAAATTGATTTCATTAAAGGATTTCCAGAGTTATTCACTGAAGATTTGAATAAATATTGTGGACCACTAATTCATATACAAGTACCGAGTGGTTTCACCAAAATTTCAAAGGTCACGTCCAATACCATTTCCGCTTAGACAAAAAGTGAATGAAGAATTGCAAAAAATGGTCAAAGAAGGTATCATCACATCCGTTAAGTATTCAAAATGGGCCACGCCTTTGCGCATTGTACATAAGCCAGATGGCTCGTTAAGATTATGCGGCGATTATCGAGCTACAGTGAACGCTGTCTGTTTTGCAGATAGCTATCCACTGCCTACAGCAAATGAAGCTTTCTTTTCACTCGCAGGAGGAAAGTTTTTCTCGAAATTAGACCTCAAACATGCATATAATCAATTAAAAGTGGATGAGGAAACTGCAACAATGCTGACACTCAATACGCCATTAGGATTGATGAAGATGATTGGTTTGGCTTTTGGAATTAATGCAGCACCGGGAATATTTCAGCGTTTTATGAGTACCATACTGGCAGGGATGGATGGTGTGGCGGCTCTGCTCGACGACATAGTTATCTGTGGTCCGAAATTAGAAATCCACAACCAAAGAGTAATAGAAGTACTAAAAAGATTAAATAAAATGGGGTTGCAACTGAATATAAAAAAATGTGTCTGCTACAAATAGGATAACATTTTTAGGGTATGAAATAGACCAAGAAGGGGTGCATCCTTCAAAAGATAAAGTATATGAAATTACCAAAAAACCAGCACCAAGAAATAAACATGAGCTAAAATCCTTTCTAGGATTATACAATTTTTATGAAAGGTTTGTTAAAGACAAAGCTGTTGTACTTGAGCCATTATATAAACTTTTAAAGGAAAGAAATCCATGGAGTTGGGGTGAGTCAGAGAACAATGCATTTGTGAAAGCTAAAGCCCTATTAAGCTCAGATCTTACATTAACACATTACAGTTTAGACAAAGAACTATACTTAATTTGTGATGCCAGTGCATATGGATTGGGAGTTGTGTTAGCTCATAAAATGGAGGATGGTACAGAACGACCAGTCAGTATGAGTTCCAGAACACTACAACCTACAGAAAGAAAATATGCTCAAATTGATAAAGAGGCTCTAGCAATCATATTTGGTTTAAATAAATTTAGACAATATTTGTTGGGGCGTCCATTTATAATATTTACAGACCACAAGCCCTTGTTAGGAATTTTTAATAGAAAAAAAGCTATCCCGGAGTTAGTATCCAATAGGATGTTAAGATGGGCATTAATATTAAATACTTTTGATTATGACTTGAGGTATCGGCCAGGGAAACAGATGACGGAAGCAGATAGTCTAAGTACATGGCCAACACCTACGGATTGCGCATCTCAAGAGGAGGAGTGTGAGGATGTATTTCTCATTGACTCATCTGAATTAAAAATAGATTCTACCATAGTAGCTAGAGAAACGGAGAAAGATAGTATTTTAAAGAGAGTTAAATTTTTTACACTTCATGGGTGGCCAGAAAAGGTGATTGATGAATTAATGCCATATTATCGCAGGTTGAATAATTTATCGATTAGTAAAGACTGTCTTTTAATGGCGAATCGGGTTATCATACCAACCAAACTCCGTGAACAGGTTTTGAAAATGTTACATGAACCACATAGTGGGGTAGTACAGACGAAGATGTATGCTAGAACTTATATTTGGTACCCGTCACTAGACTCAGACATTGAACGTACAGTAGCCCAGTGTGAAATATGTCTATTGCATCGTAATAATCCTCCAACTACTAAAAACACATGGCCAGTGACAGAAAGGCCATGGTCTCGTATTCACATTGATTTTATGGGCCCATTTCAAGGAAAAACTTGCTTAGTGGTGGTGGATTCTTTTAGTAAATGGCCAGTTCTAGAGGTCGTGCCTAATATGGCTACAAGAACTATAATAAATGTTCTTAGAAAAGTATTTGCTGACTTTGGATTGCCCGATATTGTGGTGTCAGATAATGGTGCAACATTTATGGCAAGAGAATTTAAAGACTGGCTAAAACGTAACAAGATACAGCATATAACAGGTGCACCATATCATCCAGCTACTAACGGGCAGGTAGAAAGAACAATTCAGACCTTAAAACTGAAATTAAAGAAAAATATTGATATACCATGGATAGAAAGGGTCGCAAAGGTACTTTTTCAAATGCGAACAATGCCTAGCACATCTACGGAAAAGACGCCGGCTGAAATGTTGTTTGGAAGGAAATTTAAAACGGCTATCAGTCAGTTACACCCAGATAGTAGTTTGATGAACAAAAAGAAAACAGAAAGTTTTAAACATAAAATCACGTATGAAATTGGTGACATAATTTTTTTAGAATTTACAATTCCGATAAGAAATGGAAGAAAGGTACTATAGCGGCTGCGCCTGAATCTGCGGTGGTTGAAATTGAATCAGAGGGGATGAAATATAGGAGACATTTAGATCAGGTGATAAAAGTAATGAGTTCACATGATACAACACTGGACAACACGAATGGGAATGGTAAATCATTCTCTGATACTTATGAGGATGAAGAGGAAAACCAAACCTCTATTATAACACCACCTCCGGAGACATGGGCCGATATCATTGGAGTACCATCTAGCTAGAAGCATTATGAATAGGCTATGGGGGAAGGTGTTATGGTGGTAACATAAATATTAAAGGTGTCAAAATATAATAATAAAAAGTGAACTACCTTCAGATTGTTAGATATAGTTTTGATTACTAATTTATGTATTCCGCATGTTAAGGATATTAATAAAGAGTTATTTTAATAAGAGTTGTATGATATATAATACATACATTGGGATTCCCTGTGCTATCAAAACCAGGATGGCCACTATTGGCATCTCCCAGTACACCCAGACCCAATCTAGAAAAAGTTGTTTTCTAAATTGACCCGGCCGGGATTAGAACCTGGAATCTTTCATGCTTAGACGCAACGCCTAGACCATCCGCCATTGTGGTAGTCAAAATAAAATCCAGTAAAATAATAAAATGGATTTTTCACAAATTCATGTTTAAATATTCTCATATGTAGCTAATGCTGGCTAATGGTACAGACAGATAGCATTAGATAGATTAGATATATTCATACTATACCTATATAGTAGGTAGGTTGAGTTTATTATTATAACACAAAAATTCTGAAATTTTGAATGAGGTCAGTTTCATTCTAAGGGTGCGTTTTGTACATTTATTTATTGTATATTAATCTTTTAGCACATTCTTTTATGCAATTTTTTAAGTATTTGTTCATTTTCGTTAAATTAATAATTTTGTTGTTCTATAAAAATATTATCTACTGTACACAGCAGGTATGTGGTAAAGTGATTTTCACCGTACCGATTGCCATCAAAGGCAGAGTAAAAACTCACATAGTTGTGATTTTCTCCCAAAACCGAAAATTCTATTTTGAGCTGTAATTTGCTGAAACGATAAGTCAATTAAACACTAATTTGTATTCTTATAGTTTATGAATTATGGATTTTAAAATCACTTATTAGTTCCAAAATACAGTTTTAAGTTATTGAGACACAGTTGAAAGTCATCTTCATTGCAGTATTTTTTGTTGGATTCAAATTATTTTTTAAACATACTTTCTACAGCTCTCTGAACACAAAATGTTAAATATTCAACCTGCAACACATTTCAACATGTATAATAATTCATTATGTTTATAATATACCTGTATTGTAGGAGCAGTTGTAGGGATAGTGTGTACGACTATTTGTTGACCATTTGGACCCTGAATCATGTGTGGTGTTGCATTGTTCATTTGTAACACTTGTAACTGCTGACCATTGATGGTGACCATTTGAGCTCCTTCAGAGCCCTGAATCTGAGCGTGCTCCATGGAAGATAGCTGAAATGTTTAAAATAACTACCTAAACTTCTTGTGGAATTAATTATAAATTATATTTATATATACCCCTGAGACTATAACTAAAAAGTGGTTGAAATTAAAACAAAGTAACTCCTTAGTTATGTACCTACAATTATAACTTACCTATGTTCGTAGTGGGTAGGTACATGTCCTTCAATTAACACAAGAATTTGTTTAGGAATTTCATAAGTTAAATTTAATTTTAGTTCACTTATTTCCATGCACAAAAATATTTTAATAAATTGTAGATTTCAGGTAAGAAAAATACCTACGCAACATTTTATACGTCAGTGTTAAATGAATGGGGCCAACGCAATCAAAATGGCTGCTTTTCAGAAACATTTCATATACCATTTTATTAAAAATAATTTAATAGCTTGAAATCAAATTTTAAAACAATTGTAAAGAAAAAACAAGTCTAAAAGACCTTTTGGGCGAAAATTGCAAACTTACATTGAGTGTCCTTACTGGTTTTTCAATGATTGGTTGACAAAAGATAGACCAATGGCCGAAGTCAATGATCACAAGAAAGCAGTAGATTGGTTCGGCGCATTACCACTCCCAAAGAAGCGCGGATGCTCTACTATCCAATCTCGTAATTAAAACATTGTCTATGCTAAAATTATATTGCCATTTTGTAAAAATAATTTACAACATCTTTTAATCAAAATTATTGCCGTAAATTAGAGATGGCTAGCTCCGACTTTTTTAAGAATACGGGGCCGGATGTAAATCCCGCTCTGTGGATACGGATCTACGTTCCGTGTCCGTGGACTTGTTTTGGTAATTTGGTGCCAATTCCCGAACCGGATCTATGGAGTGTGCGGAGCTGGATCTAATGTAGTATTAGGTAATAGAATCGTACCATGTTCAGCTTATATTCCACTCCGCCGGTAAATATTTCTGCTCAAAAGGATACGTGTCCGATTTTCGTTTGGATTTACATTCAATCGTACCACTAGGGATACCATCCGGACCTACCCATCTCTACTTTGAATTGTGAAGTTCCAGATATACCTTTTAATTTTATTTTCATTGAACAAATCAACATCATACATACAGATCAATGTAATAGATAACTTAAATAAATATATATGAAGTAAATCTATGTCTACAATGGGTCTCTGGAATAACTGCATGAGTACAATGTCGAACAAAACCAATATACAAAAACTTAACCCATCAGCAAGTACTTGTAGTGAGCGATGTGAACTATGAGCCACTAAAAAAAGGGCTGCGGTAAAAAATATTGTCTGTCATTATAAATGAATGTAAATTAATTTTCAAATTTTAATGACAAGCATTTTTTCTCATGTCTTGTAATAATTTTCCATTTATACCAAAAATATTCAGCGCAGTAAACAAAAAAATTATTTAATCAATATTTAGATTTAAAACACTGCTTTGGCTGTTCGAATTATAAGAATTCTTTTATATAAAATGAAAACATGAATGTGTTTGAAAATTAATAGATATGTGGCTTTCGTAATATAAACCCACTGAACTCCGAATTTGAAATCGGTATCTAGGCGACGGGTTGATGATAATAACAATTCGAGGTATTCTGTAAGAGCTAGAAAAAATAGAAACAACATCTATTATAATAATACATATTACCTTCACCTGTACTTGTACCTGTATCTCTAACGGGGTAGTCAGAGAAGACGAAGCGCTAAGCTTCGCGGTCCTTACATATTTCTTTCGCTTCGTCAAATCTCGTAATTCTCCTAACATATTTTCGCCTAAGTATGCGAGTGCTTTATATTTACATGAACGCGAATAAAGTTTATTATAATATAACTATATAGTACACTACTGTAGTTTAAATAAATAATTTAATTCAGTAAAGTGGTTAACGGTTGTCGAGAGTACTCGAAAGCAACAATCGTTATCCAAAGGTATACATATCAAAGATTTTCATTTCATCTTTGGACAATTTTACTAAGAAATCGGTTAATTTCATATGCTAGCAACATTAAACATATTAGTACCATAGTAAAAGATGAGGGGTGTTTTTCATGTATAAGACTGGTGGAATATTTTTTCCTAACATGTAATTTAACCCACCAAATTTATTTCTAATATAAATCGAAGGTTATCAAACTATTTATATAAATTCATGTAGTTGTCTTCTACCACATTTAAAGGTAGCCTGCAAAGGCTACACTACCATGAGTTCAATTTTTAATGTGTTGAATTATGGGTTGAATCTGCCACCAATAAAATATCTGTTCAATTTGCGGTTTTTTCCATTAAAAATGACTTGATTTTGACAGACTTTTTGAGAATGCTACAAAGTAACGACAAACATTGCGACAAACCATAACTAACGCCACTTTCGCATTTTATTAAAGTTTCGCCCACATTTTGATGCACGGTTTATGTTTTTAAGATTTTATTGTACTTTTTGTGAATGTTTGTGAATGAATCTAGTGATGTCGATGTAACAAAAACGTGATTTAAGATGAATTTGTCAATATTTGATGATGTGACACGCGACCAATTAGCTTTGGAAGCCGCAGAGGGTTTAAGTAGGAAATCGTTTTAAATATCGAAGTTTCTTGTTTTCTTGCAGTTGTTTCTTTGTGTCAGTAAATTATTATTCTGAATATGTTTTGACAAAGATTATAATTTTCAGAGCAAATATTCAATAACAATAAAAAAATAACGTGTCTGCATAAAGAATTGCTCGAAATCAACTTATCCTTTGCTGCTTATATCGGAGAGAGTAAAAGACATCTCGAGGCCATCAAATTGGATTTGGCGCATAAAGCAAGTAGTTCTCGGCAAGTTGTTGAAATATTATCTGAAAATTGTAAGTACCTACCGAAATGCGTCACTATAGGTACCTAATCAATTGCTAAGGTTATTTACGATTTGGCAGTGCGATGATGTATTTTGTAAAAGAAGACTAGGTAAATACTCAAGAATTTAAAGTTTCACTTCATGAAGTCGTTTAACTTAGTTAAACTAAGTTTAGAACTCTCAGGCTTGGACTTCAGTGTTAGGTTTTTTTATTATTCGAAAAAACATTGATTAGATTTTTTAACTATTCAAATGTTTTTTATCAGTCACTAATAATAACAAAACTATTGTTTTGCATTTTTCAAAAAAGTTTCTCTAGTGCTTTCTATATTTACTCGTAAACCAAAGTCGTCACCTTTTTTGAGTGTTTATTTTGATCTGCTACTTTTACTGACTGTATTTTTGTTTATTTTAAAAGTGGCATCAAAAATATTGGCTTAATAAGTTTTATGCAAATTAAATTCTGTGTAGTGTTTAATGAATTTGAAACAAGCAAAACAAAATATGAGCAAAATAATGAATAAAATAAAGTTATTGGCACTAAGACAAATATTTCCTATAGCGTCCTAGATAACTAGACTAATCATTGTTTAATAATTGAGGATTATTTGACACCATAATGTCATGTCATGTTTATGGTAATTATCTAGTGATCCCAACTGCCTGTTATGCGAAAAGACTTCCTTTGATAAAAAAGTCTTGAAAATAGTGTGTAAAAAGTGAAAACTCTGATTTGACAAAGAATTTCGAAATTATTTTGGGTACAAATTATCAAAAGCACTCGCATACCTAGGCGAGAATTTGAGAATGGTGAGATTTGAGGAAGCGAAAGAAGTATGTAATGACTGCGAGGCTTGGCTTGGCACCGTGTCCTCTCTGATAACCCCTTAGGGATACAGTGTGACAATATGTTTGTATGTATGTATTTTAGGTACTTTGTTTTTATATGAAAATATTACCCTTTTATTATACTGTAGTTGGAAAATGTAATCATCAGTTGGTTTCAGTTAGTTAACGATTTATTCAAAAAGTTTATAACTATAAACCATAGGTTTACATTATCACATAATTTTTATGAGGCAATCACACAAGGACCACAGATAATGCAGAATATGAAATAAACTTTTCTATGCGGTAATATAATATTTAATTTTTGTTTCAAGTTTCATGTATATTAAGTATAATATGAAGAAATATCTTAAATCTTTTTACATTTTCAGAAAGAAAATGTCTACTCTTATACCTTCATCAAAACGAAACTGCCCATCCCACAACACAGTTAATTCCTTACAAGAAAACACAAGCGATATCACCAAACAACAACAAGTTAGAACATTCATAGCTTGGTATAAATGCATGATAGATAATGAAAGAGAGAATCTTCCTTTGTATCTGGCTGATGATATTTTGTTAGAGTGGTTTGGAAAGACAATTAAAACAAGGAAAAAAGTAGCAGGTTTTTTAAAATATGATATGCAATGCTCCAAACATGATTTTACAACAGTGGAAGCCATAGAAAAGATACGGGGTAGACAAGAGATAATTAGGTTTGTATATTATTGATTTATGGTGAATTATAATAATAATACTCCTGACAATTACACAGATTGTGTGACCCCAAAGTAAGCAGTGTGCTTCTACTATGGGTACTACAAAACAAACTCTGGGGGAGTTCCCAGTAACACCCAGACTCCATGCCAATTTAGAAAAGTTCCTTTCCTAATTTGACCTGATCGAGGATCGAATCCGGTACCCTAGCTTGGAAAGTAGATGCATATTCCTCTGTGCCAACGGGCCAGTCAATTATGCCCCCCACACACCATCTAGCATGCATGATCAAGCCTGTCCAATTTGCATGAAACGTTCGGCATGACTCCCCTAGAGCACACACACGATCCGTTTTTCGCATCTCGTCAACCCATCAAGCCGTCCTGTAAAGCGCTTGACGCACCGTCCAGACAGTTCACGCAATTTTTTTTTCCGGGCGGTCGTCTTGTGCACTCTGATTTCTTGATGTCGAGAGAACGATATTAGCATTATTTGGATTTATATTAGCCCTGAAGCTGAAAAAGAAATACGAATTTTTTTATATTTTACTGGGCTATATTGTGATAACATTGATTTATTCTTTACTTAGCTTAAATGTAGCTCGCTTGATATATATTTCAATAAATCGAAACATATTTCAATAAAAAATAAATATGTTTTGAAAAATATAATTCGTAATAAGACAAGCATTGCTGAGACATAATAACACAACAGTCTCGGACAAAATTTCGAGCGAACTGACGAAATGGCAGAATGCGCCCACACACATTCAAGTATGCAGGACGGCTGGATGGCTTGATAGCAGATGTGAAAAACGATTTCCATCAAGCAAGACTGATCAAGCCAAATCGGCACCACACACCATCAAATTGTCTTGATCGGACCTCCACTTCATGCAAATTGGAAGGGCTTCATCATGCATGCTTGATCGTGTGTGGCGGGCATTGAATTGACATTGAACTTTGGAAATGATTCCCATTGCTTACAAAAGTAAAGAATTTAATAAGTTTTTAGCAAAATCTGTGCTTTTGTAATTTCATAATTCACAATTCACAATTTTGTTTATTTAAATAGTAAACTCTTGAAGTTCATGTTGTATTCTAAAAAAATTTCAGAAAGGAAGAGACAATTTCGCCTAGTCCACTAAATTCCCCTGATGTTCAGAGTTTAAAATCTGGTAGAAAACGGACTTTGAGATGTAACAGTCCAGAATGGGCAGAAGGATGTAAACCTGATGATGAATTTAGTAGTATTGAAAGAAAAAAGATAAAGATCAGCAATGAGAGTAAAGAAAGAAATCATGAATATCATGTTGAAGGTGTCCTTGCACCTATAATCAGTCATAAAGGTGATGGTGTAGAATGTAGAGGAATCAAACGTAAATATATACCACTCACACCACCAAACCGTGAATTAGGTCAGGGTGACTGTTTGCCATCTACCAGTGGAACAGACTCTGAGCAATTCCATGAGCCACTGAATGCACAACTACCAAAATTTGCAGTTGAGTGTAATGGATATGTTGAGTTTACTCGATCTAGAAATAGCCAAAATAAAGACAGTATGAAATGGGAGAGGAAATGCAAAGTACAAATTAGTTTTTCTGTGGATTCTTCAAATAATGAAGATTACATTATATGGGAGGTACGTTATACTGACGATAATAAATGCAGAAAGAATCTTTTGGCTGCCTTTGAAGAAGTTGCTGAGCAAGAAGGTCTGAATAGAATGTAATTCAGTTTTCAGTAAGAATGCCTGGCAATTTGAAAGAGCAATACATTTTTTTTATAGCCATGTGATATTGGTATGTGGTTAAGAATTATATTTTTATGTTATAGGATATATTTTTATACTTATGTACATTATGGTAATATTTTACACTGTGACAGAAATGTATTATGAAATGCATGTTTAACCAGCTTTATATGTATTTGATTGATGTAAGGTGACATTTCGCCATTTTTTGTTCCAAATATTTTTATATTGTGATCTCTTTGACATTCTCACCGATTGTTTATTTCCACTCCATTTGGTTATAATGTAATGTAGGATAGTTATAATTTTAGTTTCTAATTAATAATCTTTGTTAAGGTTTTATGTGACCTACTTATGTAACCCTCATTGTGTTACGCACCAGTGTCAAATTGAATAGGACAAAAAAAAATTATAATGTATTTGCATTTTAAGAAGTTGCTAACACATACTAATATACCACATTGTAATATTTCATTTTGCATTTTGCTAACCTATCTCAGTGTTATCTATAATGAAATTATGGTATGGTGGTCTTCATTTGTCAAAATTATCCGAGAAATAATATCCATACACAAGAGTCAACACATTTAATTTTTTTATTTTTATTACTCGCTGAGCACTAAAACTTTATGAAATGTGATATCATGTGTAAACATTATTAAAAAATAAATCAAAGTTAAAATTACTATATATTGTAAATGTAATCTGTGTCAACTTCACACATACACACATATACAATAGTGCAATATATTACAAAATGCTTAAATTTAAATTAATTTTTTGAAACTTTAAGCATATTTTCTGTGCTCTATAGATTCAAAATGTGTTTATAACCAATTTTAATACATATAGAACGAACCGCATTTCCTATTCGGGGTATGCGAGTGTTAGTGCAACATCTTCATGTGATGATGTCTCTGTTGTATTCGGATTTATGATCAGCAGTAAGCTCTAAAAACGCTTATGAGAGCCCTTACAACTGCTTATTTAGTAATACATTGCTTAAAAAGCGGCCACTGCCACACATCACATTTTAATTACATTATCTGGGTATTCTCTGCAGGCCACATAAGATTTTAAAATGTTCTTATAAAGTTAACTCTTCAAAATGTTATTGTGCTTACCGCTTTATGCACATTACAAAACAGAACCAAATACTAACTTGCTAGCCCGTAATCTGTTTTTTTTTTCTTGTCTTTACCACGGTTATATAATAATCATTTGCATGACTTTTGCGATCAACGCGGGAAGATAAGCAGCTCTCCTCTACTAGCAGGCGAGCATGATTTACTAATGTTTTTTGAAACGAAAATACCGGAGTCATACTAAGACCGTTATGATAAAGATTGACACGAAGTTGAGTGGGTTACTATAGGTTTAGGTTTTTAACAGTAATTGTGAAAACATTACATCTCTTAGGGTAAGATGGACAGCAAACTATGAACTAAGTACAACAGAATTCAATATTGTACTTTCCTAATAGCTGTCGAATTTGTTAAGGAATTAAAAGGAAACTAATTGAATGTAGTATTGGAGTGTTACAGTATAAAAATATAGGTTTATTTTTTGAACTCGTAGTTGTTAGAATGATCATATTAGTTTTAATTGAGTCCAGTTATGCTAATGTAGATCTTAGTTATACTACAAACGATGGTTTTTTAGCTACTATTTTGTGTCTCATGCTAGAAGAGTAATTCTTCATAGGTCTTATGTTTGTCATCGTACAGAGTAATGAGATTCCATAGTAAATAAAACTTACTTTTTGTTAATTCATTGCTTGTGAAGTGATGTACCTACATATAAATATGTATTTTTGTTTGACTACACTAGAAATGTATAAGATGAATAAATTTGTTTAGAAATAAATTATGTAGCCTGAATTTTTTTCTATTAATCATCATAAAATTTTAATATACACTAAAAACATTAAAAACTCCGACGAAAAATAATTTGCACCCATTAAATACAGCCAAGGTCATTCTTTCAATTTACAACTAAAATAACAAAGCATACAAATCGGCAAATTGGTTAATTCTTCAGGAGCTACAATGTCACATTTACAGACACAATGGGCTCAAACTTATGACACTCCTCTTTTCAATCGGGCATTGTTAAAATTGGAACTCTAATTTGGATTTACTTGTGAACAGTGTTGTTTCAGTATATTTTAAATTTGTCGAATTCTTAACAGATAAAATTATTTTCTTTAATAATCAAAGATTATTTTATTAAATATGTATTGATGTTATAGTGTAGTAAGTACAGCATAAAACAGGAAAAAATGATTTTGTTTTAGGTGAGATCGACAGAAAAGTAATGATAATAAATCTGAGATTTATTAGATTTAAAATCTCATAAATTGAGCAAAATATTGATAAAATATCGACAGTTAAAAGGCTGTTTTAATTAGCATTTTTTTAAAGTTACAAAAGTCATTTTTTGACTGTATTTTTGCATTTAGAACGTCTAATCAAATAATTGTTCTTCAGTACCCATTTCATATTTAGCTTCCTATTTCTTTCTTTCTTCAGTATCATAAAAGACAAATTCTTAAAAGTTGTTGCAAAAAAAACCCAAATTAACTATCGAGTAGATTTTGGTACAATACAAATTAAAAAAAAGTTTGTTAACACAATTAGCCTTTCAACCATTGATACGATTTCAAACTTATACATGCTTAAACTTAGTCATTAAAATTTATCTGTAGGAGCTGTATAATGATAATGACATTATCAGGTGACTAACTGCAACACATGGAATTAATAAATTACATGTATATTAATTTCATGCTGAAACATTAACAGGCATCACATATGATAAAATTGAGTTATTTACCACTGCTTAAAATGACGCTTTTGCAGTTAACTCTTATAATTTTACATCATTTCATAATTTTCTGACATTCAATTTTATTTTTTGTAATTTATTGAAATTCATTTTTTTGCTTTGTGTACATACATACATAAAAATTCTCATACTGTATCCCTGATGGTATAGTTGGAGGTAGTATTTGTTTTGTAATTGGTTGAAATCCAATTTTTTTATCTTAATACTGTATTTCAGTTTTCCATCCACCTCAAATTAATTAAGAACTTCACTAGTGTAATTCAGTTCATTTTATTTCCTTAATTTATAATAGTTCAATTTGAAACATGCATGCCGTCAGACCTATTATTACTCTAGTTTTGTGGCACCTTCATGGCAATATCAATTTATAATACTCAGATTACTAAGAATCATTTCACACTCCACTCAAAAAAGTGGAAAAGTGACTACTCACACAGAGAAGTAACCACTGTTTCAGTTCAGCTATCAATAATCATAATACAAAAATCAACTAAAATAGCACTAATCAATTGATATAATTAATCACTGCATTATCAGTATTATTTCCAAATCAACATCAAATATTGATTACTTTATAGGCCATAATGAAATGTTTTTAATAAATGTAAAATACCTATGCAGTAAGTATCTTATGTAAATAGGTACATTTGAATGTTTACCAACTACAAGTTTCATTATTTAGTATGAATTAACCCTGTAACAACAAGCATTATGACCATTGAATATTTTGTTCTTATGTATAACAATATAAAGCAACACTAAAATTTATTACTTAAAAGTTAAAACTATTGTATTTGTTGATCAAAATCATTTCCATCATTAATATTTGTGTCTTCTATGTCCTCTTTCGCATCATTATCTTCATGTGCGGGCTCATTAAGTGGGTTATTAAGAACATTTAGAGCGGGGCTTAACTTTGGTGGTTGTGCAGCAGGTGTAAATTTAGATGAAACTGAAGGATTTAAAGCATTTTTTGTTGTCAGCGCAGACTTCAATTTTTCTATCTCTTTCATTAACTCTTCAATTTTTTGTTTCCTTTCTGATAATTGTGTTGTCAAAGTTTCCTTGTCCAATCTTAAGCTTTCTAATGTAGCACTTTTACTAAGTTGCAGGCTTTTTAAAGAGCGAAGTTCTGTCTTGCATAGTTCCACATCTACAAGTGTATGATTAATTTGGATTTCTGACTTGGATAATTTGTTTTTATAATCTGAAATTTCTTTAGTTAATTCTGATTTCTGTTTGTCTAACTCATTAACTTTGAGCACATATCCGTCTTTCTGTTCTAGGAGCGTTAGTGACTCTTCCATACAAGAAGTCTGTTGTTTCGAACACTCTTGTAACTGTGAACTTATCTCAGCAAGTTTATTTCGTAATTCAGTCTCCATACTCCAGCTATTAAATAGTGAAAGGGTTAATAATATACACACTGCGAATACAATATACATCGGCCAGCGACGCATGTTTTCTATACCCATGATAAACTGCAATATACAAAACAAATATTATACGCAATATAGGTAGGTAAGTGGTATGTAGGCGGATAATTTTTTTTATTTATAAATGTAAAAATAGAACAACAACCGATAATGACATTATTAAAATACCAAAAATACAATACAATAAGTGACATCGGCAAATGCGCTAATCTGTGCACCATGCCATGAAGAAAGAAAAAAAAATTACAGCTAGACGTTTTGGCGGGAACGGGAAAAGTGATGTCATTTTATTTAGATTTTCTATTTTTTACATTTTTGTGAGTTATAAAGCACAAAAGTGATAACAAATTGTGTTCCATAGTTCTGTGTAAGTGAAAAGAATGGAGTAGGTCTAAATAAACATGTGTAGCTGAAGTTCTCGCGCTCTTTCAAGGAGTCCTATAAAACTTCAGTAAAGTCTACTATCACTTTACTGGAGAAGTTTTATGATAACAATTATATTTATAAAAATACAATGCGTGACATTGGCAAATGCGCTTATCTATGCACCATACCATGAAAAAAAATTCAGCTGGACTTTTTGGCGGGAACGGGAGAAGTGAGGTTGTAATATCAATTCAATTTTATATTTTTTACAATTTTGGGAATTTTAAAATACAAAAAAGATAGTATATTGTGTTTGAAAGTTCTGTTTAAATGAAAAGAATGGAGTATGTCTAAATAAACATGTGTAGCTAAAGTTCTCGCGCCCTTCCAAGAAGTCCTTTATAACTTCGGTAAATCTTACTATCACTTTACTGGAGGAGTTTTACAATAGGAGAAAACTGATTTACCAGTGATTCTACTTCTTCCTTCTTCCTTCATGGCATGGTGCGTAGATTAGCGCTTTTGCCAATGTCACGTATTATTAAATAGAAACACAAGTAAATTAATTTTTTTTCTTTTTTGGTCCTAGGCCAACACTTGTGGCCAACACCTACGGACCTTTGACAGGGTATGCAAAGAGATTTATGCCCATGACAGCCTTCATCTTTAGTAATCGATAAATAATATAAATTCCCTAAATTTTTTCATTAAAATGTCAAAGTAATACATTTTAATGTTTCTTGGAGTTTCTGGCTACAAATATGGCGAGACAGTTCTTCTAGTAGCATTCGCAGAGGCAGACAAAAAAACAATCCTAATATCGATTTTCTAAATAAGCACTTATTTTAAAAAATGTACCACAAATTTCACTGATAACCATATGAAAACAATTTGCAATTATTTAAAATAAACACCCAACTGCTCCTCATAAAATCCCGCCTAAAAATCTACATGAAAGTTCTAAATGATTATTAAAAAATACGACCATAAAACCATAGATAAAACCATCGAAAAATAGTGCTTTTACCATGGCTGTTAGCTATTAGTAGGAATGTAGGAAATTGGTAGAAAATAATAATAGGAATATTGGTATCTCACTCCAAATTGGTCACGTGACCCCAGACTATTCATAGACAATAATCTTTCATCGACTTCTTTGGTTTATAGCCACGAGGTTTTCAGTAATATTTCAATTTATTAGTAAAATAATAAAAAGATACTTCAATTTTGTTGAACAAAATGCCACCAAGTAATCCTTTGCCGCCTAAAGAAAATGCGCTTTTCAAAAGAATTTTGGTAAGTTCACTTATAAACATCATTTTCATTTTGTGTAGTCTGTCATTGCTTGCTATTATCGCGAATTATAAAATAATGCAGCTTGATGCATCAACTACATCAAATTCTATGACTATTTACTACATTCTCCTTTTGAATTAATAAGCTCTAAATTAATTATGTACATAGTTTTATCTGTTTACAACGAATATCTTGTGAACCTTGCATCCTACGATTGTATCTAATAATAAAATCATGTAGGTTAATTATTATTACAATTTTTCAGCGTTGCTATGAACATAAACAATATAAAAATGGGTTGAAATTTGCTAAACAGATATTATCAAATCCCAAATTTGCAGAACATGGTGGTAAGTTATTAGTTAAACAATTTACTTTACTAAGTATATCATGAATGTATGTGCTGTTTTTTACGTAGTTGTAAAATGACAGGGTTAGTGAAATGGTAAAACAATGTGTGTGTTGAAATGAATGTCTATTGAATTTTATATAGACATCAGTTACGTATTGCTTATAATTTTATTTAAATTTCAGAAACATTGGCAATGAAAGGGTTAACATTGAACTGTCTAGGTCGCAAAGAAGAGGCCTATGAGTATGTGCGCCGTGGGCTGAGAAACGACCTGAAATCACCAGTCTGTTGGCATGTCTATGGTCTGTTGCAGCGTTCTGATAAGAAGTATGATGAGGCCATTAAGTGTTATCGTAATGCTCTTAAATGGGAGAAGGAAAATATACAAATCTTGCGTGATCTGTCCTTGCTGCAAATACAAATGCGTGATTTAGAAGGTTATAAAGTAAGTATACTATTACATCTCTTTATATGTTAATTTTATGGTCTGTAACCAACCAAGAGAGTTTACCTTAGAGGTGAATGTAGTCCAGACTACATATCGCACATTGAAAACAAAACTGGCATTATGCAAAAAACTTGATTTATCAATATGGCTGTTCAAATTATGACAGTTCTATGGTCAAAATCTAAACAAATACTTGTAATTATTTCCAAGTAAAAATTTTACTTTTTATGTAAAAGTAAATTTTTACATGGAAACGTAATTACAATAATTTTATACTAATGTAATAATAACTAAATAAATTAAAAAATCTTAATTAAATTATATAATCTTTATATGTATAATTCTTCTGTACATGTCTTTGTCATGCAGCTGCAATTCAACAGCTGGACCGATTTTTATTAAATTTTTTGCATTGGAGTGGGTCCCTAGATGGTTTAGATTGACATTTGGACCCAGTAGGTGGTACTGCAATTGGGCTCTAAGACGTTTTTTCATTTATTTTGGGAACTCCTAAATGGGTTGATCGATTCTAATAAAATTTTTCATCTGTATTTGAGTGGGTCGCTGAATGGTTTAGATCCATAATCGGACCATGTTCTAGGAATGTTGTTTTTATTTTGGGCAGGAAAACACCTGTCATGTTTCTGTATATTTGAAAAGGGTCCTAGGATGGTTTAGTTTCATATTAGACGCAGTTTGTTGTGCACGGGTTTTTTTTTTCGAGCAGGACAACAGCTGTTGGGTCCGCCGGTAATATAACTATTATTAATTTTTGCATCAAGTAACACTTACTTGAAACTAATGACAATAATTAATTTCAAGTATTTTTTTAGATATTGACCATAAAATTGTATCATAAAATTTGAATGGTCATATTGAAAAATCAAGTTTTTTGTATGATGCCAGTTTTGTTTTCAATGTGCATGTTATTTTTTTATAATTCATATTATTTATGCTTCTTGTTTTCAGGATACTAGATATCAACTTTTCATGTTACGACCTACACAAAGAGCATCATGGATAGGTTTTGCTATGAGTTACCATTTATTAGGTGACTATGAAATGGCCAATAACATTTTAGATGCTTTCCGTACCAATCAAATGAAAGGACCATATGACTATGAACATTCAGAACTTCTTCTTTACCAGAATATGGTTTTAGCAGAGTCTGGTCAGTATGAAAGGGCATTGCAGCACTTACAAAAATTCCAAAGTCAAATTCTTGATAAATTATCAGTGAAGGAAACTTCAGGCGAATATTACTTGAAATTAAAAAGGTTAGTGATATTTTTTAAAATTATTTCATACAATTGCAAGTGTGATTGATTCCTAATAATCTGATTGTAATGCAAATATTACCCTACAAATCAGCCATTGTCAACTTTTTTTTCTCGGCCTACATACACATGACAGCTATTTATCATAAGCTGAAAAATTGTTATTTTGGTTTCATGAGAATTAACGAAAAATCAAGTCTCAGCATGGACTGTCTAGTTTTTTTAGCCGCTTTTAGAGCATTTCTCACAGAAAGCAAGTTGAATATGGCTGTTTCAAATCATGTTCTAGTAATTGTTCCTACTTTTTCATATCTTTCCAACTTATACTAATTCCTGTGCTGACAGTGAATCATGATGTAGAAGACATTTTAACATGATGTATGTTATGTTTAATTCACACATATTCATTGTCCAATAAAATCGTAATAACTAGATTTTCTGAGTACTTATAACAATGTCAAGATATTAGAATAGGGTAAAAATTGCATATGTTCATTTTCAAGTTAATATTAATCTTTGAATCAAAAAGCAAAGCAATATTCATTTTCTACTAGGGAGATTATTTTGAACAAACAAACTCTTACACTTCTGTTTATTTATATAGATGATGAGTTTACAGTTAATAATATTTGAATGTTAGTCTATACCTAATACATTGTTAGGCTTATGTTAGACATAGATTGGGCAAAAAAATAATAATTCTTATCATTTTATTTGCATGAAAAGTAACACGTTATTTCACAGTATTACCTATTTGAAGTGAATAGAGCATTAAACTATTACTAGCAATTGTCAGTGTAGAACAAAATTGTGATGATTGTTAGCTCAGACAAGGTCTTTATAATAAGACCTGTCAGTGACAGTCACAGTGAGATTGTCAACTGTGAACTGGTATCTGAAGTCCACAGAGATACTGGCGCTTCCTCAATCGTACTATCGTAAATTAATTGACGTTTTGCTAATTATAACAATCTAATTTAAATAAATCTAAATAAAACAAGTTTTATTTAACGTAATTATCTCAGAAGAAGTTAAAATACACTAACGATAAGAGGAATTATCAACTGATATGCTTACTCTTAAAGCAATCTCTAACAAACTCGCATATAAGATTACTTCACTTCGCTTGTAGTATGTTTGGTTTAGAGAATTCCACATGAAGGCCAATTGAGTTTGAATACGAAGTGAGGTGAATTGTTGAGCAAGTCTTGCTTGAGAAAGTCGAGTTTTTACAGAATTGTACGGTTCCATTTAAACATTTGTCTAAAGCCATGATACAATAAATTTGTGTGAAATTTCAGGTTTAAAGAAGCGGAGGCTGTATATGGTGATTTGTTAAAGAGAAACCCTGAAAATGTGATGTATTATCAAAAACTAATAGAAGCTAAACAGCTAAGTGATCCCGATGAAAAAGTGGCCTTTTTCGATGTATATAAGTGAGTAATTTTTTTACCTATGAAAGTTAAAAAATCCTATCAGTTTTGTCTGTTTATATGTATTTGTATATTTTTGCTTAAAAATGTTATCTAAAAATATTCGAAATACAATGAAAACTATAAGTTTTTTGTTTTTGAACTTAAGTAGTAAGAATAGAGTGGGGATAAGGTCTGTCTCTGTCATTCCTAGTGCTGAGCGTCTCACTGAGAGTTTGTGATGCCACTTCTATGTAACACATTGTAGTACATAGTGCGATATACAAGTAGCGATGTCACTGCGAATTTGTGATGCCACTACTATGTAACGCTATCTCTCTCTAGCTTATCCCCAACTGCATTTCCATTACTGAAGTTTAAAAGCCAATCACTCAATATTTCGCTACCTCAAACGAATTAAGCGGTATTGGCAAAAATTAGATTTTGCAGGAAAAAATAAAAACTGAAAAACAGCTCTTAACTGCTATGCCATAAGAGTGCTATAAACAATTTTGGTATCAGGGGATGTAGAAAAATATAACCTAGCTGTTAATGCTCATTACAATATTGCAGAGCTAATACACAGATACTTATTAACTAAAAACCTATTATGCTGTTATTCTTTTTCATATTGTTCGCGTTTTCAAAATCTAACAGCATATCGCGCCTTTTTTTGTCAAAAATACATTGATTTCTGTACGTGTAATGCCAGATTGCAGATGTTGTTAGTGAGGTGACGTGTTAAGTATTACATTAATGTATTATATTTTTCCTTTTAAGAAGGAAAATATTTTTTTTGCTATCAATTAATACCATTTTTGTCTTCAAATCTTGTAGTAGTTATCTCTTAGTACATTAAATAAAATAATATCATAGGAAAGTTATGACTATAATGTTAATATTTAAATATTTATGACCACTAAAGATAAAGAGAAAGAAAATAACTTTTAAGAAGATAGGAATTCTCTTTAAAACAAAATTACAGTATTTTACTAATCAAACAAAACTTAAACAGTAAATAAGAAATCAGAGTAACTTGTTCTTGTAACATTGAAATTACAATCACAATCAAATTATTTTTCAGTGAATTTTTATAGTTATATTTTTGTACAAAAATCTTTATTTTTTTAAATATAATATGGATTAAATAGGCGAGTACCTACTATAAAATAATTTTAGTAATTACTACTATTCTTTAATCCAAATAAAATTTTAATTGCAAACTGATTTGGGCTCATGCTCTTGTCTAGTCTAATAACATTAATCCAAATGATCGTTTTAATCAGAATCTGAGGTACATTGTGTTTGATTTTCAAATTGTGATTCATGTGGTATGAGATTTTTGTAAAATGGTTGATATCTCGTTGGTATCACTTTTGAAGTACATAAACTCATCAAACGTCTATGACGCAGCTCGGTATAGGCAGTGGGCGCGAATAAGCCGGTTGTAATAATAATTCTTAGTCCAGTAACAGGCTTCTTCTTTCGTCTTGCTATTAACTTTACTAATTCTGTACTTTACTAATTCTATTAACTTTAATATACTGTCCAGATTCATCCAATCCATATTTTAAATGAATG
Organism: Zeuzera pyrina; assembly: GCA_907165235.1. Taxonomy (NCBI): domain Eukaryota; kingdom Metazoa; phylum Arthropoda; class Insecta; order Lepidoptera; family Cossidae; genus Zeuzera; species Zeuzera pyrina. The sequence goes on from OU015637.1 coordinate 5,719,381, forward strand.
GCATTAGTTTCTCCCGCATAAATGACTACCTCTCTTATTTTTTACCAATACACCTGATCTCTGTTACAATCTTCACTCCAATTCAATCCATCAAATAGTAAAAATTCTTGTCATGTGTGTCACTTCTTTTAAAATAAACTTATTACTATTAACTTTATTAATTAGTATTTATATTCGTTTTTCGAAGAGAACCATGTCATATATGACCTAACCTATACATCATAGTAATATCACAGATTAATTAGTTACTGACGTAAAATAATATAAATATTTTCGTTCAAATATAGTTTAAAATATGTTTTTCTGGTATAATGTGACTCGACAGTAGGGGATTCAGTGTGTTCTGTAATACAATTGGCAGTTATCTGAAATCTCATTATTTTCATGTGGCCTATTTCCATGTTTTCTTCTGTTTTCAATTATTAAAGCATTCTTCTTCCTAATTGGCGTGTATATAACTTTTTCAGTGATTCCTCAAGTCTGAGTAAACATTTTCTTGCATACAAATTCTTCAATATCTCCTTTGGGCCATTTGTAAAAAAGAGCCTGTGTTCAATTATTTTTCCGTTCCAGTTGCATTTTTTTACAAGATGTCTAAAATCCAATGCCATTGTCTTTCATGATCCCCGATTTCCCAATATGATTTAAAAATTATTTCTCTTGCACTGCTTACAAGTGCGAAGACCACCCAATAATTTTGCTGCTTTGGTTTTATTAGACCCAACACTTCTATAAGATTGGACAAAGTTCCTTAACTTTTTGTTCATAATATCTTTCTATTTATCTTTGCATAGCTTTCTTTTTCGTGTAGCCTACAAAAGCGAATTCAACTCTTCTGTCAATGCACGCCTATTACTCTCTTCTTGATTTTTTGAACCTTTCCTGGATACCAATTCCTCTATCTCTGGCTCTAACGTACCATAGAAAATTTGTCCGGCTTTATTTACTGTTGTATTATCTTCGGCCCTGTCTGAATTTGATTGTTTATGCTCAATTCGGACATCATTAATGTTTGTTTCTAAATTCAACAAATTGATTATTTTCACTCACTTGCATAATGACACTCAAAAGTATTGCTATATGTTCTTGTAGTTGAATTAGCTTTGTATATAATGTTTTGATTTTGTAAATTACAAAAATATTGTCAGAACTATGAGTCTCTAGTACCATTTCATTATCAAATGTAATATTGCTCACGGGTTGTCTCTCTTGTTACATATGATTGCTTATGTTGTGATATTATATTAATGTTTAGTATAGAGCAATTTGTTGTATTTGTAGGAAAATAGTTTTTATCTTAAAATTAAAATAGTTACATACTTTATTTTTATAACTATTGGTATAGTTTCAGCTAATAAAGCGGTAATAGCACATATTAATTAGTTACTAACGTAAAGTAATAGTGTATTAACAGTGTTACGATTTGTAATAGTTGGCGTTATATACTGTGACGGCATTATTCGTGTCAATTCTAAAACCAACTTTTGAAATAACTATCACTTCTTTTTTGAATATTTTTCTTTCTGCATGGAATACAATACGAAAAAAATTAGGGACATTGTATTGGATTGTCCTGATTATAAAAATACAAAAAAAAAATGATGTCCATGCAACTTAACTTTACCACTTTATTCACGTGGGGTAGCGATTTGACAATTAATTTCAACTAGTTTTTTGGCAATTGTATTAAAAAATTTCAATTAATTTAATATTTAATAGACAATATAATGATCAGTAATTGGAATTTTAGGCGGAAGATGACTAAATTTTATAAGAAGTCATCACATGCAATGGATATCTGCAAGTTAACAACAGAGTTTACAATGTATTTTCTCGGTTATTGACGCGTCACGGTATTTTTTTTTGTAGGAAAACACTAAAAACTAAACTGTTAATCTGATGCCCGATTTCACTAAAGTCTCCTAATATTTAGCGAACTCCTAAAAAGCGATAGGGGTCCTCCAACGATGATTTTGTCTTTCACGAAACGAAACGAAACGTTAGGAGCCCTTATGTAGTTAAAAGGTCCTCTAAATTTAGAAACTCGATTTTCGAACCCTAATAACATTATGTGACAGTTTTGTGTGTTAGCTTTTGACAATATGGAGAATAATTTATTATAGTGTATAGAAACTTAAGTATCTGTTTTATCGATAAACTTTTGGAAACGAATGACTTTTGAAACAATAAAACGTCACAGAATGATGTCTAACATTACTAGGGAACGTTAGATTGGTGAAAACGATTATTTTATCTAAGAACCGATTTAGGGGCCGTTTTAATCTAGTGGTGACATAGTTATGTGATGACTTAGATAGCGTTGGTGAAATCGGGCATGTAACATATGTGGTAAAAATGTTTTAATCTAGATAAAATGCATAAAATAACAATGATAATACTCCAGACAGTTACATAAATTGTGTGACCTTAAAGTAAGCACTACGGTTGTAGTATGAGTACTACAAAACAAACTGGGGGAGCTCCTATATTTAATTAAATGAAGATTTGTGCTTTGTTTACCCCAAGGACTCATTAAAACTGTAGTTTTTCTATTTAATTATATAGGTAGTCGTAAAGTGCGCACACTAAAACTATTTGAGAGGAATGTGCATAATTTTTATATAACTAACAATCTATGCAAAGTATGTTGCATAAACCTTCCTCGTGAATGAGTTATAGCTTTCGGTGAAAATCGAATGAAAAATCCTGTAGTAGTTTCTGAGATCATCATGTACATATAGACAGACACGGCGAGTGACTATCACTATACAACAATTAATCACTAAACTGTTATAACTAAAGTTGTAATACTATAGCATAGAGCACTCACCTATAGAGATGAAATATCGGACCATTATATTCACCACTGCTCAGTTTATTTACACTAACAAGTATCAACTCTGCTCCCTTTAAACAATACATTACTAAAACTGGACATATATTTAAATATTTATGTAATGGCTTATTGGTTTATTCGGTGTTATGGCAAAAACAGCAAAAAATCAAAGTATAAAACAGAACGCCAGTAACTGAAACAGTGTTTACCATAAAGGTAATTTGTTTTCATATAAAATAAATGTCATTGCTGCTCTATAGGTTGAGTGCTCCATGTACTATAGTGATTAAGTGTACAACTAAAGTTGTAATAATATAGTGATTAAACGTCAAATCTAATGAGTTATAGAAAGAACTATTTGAATGGTATTTAATTGGTAGAATTGTATTATTTACAACAGTATATGAAATCGTTGCTTAATAATTACAGAGTAGAGTACCCTAAAGCAATAGCGCCGCGTCGGCTACAGTTGACGGAAGCACACGGCGCGACGTTTGAAAGACTTGTGGATGAATACTTGAGACATGGACTTCATAAAGGCATCCCGCCGCTATTTGTTGATCTGAGGTATTTTGCTATTAGTGATTATACACTTATAGTTTTGCTGACATCTTTTCTACTTGCTGTGTTTATGCTGTAAACATATGGATAAAACATAAAGCACCACAAATTCTTGCCACATTTTGATTTTTGATTATAATAGCTTAGCCAAGCTCTAGAACCTGACATGTTTGAACATAAAAAAATGCTTAATGCCTAAGATTAGAATGATACTCTATCCTTGGAAAATGGACTCGTGCTTAATATAAAGTTAAGGTTTGCCCAGGTGAGATATGTCATTTAACCTTAAAGAGGCTGCCACCTATAGTATGTTTGCTAAATAGTGACGACATTTACGATATTTTAAAGAAAAGGAGATACTTATGCTTTTTTTTTAGTAATAATGTACTTTTGTATGCAATACTAACGGTCCGTCCCGACTTCGCCCGGGTTGAACTCATAATGACTATAGTCTAACTCCATCTGGAATAATGTAGCTTTATAATTATTCAAATAGGTGCAGTGGTTCCGGAGATTACCCTCCATATACAGGCTGTATATGAAAACGGGACAGTTACTTTAATGGATGAAAGGGCATAACTTTAGTATGTAGTTACAAAAAGAATTATCGAAAAAAACGTATCCGTTTAAGAGTTATGACCGTTTTAATTTTCAAGTGTTATCCCCACCATTTCTCGTAAAATTGGGTTGATCGTGTACAGTTACAGATTTTACACAAAACAGAACCCCCATTGGGGTATACGCATTATTTTCGAAAATGGTTTTCAGGCTGTATTTCAGTAACGGATTAAATTATTACAAAATAAAAAAAAACGTAAGATTTAAAATCTGTAACTGTACACGATCAACCCAATTTTACGAGAAATGGTGGGGATAACACTTGAAAACTAAAACGGTCATAACTCTTAAACGGATACGTTTTTTTCGATAATTCTTTTTGTAACTACATATTAAAGTTATGCCCTTTCATCCATTAAAGTAACTGTCCCGTTTTCATATACACCCTGTATAAAAGCTTACAAAATCCGTTCTCCCTCTTTGTAATAGTATAGATATACTCCAAGCAATTGTACCCATTTGTGTGAGCTCTAAGACTACATGCTTCCACCAGGTTAATTTAGAAAAGTTCATTTACTGCGTTAACTTGATCCAGAAACTGTGAGCCTAAGTTTAGAAGACAAATACACTAAGGGCGTTTTTTCATTGGCCGACACGATAACGATATATCGTCGCCGGTGCAGACTCACCGATATCGGGGCACTAAAATCTATGGAGCGACCTATGACGCTATTTTGCTGACCGACACGATACCGATTTATCGTCGCCGACAAGTTATCGGCAACGACACGTCGGTACCACATCCGCTTTCCATAGAATCGTCCCGATAAATTCAAGAATGTGTGATGTAATTACACAGTGGTGCATGTGTGCGTTCAACGACACCACTCTCCCGCCTACCCGCTAATATGTCGTTCGCTCAAGGGTCACTCCATTGAACTGAACAACGTGCGGATTGTGTAATTTGATTAAATATTCAAAATGACTTTCAAATAAGTCCATTCAAGGTATCAAGGTAACTTTAACTATTGGATGTAACCAAAACTGTTTAACAATTTTTCTTTTTCTGCGACGAAAGTAAAGCAGATATGTTAGATATAATTTGTCGTCTGCCATATTGAATAAATTTTTAGATAACGCCCTGATCTCGACCGCATAATGTTTGTCAATGAGGCATGAAAGTTCTGTTTTATCTTGATCGGCATTGGTACCATGTCGTTGAATCAAAAAGCTTCATGATAATATCGTAATGGCTTTGGTGTGTCGGCTACGGTATTATCGTTATCGATTAAAATTATAACAAACTTCTTAAAGTTATTGAAAAAGTTAATCCTCTTTGTTCTTATGGAACATTCATATTCTATTAACTTTTTCTTTCAGATCATTATACATAGACCAAAGTAAAGCAGACACGATAGAAAAACTAGTGTTACAATACGTAGATAATTTATCAAAGACTGGCACATTTAGCTCAGATTTGAGCGAAACGAAACAACCTGCGAGCGCGTTATTATGGTCGTATTACTACGCTGCACAACATTATGACTATAAAAAAGACACAGATAGAGCGCTGCACTATATTGACGCGGCGATAGAACATACGCCTACCCTTATAGAATTGTTTATTGTTAAAGGAAGGATATTTAAGGTAAAAAATACGTATTTGATAGTATTTAAAGACTACACTAAACTATACACCACTTATGAACTATACACTACAACAGAATTAAACTATACAGTAAACTATAAACTATGTATAAAATGTTCCACAGCTTGGTATAAGACTTTTTTTCAAACGAGTGAAGAATTTTCAAAGAGAATTGAAAGGTCCTGATGAACTGATGGGGTATAGTGACTATGATCAATGTACTGTTTCTCAACCATTTGATTTAGTGATATGATTTACTTTATTAGGATTGTTTACCTTAAAAGGTGAAATGGAACCCCTGCATCTATCAGTCTGTCTGTCTCTATCCGTCGATTATCTCAGAAACTGTGTTACGTACAAAGTTCTTTACCAGTGATAGACCTTTTAAACCCACATTTGTTGCACTATAACTATGCAATCTGTTCTAATAAAAGGGATAATCTCTATTGTTAACTGTTTTGCTAATACATACATATCTTCACGCTGTATCCCAACGGGATAAATAATTTTGCTAATAAATGTACATAAAAAAAATGAACAGCACGCTGGTGACCCTATATCGGCGTACCAGTGGTTGGAAGAAGCCCAGGCGATGGACACTGCGGACCGCTACGTCAATAGCAAGTGCGCGCGGTATATGTTGCGAGCGGGACATGTAAAACGAGCGGAGGAAATGTGCGCCAAGTTCACCAGGGAAGGTCAGCTTATTCACTTTTATATATTTTAATTTATTTTATTTGTATTTATTTACAAGAGAAACTAGCGACTAGGTTCAATAGTATACAAATAACGGGTATAAAGGTAACAAGAGTCAATAAAAAAAATTCACATATTTATGTTCGTAATAAACTTAAGACTACAACTATAAGAATAGTGCCAATGGGCTTCTACAGCCGTAATTATTATTAAAGCTGGGACCAATGGCTTAACTTGTCTTACGAACCATGTTCACGAAGGAATTGATGTTTAATGTGGATGTTACTAAATCACCTATCCAATAGGGTATCATCACAGTGTTTCTTAAAAAAATGCGCTCGTAATGGGGGGCCCTTCAATGTTAACATGATCAATAAGTTTAAAATCACTATATGTATTCCAAATGAAATCTATTATGGGTTTTGTAAGAAATTGAAATGAAGAGAATGAAAATAAATAAAGAGACCCCATATAATTTTTTCACAATATAAGACTGAACTACAACATCTCGAATTAGGAACGCATTCGTTTTGCGTCCTATTCGAATCCGACAAAATACGGATCTAAAAAACTGACCTAATTCAGATGTCGTGTGCACTGTGTCAGATATGACAAAATGCAGAAGTTGCTTGTACACCCAAGAAATTTTAAAGTTATTTCAAACATAGACTATCGCATATTGTGACTAGTATCGCATACTAATATGTTTTCTCTAAAGATTTTATATGAAAGTTAAATATTTTACAGAATGCACATAGTGTACAAGCGACATCTGAATATGGTCAGAGTTCTTTAGATCCGTAATTTGTCGGATTCGGATTAGGCGCAACGTGAAAGCGTTCTGAGACGTGTTTCTTGAAAGGTTTATCAGACCAAGAACTACACTGGATACAAAGTGGGTCATTAGAATAGTTAATTTACTTGGTTGTAATTTTTAGGTGTCCCAGCCACTGAAAATTTAAACGAAATGCAGTGTATGTGGTTCCAAACGGAAGCAGCGGCAGCGTATCAGCGCTTACAGCAATGGGGTGAATCCCTGAAAAAAGCACATGAAGTTGATAGAGTAAGTTTACCATCAAATAATTTACACAAATATTCTAAATGTCCTACTCTAGAAAGGTATGGCCTGCATCCCCCTCCCTTTAAGGTATGGATACTATACTGAAGACAGCGCCAAGTATTTGGGCTTACAGATGGCAAAGCAGCATTAGATAATAACAAATTGATAGATAATACAAGCTCCATTTCAAAGTACAGGGGGTCTAGACAAGTGGCTTCATTGTCATAAATGCTAGTAGAATAGAATGACAAATAAGGTGTGATCAAGCGCAACGAATTTTAAATTGGTAGTCAAACGTTATTAACTTTACATTAAATTAAACGAAACTACTACAACACTATCGTAAAAGATTACATTCTTACTCGCACTCTTTGTACGTGTATATGTGGGCGTCCAAGCATAAAGAGTCCAGTAGTGGATGGGGTATTGAGTTACGACTAGATTTGGAATTTAGAATAGTCAATTGATAATAAGGATTAAAAAAAATATTCAAAAACTGGCATATATTTTGTTATTAGACATTTAAAGTTGAAACTGTTTTGAAGCTTGTTTTGAGAAAAAGCATTTTTATAGTTTGATTGAAAATAAAAACACTTGTTTGTTTCTACTTAGAAACATCATATAAAGTCATTTACTATATGAACTTGTAGATAATTGAGAATAAATTAATAATCAATTAAAATCGCGAAATGACATTTTTTCACACAACTACAAAACTGCGTATATCTCGGAAACTAAAGGCCGACCACTGGACCCTTTTTGCTTGGACTCCCACATATGCTAATAATTACTAAGTTTGTTGTAAATAAATAATTTCGGTGGAAACAAAGATTTCTGTTCCTGCATTTGGAGCTGGACTGACCTCGTGTTATCCCATCCCACAGCACTTCTCGGAGATAATGGAGGACCAGTTCGACTTCCACTCGTACTGCATGCGCAAGATGACGCTGCGGTCGTACGTGGGGCTGCTGCGGCTGGAGGACGTGCTGCGCGCGCACCCGTTCTACCTGCGCGGCGCGCGCGTCGCCATCCGCGTCTACCTGCGCCTGCACGCGCAGCCGCTGCGCGACGTGCCGCAGACGGCCGAGCCCGACACAGGTGCGACACGCGACCGACACGGGACCGACACATATACACCTGCTCGTGCGCTACGGCCACACTCCGTCCACCCACACATTAACACCCACCGGCAATGTACAACTGCAAATTTGTCACCTACAGCACACTATAAATATATGTTAGCTACAATAGAATTAAATACTAAGTTAGATACTTTAGCAATGGAACACCTCAAAATTTACTTCAATTATCGATTATCGATTAATATTAATATATAATATCAATTAATTATTAATTAATTTGTATTCAAACACTTCGTGCTGCAGTCGTGAAGGTAAAAAGCAATAGAGAGCCGTGGTGCGCTCGAGTTTTGACTTATATAATATCGCAGCGGTAGTGGGGAACAAGCCGTCAGTTATTCTTTTCTATGATGTCATGAACACCGTTGCGCTCTGCTAGAGGGCGCCAGTGTTCCCCTTTATGTTTAGTCATCGGTGTTGCTAACACATAACAGTAGGATCTCTTAGAAAGCTAGCGTACGGGGCTTATATGTACATACATACATACATATCTTCACGCCGTATCCCTAATGGGCTTGTTAGAGAGGACGGAGCGCCAAGTGTCTTACATCTTTCGCTAGTACGTGTGCGCGCTAATACACACGCGCCGTGATACGCACACAACGGCAATATTATAGGCGAATACGGCTAATTATTATAGCGCCACTCGAGGTCTCACGCGACGCTAACATGCGATAAGTGATCTCTAATTCGTTCTTAACGTCGTCACAAATACGAAAATGTCTAAATCGCATAAACACACGTATTATAATATCCTTAGATGCCTAAATAATCTTAGTTATTCGAATGCAGGGTTATCATTCTCAACATAACTACAAATTTACTACAAGAAATTTAATTTAATGAACACGAAAAATTTATCCATATGCATTATTTTTTATTATTATATACTAAATGTATAAGTAATAACTAAATGAGATGCTCTGCATCTCACACCCAACGCAACAACCCTACGTATCCAGCCGAGAGTAGGCAATTCCATTATGCATGAGACGGGAGTCGGCCATCGTTTGTCAAGTTAATCGGTCACAACGCATTTAGTCGATCACATGCAGCTATGGGAACAGGTTGTCTGATTTGTGAGCTAAATATTTGAACACTTCATTAAAAACACATATATTATTAAATGGCTTATTGAAGTTATATCATGCAATATTTGTGTGCTTTATTTCAAGTATGATAATTAATTTGTGATGTCTGATGTGTGACAAAGCTTTCGTTTGCAATTGCTTGTCTTGTAGGTCAATGCCACACTCGGGTTTAATATTATTTTTTAGGTAAGTTAACAAGGAACCTTTATAGTTAAAGTCAAATCAATTTAAGTAAACCCAATTACAGTTTTTTTGAATGTCAAATCTACTATAGTTCGGATTGAAGAGAAAATCTGGACACTGAGACGAATCGACAAGAACCTCAGTCAGGTATATCATATTTTCAATGTCAATTTCAATTTATAGGTATTCAATTTATAATTTCGTCATGTCCATCTGTCTGCGGTTCAACTCGGAGTCTCTTAGTATTAAAAAGCTGTAATTTGGCATAGTTATACATATTAATTATGCCAACAAGATTGTGAAAAAAGTCTTTATATCGGGTCCCATACACGTAAAGCGGTAGTTAAAGAAAACAGTCATCATGACTTTGTCTTTTGATCGACTTTGGCGTGGTTTTTTCGGTTTCGGTTCAGTTGGAAGGCGCCACTCCGAAGCTTGTTGACTAGTTTGCATGTCAAACTCGTAAACCCACGTCTCGTCATCAGTAACAATGCGTTTCATGAATGTTGGATCGGAATTGACTGGTTCTAGCATGTCCTCAGCGACTCTTATGCGATTGAGTTTTTGGAGAAAATTCAGGTCTTTTGGGACTAGCCGAGCGGCAACATGTTTCATACCCAAGTGGTTACCCAAGTTTAAAATGGTACGGATCGACTCGTGAGACACAGAAAGTTTGGCGGCTATCTCTCTCAAACTTGAATGAGGATTTTCAGTCACTATGTCCTTCACTTTTGCGATGTTAACTTCAGTTGCAGACATTGATGACCTACCAGAGCGAGGCAAATCTTCCATCACATTTCGACCACTTTTCAACGCTTTGTACCACTCATAAGCACTTGTTTTTGATAAAGTCGATTCACCGTAAGCCTTCTGTAACATTTTCAGTGACTCCGAACACGAAATTCCATTGGCAATGCAAAATTTAAGACAAACTCTTTGTTCGATGTTTTTGTCCATTCTGAAATTCACAATATACACTAGAATGTAATAACTAAAAACAGCATTGTATTTAATCTAAATAACAGATGCAACTCAAACTCCGCACCAAAATGGAAAACAGTTGTGCCAATCTAACAACAACAAAAAAAAACAAAAAATTGAATTTGGAACCATAAACAAATCATCCATTCCCGATACTTTCTTGACTGAATGTATATAACGAAAGTAAAAAGAAAACTATCACAGTTAAATAGGTTTTAGAAGTTAACTAGTAATAGTTGACCGACTTATAAAATGGAATTGGATAAGTAAAAATTTCATAATGTGCTCATAGTATTAAAAATCCCCCGTCCAGATGCGCATGTTATGTGGGGAACTATGGAACCTTACACTGCGCGTGGTCGTGGTCTGACACACACTTGGCGGGTTTTTTTATTTCAAGGCTATTCGCCCATATCATGTTAGTCACATACATTTCTTCACGCTCCGTCCTCTCTTGACTACCCCAACGGGGTATTCATAGAGGACGGAGCGCATAGCGTCGCGGTCCTTGCATACTTCTTTCGCTTCCTCAAATCTCATCATTCTCCTCACACATTTTCGCCTAGGTATGCGAGTGCTTTTGACATTTTCGTCGGCTAACACTGGCTATTTGATCTTCATAATTAAGCCTTGATTTTCCTGGGCTTCTTTTACCACTCGCTTTCACTCCGTAGATTTTCTTCGTCAGTCTTTCATCACTCATTCTTTCTATGTGCCCGAACCATCTTAGCCTGTCTTCATTTTTACAATAACAATGTCGCGCAACCTTGCCATACTGCGTATCTCTTCATTACTTATCCTGTTTGCAAGGGTGACACCGCACATATTTCTAAGAGATCGCATTTCCACTGCATTTATCATCTTTCTTCTTATACTCATTCTCATACTTTCACTCGATTTCAGGCATATCCAGGCCTCACTACTGTACAATAACGTTGGAACCAATACTGCATTGTGGATGCGTTTGGCCATTTTGGCTGTGTTAGATATGTTCACACTGGCTACTTATGCGGACAGAGAACCGTTCACTTTATTGCTGCTATAGCTGCTACCCGTCTCCACATCCAACTGACATTTTCTATCCCTCGAAAACGCTCTCCCCAGATTCACAATTTCATTCACTTCTTCTAGACATTTTCCATGTACCCAAATCTCACATTTCGTCTGTACCGCTTCCCTTTCAAACACCAGAGCCTTAGTTTTGTTCACATTCATATTCAATTCTTTCACTTTACATTCTTCTTTCATGCATGTGACTAGTGTCTGCAACTCTGCTTCTGATGGTGCTTTAAGCAGAGCATCGTCAGCGTACAATGAGCAATTTACCACTGTGTCATCATCACATATCATAGCATTCATACTACCTTTCAATGTCTGTGGGCAACTGTCCAAATACAGCACAAAAACCCGGGCAGACATCACTCAGCCCTTTCTGACACCTGAACAGACTTCGAACTAGGGCGACATGTCAACATTTATCCTTTCTGACAAGGATAGATGGTTCAAGGCTCTGTGGCCTTGATAATGACTCACGCCATGTTCGGGCAGAAGACTCCACAGTTTCTTTCGCACTACTCTATGGAATGCTTTTTCAAAGATCCACGAAACCACAGAAAACTTTGACCTATAGCCAAAACAAACTTCTCTACGATAACGCGAAGCGAGAAAATCTGATCCATACAGCTCCTACCGTTCCTAAAGCCACCTTGCACTTCCCACAAATATCTTTCAGAAACACCTTTCATATGTTCAGTCAATATCTTGGTATAGACTTTATTTGCTAAGGTGACCAAGCTGATGGCCCTGTAGCACAGTCTAAATGAGAACCTTTTCTTTTGTAGAGAGGTATTCGAGGTATTCGAGGGACTGCGGTGCGCTAGTTCTCTGGCACCCCCCCCCTTTTGCCAATAAAGGTTGCACAGTGCACAGAAGGTATCCCAGAACCTAGGATCACCATACATGTTCGTCTCAGCAGTCACCTCATCATTTCCCGCAGCCTTTCCACATTTCAGACTTCTTATCACTTTTTCAATTTTTTACATACTAATGGCATCCTCCAGTCCCTGACCCGAGTGTGGCAATTGATTAGAATCGGTCTCAGTATAAGAGACAAGAGTCGCCACCCTCATGCAGTTCTCCATAGTATTCACTCCATCGCTGCAGAACATCTTTTTTATTTGTTAGCAGACGGTTTTCTTTCGAACGTACTTTATTCATTGTGCAAGGACCACTTCGATATTTACGTACTCCGGCATCTTGTTTTCGCCTAACACGCTACAACTTTCACGCTTCTCTTTCACTAGTGCCTTCATTTCTGCTTTCTCTCTGCCTCTGCGTCATACGAGGGCTGCTATTTATGTATCCGGAACTGGTCAGTTACAGATAAATATTAAAAAAGTAATTATAACATTTAAAAATGGAACTCTTTGGCTGAAGAATACAATTTGTATCATGTAGCTGTCATTTGTTTATCCTTTGTGGCGTCATTTTGAAAATTGCGAGTCTTTATCACCATGGATTTAAGTCGTGAAAATTTTCGTGCTATGATTTATTACGATTTTCGGCGAGGGCTAACTCAAAAACAGTGCATCGATCAACTCACTTCGACTTTTGGGGACGAAGCACCATCGAAAACTACTGTGTATCACTGGTTTAGTGAGTTTAATCGTGGGCGGTCTGTGCTGACGGACGAAGTTAAAGAAGGACGCCCTAAATCGGTTGTTGTACCTCAAAATATTATCGCTGTGCGGGAACTAATAAGCTAGATCGTCATGTTACATATCGCGAGATAGAGGCGTCTCTGGACATAAGTATGACGAGTATATATAAAATATTACACGAACATTTAGCTGTAAAAAAAATTTGTTCACGTTGGATTCCGCACAACTTGAGAATTGACCAAAAACGGGCTCGTGTCGATTGGTGTGAAAAAATGTTATAAAAGTACAATCAGGGTGCGTCAAAAGCTGTCTATAATATCTACACAGATGATAAATCTTGGATATATGCGTATGATCCTGAAACTAAACAATAATCAACAGTTTGGGTGTTCCAAGATGAGCCGAACCCAACAAAAGTCATTCGTTCAAAAAGCACTTTGAGGCAAATGGTCGCTTGTTTTTTTTGGTATAAATGGACATGTAGCTACAGTGCCACTAGAGGATCGTAAAACGGTTAATTCTGAATGGTACACGACCATTTGTTTGCCAGAAGTCTTTGAAGAAATAAGAACAACCGACAACGCAGAATCTTTCTTCATCATGACAATACTAGCTGCCACACATCGGCCGAAACAACGGTATTTGGAAGATCAAAAGATCGAATTAACGGGTCATCCGCCGTACAGCCCCGACTTGGCCCCCAGCGACTTCTATTTATTCCCAACCGTGAAGAATAAATTACATGGTCAACGTTTTTCGAGCCGTGAAGAGGCTGTTGATGCGTTCAAAATGCACGTTTTGGAGATACCTCAATCCGAATGGAAAAAGTGCTACAAAAATTGGTTCCAACGCATGCAAAAGTGCATCGATCATCCTGGCGAATATTTTGAAAAGCAATAAAACTATAATAAATGTTTGTTTCACTTTGTTATTCCGGATACATAAATAGCAGCCCTCGTATTTGTCTTTCATCAAATTCTTCATACCACAGTCATTTTTAGTAGCAAGGTAGTCCGCCATGCTTTCTTCTTATACACAGACACTTTCACCTCATCATCCCATCACACATCACGCTTTTTACCGTTCCCAATGTTATCCGTTCCACACAATTCTTTCGCAGCCTCGATCATGCTATCCCTAAGGTTCTGCCAACATTCTTCAACATCTTCGCTAATCACTTTCAATCTATCATCAAGCTTACCGGATACTACCCTTTCATATTCATTACTGGTAGTCGCGTCTTGCAGTTTCCAACACTTGATGCGACAGACCGCTGCATGTTTGGATGCTACGCGACATCACCATGCTGCAAACAGACCATTTCTAATTATCACTAGAAAGTGGTCTGTTCCTAGATTGGCTCCTCTGTGTGCACTCGTGTCCATAAGCTGCTTTTTGAGCCTGTCCACCAGAAATAAATCATACTTCTTTCATCCTTCCTTTCCCACGTGTACTGATGAATTCCTTTGTGTTTAAATATGGTATTACTAAAAAAAGATACCTTTTCCATACACTCCTAACACAATCCTACCAGTATCGTTCACTCTCTTATCTCCATACTTGCCTAGGACAGATTCAAATCTTGTTCGAGCTGTCCCGACCTATCGATTCATGTTTCCACACACTATAATTCTCTCATTCTCTTCAAGCGTCGCTAGAACTTCCCTAACATTCTCCCAAAACTACTCTAGCTCGCCCATACCGACAGAGGACACTGGGGAACACAACATCAAAACAAATATCCTCGTCAACCCTGTGTTGAGACGTACCCAGAGCAGTCTCGAGTTTACACACATATTTAGACACACAGAAACTTAAAAAACTAATGTTAGCATACATATATACATATCTTCACGCTGTATCCTTAACGGGGTAGTCAGAGAGGACGGAGCGCCAGGAGTTAGCAATTACTACTAATTAATAATGTTAGTAATTACATAGTTACAGACACTTAAAAAACTAATGTTAGCAGTTATTAATTATTACGGACCATGTGCAGCCGTAAACCAGCGCTCGAACATGGGATAGTCCCACTTATCACTAACCGCGTTCAGGATACTATTCATACTGCTCACACCAGCGATTTACTATCTAATGCTGTTCGTTATTGCGATTATTGACATGACGACCTCGATGGGGCAGTGGTTTAGGCGTTGTATCTAAACGCGAAAGGGTCCGACTTCGAATCCCAGCCAGGGTAATTTAGAAAACGAATTTTTTTAGATTGTTTCGGGTCTGAGTGTACTGGGCGACACGCCTAGTGAGACCATATGATTAGTGTGTATTGTCTGGCGTATTATTATTATTGACATTCAACACAAGTGTGGCTGGAAATTAATGTGCTGATTTATAATAGCCGTCACATCCATGTTAGACAAGTTTAGCGCAGCACAGATTGTTTTTACTAGTGTTTAGATCCCACGTGTGGTATGATTGATTGTATATATTTATACTGCTAAATTGTGTGTGTGCTGCCCTGCCCTATGATGCGCTCGGGCCAGCATCTCTGACATATAGATTAAAGATATTTAGTACTTATGGCATTGTTGTCATTACACTAGTAGTTATCATTGTTTTAATAACGTAAGTGCGGCCGCAGCATTACAAGTAAAAACGCACGTAATTGGGCAAAATACTTGAAAATAAAAAATGATGGGTAACATGGCGCTGCGCTGCGCTGCGTAATTACGACAAATCACTTCACATATTAACAGACACATCAGTTGACTGTGTTGACACACTAGAATGCGTCATGGCACACAATCCAATTGTCTAGTTTGTAGATCAGAAATCGAGGACACGAAAGAAGCTTTGCTACTTAAATCTCTCTATGACACATATTGATAAGAATGGTAAATTGACTGATTTTCAATAATCTTTTATGAATCTTACAAAATAAACTTTTCACAAATTGATGCATTTTGCTTTATTTTACATCAGATTTATTACAATTCAGAAGACAGTCACTTGTTAAAAAAGATTACAAAAGTTATAGCAAGCATTATCCATTCATCGCGTGACCTTGAGTTATTAATTCAAATTTAGCAGTTTTCTTTTTCGAAATATTCAGAGATAATATTTGACGTTAGTAACTAATTAATCTGTGATAAATGATAATATGTATGTCTGCAAATAATAAGGTATTTCTTTGACGATTCTTTTATACTTTTTGTGTGTAGTGAACGGTGAAATTACGAATCTGTATTAATATCATCATTGTTGATTCAAAAAGCTTTGATTCGCTTAGTTTTTAGGATTAACTTTTTTTTGTCACGTTTGAGACTTTACAGTCTGAATACAATGTAATATAAAAAATTTGCTTATTGGTGCTGTTTATTTCTGATACTCTGAATTGTGTTGCAATGGTTACGGAAATGCTGTCATTGCATTGTTTCTTTGTTGTGATGTTTGCCATAACGATGACTGACAATAATGTTTGTTTTTATAGCGAATAATTTAATGAACATACATATTCTTACGCTGTTTTCCCTAACAAGGAGTAATTTAATTAAGAACTAATTCGGAAGTTAAAAGATGCTTTTAATTTTTTCTAGATTAATGCAAATGTAGGCATGCATACGTTTGTAAGATTTATTAGATTGAGTCATTTTACTTTGTAGTTTCAAATCTTATCATATCTTATCATTTTTTTGCTACTGTATTGTGTAATGTAAATTTATACAACACATTTCAAATGATTCTCCATTTCTATTGCTTGTTTATGTAATATGACATCATGGGTATAATTTCTTTTACTAGGAATGCTTAAATAATATACACCATTAAGTATTAAATATTATTTATATTTTATTTTACACTTTGTTTTACAAAATACAGTACGAAATCACAATGATTCATCAGTAATAATTTGTATAAATAAAAATTGTTATTTTTATAACAATAACAATGCTCATCAAAAATTGCCACACTATCTCATATCACATCATTCCTAAGAGTTCGAATACTGACATAAATAAATAATTATCACTATACATGCACCACAGTCTCTTAACAATAGTTTAATAAATAATGTTATTACAAGCGTCCATTTCATCTTACATGAATATCGCTTATCACTAGAGGATATTCCTCTTTACGCTAAAAAGTCGTGTTTGCTTTTTAAATATTATGGCAATGCGGTCCACCCGCTAGTCTTTCATACCTAACACTACCTAGGACACTTAAACATCACATTTGCGCTTTATATTTATTATATACACTGCACGTCGTGAGACGTTCACTGTTCAGACTAGAGCTTTGGTTTCACCGTCCGTAGCTAGGCGATCTGTACTTTTGACTTTGTGTAGGCTGCGCCGCTTGGGGCGTCAAGAAATACACATGTGCGCCTTCTCCAGGCAGCCTGTAGGAGACAAAGGAGCCCGGCCGGCCCTCCCCCGCTGTGTTCACAGGCGCTATCCACTCTGCATCAGGGTTGACGGGTGGCAGCGGCCTTCGGTAGTTCACAGCGGTGTCGCTGATTAGCGACGGTCTGTTCAAGTCGTACTGCTCTCCAGTGAACTGTGGCTTTTGGACCTGAGTTGGTACTTTATATTGCTGGAATTTCCTGTATTGCGGATTAGGTATTGGTATAAATTCACTGTCTGGATTTATTGTAGGCCTCGGTAATCGCTCATTTACTAGAATGTCATCAGCTAGTGAAGGTGGATTCTGTGGTTCTAATAACTCAGCGTTAGGGTTAGAATGCACTACGGGTACTGGTTCACTGTCTGGATTGACAGTGGGCCTCGGAAACCGTTCGTTAACAAGGGTGTCTCTGTCTAAAGACGGTGAGTTCGGATGCTGCGAGTCCACGATTTCGTAAGCATATCGTATGTTTATGTCGTTGTCGATCGGGGCCTTTACCGTTCCTAACGGTGGCGTCACAGCTAAACCATTCATGTCCTGTGTGCTGTCTTCTATTTTCTTTCCAAATATATCAAACGAGTTTTTTGTGATATCGTCTAAGTACCTCTCGTCCTGCTTGGTATAATAGCCATGATTAATTGGATTTGGAGTGGTGCTCGGATATCTATTCACTACGGATGCAGGTTTGTCGTTTTGTATAGGAATATGATTTCTGTTCTTATTCCACTGAACATTTTTGATTGGTGTGTCATCGTAATCTTCATCTTTTGCTCTTGTCTTAGGGTAGTACCTGGTCGAGGTCGGGATTTCTGTAGTCACTTGTACATTTTCTATTAAATATTGTTGATAGCCTGGCGACACGGACGGTGTAATGACATTGAATTCGTTCTCTAGATTAAAAGGCTTACTATAACTGACCATTGGTCTAAATGGTTCTGGGTCCAATTTTGGTGCACGGAAAGTCAATTGCTCTTGTCTCGGTTTGGATTGATAGCTGAATTGATATACAGGTCTTGACGTGACGATTTTTGGTCTGTGCGTATGTTGTCGATGTGAATGAGATTTTGGTCTCTTAGTTGTAAATAAATCTATCGTTTGTTGGATATCAGCTATTTGTTGGTAGAATGCATCTGGTCGTTGTTTCTGTTGTTGTACAAAAATAGGTGGCCTTGGGTGAGGATTTTGTACACTGAAGTATTCTTGTGTTACTGTCCTTGAACCTTGTTTTTGAGGCCATAAGAATAATGCATCTGCCTGATCTATTGCACCATACGCTACGTCTACTGCAGGATTATATCCTGCCTGAGGATTTATATTTTGTTGTGAAATCGGTGTTTGATTAACAGATACAGTATTATAATAATTTCTCCCATCAAAATATGTCGCTGGAGATGGTGAAGTTTTAGGTTGTTCATCATAGAAATAAAATGATGCCACACCGTTTTCGTTTGGTTTTTGGCGATATACTGGCTGTAGTTTTGTAGTAGGAACGTCATTTTGCACGTTGGAATAGTAAGCTCGTAACGGAACTGGAGTGGATGTCACTATATTATCCGTAACTACATTTGCTGTCTTTTCAGGCACATTATACAGGATATAAGGTTTCTCTGTATTCGATGGTGTTCTGACGTCATATACTTGCTCTGGATAATCGTAAACAACAGCCACAGATAAGGGTTTGGAAGTTACCTTTGTTCTCGTTTTATGTATAGGTTTTTCTGTTTTTGGTCTTGTAACAATTTCAATTTCATCCGGTAGATTGTGAACACGAACAGGATTTCTAGTAGGTATTTGTACACGTTGCGGCTTTTTAAGCTTACGTGTCGTCACAATTTCCACAGATGTTGGTGTCGTTAACGTGGTTGGTATTTCCGTAGTCGTTCTAGGCACCTCTGTTGTAGTAGGCCTGGTCTTGTATTTACGTACCGGTGTGGTATGCGTGGGTGGTGGTCGTTTCATAGTCGGTTTCGGCCTAACTGTGAACGTCTGTGTAACACTAGGCCTTGTAATACTTTTCATGGTCTCGGTTGTCGTCTTTTCTTCTAGAGGCGCGAAGAAGTCTGGCGGCGGTGGCAATATTATGCCAGGTACTAATGGTCCCGCAGGCACACTACTGTTGTAGTCACCTTGGTAAGAAAAATTGTAAGGCGGCGGATAGTAGATCGAAGGGTCGTCTTCGTCGTACAGGTCTGACTGGTTGCTCGGTGGTGGTAGAAACGCTGCGCCCGGTGGAAAGCCTTCTGGAAAAGAGCCGTTTATGGATGGAGGGAAAGGAAATGCTCCTTCGCTCGCATTCCCAGGTAGGAATGGGAACGGAAGAATTGGCAACGGCGCTCCCCCGGTAGAAGTGTTTCCCTGATGATCACCTTGGGCGTAGGGCGCTCCCGGCGTGAAGGGGAATGGCGGAGGATGTAAAGGGCCATCGCTCTCTCTCGTTGGGTAGGGAGGGAAAAGGGCCGCAGGGACACTACCGTTCGGTGTAAGGAAGACGAGCGGTCCGTCGTCGGAGAGTCGAACTGGAAAGGGCGGTGGGACTTTAGGTTTCTGCGGTAACTTTACTTGCCTTCTAGGCGCCTCGTAGTTGTCGATCGGTGGCCAAGGCTTGCGATCACTTTCTTTTGTACGCTCGGGGAAAGAGCCTCCAGTGAGAACTAATAGGTGGTCTTCAGCGAGCCAAATTTCATCTTTTTTAAGACCACCAAAACTTTGAAGGTTATCCTTGTTTTTTGTTTCTGAATTAGGCTCGTAACTCACTATGCCCGGACGTTTAGGTGTTTTCGAAAATATTTCATTCTGTATCAATCCATATTTTCCCTCGGCCACCTGATCGGAGAGCGTCTTTTTGTCTTCGTCGTCCTCTTTAGTCTTGCCAGCGTCTTTTCCCTCGCCGGCGCTGGACATGAGCATGCCGTCATCCCAGATACCCTGGTTCCAGCCGACATTGCCGCCTGACTGGTCCGGCGCGACCACGCCTGCAAACTTGCTATCACTTTTTTTATCGTTGATAATGGAATTTTTCGATGGCTTGCCGTATTCGTTATTTTTCATATGTCCGCCGATTAGTCGTTTTATAGACCGCTGTGATTCAGCAGCATCTGAATCGGGCGGTGGTCCGAGACTCCGTTGGTCGCGCACGAACGAGTCAGGTGGTAGAACATATGTGGGCACTAACACGCTCCCTTGCACTTCGCACGCCCATGCCAGCGCCAGCAGTAGCGCTAACGCCGCCCCTCTCACCATCTGAAAATTTGGAAAACATCACTTCTTAGTCATATTGCACAATTATTACACTATTTTAAAACCAACTAATTATTACTCATCTAAGTAGGGTTTTCTTTATTATTTAAATGCACTTCTTTGTTGTTCATTCGCGGGCGAAGTGAAAGGACTGACGGAGATAAAAACGTCGGCCAGTAGCTTAGGCACTGGCGCGCCGCGTGCTACCTCCCGCCTTTTATCAAGTCTTACAGACCGACCACCTCCGACCCGCTGGCATTGAGAATCAAGCGTTTAATTGGAAATTGAATGGCGAATAATGACCACAAGACAGGAAGGCCGCGAGGCCTAAATACGAAAAAATCGAACTGTCATGCTTAAGTCTAATCCGAATTCGTATTCTGTTAAATTTATTTGTGGTGCCTTATTGTTCTGAGGTCATTGCGATTATAACCTCGATGATCAAACTTAGAGAAATGTTCATTTAAATCTGCAACCGCTAACGACATAGAAATAACGTAGTTTTGAAACAATGATCGGATAATTTTTCAATTTCGATCGACATTGCGAACTGAGTTCGTAGTCACGAAACGGCTATCATATTATCACGGATTTTAGTGCTCGTAATTTCTTCAGTTATCTGCTCTTTCAAATAGTATAGATATTGCCATGTGAATGGTGAACTGAAAACATGCGTCGCTATATAAATACTTAATGTTTGTTTTTCATTTTATGTTTATATACTAATTGCAAAAGGATAGGTTACGTGCACCGTTTTAACTGCGGCGAAAGCGTTCTGAGGCGAAAGACATTTAATTAAATAATAGACTATCGACTGTTAGGACAGTAAAGGCAAAACCGCCCGTGGTGTCCGGTGGGCGTGCCAGGGCTCCGTGAACGGCACGGTCACTTAACTGGCTCGATAAACGTTAACCCGTTTGCAATTGTGCTAAGCTGTGCACGGAAAGTGCACAATTCCTAAGGTGTACCTTAGGAACCTTATTTCTCGGATTTAATAGGAAAACGCCTTGCAAAACTGTTCTTTATCGGGGTTTTAAGTGGTTTGTTGCGATTTTACTAGACCGCTGTGAATAATATTACCGGAGTAGGTTAGCGTAACCTTTTGGCTTTTTAATTACGCTGACGTTTGGGAGCTCGAAAGTGTGAACTTAAGGAACATGAAAAATATTTAACATTGCAAGAGAATTAACTAAATCATAGAGTTCATTAGACACGTGAATCGTAATGACTGGCAACCTTGATTTTGTTAATAATCGTTTGAGTACAAGTATTGTCGACGTCGCGATTTGGTTTCGGTTGAGCAACAATTGCATAACATGCCACCGGCTGTTTGCTTTCCGAATCCAATAACTGCTCAGTTAACTAATAGTATATCGGCTTTAATTTAGTTTTATATCGATATAACTACGCGTTGTGTATACGAAATGTAAACTTAACAGCGAATATTCTGTAAAGCTTGACATTTGCTCGTCGACGCATCTTTAAGTGCATCCTTTCGTTTACGGTAACTCGTTCACCTTCGCGAGAATTCTGTCGTGAACGATTTCAAAGTTCTCTGCGTTTTCTTTAAGTTCTTGTGTATTGTTGACTAAAAATGTTGTAACTACGCGACATGAGCGATGGAAACAAAGACAAACCCACACGGCCTTGCTGCGGCAAGGTGCCCGATTTTTTTTTGCGGTCAGTACAAAACGTGAAGTGATTAACTAACTAGTGGTTCGTTTGGGAGTGTCGCGGCACTTATTACTTTCAACAATGCTCGCCAGCCTTGCGTTCATTATACGGCACGCCCTCTTCAAAAATAGACTATTGTTTTATTTAATTTGTGTGAATTCAAATCGAATCTCTAAGCTTTCTTTTCTTGTTTGTATGTGACAGCGTTGGGAAATGCGAGCGGGTGATGCATTGTTGATGATTTGTATTCATCGTTCGGTGTAGTTGGCTGCTAACTTTCCATTGGCCTTTGTCTGACTTCGAACGTATGCCACCAGGATGCAGACTGGCAGGTTTCACCAATTACTTGACGCTTTCCAAAGAACTTTTAGCTTTTGACTGCCTTTTAATGAGTTTTCTAGCAACTGTATTGTACATACAAAAATATAACTTGTTACTACAACGTAGAAGGTAATAAATTGCATGCCTTGATTTCCTAGAGTTCTTTCTACTACGGAAATTTTATATTAGATATTGGTATTTATTTATTATTGGACTAACGAGTAACAGTTATTTACAGTGTATGTTATAGCAGTAGGTTATTAAGCGTTTGTTAACGTCCTGATGTCCAGCCATGTATCAACTTAACAAACACAAGTAGGTATTATGCAAGATGTAACTGAACGAATTCAAGTAGAGCAGCAATTGATAAAGAAACATTTAAACATGTGTTCGTAGGCCTTTTAGTTTGTCGCCATATCGGTATTCGCTTTCGAAACTGTAACAAATCGCAGTTAACTGTGGCATTGGAACCCCCGAGCGATACGAATCACGTCATTATGTGTGCTTAAATATTCTCGCCTTATAAGATTTGCGTTATATTAAAATGTTAACATATGTAGTTAACGACACGTGGCACGAAATAACATTTATCACTATTAATCAAGAAGCAAGACCACAGAGTTAACCATATCGAAACCCAGTAATAGAGAATGCGCACGCGCGTAACATCATTAGTGTGATTGTCAGGGATGATCCATAGTATAATTACTTCTATTTCATTTAAATATCTTTTGATTACTGTTATTTATTAATAAATAAGTTTACATTATAGAGTAGTGATTGTAGTGTGTAACTATAAAAACTGTGACGTCGAGAGACAATTTTAAGTTTATTTTTCATATCATTATTATTATTTATTTACTATAACTGTCCAGGAATTAGTCCAATGCATAAAGATTGAAAAATATGAAAGTGTTTGCCAGCAGTGCCAGCCCTAATTATGTTCATAGCGCGAGGCGCGTGCCGCCTAACTTTTGATTTATCTACGGCCTCATTACAGATGCCTTTATTCGTAAATCTTTTTCTATTACCTACTCAACCTCTGGTTAACTATAGTTAGTTATCGTTCTTTTGTTTATACCGAAAATTAATTGTTATTTTTCACCTTTGCTGTAATATATCTAATATATTAACATCGACAACTGTGGCGTAATTTAGTTACTTTTTTTTAGAGCTCCACGTTGGTACAGGATGTTAGAAAAAAGTTTTATTACATTTTTAGCGTACGGACAATACAAATTCATCTGTGATAA
The DNA here is from genome assembly GCA_907165235.1 of Zeuzera pyrina. Lineage (NCBI taxonomy): Eukaryota > Metazoa > Arthropoda > Insecta > Lepidoptera > Cossidae > Zeuzera > Zeuzera pyrina. Next base: position 5,743,644 of record OU015637.1, read on the forward strand.
TATTTTTCGTTGATTCATTGAATCTCAAGTGGTTTCTATTGTTCGCTATTTCTGTTATTCGATCCAAGTAATGCAAATAGTGTCAGGGCTCCCGATAATTGTCGGAGAAGTCGCTCGTGGTCAAGGCAAGCCCATCTTGTAACCAGTTTGTAGCTGTGCGCAGTGTCATCTAATCTAGGCGATTAAATTGCATGCTTAATGGACACCTTAATAGGAAAATTTTATACCTTATTTGAACTAAGTAAGAAAGTAATACTATTAACAAATAAACCAAACTAAATTTTTAGTTCATTCAACGAAACTGCAGGTACAACATAAATCATTGATAAATATATAATTCTTTTTTGACGAGCAGATTTTTTAAGTTTGTACTTATTTCTATTGTATCGAATGTTTGAAAATGCAACTGTGAAAAATGCGAATTGTATTTTGTACGTTTATTACCTCACAGGAGCAGAATTTTATGGATCTAGGTAATTTAGGTGTCATTCGATTTTTATAATCATCAAAGTGTCCCAAGGACCTCTTGCCTAGAATTTCCGCGGTCGATGTTTTTTAAATAAAACGTGCTTTGTTTTCGACCTAGATTTTCTAGGTTATTGCTAAGTAGAGTTATTGCTGAGGTGTCATTATTTAGCCATACTCATACACTTAAACTGCATACGGTCGTTATAAAGATTTTATTTATATTATACACATTTAAAAACCTTTACTTGAGCAACCTTGTATTATAATGTGGGAATTTTTTTATAACGTCTTCAGATCTTTTTAAAATTTAACTAGATTATCTCAATGCATTTAGAAACATGTTGCAGTAGGTAATAGAAATAATAACTTATTTTACTTTGAATAAATATGCCTTTTATAGTTACGTAGCTTAGTTGCACAATGTTGTCTGTTCCGAGCTTCTGAGGCGTGTGGGCGCACAGTTTAAAGCTTTTAATTCACTTGTAGTGTTTGATACAGCTGTATACTGTATATTGTGAATGATATTTTTGCTTATTTTCTTCTCATTTCTTTTTCATGGACGATGTCAACAGTCTTTGTGTTTAGTTTTATTGTTACTACTGGCATGCTAAGGTCATATTGAAGAAAAAATGATCTGATTCTTCGAGTCGTGACTGGCTACGGTCGTGGAGTGCGCACGCGCCGGGGCCATTTCATAGTGAAATATTTCTGTTCTATATGTTCTGTCATGTGTTCTATTGTTGGCAGAGTTGTGATTAATAATATCTATAACTATCAAGGTAACATAGACGTATATTGAGTAAGCATTTTTTAGTCAATTGCAAAGTTTCATTATTTTATAAATACTAATTGAATTTCTTGCCAATTGAAAATATGGTCACGAATTTTTTTTTCATCGTCAATAAATATCATTATTTTAGAATACAATGTATCGATCCCACCCTTGAGATTGTCAGCCTTCACACGAATTAAATATCAGTTAGAAACTTCCGCGTACTGTATTAAATTTTTATCAACGTCTCAATAGTGGTCAAAGGTATGCCAAAATGTCATGTTTAATATAATATTTTAATGTCTCTTATGTGCTACTAACAGTCCTTGAGATAAAGGAAGTAGAACAACAAAAACACAATGTCCATAAATGGTTGTTATGACATTTAAATGAGACCATTTAGATTTAATTTTTTGAAGTTGCTTGGGAATCAAAAAATACACTTGCGGCTTGGCTATCAACGATGTCATTTGGTTGCAAGCCGGTAGCTTTCTTTTTTGTTGTTTTTCTACTTTCATGTTTCTTTGTTTCGTAATTCCGCGGACTGGTCGCATCCAGCATTATTGTACGTAATCTTCTGTATAATCCACCATTTGTCCGCTCTAATGTCGTGTTATCCACTCGTAATTGTCATGTATTACCGCATCTCAAAGTATTTTATATATTTTCACATAAGTTTAGTCGCAGTGATTCCGTGTGTACGTGTCTTGTTAACTTATGGACCCGACTCTTATCTCCCATTACATCGCTCATGCAACCTCTTTTATTTTTTGTTGCAGTTGAGAATAATTGGTATACTATGGGTTTTACTTTATGTCGTAATGAATGTCGTCTCTCTCTAACGTATTCCTATAGAAGGTAGCGTAAATTCTATCGGATCTCGAGTAAGGCGCCGTTCACGTATCGCGCTCCCTCGGCGGCGATGAGGTAAACATCAATTAACTGATTTTATGTAGATAATCGTCGCTATTAGTTAGTTCTTTATTGTTTGATATGAGCGTTACTTTTGCAATAAATTTCAAAATTTTTCCGCCGTTCTGGGCGTTACCTTTTGATGTTTTTCGGAGCGTGGCGGATAATAGGCAACCTTAGATTGCGCCCGAGTCCTTCGCACTGAGTCGTGCGAGGAAAAGCTGCATATTTTAAAAGTATATTTTGTAATTGTTTTAAGCAATGGCTATAACGGCCGTTTAGTTATCCAGTAGGTGTTCACCGGCAAGATAATAATCGCCATAACGATTATATTCAAGGTGAATATATTTTCGTTTGACTTACACGCAGCAGTTTTCTGTGTTGTGACAAAGGGCGGTCGTTAGAGCTAGCATCGTCACGGTGATTAGTGCCGTGTGTCGCCGGCGCGAGCGCAACTAATCGCTGAGATCTTCTATTGTTTGACTAACACACGCTCACAATTACTACACACCTGCAACATATTATTTCTGTGATATTGTTTTCTCCACCAGGTTTATTCGCTGACCTTGCTCATCGAAGCTATTCTTTTTTTCGAATCATGTTCGTCTAATGTTTTATTACTTTTTGCTGCACTGATAAGTCCTTAATGGTATTTATTATTCGTGTTGAACCGGATACTAGTTTTTGTCCTCAGACCGGCAGCTGACGTAATTCTGTATTTATAATGATTTTGATCTCTCTGGAAAATTGTATGTCCAAATGTTTTCAAATAATTTACACTAGAAATGTCAATATGGCTGAGTGCGATGCCTGTCGGCACATTACACGTCTTGTTTGGCTATGTCTATGGTATTACTAAAGCGTACCTACGTAGTGTCGAACTACGTGTGAAATAGAGCGAGGCCGCACTCCTTCAATGTCCACTGATGTCATACAAATTTTATAGAATAGATATATTACGAGAGTAATGTTTTCTAATAGAAACGTGACGAGAACAATTAATTTTAGAATTCTCGGACCCTTTTCTGATTCATATCTATTATAATGTCAGGGTTAATGCCGATGATAGGTGACATTGTAGACTTGGTTATTCCGGGATCACAGAAGGTTAACCACTTCCGTTAAAGTCTATTAAGTTCTATAATAATATCGAAATATAAAATACAATGTCGTAAAAGGTATACATATCGCGGGAACGCTCGTTTGGATGTCATGCTGTGCCGCAAGTAACGATCAACTACTTTTTGTTTTTATTAAATATCAGTCAAGTCTGTGACTGCATATCAATTTTAATCAGAATTAGAATGAATAACTAAAAAAGTTTATATATATATATCGAATATATATAAACTAATATATATAAAAATTATACCAACCCAGTATGTTCATACTAGGATAATCAATCAATTTACTCGCTATAAATCCATAAGTATATGTGCTATGTTATTATTCGTTGAGATTCTAATCTTTTCTTGTGCTGATATTAACTCAGACAACTGATTTCGTACTCACGGATATACAATAAGTTTGATGTTAATTGTGTTTTCCACATCCGTATTTTTAATTGATATTTGTTGTTCTCACACATTTTATCAGTTTTGTTAACACAGAACAACAATTTATTTTTTGAATTATGTTATTGCTTCGACTTCCTGTCATCATTAATTAAAATTTTTAGTATCAACGTACTCTGTGCTTAAGGCGCAAAGCTGTACATTTTATAAAATGCGTTCGTTGCACACACATACTATGTTCAAGTTATGTCATTTGCCATGGAGAACCTACTTTCAAAAGCAGCCGCACTTTCGTTGACGTTTCGTATAATGAACACGAAGCAATCGGAAGTGGCTGATTTACTAATGCATGACATAACACAGTCGATTTATTGACCACACATCTCACTTATTACCGGTTCACGTGTCAATTTTAATGCGTTTGAGATATAAAAATAAAGCTGTGTCATTATTATTGAAAAGAGAATGTGAAGTGAGTTTCAATAGTTTTATTTCAAATATTTTTCTTTCAAACGGTTTCAATAAGTGAACTTCTGTGACTAGTTAAGTAATAGAATTTATATACAGTAATGTATATAAAAAAGAAGTATAAATAGTTATGTTAGTACGTATATTAACTAACAAGGTTACTGACGGGAAAAATGTTACAAGTTTAAAAATTAATAAAGTTTTTGTATTTAATTCTTATACTTGTAATTTTGACATTTCTTAGGACTCAGGGAAAGCCGACGTCTTTGATGTTAAACACTAGTTTTCCTTTGGTATAATATATTTTCCAATCGACTAATATATGCATTAAGTTACGCTTGAGTATAATTACGAGTGTATTCATTATAATATAGAAGCTATATAGCAACGTAAAATCCGATAGTATCGTATTAACAGTTCACACACGTATAATATAGATTTCGAGGTCCGTTATGCTATTACTTCTGAATTTAATACGAAATTAAGACAAAACTGTAATTGAGATTCATGTATTCATTTATTCTATGTAGTTCATTTGCAATTTTCTACTGTTTTGTTTGCTTATTTTTCTTGAACTGTTGAATATTCGATGACAGATTTGTTTCTGTAAAAATTTTTCGTTTTAGTAATGAAATTAAAGTTAATAGTTAAATTTGGTTTTGGATTTTTAAAAATTCAATTATATGCTGTAGTTATGCCATTATTGTACATTGACATAATGTATTTTTGCATTCTATGACTAATTTCACCTGCGAAATAAATAAATTAATTAACAGGAGAATTGCGTTTGTTTCAAATTTTATGCTCACTATATACGTAATCTACACCGTTATTGTATTCGAAGCGTTGTATTATATATATTACGAGTAATTTGCTTAGATATGAATGGGACTGAGTCTGTCATATGAATAAAGCGACTAATATCAACAGTAACTCATCCATTCATAAAATCCTACGCTCGATTTTCGGAATCACAATCGTGTTTAAATTGTTTTATGATCTGAAATAATGTCGCGTGGGTTAAAATGTTTGACGCCGTAGGCGATTTGCGAATCATGAAAGCTGTATTTACGGTATTCATTATTATAAATGTACGACTTTCCGATTATGTCATCGGATACCGTATGTTCACGACCTACTTTACATTAAATCCGCCATGACCGTTTACATGTGTTGTTCTATTACACGGTAATTGTTATTTTTAGATATTGTATCACTTTAAATTATTTATTTCCACATTCTCACATGTTTTTTCTGCACAAACGTTGTCATTGAGTTATTTGTCGAAGGCTGAGCTCTGTGAAACTTTAATATTTTGTTGTCGTGTAACTAGACGCATTGTTTCTGGAGTCGCATTGTCGACACCAGCGACGGTGTCTGAGCCCGTGAGATCTAGGTCGGGGACCCGGCTGGATGCATGCGATTGTAGTCTTATCTACCTCGATTTTCGTGAGCTTAGAAAACGAATTTATGAATGACGTCTAAAAATATTTACGCTAAAGGAAATGCGCGATTGTTTGTAAACAAAACACAGTCTTACTTTTAAATACTGGTTGAGGCTGCGGTTGTAATACACTTTGCTTTTATTCTTCTGTAACACTCTTCAGTCGCACATCACACGGTGCTGAAAGTCACTTCACTAGAGTTTATTTTTTTTAATTTTAATTATACTTTTTCCTCACTAGCTTTCGGTCACAGGCACATCTCGGGAACTGTCGCGTCTGTCGACTGGTGAAAGAGTGTGGATATCGATCCCGTGGGTCGCTTGACCAGTGGTGGGGTACACGTGTGTATCGCAGGTCGCGCGGCGCATGAGTGGCCGCGGTGGTAGGGGGCGCCGGCGTAAATACGGCCGTCGTAGCGCGTGCGCACCGCCTACGCACACTAGTATACTTCACCACACACAGACACGCCACATCTAGTAGGCACCGTGACGTTCGTATCGATGATACCGATTAAACAATGATGTGGTATTGGAATTGAATCTATAGGGGAATCCTAATCTTCACTAGCCGGATATCTTATTGTCGTTTAAGTTGCGATTGCTGCGTAACGGATGGTTTGTGACTTGAATTATTTATGTTATGCTACATGTGACATATCTTGTTGATTATCGTTCTGTCAGAGTGCAAGAAATCTTGTTCACACTTTAGAAACCATGTTTGTTAAGGCAAGAAACTCTTACATCTATAATATAGATTTAAGTTAACTCTATATAAATAGAAATGAAATATTATTCATTGCTAAGCGCAAAACTTGAGAACCGTTGGACCGCTTTGGCAATTTTTTCTACGTACGTAAAGTAATATTATCATAGAATAGACCGAGTAAGGTTTTTATGGAAAAAAAAATGGGAAAAGTTAGTGGAATTTTTCCAAATTGGAAAGGTTTCAGTTTAGTGGAACCTTAACCTTAAGGAAAACCTTACTCGGACTATTCTATGATAAGATTACTTTGACATAACGTAAAAAAAAATTGCCAATGCGGTACAACCGTTCTCAAATTTTGCGCTTAGCAAAGAATAACATTTCATTTCTATTTATATAGAACTATATAACTTAAATCTGTATTATAATAGATGTAAGAGTTTGTTGCCTTAACAAACATGGTTTCTAAAGTGTGAACAAGATTTCTTACATCTCCCTGGGGATATCCCTGAGGATATTGGAAAATTTGGGAAAACTGAAAGTACTTTTGCCAGCCCTTTTCAGGGCTGCAATTCCTCTTCTGTGCATACCATGCGGGACAACGGCAATTATAATGTTAGGGCGTCCCCCGGAAGCGACGTACACCGGTCTGTCCCAGCTGGTGTGTGCAGAGTGCAGTTCGGCGTTGGGGACCGCCACCCAACACGCTGTGCACCTAGCGGCGGGAAGTGGAGGGAGGAGTGCAGAGTAGCTGCGTGGAATGTGAGAGGTGGGATTGAGGAGAAGATGAATGAAGTGATTGATATTATGGAAGAGAAAAGATTGGATGTGCTATGTTTGAGTGAAACCAAGCGAGGCGGCAGTGAACTTGCCGACTTGCCCGGAGGAGGCATCGCTTTGTGGTCAGGGGTACCACAAGGAGATAGGGGATGCCAAGGGGTAGGCGTTTTACTGTCCTCTCGTATGGTTAATTGTATGACTGAGTATGAATGTATAAATCCCAGACTGCTCTGGGTACGCCTCAAGATTGGGTTGACAAGAATTTTTGTTTTGGCAGTATATGCCCCAGTGTCCTCTGTCGGTTTGGCTGAACTAGAGCAGTTCTGGGAAAATGTTAGAGAAGTTCTAGCGACGGTTGAAGAGAACGAAAGAATTGTTGTGTGTGGAGACATGAATGGATGGGTCGGGACAGCTCGAACAGGATTTGAGTCTGTCCTAGGCAAATATGGAGATAAGAGAGTAAATGATGCTGGTAAGATTGTGCTAGGACTGTGTATGGAAAAGGATCTTTTTGTGGCTAATACCATGTTTGGGCACAAAAGGATCCATCAGTACACGTGGGAAAGAAAGGGTGCGAGAAGTATGATTGATTTATTCCTGGTGGATAGCAGACTTAAGAAGCAGGTAATGGACACAAGAGCGTATAGAGGAGCCGACCTCGGGACGGACCACTTTCTGGTGATAACCAGAATAAGGGGTCTGTTCGCAGCATGGCGACATCGCGTAGTGTCCAAACCTGCAGCGGTTAGCCGTATTAAAAGCTGGAAACTGCAGGATGCGACCACCAGGAATGAATATGAAAGGGTATTATCCAGTAAGCTTGATGATAGATTGAAAGTGATGAGCGAGGATGTTGAAGAATGCTGGCAGAACCTTAGAGATAGTATGGTTGAAGCTGCGAAAGAAGTGTGTGGAATGAATAAGATTGGGAACGGCAAAAAGCGTGATGTGTGGTGGGATGATGAGGTGAAAGTGGCTGTGTATAAGAAAAAGAAAGCATGGCGAGACTACCTTGCTACTAATGACTGTGGTATGAAAAATTTGATGAAAGACAGGTATAAGCTGCAGAAAGCAGAAACGAAGGCACTAGTGAAAGAGAAGCGTGAAAGGTGTAGGGTGTTAGATGAAAACAAGATGTCGGACAACTTCGAGGAAAATTCCAAATTATTTTGGAAAGAAGTACGTAAAATCCGAAGTGGTCCGGCACCTTGCAGAATGAATAAAGTGCGTTCGAAAGAAAACAACCTGCTTACAAATAAAAAGGATGTTCTGCAGCGATGGAGTGAATACTATGGAGAACTGTATGAGAGTGGCGACTCCGTCTCTGATACTGAGAGCGATTCTAATGAATTGCCACACTCAGGCCAGGGACTGGAGGATCCCATTAGTATGAAAGAGATTGTGAAAGTGATAAGAAGTTTGAAATGTGGAAAGGCTGCGGGAATTGATGAGGTGACTGCTGAGATGATCAAGTATGGTGGTCGTAGGGTCTGGGATGCCTTCTGTGCACTCTGCAACCTTTGTTGGCAGAAGGGGGAGGTTCCAGAGGACTGGCGCACGGCAGTCATAGTACCTCTATATAAAGGGAAAGGTTCCTACCTAGACTGTGCGTGCTATAGGGCCATCAGCTTGGTCAGCTTAGCGAGTAAAGTCTATACTAAAGTATTGACTGAACGTATGAAAGGTGTTTCAGAAAGATATTTGTGGGAGGCGCAAGGTGGATTCAGGAACGGTAGGGGTTGTATGGATCAGATTTTCTCGCTTCGCGTTATCGTGGGAAGGTTTCTGGCTTTAGGTCAGAAAGTTTTCTGCGCTTTCGTGGATCTAGAGAAAGCATTCGATAGAGTAGTGCGGAAGAAATTGTGGAGTCTTCTGCCTGAATATGGCGTGGAGGGCTCCTTACTGCAGGCTGTGAGGTCATTATATCGAGACCACAGAGCCTGTGTAAGGATAGACGGTGACATGTCGCCCTGGTTTGAAGTCTGTTCTGGTGTCAGACAGGGCTGCGTGATGTCTGCCTGGCTATTCGTGCTGTATTTGGACAGTTGCCTCCAGAGATTGAAAGGTAATATGAGTGGTATGGGATGTGGTGACACAGTAGTAAACTGCCTATTGTACGCTGACGATGCTGTGCTAATAGCACCATCAGAAGCAGAGTTGCAGACACTAGTCACGTGCATGAAAGAAGATTGTGAAGTAAAAGGATTGAAAATGAATGTGAACAAAACTAAGGTTCTGGTGTTTGAAAGAGAAGCGGAACAAACGAAATGTGTGATTAGTGTAAATGGAAAATGTCTAGAACAGGTGAATGAAATTGTGTACCTGGGGAGTGCGTTTTCGAGGGATGGAAGATGTGAGTTGGATGTGGAGAGACGGGTAGCAGCCGGCAATAAAGTGAACGGTGCTCTGTCCGCATTAGTGGGTAGTGTGAATATATCTAACACTGCTAAAATGGCCATCCACAATGCGGTGTTGGTGCCAACTTTGTTGTACGGCAGTGAGGCCTGGATATGCCCGAAATCGAGTGAAAGTATGATAAATGCTGTGGAGATGCGGTCTCTCAGAAATATGTGCGGTGTCACGCTTGCGGACAGGATAAGCAATGATGAGATACGCAGTATGACAGGGTTGCACAACAGTGTTATTGTAAAAATGAAGAAAGGAATGCTTAGATGGTTCGGGCACATGGAAAGAATGAGTGATGAAAGACTGACGAAGAAAATATACAGAGCAAAAGTGAGTGGTAAAAGAAGCCAAGGAAGACCAAGGCTGACTTATGAAGATCAAATAGCCAGAGTGTTAGCAGACGGAAATGTCAAAAGCACTCGCATACCTAGGCGAAAATGTGTGAGGAGAATGATGAGATTTGAGGAAGCGAAAGAGGTGTGTAAGGACCGCGACTCCTGGCGCTCCGTCCTCTCTGACTACCCCGTTGGGGATACAGCGTGAAGTTATGTTATGTTATGTTATATGAAAGTACTTTTTTCTATGGGATTTTTGTATGAATTCAAGACCATCACTAACGAAAAATAATATATTACAATAACTACTGAACCACAGCAAAGCGTCGCCAGGCACAACCAGTATATTAAAATAATTCTTTTTGAGGTATTCCAAAATAGCCACTTTTGACTTGAGGTTTTGAGGACTTTGACAAATACCATTTTCAAATCTTCAGTATAATATTGTAAATACATACATACATACATACATATATTCACGCTGTATCCCTAAGGGAGTAGTCAGAGAGGAGGGAGCGCCAAGTTTCGCTGTCCTATAATATTATAAATTTAATAGAAGTGAAGCCGCATGTTCAAGTCGGTATAAAAATTAAGGGCTGTTGTCGTTGTATACCACGAAGATAAAAATAAATTAGTAACGTAATATTTTTTGGATTAAAAAACTGAATTATGTTATATTTGTGATGTTGTTTATAACAGTGTTGCGTAAGTGTGTAACGAGTCATCGACACTGGCGGCGTCCTCGGAAGGTCGCCTCGGACCAAGAACGGGCTCTTCGGCACATTTGCATAATGTCCAAAGTTTCCTTATCGTTGTAACTTTGTTTGGTCCATATCTCCTAATCGATCCTGGAATTTATTTGTTTTTGTATTCTCGTTTATACCATTTTCTTTTCTTAACATTCTTTCGATTTTCCTCATTGGGTATTTCACTTGTTATGAGCTGCTACATTCTTTAAATAATGAATATTTATATGCATATGTATGTGTATTTGTACCTACATCAACATTTTAATATTTCTTACTCTGGGATTTCTAAGCTAAGATTTTTTCAAAGTTATTGTTGGACGATGTTGGTACTTAGTAATTTGTTGTGTGATATGTTTTATATTATTTTTCTCAGAATCTTGTATTGGTGGTGTCGGCTTGGCGCGTCCGTACCACATTCCGCGACTCTGAGGCGCTTGTGCTCTGTGTGTGACCGTTTGACCACTTCATAATTTTGGTTCTTACTATATTCTTGTATGATGAGAAATCTTGCAAATCTTTTTAAATACTTAGAAATGGCGGTACTAAGTCTAATTTATTTGATATCAACATTACTATTAAGGCAGATGTGTTAGAAAAATATTACAGTGGTAATATTTTTAATAAGTTGAAGATTTTTCTATTACGGTTGTCACTACTTAATTACTTTGGTGATTAATATGTATCTATTACATAAAATATACTCACGCTGTAGTCAGAGAGGATGGTGCGTCAAGCATCGCGGTCCTTACATACTTCTTTCGCCTCCACAAAACTAATCATTCTCCTCACGCACGTTTGCCTAAATGAAATATATATTATATATATTTAGTTTAACAATGCCTTAAACAGTATACATAAATAGGCCAAAAGTGGTTAATACCGTTACCGTAAATATAATACGGTAAAAATAATAATTTACGGTAATTGAGTTAAGTTTGTTGTGTGGGCTCTAAAAATACTCTTACGTTATTAAGTACTGGCAATTACTTGAAGTAAACGATGTGTTTAATTCAATATAAAATGTAATAAACATTTAAATTATAAAAATAACATTACTTTTATAAATAATTGTCTTGTGGTAACACAGTCATATCCGGCGAGGCGCCATCCGCGGCAGAATCGGCGTCGTCTGTCCACTTAAATTATGTAATCGAATATTCATGACGCCTTTTGGGTGCATTGCTTTTTTATCGACCAATATCATCACCAGCACACGAGTATTTGCAGCAATTTTATCTATATTAGAATCGATTTTGCGTCCATTTCGACACCACTTATTTTTGACCTGCTATTTTTTATTATTAAGTATATTGGATAATATATAATAGTACCTACCTGTACGTGATTATTTCCGGTTTTCTTATTGTTTGATTTTACAATTGTTCTTATTTGTAATTGTTGTTCTATTTAATACAACTAGTAACAGCGTTATAACAATTGATTTAAACAGCGGATAAACTTTAACTTAATTATAATCATTTTGAGTTCTCGTATTGATTGAGTCGCGTTATTGTTGTTTATCATCTTTACATCATTAGCATAACTAATCTAAATTCGCGACAGCTATAAAATATTCCGTGACGGCTAACAGATTTACAAGGATGCTCCTAATAATTTAAAGAAATCAACTTGTGTTTTTCTTGTAATCTGTTGTGTGTTAAATTCCTCGGATTCCGACCTTTTGACGCAGTTTGGCGCCACTTTTAACGAATCTGCTTAAAACTGGTTCCCTGTTCTGTAACATATTATGCTTGTTGAAGTCAGAACATTTCGGGTAACACGTTGAATTTATTTCACGACAGTAACATACTTTGTTATCTTAAACAAGCACTTTTGATTGGCGTTATCTTGTGTCAATTAGATTTAAATTGTCTTATTGTTTTCAAATATGTAGTAGTAGTAATTAAAACAGATCGTTATCTGTTCTCAATATCTTTTTATTGTTCTCTATGGGTCCTTTTCGTTTCATGAATATTGCATCGATTTGTGTAGTTTACAAAGCTAGCATTTCTTTAAGGGGATTTAGAATACTTTATTTGCATGAAGATGAGATGCTATGATTGTGATGGCTAAAGGCTATCTATTTTATAATGATGCCTAATTGAGGAAATATTCCGCTCTAGTAACCACGTGTATCATCACAACACCACGCCCGTTCTAATCTGTTTTATTTCTAAATTGAGAATTGACTAACATGCTTATTTTATTTTGTTTCAGGTGAGTGCGCTGTTTTAAATTTAAGCATCATCTAATTAAGGTAAGTAAGTAATAGTTTTACAACAGAAGCTGTGGTCTGCATGTAATTGTTTTGTTCGTTGAATTAAAAATGTGGCAATTAGTTTCAATTATGCAATTAAATTATAAACTTCACTATTGAAAGCTACTTAGTGGTCGCGCTATGATACGTTTAATTCAATTGTTATTTTGTACGTGAAATTCTAAAATTTCTCATGGCGTGTCGTAATTCTGGACCTCGTTCTAATTAGTTTTGGCAGATCATTTAGCACATCTTAGCATCGTATGCAACTCACAACTTGATTATACAACTGCAATTATCGCCTGCGTTTTTAACGGAACCCTTTAGCATGTTTCCGAGACCTTTTTAATATGTTATCGGGAGTGTTACGAAATTAATATTTGAATACTAAATGTTTTTAAACAAACGACCTTTAAAATGATTATGGTTTTTTAGGGAGTATGTTTTTTTTATTAATTTATTGACAAAATTATTGACATTGAATAGATAAATAAATAATCAACCGCCGAGCGAGTTGTCCATTTTATAGATTAATTTTATTCCATTAACATCGTCAATAGTTTTTTTTAACTAAAGCAAATCACTTTTGTTGTTTTTGGATATGTATCTATTCTCAATCCACATTTTTGGACAAGTTATAAAATAAAATATTTACGATATTTGTTCGCGATGTTTTTTGTGATATTTAGTCTTCTCTGCAGCCCCACCTAAGTAGAAGTTCTAGTAAATTCAAAATCACAGTATTGGTAATGTATTTATGCATCCTTTATTGTTATATTTTTGACAGTTCCCAGAATTGAAGTCTACTTATTATGCAGAAATTATAATGAGATTTTAATGTCGTATTTAAGTTTTTAAATGCTGTTTTGTAGTGTTTAAAATTATAGTAAACGGTTTCTAGGATAATCTTTAACTTAAAAATTAATGTTTTTAGGTTAAATCAGAGATTAATAGTACCTATTTAAATACAATACTTATAAATAAGGAAATACTAATTATGACAAATATTGTCAACTCTTGTTTATTCATTACTACTTTTATAATTTTTGATATCATATCATATCACCTAAGATAAATAAAAAACAAACATCAAAATGAATTTCCTATAAAAGTTCCAGATCCTTGATATAGAAGTATATTTCAATTTCTTATTTATTTCGTTACTTATTTGTCATCCACTTAATATCTATTTAGTTATGAAGTCTGTTTAAGAGACTAGGTTCGTACACAATTTTATTGCTATAATGTTTTTCTTACTTGATTTCAATACAGTTATTTGAATACGCTTTCGCAAGCAATGTCTATTATTTTAGGACAATAAATTATCTTGGCAATGCTTTATCAACGAAAATATCACGGTTGCATTTTTATAACATTGTTGCAACGCACTGTAACCAAAATTGCGTTCTTAAAAATGAAAAAAGTGACTTAGGAGCGTGAGTAACGAACGCAGCTTGTAAATCCCTACCTCCAAAGTTCTCACCTTTCGGCAGTGCCCTTGCAAATTATTCATAACGGCTCATAAAAGACCAAGGTCGTCGCACTGTCGAGATTGCGGATTTCGCTGTGGTCCAAACTATAACAAAATGTAAAATGCAAACGAGCGGGATGTACGCGGATCCCGACTCGCTGTACCCGTGCGCGGGTCAGTATGCTTTTTTAGGGTTCTGTAGAAAAAAGCGTAACCTTTGTAATTTTGTCTTGTCTATTTGTTTGTTATTTTAATCAGAGGCAGTGTACATATAACACGTAGATAAAAGGAAGGTAGCCATGGTATATGAACCTCTATACCACTGGTTCCCAAACTTATTTTGTCTACTGAGTCGAGAGCTCATGCAGTTGTTGTCTAAGATGCCTCCTAGCTAAATGAAATTACAAATCACCCCCCAGGCCTCTACACAACGCCCCCATTTTTTTTCTGGGTCTCTTACCGCCTCCTTTAGGCCTGCAGCGCCCACAAGGGGGCGTTATCGCCCACTTTGGGAATGGCTGCTCTATACAATGGTGTAGTAAAATTATAAAAATCCAAATTAGGCTCCATACTTGGAACTGAATAATGAAAAAAAAAATTACAGGGTACAGAAGCGTGAGATATCTAGGTTTTCATAAATTATATAGAGGTATCAAATTTCAAATTTCAAGATTATGATTACCCAAATACGGCAAAGCAAAAAGGAAGGTAATGCTTTTAGCAGCTTATGTATGTATGTGTGTTTGTATGGTTGTTCATATAATACTTATTTTCACTCACAGAGCGAAAATCACTTGACCTATTTCAATGTACGAGATATCATTAGTTGCGGTTCAATTACGGGCGTGTTTGTTTTTTGAAAAATTTTGATAGGTATCTGTAGTGCATACATATATACGTCATACTTATCTTCACGCCATATCCTTTACGGGGTAGTCAGAGAAGACGGAGCGCCAAGCGTCGCGGTCTTTACATACTTCTTTCGCTTCCTCAAATCTCATTATGATTCTCCTTACCCACTTTCGCCTTGGTACGCGAGTGCTTTAGACGTTTCCGTCAACTAACACTCTGGCTATTTGATCTTCATAAGTCGGCCTTGGTCTTTCTTGACTTCTGCTACCACCCATTTTCGCTCTGTATAAATATACATGTATATTTACACAGAGCAAAAGTGGGTGGTGCCAGAAGCCAGTGTGTTAGTGATGAAAGACTGACGAAGAAAATTCTTCGTCAGTCTTTCATCACTTTCTTTCTATGTAACTAACTTGCAAATAAGATTAAAAAAATAATTGTAATATATTGAATTAGTAGCCGAAATTGGAGACCATATCTCCAATTTCGGCTACTAATACTACCTAACCTAACCTACTAAGGGAAAGTATATCTAGGCGTTCGAATTCGGTAATAATTCAAAAAATTGCAATTATTTCATCTTGTTTAATTTTTATAGAATAGATACGTTGTCGGGTTTTAGTTTTACAAATTTTTTTTCATAGTGTTTGAGAATTATTATGAAATACAAACTTATTTTTGCTGCCGATAAATGTCGTGCATGCGTAAATAATAATAATGTGAACGTTTATCACAACTTTCAGTGTGCGTGGTCCTATACAGACTTGGCCGATTTTTTTTACTCTCAAATTTATGGCGTCCCTGGCGGAAAGCTGCCAGTATTACGCGTACCACTAAAAAGGTTTTAAATTTTAAATACAGCAATAAAATGTTAGTGTTATGGTATACTTTATAACTTATTTATACTTTTTATAATATTATAATATTATAAATGGTGTGTATGTCAACCTACAGACGTTGTTAGGCAACGGATTCATGCAATTCCAGTTTCAGCGGACGTGGAAAGTTAATTGACATTGAAAGAAAATAGAAAATATAACATGACGGCGGCTAGAATTAACCTATCTCTGACTACCTCCATGCGACTGCATTTGGGATCTACTCAATACAAAGACTAAAGTCGGACTATTATCTCTTACCATTTAATTCTCTCTTTTGTTATTAAAATGTTACAAAATTATCACAGGTGGCTAATTGATTAACATCGTTGTGAATCTAACGCTATTAAGACTATTATTATATTATTTATGATTCGATTTCGAACTGTCTTTTGTCGGGCACATGCTCTTTCTTGCATAACACGTTTGAGTAAGGAAAAGGGATTAAATACTTAGTGAAACATCCTCTGGTCGTGGGAAATATATAAATATAATATGTTTTTAAATTGCTCGTTAATTTTCAATATCACTATTATTATACTACTTAATATTAAAATTAGTAATAAATAATTCATGATGTCTTAAAATATCTTTATTTTCTACTAACTTTTACCAGCGGCTCTGCTTGCGTGTGTGAAAAACAAACTATGACTTCGTTTAGGTATTATAATATTTCTAATAATCAATAGTTGGCAATTTTGTATGTTGAAGATAAATGGAAATGCCAAAAGTGGTCTTAGGTTAGTCTTTATAAAATACCTACTCTTTATACTATTGGAAGTCCTATCTTAAGTATATACATACATATCTTCACGCTGTATCTCTAACGAGATAGTCAGAGAGGACGAAGGGCCAAGCGTCGCGGTCCTTACTTCTTTCTCCTCCTCAAGTCTTATCATCATTTTCGCCTAGGTATGCGAGTGATTTTAACATTTCCGTCAGCAAAACTGGCCATTTGATCTTCATAATTCAGCCTCGGTCTTCCTCGGCTTCTGCTACCACTCACTTTCGTTTTGAAGATTTCTGAAGTGGATTCCGAAATTGTTGACAAACAGACAAATAGTTTTAAAGAGTTGTACGAGTTTTAGGTTCTCGTATATAAATTCAAGCTAATAAAAAAGATCAAATTCCATTTGATATGGAATTAAAATTTTCGTATTAATGTGGTTTCGAGACGTTGTTTTCTATCTGGCGATTGGGATTCTCATTAATATATTTTATAAATAGATAAGACTTCTCATACTATTCTTTAGAGAACATTAGTAGTAAGCGGTAGATAGTGTCACGTGTGACACTTATATATTATTTATGAGAATGCGCAATATTCTATGTTGTATCTAGAATACGGTCACGTGTTTCTGTTTAGAAATTTCACTGCAATCTTACGTTATTAGCGATATGCATCATCGATATTTTTTATAGTTCTATTGACTTTGACATTGAACATCGATTACGTGAGTCAATAAATCAATTCGTGTTTTCATTGTAAACGTTTGCCATGTAATATGCAAGCAGCGACGCCGGCTTTATGTTAATCAGAAAAGCAAAATATGCCAAAAAGCGCGGTCATCTCCGCATTCCACCTCCGACTTGCGCAGGCGGCGATCCGTGCCGGTCGGACGACGCCACCGCGGAAAACCCGCTTAACTCATAATTTGTAATTCGTTAAACAAATTATGACCTTCTGGCATTAGAGAGATGGTACAAATCGTCTCTATGAGTTTGTCTTCTCGCGAAAGCTTCTTTTTAAACGAAATTGTATTTTAAAGCGACATCGTTATGATTGAGTTTCGAAAAACGCATATTTAGGCGCCAAGTGTCCGGATGAAAAAATGAAATCTCGTTTTGATGGACTGGCTATACAGCATTGTTACAGATTTGGTAAAAAGCAATAAAAGTCTGTGATAAATTGCGGGCAAACCTAGAGAGATAAGACGGAGCAGAATACCATGTTAGCATAATAGCAATTATTTATCAATAACATTATAATTTTATGAAGGCAGATTTTATTGCCCAGAATTATGTTGTAAATACCCATATTATGACATTTCAAGTAAAAAATGAAGCTATCATTTTTTGTACTGTGTCTCCGTTGCGTCATTATTTATACATGCTTGATTTTATTATGTTATTGTTGTTTTCATAGATGATATTTGGATCGCGGACCTTGTTGACCATAAGACTACAAAGTTCAAACGAATTCTTTGATTTCCATCAAGTAAACAAACACCCACACGTTGACTAATAATGCGAAATATTGAATATTGTAATATTACATAATACAGATTATCATATACAATCTAAAAATGTTCTCTTATTATTATTATTTTTTATTATCCTATAGGCCACAACTCTAATTGTAATTAAAATTAACCTTTTTTTTTTAGTATAAAATGCAATTGGCAGCTGATGTTCAAAATTAAACGTTATTGTCAAAAGAATTGTCGTAGAATTAATATTTGAATATTGGTAAAAATATTTGAATAGTAGCGTAATATAGTGGTAATTAAGAACTAACTGTTGAACACCATAATACTTACTTCCTTCCGATTAAAAAATTCTAAAACTAGCTCGAAAAAAATGAAAATTTTGTTTTGATGACGAATTTTCAACTGAGATTAAATATAATGTCCAAAAAAAAAACTATGAGACTGTAAGCTCTGTAAGCACCAAAAAAAATGAAATCTGTAAAAGAAAACTTAAAATTGCAACAGTTCTAGCTCATTTAGTCAGGGCTGCACTTCAAATTGTACCTATTCAAAAACCAAATGTAGTAAATGATCACCAAATTTTAACAAGCAAATCTCTTTTTGGTTAGGTTATGTTAGGTTAGTATTTTTTTTGTTGACGACCAAGTTCAGGTGGGTAAGTAGGTACATAAAGTACTTGAGCCTCATCCTGGACAGTCGTTGGGGCTTCGAGGAGCACTTCAGGCGTTTCGTTCTCCGGATTGATAAGGTGGTGGGTGCTCTGCACAGCCTTTTATTAAGTCTGGGGGGTCCTGGGGGAGGGGTACGTAGCCTCTACGGTGGAGTCGTGCGGTCCATGGCCCTTTACGGGGCGCCCGTCTGGTATCATCCATTGACGGGCATTCGGCGCAATCGCACCCTGCTTAGGAGCGTGCAGAGACGCATGGCCATACGGATCGCACGGGGTTACCGAACGATATCCCACGAGGCGGCGTTGATCTTGGCCCGGTTTCCACCGCTGAATATTCTGGCTGAAATGGATGCGCGAGTGTGTGCGCGTATTCGCCAGGGCGAATACGCGCACACACGACGTTGCATTAAAATAGGGGCGTATCTTTATATACTAAATTTTAATATATATGTTTGTGCATAAGTAAAAATGTTATTGTTCGTATGTTCAACGCGCGCTATAACAACGCGTAGCCGGGAACAACTAGTTTAATATAAACTATAGCCGCATATGTGACGGACATTTTATGCTAAGTCCACACGCACGTATATGCGCAAAGGCTTTGAGTTCGTTCGAGCAAGATCAAACGTATAAACCGTCTTGTCGTAAGATGTCACGCAACAAGTCTTAAGACATGAGGGTCCATATGTTCGATCTTTGTCAAACGAACTCGAAACCGTCGAGCATGTACGTGCATGTGGACGTAGCATTAGGGGAGAATGTGAGTCAACTAACCTCTGATCGACGAACATGAACTTGCCATCGGTAGCGTGCCGCGACACATACTGCAGTCGTCTAGTGGGCGGCGGTGGCTGAGTACAAACCGCCATCGCCTGCGGCGCTATATCGGGCAGCGCTCGGCCCACCGCCACCAAACACGACAGGTTACACGACTCTACTTCGTCAGCAGTATCACTTGCATTGGACGCCATCCCGTTACTCAAGTTTCTACTTGTTATAGAACTGCTCCCGCTCGCGTTTTCACCCATCTCAGCCGGCGCCCACGACTTTAAGTAACCTATCGAATACATCGTTGCCTTTCAGAACCATAATTTTTTTTAACTAATCTTAGAAGATTATTAGATAATAAGATCTTATATCTGTCTTATTATCTGTATTATTATTAGATAATAAGATAGATGCTTAAAATTATAGATGCGAAAGTCTGTCTATCTGTTACGTCTAAACCTCTGAACCGATTTTGATGTTTGGTATGGCGATAGCTTGAGCCCTGAGAAGGTCATAGGCTACTTTTTTAATTCCAGATGGATGAAACGCGAGCAAAACTAATATTTAATAATGCAGAGAATTTGTTTCACAATGTCCAAATAAATATTGAATATCATAGCTGAAAGATATCTTTTTACAAAAACAGTTCTTTTTTCAGACTTATATGCTAGCTAAGTTAAATAAGTGATGAAGATAAATGGAGATTGGGAATATGCATTAAAATATATGAAATTGGAATAAATATCATTAAAAAGGAAAGGTAAATTGAGCTGAAACTCAGTAAGATTTATATGACCATATGTATAATACTGAGCTATAAATACTAAATATGTATACCTACTTGCTCTTAAATATTGTAGTAAATAATTAAAATGAAATGTTGTTTGGGAGAGTGTTTGAAACATAACATAACATAACTTCACGCTGTATCCCCAACGAGGTAGTCAGAGAGGACGGAGCGCCAGGAGTCGCGGTCCTTACACACCTCTTTCGCTTCCTCAAATCTCATCATTCTCCTCACACATTTTCGCCTAGAGTGGTTGAAAAATGTCACATATTTGCTTAAAAGTATTAATAATGGAAAAATTTACTTGTCTTCTTTAAAACTCTGTTCTATAAGCTACGGAATGTTTACGTCAAAATTATAGGTACGTAAGTTACAACTACGCAACGCTTAAAAGTTTCGTCGGAGATCCGACGTCAGGAGCGCCGTCGGGCGATAGGGAGATGGCGTGAGAGGCTAGAGTAGCTGTAGGTCTCGTGCCAGCGTACCGTCGGCGCTTTCTTGCCGCACCTCGAAGCCTGGCTACAAGGACAGAGGAGCGTCACCTACCGATTGATGCAGATGCTCACCGGACATGGGTGTTTCGGTGAGCATCTGTATAGCATCAGACATAAATTGACGATGCAGTGCCACCACTGTGGGAGGGACCAGGACTCCGCCCAGCATACGCTGGTGTCGACTTGGGAGTGCCCTGCTTGGGACTCGAAGCGTCAAGCCCTGGTCAACCAGATCGGACAAGATCTCTCTCCGCCGTCCATAATCGCGGCTATGGTGGCGGATCAGAACACATGGAGGGCAGTGGTATCCTTTGCGGAGACTGTAATTCTCCGAAAGGAGGTCGCCGAGCGGGACCGGGAGAGGGCCGATCCCGCCCGGAGGCGGCGACACCGGGGCGCGATAACAAATACCCTGGAACCTTCGTAGTCACTGGGCGATCGGAGCGGGGGCTCCGGTCGTCCTCATGGCGACTACGAGGAGGACGACGGCGTGCGTGGATCCACTCCGTCGTGACCAATATTGAGGTAAAGGGAGAGGTTTAACTTCTTGGAGTGCCGGGGCGGGGGCTTCGGTGGTATGCCGATGGTGATCCCGCAGCCCTCCGAATTTGCACCGTTGAAGGCCACCCTAGGGTTTTGGTCAGTAAGAGTCTGACAACCGGCTCATCACCCCCGAGTTTATAAAAGTATTTTTATCACAACGCGCAAGCCGAGTGAGTGTAGCGAGCGTGACGCGGCAGCGGCCGGCGAAGCGCCAGATTAGAGTCCACTTTATACCTACATGGAACAATTTGTCTAGAACTCTAGAGTAATTTACTTTTGTAGGATGTCATATATTTGGATGATATTTTATATTAAAATGTCGTTAAATTGTTGGTGGTCATTTACTATTTTTGAGTTCAACAATGATTAGTTTGAAGTTATTTGCTTTTGTTGCAAGTTGTAAAATTTTTGTTTATAATTTCACACTAAAATGAGGAATTAGTTTTGGATGATCATTTACTATTTTTGGCAATATTAAGTGATTTATTGCCGTTGTATTTTACTATGTCTGGTGATAAGTTAAACATAAGCCTTTTCAAATTATTTTCAAATACATAGTTTTTGTACGAAAATGTTATTTAAGTACCGATTGGTATAGGGTCACTTATCCAATTAAAAAAAGAAGTAGTTATTTTATAAACCATATTTTCTACGTGCATTGCTGTCGGCTTATGTCATTCCGCACCCCGCCAGTCACCCGCTGGCACTTACCAACGTAGGACCTTTAATAGAATTTTTCCACTCCTAATTTGTTTGATTTTGACATGACACAGTATAAAATCAGTATGCTGCATAGTTTTCGACAAAAAATATCTTACAAAGTACTGTTCCCCCTCTCTTATCTTGGAAATTTGCCGAAGTTTACAAAGCGCAAAATCGGAAATGATTTAGTTGGTAGAGGTTTCTATAAATATTATAGGAAAAATTAAACGGTGTCTGTAACCAGCACAATTTTTCAGAAATCAGCCAAAGTCCTTTACGAAGTTATGCGGTTTCATTCAAGCGGTGCTTAAAGTATTATAGTTTTGTACTCATTCGCATTGACTCTTTATATTACATTCATTATTTCAAATTGATCATCGAATGAATATCTCCTCTACCCTAGTTCATTCAAGATACTGGTGCTCGAATCTGACTCGCAGGCGAAAGATTTTTATGGATATCACTTTTATTTGTTATGTTACCGATTTACCGAAACCGATTGTAATTGCTACCAGTTTGTGAAGCTAAGCGTCTCGTGGGTAATAATTTGAGGAAGGCCTTTAAAGCTGGAAATTAAATATGTTCGCGAACCAGTCTCGTTCCGCGATCGCTCCAAGTGGATACATTCCTGGCCTCGGAGTGTGTATCAGTTCGCACTACTACTAAGCCGATCCGACTAGTGGTAGTTTTTTCATAAACACAAACAAAATGGGGAGCGTACGGAGCGCCTTCGAAGAGCAGCCTTGTTCGCAAAAGACGTCTCCATTTGAGCAAATACAGAACCGCGGACCACGACTAGTTCGCGAACCGCGAAGATAATGGATATCCACCTTGAGATGCTTTACTATCCCCACGCACTCATCAACAAAATATCCCTTCGCCTCACCGCACCCCGCTAACCGAACGCGGTGAGAAAAATGCTTTAGTAATGAAAATTGATTACTATTAAAAGATATATTTTCGACGAATAAGTTTGAGGAAATTCGTGTTACATGTAGCAATAGTAAGTATTATTAGTATACTACTAGTAAAAGAATATAATTCAGTTGAAATTAAAACTATTTTATCGAGAAAAAAGAAGCTTTGCTTGCAGTGTATCTCATTGTTTACGCTAAAGAAAATAAGCTATTTACCTCTACTAACACGAACGATCGAGTATGAATAGAACATTAGATAAGTGCTAATAAGAGATGGCTACTTTCAACAGAAATACATAATGCTAAAGCTAGAAGTGTCATGTTATCTAATTAAAGTATCGTAAAAAAAAATTGTTGTCGAGTTTATAGTATCAATGTTATACGCAAATTTTTAATGTTTAAAATGTGTCAATATTTTCATTGGAGATAAAGCTTATTAGCATTAATGCTGTCATCGTATAGGTACAAAACTAGATAAAAAAAATACACAAGTTGAAAAGGCCAAATACGATAATCCTCCTTTTTCTTTCGCTTAGTCGGTTAAAAAGGGAGGTAGAGGCATGCGCCGCCGAAGATGGTGTGATTATTTAGAGTTAAACGTGGTCGTTGTTCGAATCAATTTGACAAGACATTACCAAGTTCAAAAAGAGCGGTAGTGTAAACTTTTGAACTTTAGCGTTGCTTTATGAAATATCTAAAACACGTGAAAGTAATGCCATTTCCTTTTATTAGGGCTTGACGTGTCGTGTTTTAAGTGTGGAAATCTAGGGTCGTTGTTTAGGACTGTGACAGTAATAAATAATAATTAAAAAAGACATACAAATTAAAACTCAATCGGAAAGTACTTACTTTTAAGTTAAGAATTTATTTTCTTCTCTTCCATTTTTTTTTGTCGATGGTACGTACTGAATCACACGGGAAGCAACGATGAAACAATGATGCGGCCTCGACACTGACAATGAGATAACCTAACCACTTTCCACTTTCCCGCCTATTCTCACACAACATGGTGGTTGAAACGCGCGAAACTTGTGAAAAATCATTACAAATGTGGCTGCGGTTTGATTAGAGATTATAAGAATGAAATTAGTTCATTACAAAATATGACGTTTATATGATTATCTATTTAATATAACTTTGACACTGACTAACTGGCAAACAACGCAAATCCTAAACTGGTGGGTATATAACGTAGGTTATAAGTAACTGCTGTACATAATTTCATGCTTCTAAGAAATCATTAATAATGGATGAAAGTTTACATGAAAGTTCGTCGTTATTGTAGATATGGAGATTGGTGTTTAGGGCTTCTGTTTCCCACCGCAGCCAAAGGGTAAAAAGAGATCATGGGCCGAGCAGGTTATCCAATAACTAACATTTGAGATAAATCTGATGGTTTCTAAGATGTAGCCAATGGAAAATCCCATTGAACACACGGCTGTTACCTATTGTAAAGTAAATTATATACAAATCTAATGTATATATCGAACTAGCTGATGCCCGCGATTTCATCTGCGTTTTTTTTTAAATAACCTATGTCCTTCCTCAGGATTCAAGCTATCTCCATACCAAATTTCATCCCAATCGGATGAACGGTATGGCAGCGCATAAAACATGAACAAACAAACAAACAGACATTGATTTTTATATATTCGATTATATATAAAACACAATCTAGTTCATTCGAAACTACAAACTAGTACCTCTTATTGTAGCACCTTTGACATACAATCTAGTTCGGGTGATTGTCATGTTTTGAAGTGATAATAAAATGTTTTCACACATACACAGTTAATTTTAAGCTATTTCCCAGTAAAGGTGGACAGAGTAACAAGGTGCAATAAAGTTCCATCTTGATTACACTTTTATCAATAAATAGGTATCTGGGGTTACAGATAATGATAAGCAAGTCTGTGTTCTTGCTTTTAGCGAAGTTTTGACTTAAGTAAAACCACAAACAGCTTTGCTTTGCTCTCAACTACTTGGTCTTGGTCCTTAAGTCCAAAGATTGCTTAAAAGCAAAATCAAGACCAAGACGTCTTGGTTTTGCTTTTTCGCAAAACCAAGACTTTTGCTTATCACTGCTTAAGATATTTTTTTTAATGCGGATGGACTCAGTTTCATGTAAACATCATTTCATCATAGTGAAAGGAAAAAATGTGGACAGCAGAAGTTGGTCTTTAATTAAATATTTTTCATACAATCAGTATGGAGAAATCCGAATCCATAGGAGATACAGGGAACCGTCTTAGGAATGATGTGGTCTTTTTTGTGAAAACAATTTCAGTATTATATATTTTTTTAGCCACGCGGGAGATGTTCATAATAATTCGTAAAATTGATAATTGTTTTTAATGCGGATCGACAGTTTTATGAAACCATTTCATTGTATCGGAAAAAATGATCTGGACAGCAGAAAAGAAATGGTTCCTAAGACAGTTTCCCTGTATCTGCTATGGAATCCGATTACCCCATGCTGTCCCAGTTAAACAAACACTGTATAGGGACAGTTTGCTAGCCCATCGCCAGTATTCTGTGATCGCCTATATCAGTTCAATATAATACACCCTGTCCTTGTCCTTTTAACAACTTTTACCACCTGCGCGGGAAGATAAGAAGCTGGCAAATTCTACGATTTTCTTTCCGACCTAGATCAGCATAGTAGTATTAATTTGTTGAGATAAGGTAAGATCATGCAATAAAATATTTTTTTTGCTTCGTTTCGCACAGAGACGGACTCAATTTGTTTAGATGGATTTATTTACATAATGAATTGACGACGCGCGACGTGTTGATCACATAGACGTAAATTGTAAAAAAAAATTCTCACACGAGTACTGAATTAGAATTAAGTAGTGTTTGTTAACTTTTATAGAGAGCTGTTTAGGTTTAAAAAATAAATTGTTTTCTGTTTTGTATGCTTTTCGTAAAATTTAGATAAATAAACGTATCGTGAGGAGACTGCTTTAACATTATACGGCGGGGTTATTACCTAAAAATTTGCAGACAGCGACAGCCACGCGATCACTGCGCGACCGATAACTAATTGGAATAAAAAATTGATACCATGTATTGTTATATGTTGTTGCGTGTCTCTTGTGTCATGACCATAAAATGTACTGTTTCGGTAGATATAGCGTCACTTTACAAATTACATTACAAAAATTGTCGTTTTGACAGCAGATATAGCGCGATATTTGGTTGTCGCTTGCTGCAGGTTACGTAATAAGCATGCGGAACGCCAACTTCATATTAGTTTTAGCGATATAATTGTAATTATAATAATAATGTCAAATGAAATCCAAATCCTATTATTTACTACTATTATTGTATACCTAATTGATTATTTATTATTACTATATTTATGACAGTATCACTCTTAGTTTGTATTATTGATACAACAAACTGGGAGTATCCCAGTAAAATTAAAACAGTAATCCAATTCAGAAAGGTTTTTTTTTAATTCGTTCGGGGTTTAGTAAGCAGACAATGTATTTACCATATTTACATTAACATCGCCAGTTAAGTTTCACTTATTAATATTCCGTTAACCTCTGTTTGTAACTTTGAAATACAAAAGCATGGATATCGTATTGATCATTGTGCTACAAACTCTCCTTAGTCATTGATATCGTACCTACGTTATAGTACTCGTAAAACAACGAGAAAACATGGCAGACAATGATTGAAATTAGACTTTATGCGGCTTATTCTATTCGAATAACAACGATTGATTCTATGTAAATGCGACCAAAAAGTCTTTTCGCAGAGGTAGAAGTTTTATCATCTACCACCGATATTTGTAAATAGTTTTCAGGATACCTACACACAATTGAAAACTGTTTACAAATATCTGGGGTAGATGATAATACTTCTACCTCGGCAACGGAGCGAAACTTGCTGCGACACTTTTCTTGAGAGTACGGCCCATGCAACGCGGTCGAAACCTCATGCCAAAATAAAAGGTAATCGCGTTAATTTCTCGTTTCAGCTATTTTATATTACAACGCGAAAGTTTAAAAGTTTAAATCTATTGTCACTTCTGCTTTAATTTTTAAAGCTGTGGCGATGAACTTGGTTTTAACATTTTCTGAATTTAATTTTATGCTAAATTAAACCTTCTCAGTAAAATGACGTTCACGTGTAGAGAGATGTTGCCCAGGATATTTATAAAACAGAATCTATATTTATTTATTATTATAAAGTATGATGAAGATATTTGGCAAGCAATCTTGTTTGACGAAATATTCTAATAACTGGGTAATTATACCCGTAAAATTTTCACGTATCATGATTACAGTGACGCAAAAGCGAAGCATCGTATTTTTTGTTTAACGTAATTATCTTTCAAGTATTTTGTGGGCACTTGAACTTTTACGCTCACTTATTTTATCGCTGTTGAGGTGGCTTACTCTTAAAACTGGTTGTACCTACCCGCGATTTCGTTCGCGAGCATTGTAAGATTTGTTTGAATAGAATTGTGAATAAATCATCAATTAGATAGGATCTACACTATCCAAGAACATATTTCTCAAATATGATGCACAGTGGCGCTCAGTGGAGTACAAATGAAATTTTAAATAAAAGCTTTTATTCTTCGATCTACTTGATATCATTTTATATTATAATGTAATTTAAAGTAATCTTCATAGAAATCTAATAATAGTCTACAAATAAGAAATTATAATATTGCAAGCACATTGAACTGAATTGTTACAAGAATTAGAGTAAATAACAAAACCTATTATTACATGAAAATGTACAAAAAATCCCTATCAACAGTGAAAAGTAGATTAGATTCTACGAAATCATTACTAATTGAAAGTTATGTAGACAAAGAAAACGAAAAACATTGAATTTTTTTTGAAGAGTGTGAAAATACTGATAGAGCTGAAGAATAAACAAAAGTCTATGTGTGAGAACTACGATGATTGGCATAAAAATCTCCACATATAAAGAGCATCGTTATTATAACTGTAATATGCATCGCGTTACCTTAAAATTTTCACACAAATCGATTTGTAAATCATAATTTATTGCATATTTTATTATTCTAGCACTTTTATTTGTTACCAAATCGTTTATTATCACAAGGAAAACGTTATAAGTAGCAGTAATATTTATTTGCGATTACTTTTGTGAATTTTATAGAAAATCTCATTTCCTAAATAATTTTAGAGCTGTAGTGAACCCCTCTATTAACCACTCACCTTTGTGCTACGACTTATTGGACTCCTTGTATGTATTGTTTACGACCTTTTCGAGGATATATTGATAGATTGTACTATAATGTACAGTTGTAGCACAGATTGTTGCATGTAATATCAAACCTAGTTTTAATTAGAATTTACATTATGTAAAGCTTCGAAAGCCACATTGTTTTAAAATTTTAGATATTTCTGTGTTTTTCCTTTATTTAAATTTTTGGTTAAATAATTGTTTAGTTGGTAGGTTGACGAGTCGGAGAAATTAAACATGAACATACGTACGTATACATATTGTTTCAATAGCATAAGAGGGAAAATAAAAAGGAACGAACAACAATCATGTATCGGGTTTTTTCTCCGTTTACGGTGGAAATGGTTGTCATCGTTTTTTTTGTAACGGATTATACAATTTATTGTAAACATGTATTTGAATAATTTTATGTTGTGAATGTTTATTTTTTTTGTTTTTGCTCGAACTATCTTCATTGTTCCATTTAAATATAATTTGCTTTGGTTTACTGCAACTGTTTTTAAGAACTTAGTAATAAAAGAGTGAAGTTTTTACCCGACTTTAAAAAAAGAAGGTTAAAAACGTCAGGGAGGTTTTCAATTCGACTGTACGTTTTTTTTGGATGTTTGTTACGCGATTACTCCGCCAATTATGAATTGATGCCAATTATGAAATCATGTGTGGGCATATTTTAGAAAAGCGGGAAGTGACTGAAAAAATACATCGCAGTGTTCAAGGTTGTTATTTGTATTTCATGTATTAATTTTATGTATTTTATTAATCTATTTCAATTAATATTTCGGTTAATTATTGTTTTAGATTACTGTTAATTACATTGGAAGGAAAGTTTACAAGCTTTTAGTTGGTTTGCACACGTCAAATTTGCACACCTTTAAATTCTAATTGATTACAGATTATACGCTATACTTGCTATTAGGTACACTATGCTATTGTTATTGTAGTGTGAATTATTTTGAAATCATTTTGTATTTAAGTAATATACGTCGTCAATAAATATTTGTCTGTGTCTATGCAAAAGTTTTGAAAATAGATTGCCTAACATGATTATAAACTTCAGTTTAACGATACAACTTATTTTAAAATAACACCTTGTTTTATAAAGCCTCAGCTGATTATGATTTGTGGCTTTATTAGTATGTAATAGATTCGGAAAGTCCAGTATGTATGTTAATTTAGAAATAAAATGTAGCTTTTGTAATCAGTTATGTCGGATTAACATAAAACACTATACTGCGAATGCTATAAAAAGTATGGAAACGAATAATTGTATATAGATTTTTTTGTAATGTATGCGCAAAACCAGTGTGTGAACACAGTTATTATCTAAATAATAATGTACTTCATAATTCACCTTTTTGTTCATTTTCGTGACCAGTACTTGTCTCAAACTGCACGTTATGTTCACTTAGAATATTTGATTTACACGTTAGCTTTTATCATCGACACACGTGAATTTAATTGGACAATTGTAAGCAATAAGTGTAAAGGTCGATGGTTATTGAATAATTCTGAATTAATCGATTACAGCACGGAAACGAATTATTATCAGAATGTAATACTACATGTGTTTAAATTAAAAACACATTAGAGAAAATGCTCACGGTCGGAGATTGTGATCTCTACGGCATTCATGTAATGTATGATCTAATAGACTAATAGAGAGTGACGCTCGAGGTCATTGTCATATATTACAATACATGCTTCATTTGGTTCTAGTTGAATCCGAACAATGGCGCTGGAATTCGTAGGTAAATAATCATAATCCGCCTTTTGTTTTGAATGTTAATAGCTGTTTGTTATTGATATTTTTTTGACAGGCCATTTATGTCCTGTCGATTCATGTGTTACTACCTTAAAAGGTGTCCGAAGTTCTGTTGCAACATTTTGTATGTAGCCGGATCACCTACGATTTCTAACTAAATGTCTAGTCGAGCGAAATTTTGGATCCAGTCGTTCAAGTTCATAATGACATTCGTTTTAATTCTGCGTAATGGGTTAATTTTAGCATCTATTCCTTTTTGAAAACTTCATGCATTTTACAAATTAATTGTTTTAACCTCGTCAAAGCTATATAAAGATGTTTGTTTGGTGAGCCGGCTTGCCCGATGAAATACCACTCTCTCATAGAATATCGGCATGAAATAGCAGTATCTATTGTTGTTGTGTTTCGTTCGGTAAGTGAGAGTGCCGTTGGCCTATCACCCCCTCGCACTCCTTTTCCTGTTTCCCTAAAAGCCGGCAACGCACCCGTGATTCCTCGGAGTTTGCGGGTGTCCATGGGTGGCGGCGGTTACTCTTCATCAGGTGAAGGCTTGCTCGTGTGCCCTTCTTCTCATATAAAAAAAGTGTCTTCCTTTTGCAATAAGTTACATAATATGCTTGTACTGAAGTAGCTTAAAAGCGTTTAGTTTTTATTAATGATCGATTATTATACGTTCTAAAAGGGCACGGATGTCATTATTTACTGTCCGTTTAGCTGATGCCTTCATTAGGAATAATTTTTGTCTACGTCTATCAGAATACTGAGAAATTTAATCGAAAGCGTCAAAATATTTTTCAAACAAAATTTTCTTGATTTACTAATATGCATCAAAATCGTCCGTCGAAATTGTTCCGCAAAACGGTTCACGTAACATGTGGAACTGTTAATAGTTCTCGATATAACATCGTAGGCTAGGTATGTCGGTCACGATGCGGCGACTGGGTCAATAGATGCTGAGGCCAGCGGAGCGTGTTGCGAATGTGGCACACGCGGCCATCCCGGGGTCAACTGGCGTGAACTTGACCCGACCGGGTTAACCTCACACGGTTTTCGACCTGAGCTGGTCTCTATCTCTAAACAAGTTTGCTGCCGTAAACTTTATAGGTAATTTCTGGGAAAACGGGGATTCACAACGTGACTGCTTTCTAACAGTTCTTTTTATGCATTTTATTTTTCTAACCGTTCTTATTATTTCGTATAAAGTTTTTGTTTCAGAAGAGGATAATAAAAAATTTACCTAATATGGGTTTTCCCTTGTTGTATCCTTGAGATAATTGTAAAAAAAACACCTTATTGACAGCAAACTGGTAATGCTACTGGAATTTCAATAGATGGTCGTATCCACTCGTAAACCATATCGTCATCATGATTAGAATCATTCTTTATAATAAAATTTACGTGTAATAATAAGTCCTTTGATTTACAATAACATGTTATGTACGTTTTACGTTTTGGACAGAAGTACGTGTTACGAATTTGCAATCATCATCCCGGATTTTCTCACCATGCTCGAGTTGTTCGACATTTAAAATCCTGTTGATAATTTTATACTGCAGCGTCATACATTTTCAAATTATGTTTTATTTGACAAGATATTGTTTTTAATGGCCGGCAGTTTATAGGAAGTTGGCGTGATTTGGCAACTTGTAGTGATTAATGTTTAGTTCAAAGTTTAAATGGGTATCGGTTTTTTATGTCATTGTTAAAATTTCTGAACTAGTAGTGTTGCTTCCTTGTATCTTCTATTAATAAAACGTGATGTTATTGAAGTTTGTTATGGTGGTGTCAATAATTAAATATAATAACTCTCTCACGTATAATCAATTTTGTAAACGAACATCATAACGACTTTATGGCGACTACTTTTCAAGTTATATGGTTGTGTTTGCGTTCAAAACGTTTACTGTACTCAACACATTAGATGCGCTAGAGTTTCCAGTCGGTGCGCAATCGCCGTGAACTTGACCGTTTCGACGGATGCGCCGCCGGTCAGCCTCCTCTAGACATGGCGCGCGTCTGCAATGTGATTTAGAAACAGATTGCTTGTGACCGGTTGGTTAATGATCTTGATCTTTGCAAATCTTCCCAATATTTGACAAGTTCAAATATTTTAAACATTTTTATGAGGTCCTGCGATGTTGCTTTGAGATCTTCAGTAAAATTTGTTACATACCGCATGTGCATCCGAAGAACTATTTGTTTATTTAACATTTTTAGTTTAATATAATAATATTATGGTATGTATGATTTGACGTTTTCAGTTGGCATTGCCTGTGCCCTTACATTCACCTCTTAAGGTAGATTTCTAAACGGCGATGAACTTACAACTTGTTAAGTATTAGCTCTCAGTACTGATCTTCTTTCTCGTCAGATATTTATCTGAATATAGGTCTAGCTAACTCCTTAGTAAATTGTATTTTATAGTCTGTAATCTGATAGGACTTACATATATAGTATATTTTTAGCTCTTATACTTTTATTGTTTGATTTTTTAGACAAATCGTGTTATTTTACTTTCAAATAGTATTGTGATGTTTAAGTTATTATTAAATTGACTTCATGTGAGTTATTATTGGATGGTTATTGTCTATAATAACAGAAAATCCTCAATTAAATAAATATCGTGTTATTCAGAGTTTTGCGGTTTAGTATCATCCAACAAAAATGAAGCATGTGTGTATGTATGTGTAATGCGGGTAAAAGTGCAATTAATTGGAAGCATGACTTTGTAATTCATTACGGCAATGTATGGTACATTGCCGTAATGAATTACAGACACAAACTGAGACAGACTAATGTGTGACAAGTTGCACCTGTCTGCCTCTGACATTGGACATATTGCAGATGTTTGTGATGACCTTTTAGATGTTGTTGATCGTGCTGTTATCAACTACGTATTATGTAGATGTCGTTTTCCAATTGCAATACCTTCTTTGCGTATGCGACAGCAAACCTATGCTCTTTTTTCAATATCGAACCGAAATTAAAGGTAATCACGTTAGTTTCCTGTGTATTAGTTTTTAAAACCTAAGCTCGTAAGCTTTTTTTATGTTTGAAATTCAGATTGATTTTTTATTTTTGGTGGCATAACTGATTTACATATTCAGTAAATTTTAATTCGTATGAGAATGTTTAGTAAGTGTATATATTACATTGTTTATTATTACTCTATAATATATTACATTGTTATAAACTTGATTCGGTTAAAAACTGTCGCCCATGATGCTTATTATTTCGAATAATACAGAAAATGCTTATTTTTTTTTTTCAAAATTTTAAAATTGTTAATCGATTCGTAACTATTTCGCTGCTTATCGAAGCATCCTTAGGAAAATTCAGAGATCAGATTCGGTCAGCTAATCAGCACCGAATATTCTTCGCTGCAATTCGAGCATTTGGTGCTGATCGACTGCTGACCGAATCCGATATTCGGAATTTAGGATGCTTCGTTGAGAAGCGAAATACACCTCCATTAACGA
Source organism: Zeuzera pyrina (assembly GCA_907165235.1). Lineage (NCBI taxonomy): Eukaryota > Metazoa > Arthropoda > Insecta > Lepidoptera > Cossidae > Zeuzera > Zeuzera pyrina. Next base: position 5,777,223 of record OU015637.1, read on the forward strand.
GCGAAAATAAGTAAAGAACATAAGAATACATCACATGCAATGTATTTACTTAAAGTAACAACTGTGTCTACTGTTTTTTGAACATATTGATAGCTTCGAATCGTTATGAAATCAATGGTATCGTAAATTGTATTTAGAGTACTGAAGAAATTGTATCTGTATATTTAGGTACAGTTAATTATTACTTTCAACTTTTGTTACGAAAGACTAACAGACTGCACTGCTTAAATATTGAATTAAATGCTTTCTCTGTATAATACCTACATACAGAAATCGGTAAAAGTAAACACTTTCTCGTATGTCACTGTAACTTCGAAACATTACATACATTGTTTGGTTTACTTATGTGGCACTTGAATAAACGTTTCAATACTCGCAGTTGAGTCACAAATATTATACCTTTAATTCTGATGTAAAATTAAAATGCCAATAGTCTTGTGTCACTTTTACATATTTTCCAAGTTACATCAATCTTTAGGAGATTCTTACTACCTTATAAGGATAGAAATACGTCGCAAGGTGACGTCTCAAAGTAAGATGGGAAATAGGCCACAAACGCATACGTGACTAATAAAATAAAATCTTTTTCTCTTACATTTGAAGGTTCAACGAATCGTTGACCTAGTGGTACGAAATTTAGAAATCGTGACATGCACCAGTCACAGAGTTACGGTATTTTGTTTATTGGTTAATAACTATTTTGGCGATACACTAAGCTTTCGAATGTGTCCACTTAATTTTAACAAGGTATGTTTACACGAACTATTATCCAAGCGCTTCGAGTGGATTCGCCCATCAGCCAAACTAATGAGTATCTTTAAATAACTATTTTTAAGACCATCAAAAAATTTATTATCATTAATAATATTCTCATGTTCCAAAATTTATTTTTAATATCTGTGACAATAATATCCTCAATAATTCCAATCTAATTTTATGATGTCCTCATTGAATTAATTGATTACCAAATACGGTTTGTATATATTATATTGTTGACTTTTAATATATGCCTTTTTGTGCTGTAATATCAAACGTCAGTATTTAATGAAATTAATAAAAAAACATTACTAAAATATTATTATAATTTCAAGCCGCACATGGAAAACATGTGTTTTATTTTGTCTCAATGTGAACAAAAAATGTACAATTTTTAAAAGCTGTTTTACGTTTCTTTTTTCTTAAAAATATGTATTAACAAATAAACAAAAATGAAATGTCGTTCATTGCTGAGCGCAAAACTTGAGTACGGCGGGAGCGTTTGGCAAATTTTTTACATGTTCGCAATATTGAAAAATTGGAGAAAAACTGAAAGTACTTTTTTATACGATTTTTGTATGAACTCAAACAAATAACTCGCGAATTATATACATACATATAGTATCTACTGAGTCACAGCAACAGGCCCGGGCACAGCTAGTTTATAATCAGTTTTTTATTACGTTTATATTATGTACTAATTCTTATATGTATATATTGTGAATATTGACCAATTAATCAATTCTTTTATTTAAATGGCCATACACACTGCATAGGGTTTATAGTTACACGATATTCTAATGAAAATAAACAACATTGTCTACTCACCCTTACGAAATTATAGAGACAATAAATTCGCTCGGCGGAAAGACATTGCGAAAGACTATCAGCTCATACGTGACTTGAAATATTGTGAATATTGTGCACCTTTAAAACGCTGTTCATGGTATTTGAACGAGAAATTCGACCTTGTGAGCTAACTGTCGTGTTTCTGGTAGCCTTTAAATTTTATTTACCAAATGGCGTACGGAAATTATTGCAAGGGTGAAAGCTTGAATGCTGTCTACTGTTTACTATTTGTACCTTAATATAACACTTTAATATTGGCGTTATAATGTAGTTTTTATTTATATTTCTGTATTTCCTACGTCTTTGTCTTTTCGCGTTACTCGGGGTCGGCGACCCCAGTGTTTTCTCCATTCGAATCTATGTATGTATGTATCTTTGTTATTTTTGAGGTAAGACCTGTAATCAAAAATTTTTCTATGTATCTGGTTCCTTTAATTGAGAGAAAGCCTCGACCTTTTTTTACCCTCCACTATATTTATCACATGTCACATGGTCAGCGTCACGACGAATAAGGTTTTTAGCGAAACCTATATTTTTTTCATTATCCATACATACTGTCATACTTCCATAGCCATACTATCGATATTTATATTAAATTCGAAAATGTTCGTTTGTCTGACTGTTTGTTACGTTTTCACGGCTACGTCACTAAATAGATTTTGATGAAATTTTGGCATGGAGATAATTTGAACTCTGGTGAAGGGATATGGGGATACCTTTAAAAAATAAATCACTGTTATAGTTGTATAAAAATAGAACATGATTATTGGACAATGTTTATCATAACATATTATACAATTCTGACAAATTATTTTAGTCAAAAGAAGTTACATTATTACCATCATGATACTAATGAAATATGAATTACAGTTGATTACTCATTATGTTATTTATCCGAGAAATAATCATGAATCATAGAATATTGTAAGCACAAGGTTACGAAAGTAAAGTATTTGTGGTGTGGGCGCTTTTAATGGTTCTTCGAATTTTTGTTATTCTTTTCGTATTCTTCACTGTCGTCTACTATTATGATATAAAATATAATAGTTTATTAATGTATGTATGTGTACATTCATCATGTGTTATTTAATCTTATTAGTAGTAAATTAATATTAATGCTACTTGCATATTTTATTTACATAAAAATGCAAATCGGATTGGCAATGCTTTTGAAACACATTTGACGAGATAAGCTTGGGCTCTGGTTTGGGTATTTATGAGTAGTAAAACAAGTTGTGGTCTACATGACTCTCATATTAGTTTGTAAAAGCTTTTTTATAGCAATGCAAAAAACTAAATGGGATACATATAAAAAGGGGTATTATCGATAGGGTTAAAAGGATTAATTAGGCTTTAAAAGTGAGATTAGATAGAGCTTATTATTCATGAATGTTGAATATTGATTTCCTCATTGTATGAGGGTCCGGGATCTACTAAAACCCGGTTCGATCTATGGTCAAGTCGCTTTAGAAAACGGTTTTTTCGTAATTGGAATGAAATCTGGGTGTTACTGAGGAGGTACTCTTCCTGGGTTCTAAATCGGCATGAAATCTGGTTGTTGTGTGACATCTGCGGTATTTAAAAGCTTATTTTGCCTGGAGAACTCACGGGAGATAGATACGTATATTTAAGTGAATTTATTATTTTTCTTTGGGAAATATATGTCAATTCAGTGGACCAATTAAGTTTCCACTTACAAATTATTTAGTTTTTAATTATTATACTAGTAATACCCGCTGGCTTGGCTGTGCCCATATTTTAAGCAATAGTATTTTCTAGGAGTCTGAAAAAATAAATCTTAATCTGACGTGTATTTAATTACATTTGAGAAAACAAACGACAACAAACTACAGATTTATGTACTTTATAATAGATAATATAAATTAATAAAAAAATCCTTCCAAATGCGTGACAGTGAAGGGTTCCGTAGTTGGGATGCATAATACGAAATTTATAAATGTATCTAACACACGGGAAATTAACGAAATTACCTTTTATTTTGGCTTGACGTTTCGGCCGATACATCGGCCGTGGTCTCAATCAAACAGTGTTAGATAAAAATAAAATAACGCGAAAGTTTAAAAGTTTATATTTTTACTAGTTTACAGCGCATATCTCACCCTAATTTTATTTTAAAACTTAAGAACTTAAGTCTTAAAAACTTAAGAATAAAGTTGTAAAAAGTGTGTCCCACCTATTTACAGCTATTTTTTTTAAACGTATATGTCCATAAACCAACCATTGACTTAAATAAAAAAGTACTTCGAAATCTAATTTTTCAAGACCTATCTGAAAAAAATCTCATACGCTTATGCACACTGAAATTTGGCTACGGACGTAAAGCTTAAAACATCCGTTCCCGAAAAAACTTTATACTATCACATTTCATTAGTAAGGACTAAAAATAACGGGCTTACGAGTAGTTCCCATAAGGACTTAGAAACTGGTATTATAATGTTCGAATATTGTAAATATATATGTTTATACGTCACTTGTCTTAATAGACCTTAAAGTGTACCAAACAGGATATCTATTTCAGTCAAAGCTCTTTGTTCTAAACCGTGCTAGAATCAGAATAAATACATACTTCGTATTTAGGGTGTGGTTGTACCAAACTTCCTCGTGTGCCTAAAAGCGAGCACGGCATTGTTTGTTAAATATATTACTGCAGCACCGGCAAATGTTTGTTCACGATTTTATACTCTAAAGATTTTATTGTCCTAGGCGTAGATTTCTGTTTCACCAACAGCTTCGTGTCAAGGCACTGCATTGAATGAAATTAACATTTATTGCATGCAGGATAAAATTGAAACAGACTTCATAACCTTTCATTTATCGATTCTCTATGTTCGCCTTTTTATTAAATAGGTTTAATCTATTTGTTCAAGTACTTTTGGCCGTGCATTTTATTTAAGCTGATATTGTGCCTATTTAAGCTATTCAAGTCAGATTTCGTACTAATTTCATTTCATTTGTTTTAAATATTAAACATTTATATGACATGATCGTTTTATATTTCATGTTGGTATGGTAATTGATTAGTAAATTGTAATGAAACTTTGTTGAAAGATGATGTTTAAAATGTGCTATCTGTTAAAGTTCATTTCCCAACCGGTAAAAACTTTTGAAATTGCCTTGTAATGAAATTTATTTGAATAAAACAATGAATTTCAGTATATTATAGAAAAATAAATAATTATTTTAAACAGAATGTTTTATATTTTTGTAACAAACATTATTACTTTTATAAACATGATCGCGTTTCCAAAAGAGTAAATGACCACAAAAAGACCTGAATGACTTCCAGTAGATATACGCAGTACAATATATTTTACGCAGCCTCAATAACGATGTAATTCAAACATTCTTATTTCCGAATCGGAAACTGTTAGCATTCCCGCGATATGTACAGTAACAGTACTGTAGGTACTTACTGCATTTTTGCTAATTTGTAACGCGATACGTAACTAAAGTTAAACAAATCATTGTACCGATTTAATTAAAAGTTTATAGTTATGGATATCGAGTTGAAGCGGTGATATCAGAGACATAGGACATTTAAAATCGGAGGTGATATCAGTGTTTTAGAAGATAATGGAACTAGTTTTTATTTTTTTGCTCCAAGCTATTACTGCCGTAGACGTTGATTGCCTTAAAATTAACAAAAAAAGTTAGATACATTTTTACCTTTGTAATTGTTTGTTTTTCTATTGCCCACGACTTCGTCCGCGTGGAATAAAAAAAAAGTAGCGTACGTCGTTCCTCAGGGCTTAATCTATCTCCATTTTCAATTTCATCGAAATTGGTTCAGCTGTTTGGGCGTGAAAGCCGACTACACAAACAGACAGACTTTTGCATTTATAACATTAATATGGAAGTATGGATAATATTAGTTTGGGTGTATAGTGGTTCAAACTTAAGAAATTTAAAAAATGAGAACTGTAGTTTAAACTGTAAATAATGTAACTTAATACACTCGCCAGCAAACCCATTATTAAATCCAGTAACGATGACATCTTGACAGAGTAGGATATGTTTATAACATGATTGGTTGAAATTGGACAGTGACAAGTCACATGAATTTAGCTTCATTATTACGCCTACATTGGTCAATGACCTGAAGTCGAACTATTATGTACTAGGTTTCGGCCGCAACTGTGTTTGCGAGTATTACGACAAATAGCATCAGTAGTTACGAATACAGTTTGTTTTTTGCTTTATTTAAGCATACTCCAAAAGTCCGGACGGACCCTAGTCTTTCAAATAATGCTATCTGCATTAAAATCCATTCAGTAGTTTTTTAGTAAACATACAAAAATTCTGATAGTGTTTAGATTCATATCCATGGAAGTCTATAAAGCCTATCTTAAAACTTTTTTCAAAATATTTTCAACATATCTAGTACTATTTTAAATAGAATATATTTTCAAAATAAATAAGTATCGTAAACATAAATTCTCAATTACAGTTTATAAAAAATCCAATTTATTTCTTTTGCAGCTGTTGTTTTTATGTAGTATTATTATGCACGTTTTTAGCGTTAGATTCTCGTTACTTTTTAAATCCGTTACTTACGTTAGGTCTTTGCGAACTAGCGGTATGTCCTCTTTTATGTAAATCGTGACGTGATTTTGGCGATACGTCTTTTGTTCAGTATTTAAGTAATGTGATATAGGGAATAACTTATGAATAATTCATTATTATTAGTTTTCATTTGTTTTTCGTTAATTTGTATCATTTTTTTTCTCTTAGATCGGTCGTATAATTTTTCGTTAAAATTGGGTATCAAGTAGGTATATTTTCGTTATTTCTCAGTTAGTATATGTACACATGTTCTGTTTAGTACATTGTCCTGTATTTGGGATTGTTCATTCGTTTATTTTTAGGTACATGCATATAGAGTACATGTTTGTAAAACAAGCTTCATGCCAGTTGACATTTAAGATACATTATACATATGTACATATATTATTATATTAACATCTATAAATACTCGTTTTGCGGTATATGATGCGCTTGCAAGACGTGGCCTTGCAAGGTCACCCGTATTTTAAATCATAATTGTATTTCCTTCTAAAGTTTCATAGTTAGCGTTGAACCCTTATCTTCAGTCCGTATGTTACAGACTTCATATGCTCATATTTTATATAGCTATATATTTATGTAGATTAGTGCCTCAAATACCGAGATGATGAGATGTTTTATAATAATATTTTCGAAACTCCCTTAAAAAATTTTTTTATCGGTCTGTTGAGCGGAATATTTTTAGATAGATTCCTAAAATGTTCGAGTTAAAGTCTGGAATCTAGTCACGAGATTCTTCCCTCTTATTTCATATCCAGATATGGCTTGTGCTTTTGTATTTTCAATGAAAAGTATAAGGAATTCTACGATAAAAATAATTTTGAAATAAGTTTTTTTGTTAGCAAGCTTTGTCAAGATGAAATAGGCCTTATTGCGACTGAATAATATTGAATGTCGTCTGGATAGGGTTACGCTCTTAGCCGGTTTTTTCTTAAAGATTTTGGACTTATAACTATTATTATACACATGTATATCAAATCATTTCAACAAGAATTTCTAGATATACTGGACTACAGTTATGTAGCTTTATGAAAGTCTTAGGTAATTCAGTAACGTTATGTTTGTTATTTAATAGTACAAACGTGTTATTGGAGATGGTCGTTTTCCTGTTCGACCACTAACGGAACCGGCGTGGCGTTCGTCGCATGTCTGCCTTACCTACAATTTTGTAACATCCTCCTGCGATTTTACACGCATCAGTGAATAGGATATTAGTTAAGTTTTGCTTTAAATACATTCATAACGTCCCGCCATTCGGAGTGGGCTTAGCATCAAGGTGGCACAAAGTCACACAATAACGTCAATTCTAGCAATAAGTATTGGAGGTTTCAAATGGCAAGTGGAATTAGATAGTGACGGTTGCTAAACTATTGCCTGTGCAGGTTTTTTACAATAGCATTATCACTTGGTCGACTTTCACAACATGCACGGACATGGACTGTTGTTTTTGATGTTATTATTGTCACTAACATGTAATTGATTGTAACTAAAAAGTATACAGACTACTTTTTAGTTACAATACCTACAAATGTGTAAGCTACAGATTACTTACTGTTTACCCAAATTATCTATAGCCTACTGATATGTAGGCTTTACATTATTTTCTAGTTCAACATCATACACTTACCTTCATTAAACTTTAAAATATTAAAAAAAACACTATATAAATGTAATTATCATGCGCAACTGGTAGACTAAATAGTATTTACTTGTATTTGCTTATAATGTTTGTTTCTACTCTTATATAATAACGTGAGAAAACTTTCGTCGCTTTTACTATTGTTACAAAGTTGCCGACGCCGACTATTTGTTTTTAATAAGACATTATTTTCACGAAGATTGCGATCGTGAATTGTTAAAATAACAGTAATTGTTTTTATGCGATTTCAGTTAATATATAATTTATGTTTGTTTTCGTGTCGTCGAAATCAACTCGAATTATATATTCAGCCGAATTTGAATTCTTTTACATTTACACCTTCGTTTTGTGCTTCGTTTAAACCCCAATACTCTGTGTTTCTCATTCAAGGCATGAACTTACACCCTTTCTAATGCAACTTCTTGTGTTAATTGCCTCCGAGAACAATGGACCTTATAACAATATGACGTAAAAACAGTAGTGCTCATGACAATTAACAGTTGGATGTTTCGAATATCATACTATGTGATAAACTAAGAATTGCAATACAATGATAGAATTTCAATGTAACTAAAATATAAACATCTTTATTTATAACATATTAAAAGGTATATTATTTCATGATTATAAAAGTGACGAAATAGATTGACAAGGAGCAGTCAGTCGTGCTCACACATGTATTTGAAAACCTGTTACTGAATTAAGTGCACTAAATACGAGTATGTTTAAAATAGTTACGTAATAAATCAACCTAGTTGTTTGACAGATTGAAGATACATATCAGAAACTAGTTCCCAAATAATTTGATATTACGAGGGATGACGATGTATGCAAGACTGTAACTGCAGAGTATGTAAATATTGCTGTTTTCCTTAGGATACATAAATGTACTTAAAACATGTTGTCGGACGTCTTTGCTGTTAGATAACAAATACACGTAATTATTTAATCATAAGTTGTTTGAGATGCAAATGACATCGCAGATGCGTCCGTCCCTCACGCAATCATTATTGGCGACGTTTAAAAAATTCCGCATACAATGGAGCGATTGCGCGCTGATATCTGGATGGAAGTCGGCGTTCACACGGCCTGACGCTTCTTAATTAACATTGTTTGTGTTGTATTTATTTTTCCTAAACTGGTTTTGTAATAAAAGATATTCCGAGATAGGACATATGTGATCGGGTTGCTTGTTATTAAGTCTTAATTTGTGTTTGTTGTTAGTAATCATTCCCGAGCGGGGGTAATTAAATTAGAGACCGAAGGGGTTGAACGCGTTGAACAAAATCAGATATTTAGTTAACGTTTTCGTATTATAGGTTACAAGTCCATCATCGTTTACGAGGCCTATAAGAAATTAGATGGGCGTCCTAATTCCGATCAGAAACAGCTTAGTCGATTTTTGTTATACGCAATTTCGTTAATTGTTTAAATGAGTGAACTATGTAGTATATGTAGTAACTGATTTTGTTAATTTTTTTGATGTACAAGGTTTATTTAAAAAATACTAATAACCTATTAGTATTTTGTGCTAAACATTGTCCTCAATAACTTTTGTTTTACGACTTTCAAAAATTCAAAAGTTTTTTCTTTCATACGAAAATAAAAATACATTAAATGTTTCTGAAACTGGCACCTACTCTACCCAGTCGCTAGCGGCATACGCGCAGCACGGCGCTGAGGCCCGGTGCGCTTGCACCGCACCATTAGAAATACGTACAGAGTAATTACGTTTCAGACAGTACAACAAAACTTAACAAATATTTTTTGAGGAACGTATTTTTTAGTTTTGAAAAAAGTCGTATAACAAACGTTGTTAGGTATGTTGAGAGGAATTTTGCACTAAGAGGTTATTAGTATTTTTAAATTAACCCTGTATACAATTCTTGTACGGTGTGACAATCGTCTGTAATAAATCTTAGGAATAAATGGTCAAGTTGTGATGTCAAACATAATATGTGGTCATTATTGTTTGAAACGTCACGTTTTAGATGTACGTGGTTTGATTAAAGTTATTTAAATTCTTTGTTTATATAACTGTTCTTAATTCTACAAATCTCATTTAGCTATGTAATGTGTGATGATATTTTACTTATTTTGAACCAACTGTTCTACCTGGCTTCACACATAGTAGGTCTAGTGCTTTTGTATTTGACAGTCATTTTCATTAGAGTAACCATCTAAATAGTTAGAATAGGAAGGTACTTTCTGAAGTTTTAGTTGATACCTTTTATATAGAATCTTATCGGTTACATATTGTTTACATTTTTTTTGTAAAGCTATTTTCTATGATTTGTGAAATATAAATTATAATCAGAAGTGAAATTTCAGCGGTGCTTGTCACTATCTACTCTGTCGCTGTAGTGTTGTAATTTTGTTTGTCAATTCCACAAAGGAAAAGAGAAACGGGCGTTGACTATACTGTGGGCAAAATTTGGTTGACCATTTGAATTGGGTCGTGAATTTACTTGACTGAATAAAGACAGTAATTAATAGAAAATTTTGTTTTATTGCCAAACCACAGCTCCATTTGTTTTTGAATCTATTTGTCTCCAAAGTGAAACACAATTTTATTTAATGTTTATCATTAAGTGTTGTAACAATGATTGGTTTTTGTTATTGATAAAATTAGCAATTCGTTGTAACCTTAAATTGCCTGCCCTGTCCTATTTTCTGTAACTGCTCGAAAGAACGATTTTCTTGTTTGTTTTCTCCTACTATTTAGGTAGATGTTTGGAAAGTCACGAGGAAAGCTTTTATGGTCAACAACTACTGTCACGTTATGAATAATTTTTATTTTTTTATTTTAATATTATTGAAATACTTACTTGAAATACTTGTCCAGTCGCAGTTAAGATTACAAATTAATTAAGGATCACTGTTCGAGTGATGTTTTACGATCCTATGTCAAAGTCAGTGAAATCTTTTTTATATATTGTACTGATAGTCGAAATAATTTCAACTCGTATAGACTTATAGAAATTGAAGTTCCCGGAGATCAGTGAATTAGTATTGTTATTATAACTTGGAATATTCTGAACGATATCTCTATTCCAAGGAATATAGATTAGAATCGACCCTGTCTGTGTTCCAGGCGATAGTAAGCTACATACATCAGCAGACGCGTTAGATTTGTTACTGTTTATAACTAAATTTCACTATTTGCACATTTTAATGCATTGAATTACATGTTATGTACTCTAATAGATATAGTTGTTTTAATGGCTTTCTTTGAAGTGAAGTTTTAATGACATTACTAACTACAACACTATTGATTTAAATTGTCTAATACGAAAATATATACCAGGTACATCAACAACACCATAAAACGTTCCTCAACATTGCATCTTGTTTCGATATTACTTATTTGAGGCAATTTTTCATATCGACCCTTATCTTACGAAGTGCTTAGTTGTAGAGAAGCATCGTGGACTTACTAACATTATTTTGGATTTATAGAATGTACATAATTAATTAATAATTAGGAAAAGCTAGAACATGTTTAAAACGAGGTACATAGAATTATTTTTTGAAACATTTTGTTCTGTTAAAGTTTTTTTTTTACATTATTTAGCGGTTAGCCTTCGACGGGTTTAATATGTAAAGTAGAAATTTCTTGTAATTTGTGAGCTTCACAAATATTACCAATATTTACTTATTGTTTGATGGATGGTTTTATTTGCGTTTTTCACTAATTCATTGCCAGTGTCATTGATCTTAGATTTATTAACGACTAATTCACCGTTAAAGAACTTGTATGTTTAGTCGACTATAATTTACTGCATTTTTTAGTAATATAAAGAATTTTATTTTACGAATATTTGTATTCGTTCTTTAAATGATAAGACATAAAGCGACCAGTTCTCTTTTGGTTATAAACAGCCAGTATTTATTTAAACAAGAATGTATATTTAAATTTACTTTTATATTTAAATTTATAATAATTTACGTCAAATTTATTTTTAATACCTTATTTGACACTTTCTTACGCAGTTATAAATTAGGTAGGTGTCTGGTATGTAGATATGTATGCTATTTTTTACATCAATAGTCGTTGTCATCACTAAGGTCAGTTTTGCCGTAAATAAAATGTTCAGGTAAATGCGTCACGTATGTATAACAGCAATTTAACATAAACCAGTTGTTCCATGTGTAGGTATTACATTATGAACTTAACATCCTTAAGCAAATCAAATAATTTAAAATTTGTATTTGCACTAATATATAAATCTTGAGTCGTGAAGAATTTTTTGTTCTCGAATTCTATGAAAGGAGTTGAAAGTTTATTATTCAAGAACATTTTAACATTTCAAATGTTGGCTATGTGGAATGCACTTATGTACGTCATCTGCGTAGTCCTTCATTTGTTCTTAACTTTTTCGAATTACCATATGAATGCAGATGCTATCTTGCAATTCAATCGTCTGTATGCAAACGGTATAGGCATTTAACGTACTTTTAATTTAGTTGTCTCCATACGCATTCTTCGGTCGTGTGTAGTAAGAATGCTTAATTAATTGTTGTCGTAAGCAGTTTACTCACGTGTTAGATTACTCGTAATGTAAAGAATTAAGTTTCGCTGTTTTAGATGCAGTTGTCTTTATGTCATTAATGGTGATTTTCGAACTTCTTTATGTTTTTACTTTGTGATGTTCATCGATTATTATCCATTGAATTTTCACAGTACTTTTATTACTGTATTATATATCGGGTTCTTCTATATACATTTCTTTTCTCTTGTCTTTCGTATAATTGTTTAAAATCGACAGATTAATTTAGGACGGATAAAAATCTGTCATTAACAAGATCTAATGTATTTTATTTGTAACTGAGTGGTTTATGTGTAATAAATAATAATTAATTTAGAGCCTATAACGAGATCGTGATCAGTGCGTTCGCTGAATTTGCCATTTGGCCCTCATTTACTCGATAACATTCTTGTCCTATTTATAACGAATTCCTCAAATAATGAAACTTCGGTCGAGAGCGATAATTGCTTGTCGATAATATAGAGCACGTATTGTGTGTACACTTTGAGTTATTTAAATTGCAGTTCGGCAATTGTGAAACCGGTTGGACTATGGTAAAAAACTGGTTCACTGCTTCGCTTGCTTTATGCTGTCTTCTGATTATAATCGTAATACTTGTATTATTACGATTATAATCACTACGGGTTATATTGAAGCTAACAGCTAAACTCGTTTATCTTAGGCCGGTATTAATAATACTGTTGACAAGACTAAGACCCGTCTAAGTAGATATAATTTTAAAATGAACGGCCTTCAACATAAGATGTTCAATGAAATGCAAGGGTTGTTTATCGGTTGAAGCTTGTCTAATCTCTAACTCTACATAGTTTAAAACAGTCGCTAATCGCGTCCGTCTGTTTCTTGCTTAGTTTTTCTAAATCACGCAACGGATTTTGATACATTTTTCACTATCATTTAGAGAATTTCTTCTGAAATGTTTATATTTAAAATACCTGCATATTTTATTTAATCAAATGAGTGTGTGTTAGCTGAGTGTTAGCTGACGGAAATGTCAAAAGCACTGACATACCTAGCCGAAAATGTGCGAGGAGAATGATAAGATTTGAGGAGAACCAATGAAGTATGAAAGGACCGCGAAGCTTGAGCCTCGTCCTCTCTGACTACCCCGTTTAAGATACAGCGTGCAGAAATAGGTAGATATTTATAGAAAATAAAGAAAAGTCGATGTTTTGAAATCAATTCGTAAAAAGTATTTTCAGGCACTTACATCACTAACGGTAACCAAACCTTATAAGATACATAATATATCGGTACCTGAGCGACCGAGCCTTGCTCGGTCTAGGTATATAAAAAATAACAAAAAAGTGACCACATTGCAGGCTTTGAACTTTGCATGAGGTGTCATTAGATTCCCCTTAATTGTAGGAGTGACATAGGGTATAACATTTTAATATGGCGCTCGAGAAAAAGAAAGTAGAGCGAGAAAAGTATAACAACATTTGGTATCAAGTGAAAGGTTTTTTGTTTTTTTAAATAATTTAGTCATGTTAAATTATTGCTATACGCAATTTTTGTAATGATGGAACTGTCAATGTCAAGGCGCCATAAAATGGATCTGATAGTATATGTATCTAATTCATTTGGACGCATGCGACGCCACATTAATATATTACGTCCGTGCGAAACCGGGCGGGTCGCTAGTGAGATATAAATCAGGTTTGCGTGATATTTAATCCAGCCTATAGCCTTTGTTTTTAGGTTAGTGTTTAATATTTTGAATTATTTTTAAATCTTGAATTTAAGTTTAATATTGCACTTCTCCCTTCACTTTCCGTCGCTAGTTTGAAGGTTTGAAATATTTATTATTAACAAGCGACTTTCATGTAAAAATGTATTTGTATAAAGTATATAAGTTACATTAATTAATAAAGTTCCGCACACACACTCACGTGACATAGATACAGATAGTAGACACAGATGTACACACACACATCTTCACGCACTTCACGTGTATCACTATGGAGTGCCAAGCATCGCGATCCTTACATACTTCTTCATCTCCTCAAATCTCATCATTCTCTTCACACACTTTCACCTAGGTATGCGAGTGCTCTTGACATTTCCGTCAGCTAACACTGGCTATTTGATTTTCTTAATTATTAATGACTAATGTTAAATTTGATGACACAGGTAATAGATAACAATAATAGTTACTCGTTTTTTTTAAACTTCACTTTCCGTTCAGCGTGGGCAGAGTATCCATCATCATCATCATCACCATCGTCATACATCGCACATCTAGCAGTAAATGGAACTTGTGGAACGGAACCGGATGGTCACGGATTGGTATCACATCACTTATACACGTTCCTAATATTATTTTAAGCCGCTGAGATAAGCAATTGATTATAAATGTGGGAACTTACTTACTAGTTGTATGTAACTGACGAACTTTGCATTTTCCGTCTAAAATATTTTGAATTTTCGAAATGAAGAAACGCGGAGCGTAAGAAGCATACATTGCAGATAGGTTATTAATAATTTTTATTAGCAACTATAACTATGCAAGGTGATGGAAATTATTATTATACTATTAATGGCACAGAATAATATGGAAATGTCTTTTCTCAATGTCATAGTAATGAAGTAAATACAGATCCTGCGTTGTACTTGGTAATATTAATCTGCGAGATGAATGCGGATGTTCCGTTTATAAATACGGTAGAAGAACTTGCCAAGAGATTTTCCACGATGGAATCCTTAATCGCTATTTTGTTGGAACGTGAAGTAAATTAAATAAGTTTGCATATATACATAACACACAAAAGATTTACCTGCTTTTCTTTAATTTATTATTTATTTTCGATACGCTTACTTGTTGATCGTGATTCTGTTAATGATGATACATAAAAATAAAATTATGTTTATTGCGAATTAAATGTTGCCGAATACCGAATTTAAAAAAATATTATTATTTTACTGAAAAAATAAATAGGTTTAATTAGTGCAAGCTGAGAACTAATTTAATTATATTTGTTTCGTGATTAATAAATAATATTCAACAAAATATTAAAATCGATTTCATGTTAGACTTGAGGAATATTACAACTTTTAAGTATAAATTGTCTTTCTCTTTCTGTAATTGTATTTAAATCAGTAGAATAATAATAAATATATAATAATAATACGCCAGACAATACACACCAATCATTTGATCTCAAACTAGGGTATTCCCTGTGCTATGGGAACCAGACGACGACTACTGAGGGCGTCTCCCAGTACACCCAGACCTGAGACAATCTAGAAAAGTTCATTTTCAAGTTTGTCCCGACCGAGAATCGAACCCGGAACCTTCCGCGCTTGGATATACGTCTAAACCACTGCACCATCTAGGTCAGGAGTTTTGAATTTTCCATTTCCATGTTATTTATAAGTAAAGTTTTATATTACGGTTATTAGATATTTAAGAGTATTAATAAGCTATATATAATTATATATAATGAAAGTTTTTTTTCTTTGACCGCGATAAACTTGAAAACTACTGGATCGATCTGCATGAGACCATCACCATTCGACGCGGAATTAGTTGTAGATAGCTATAGGCTACTTATTTTTTGAACTCCATAGACCCTTCACCATTTTTCAAACAAAGTGTACTATTACGTACACAATTTTCACTTATGCCCAGCGAAGCGGGCGGGACACGGCTTGTGAATAATAAATTGGTTAGCACGAAATAGAAATGTGCTAAATGAGTAAATGAAAAGGAGTTAAAGAGAATCTTTATTTTTCGTATTTTAATTATTAATTTTGTGAGAAAATAATTTGTCAGCGAGAGAGAAATCTATGACGTCATCGAATTTTTCTCATACAAAATTATCTAGGCGAAAATGTGTGAGGAGAATGATGAGATTTAAGGAAGCGAAAAAAGTATGTAAGGATCGCGACGCTTGGCGCTCCATCCTCTCTGACTACCTCGTTGGGGATACGGCGTGAAGATATGTATGTATGTATGTATGTATGTACAAAATTACCTTTTCGACATGTGTTTCAAAGTAACTGATTTGGCTAGTTAACCTAATCCAGAATTTCTCAATGACAACCCTGATCATCTTAATATTTTTCTTGAAGTAGATGATCAATGATCTTGTCTGGATTGGTAATACTTTTTGTGTTTGGTGTTTTTTTTTTATATTAGAGGGGGCGAACGAGCAGGCGTGGCACCTGATGGAAAGTGATCACCGCCGCCCATGGACACCCGCGACGTCCAGGGAATCACGAGTGCGTTGCCGGCCTTTAAGGAAATAGTAGGATCATTAAGTGCATTCTAACAAACATTTTAGAGTTTCTCGCTTTAGTGGGATTTGATTGTGTTTCGTAGTATAAGTCTAGTAACTAATTAATCTGCGGTATAAAAGCCATCACCATAGACAAGAAGCCTAAAACTTCTTTTGATTGAAAATGAATATCGATTTGGCATTTTGGACCGATTGACAATCATCGAGTAAGTGAAATAAATGAAATATTATGTCAATATGCGTGTATTTTTTTATATTTTCAATCGATGGCTCTACATTGTTAATTGACCGTAAAAAATATTCAGCTCTAAAAAACTTACGTTTAGTGCAAAGAAATGGTAAATATAGCAAATGGATTTGGGCACTAAAACGCCTGCCATTTTGGTGAGCTTAGCGTCATTGTCTATATCAACAATCAACAAGTGAAAGGCAGTCACGGGTACCGTGCGCTGCAATTATCAATATTTTGTATTTTACGAGTAATTGACCATGGAACAATGCAAAACACCGACTTATAAGTACATACTATGGTACACTATTTAAATTACGCACTTCTAAACATTGTTATCGTATTACACATTGATCACATTAGATTTGACCAACAGCGTTGCGTTTAACTAATTTAAAATTTCCACGCAGTTTTTGGACTTCTTATTAATTATTTTCTTAACGAAAAGAAATTATATTAATAAATGTTGATTTATAGACAAAATTGTATAATAATAAAGATTGTATATAAAAATTCAACCCTTATTTGATTCATATTATTTTTCTTATTTCCAATATTGGAAGTTGAGCAATAAGGTCCTAGAGTTTGTCTCAGTCGTAGTCAATATGGGTTTGTCATACCATGTCTAGGTGCTAATTTAAAAAAAAGATGAAGCAAAGGCCGTGTCAGTAATTCTACAACTAATTTTCTTGTTAGTTCTTTTAACTAACATATACTTGCTAATAATGTGTATAAATATGATGCATATTTGTATATGACAGTGGCGAGCTCACGACATGCAAAATTTGGATTTTACAACGGATTTCCGGGCAAATGATACAACTTGTTTTTTTTTTAGGATTTCGTATTGTATCTTTCATATTCGTATCGACTATTGGCATTATACAAATGCAATTTGAAAGATAGGTGTATTCTATGAAAAAAATGAAGTTAGTGATGGCTTCGTATATGTAATAAATAAATAAAATTTCATTGCAAATACGCGTGTGGATTATTTTCAAAAAGGTTTTAAAAAATGATATCGCGATTCAATTTTTTTTCATTTAATTCCGTAGTTGGTGAGATATGCGATTCTAGTCTTAAAAAGTGTGCACCTCCTATTCTAACTTTTAACTATGGCATGGAAAATTCTGAAAAGTTTGAGGGTAGTGCAACTTATAGAGCACTTTCACATCTATTGTGTAGTTTTGCAGATTTGGGATATTGTCGGTTACGCGCTAAGCTTTATAACTTCGTTTTTTACAGAAAAATACTATGAAATATAAACTTATTTTTGCTGCTGATTAAACGAATATTGTGCATCTCGACTACGCAACCATTCTCGACGAGTGGTCCGACACACATGGCTTTTTTTTGTTTGTTGTGTTAGAATTAGCATTTATAAAATATTAAGCAGTACGATTATTTAAAAAAAAAAAGTTACTTGTCCTTCTATGAAAATATTAATTTAACTTTTAAGTATATTATAGCGCTGCCCTGTGTCAAAACAAAGCATGTCATTTTTACTAGAATTTCAATAAAGTAAAAATATCGTCATGGATCAGTAAAGCTAAAAGAAAAATTGATTTACTCTAGGATATGCTTGATGTAGTTATGAACTGTATTTAACAATTTTATTTTTGGGACACTATTAAAAAACCGGCAAATGCGAGTTGGACCCACGCACCGAGAGTTCCGTACCACCACACAGTGTAATATTTGCAAAAAAAATATAATTCGGATTCAAAAACAAACTTAACTATGCATTTGAAAGACACGTTCTCCCATACTCTCTAACTGTAAATTATAAATTAAAGTCTACAAACTTATCTCGCGAGCTAAGAAACATGTTAAATAACCTGAGTGAATAGTATCTTATTAATATAAAATGAACGAATATATATATAGAAAATAATATTTCATATAATGTGTGTGTAATATATACGATGCCTTACCTAATATTTTTATTATTAGGTAGTTCACAACTGTTGCGTAACATCCCCTGTATAATACAGTAAAACTGTTAAATTATCACCTACCTTCGGATGCCGAGAATATTGGCAACGAGAAAACCACAATGTGTTTTACCGTTGCCATATGCTTGTATTTCATTTCGCTTTTGTAATTAATAAATTAAAAAAGATGTATCTTTCTAATGGCACAAAAGTGGGTATATATAAATTAGCAATTTTTAGATTGGCTGACTGCGTTTATTGTTCTGTAAGATTTTGCTTTTTTCCTAATTTCTGGGTGAACAGGAAGAACTCTATAGGTTTTTATTGGAGTACATAAATAGCCGTATCTTTTGATTGCGTTGACTTAGAAGCTTGAATTTTGTACACCTCCAAGGAACCATAGACCTCAGTGTTTGCTATAAACAACCCGATACCTCTACTCGTTTGTGAGAGACAGGGTTTTGACTGGTTGGACAGACGGTCACACAGACGAACAACGACGTGAACCTATACTGGTTCCGATTTTTCCTTTGAGATACGGTACCCTGAAAATGAGTCGATCAGTGTGGAAATGGAATTATTTTCAAATTTTTATAAATTGTTTTGTCGCGACCCACGGTCATCTGTTAGTAATCAAGAAAGAAAAAAGTTTTCTACGATAGCTTGGAATCTGGGTACTACAATTCGTTGTAGGTATCTTTGTACAAGTTAAAGGCTTACTTTGTAGCCATACAATTTATCGAGCCATACTGTTGGTATTTGTATTCACCACGTTACGTGAGCATCTTGTATTGACCTAAGCAAGAAAACTTAAGTTATCAAATTATTTGTTTTAGAAGTGGCGTTAGGGTTATGCCTTGGTACCTTAAACTCGCAATGGCGCGAAGATATGTACTAGGGAAGTTGCGAATATTCGCATCCGCATCCGCAAATGCGGAGCTTCCGTATAGATTTGGACATCTGCATCCGCATCCGTATCCGCAATAATCAATGCGGATGTTCATGCGGATGCGAATGTAATACAAGTTGCAACAAGAAAGAAATTGGGCAGGGCCGGCGAATGGCGCGTGCCGTTCGCACGTGACAATGACCAATGAGAGCGAAAAAATTGGTAACAAGATCCGACGCGTTTGTTGTGGTGCGTCATTTGTTTCTTGTAAATAAATCATTACGTGTTTGTTTGCGCTGTGGATTACTTATCGTATATAGAGATATTTTGAGTGTATTGTGATACAGTGATTATTGTGTGTAAGTAATTGTTTATTGGGAAATCTTTATATTAGCCCCTAAGGGGCTAAAATAATGAGAATGACTGATTCAACGGAAAAGGATATGGAACAACTAGGACCAGGGACATCAAGTATCGACAGAAAGCCATGCTTAAAAAACGACCTTGCTATGATGTTAGATTCGTCAAGTGAAGATGAGAGTCAAGAAATACCAGAAAATGGTAGCACTGAAGCTGTACTCAAAAAAGAATTACTTTCTTACCGCACCAAAAAAAGAGTCTATGTGGATGAAGACCCTCTTAAATGGTGGAGTATTCATCGGGAGGAGTTTAAGATATTATCACCGATAGCACGAAGATTTTTATCCACTCCACCAGGCAATGTTCCTAGCGAAAAATTATTTAGTGGTGCGGGCTTAATTTACGAACCTCTGCGTAACCGGCTTGAATCAGAAAAGGCGGCAATATTACTCTTTATTTAAGTATAATGCTCCTATTTTTAACTTCACTTACTAATATGAAAATTAGTAAGTAAAGTAAAAAAAATAGGTTCGTTATACTTAATACTAATTTTCATTAATTAAAATGTTAATAATTACTTAATCATTGTTTTAATTCTTCATTCATATACTATATTTATATAAGATTTTAAACATCCGCATCCGCATCCGCGGATGTGAGCCTTCAAAAATCCGCATCCGCATTCACATCCGCTGATGTAAAAAAATCGGCATCCGCAACAACCCTAATATGTACGTATGTAGATAAATTTAATCGACACAAATGCTTATCAATTCTAGACACGATGTGTTTCTCATTATACTCAATTCATATTGAAATCATTCTCGTTTAATTGGTTAGCAACTGACTGCGTTGCACATAGTTATTTAATTTATGGTTAAATATTATATTATACTGTTTCTAATGATAATAACGATTAAAGTTTTCCGTCACGAATAAGTACAACAGCGTAATATGCTACAGTTACTATGAACTTATTAGAATGAATTAGAAAACTAATTTATTGTTGATATATGTAAAATAGCTGTAGTCATTTGCATTGTTTCCATATTACATTGTTGAAATTTTTATATTTAAAAAAGTATAGAATTATAATGTTGTGGTATATATTGTGTTACTCGCAATTACAAAAAAAATAAAACCTAGAAACATTGAAATCGATATTTTGTTTTTGAGGTAAATTCATGTCTGAAAACAATCAAAAATGGTATAATACATTGTAAGGATTATTCAAAAAAAACAGCCAAACAAAAATTTAAAAAAGGCAATGCCTGTAGTACATACTTCACGCTGTATCCCTAATTGGATAGTCAGAGAGGACGGAGCGCCAAGCGGTTCTTACATACTTCTTTCTCTTCTTCAAATCTCATCATTTTCCTCTCACATTTTCGCAATTATGCTAGGTATGCGAGTGCTTTTCACATTTCTGTCAGCTAATACTCTGGCTATTTGATGCGTGTAGTAATACAATAAAAAAAAGGTAATGCGTGTAGTATAAGTATAAGCACAGATTAATTAGTTAGTAAATCGTACTATCGTCTGTATAGTATTAAGTATTTGTAGGGGTGTCTACTTACTGGAAAATCAGGGAAATGTCATGGAAACTTAAGGTAGTCGGGAAATTCAGTGAAAACGAGGAGGTCACATGGAAAGTCAGGTCATAAAATAAAAAAAAAACAAATATCTGTATGAGATTTTATTACACTGTTGGCTCCACACACTTTCTCAGTGATTGTAAAATGAGGGATCCGAATATATTTCAACTTTAGTCTGACCCTTAATCTCGAGTAGGTATTGAAGTATGTAAATATTTACACTTATTGCACCGAATAATAAAATTTAAGAAATTTAATAAATGAACATGGTAGTCAATATGGGTTTGTCATACCATGTCTAGGTGCTAATTTAAAAAAAAGATGAAGCAAAGGCCGTGTCAGTAATTCTACAACTAATTTTCTTGTTAGTTCTTTTAACTAACATATACTTGCTAATAATGTGTATAAATATGATGCATATTTGTATATGACAGTGGCGAGCTCACGACATGCAAAATTTGGATTTTACAACGGATTTCCGGGCAAATGATACAACTTGTTTTTTTTTTAGGATTTCGTATTGTATCTTTCATATTCGTATCGACTATTGGCATTATACAAATGCAATTTGAAAGATAGGTGTATTCTATGAAAAAAATGAAGTTAGTGATGGCTTCGTATATGTAATAAATAAATAAAATTTCATTGCAAATACGCGTGTGGATTATTTTCAAAAAGGTTTTAAAAAATGATATCGCGATTCAATTTTTTTTCATTTAATTCCGTAGTTGGTGAGATATGCGATTCTAGTCTTAAAAAGTGTGCACCTCCTATTCTAACTTTTAACTATGGCATGGAAAATTCTGAAAAGTTTGAGGGTAGTGCAACTTATAGAGCACTTTCACATCTATTGTGTAGTTTTGCAGATTTGGGATATTGTCGGTTACGCGCTAAGCTTTATAACTTCGTTTTTTACAGAAAAATACTATGAAATATAAACTTATTTTTGCTGCTGATTAAACGAATATTGTGCATCTCGACTACGCAACCATTCTCGACGAGTGGTCCGACACACATGGCTTTTTTTTGTTTGTTGTGTTAGAATTAGCATTTATAAAATATTAAGCAGTACGATTATTTAAAAAAAAAAAGTTACTTGTCCTTCTATGAAAATATTAATTTAACTTTTAAGTATATTATAGCGCTGCCCTGTGTCAAAACAAAGCATGTCATTTTTACTAGAATTTCAATAAAGTAAAAATATCGTCATGGATCAGTAAAGCTAAAAGAAAAATTGATTTACTCTAGGATATGCTTGATGTAGTTATGAACTGTATTTAACAATTTTATTTTTGGGACACTATTAAAAAACCGGCAAATGCGAGTTGGACCCACGCACCGAGAGTTCCGTACCACCACACAGTGTAATATTTGCAAAAAAAATATAATTCGGATTCAAAAACAAACTTAACTATGCATTTGAAAGACACGTTCTCCCATACTCTCTAACTGTAAATTATAAATTAAAGTCTACAAACTTATCTCGCGAGCTAAGAAACATGTTAAATAACCTGAGTGAATAGTATCTTATTAATATAAAATGAACGAATATATATATAGAAAATAATATTTCATATAATGTGTGTGTAATATATACGATGCCTTACCTAATATTTTTATTATTAGGTAGTTCACAACTGTTGCGTAACATCCCCTGTATAATACAGTAAAACTGTTAAATTATCACCTACCTTCGGATGCCGAGAATATTGGCAACGAGAAAACCACAATGTGTTTTACCGTTGCCATATGCTTGTATTTCATTTCGCTTTTGTAATTAATAAATTAAAAAAGATGTATCTTTCTAATGGCACAAAAGTGGGTATATATAAATTAGCAATTTTTAGATTGGCTGACTGCGTTTATTGTTCTGTAAGATTTTGCTTTTTTCCTAATTTCTGGGTGAACAGGAAGAACTCTATAGGTTTTTATTGGAGTACATAAATAGCCGTATCTTTTGATTGCGTTGACTTAGAAGCTTGAATTTTGTACACCTCCAAGGAACCATAGACCTCAGTGTTTGCTATAAACAACCCGATACCTCTACTCGTTTGTGAGAGACAGGGTTTTGACTGGTTGGACAGACGGTCACACAGACGAACAACGACGTGAACCTATACTGGTTCCGATTTTTCCTTTGAGATACGGTACCCTGAAAATGAGTCGATCAGTGTGGAAATGGAATTATTTTCAAATTTTTATAAATTGTTTTGTCGCGACCCACGGTCATCTGTTAGTAATCAAGAAAGAAAAAAGTTTTCTACGATAGCTTGGAATCTGGGTACTACAATTCGTTGTAGGTATCTTTGTACAAGTTAAAGGCTTACTTTGTAGCCATACAATTTATCGAGCCATACTGTTGGTATTTGTATTCACCACGTTACGTGAGCATCTTGTATTGACCTAAGCAAGAAAACTTAAGTTATCAAATTATTTGTTTTAGAAGTGGCGTTAGGGTTATGCCTTGGTACCTTAAACTCGCAATGGCGCGAAGATATGTACTAGGGAAGTTGCGAATATTCGCATCCGCATCCGCAAATGCGGAGCTTCCGTATAGATTTGGACATCTGCATCCGCATCCGTATCCGCAATAATCAATGCGGATGTTCATGCGGATGCGAATGTAATACAAGTTGCAACAAGAAAGAAATTGGGCAGGGCCGGCGAATGGCGCGTGCCGTTCGCACGTGACAATGACCAATGAGAGCGAAAAAATTGGTAACAAGATCCGACGCGTTTGTTGTGGTGCGTCATTTGTTTCTTGTAAATAAATCATTACGTGTTTGTTTGCGCTGTGGATTACTTATCGTATATAGAGATATTTTGAGTGTATTGTGATACAGTGATTATTGTGTGTAAGTAATTGTTTATTGGGAAATCTTTATATTAGCCCCTAAGGGGCTAAAATAATGAGAATGACTGATTCAACGGAAAAGGATATGGAACAACTAGGACCAGGGACATCAAGTATCGACAGAAAGCCATGCTTAAAAAACGACCTTGCTATGATGTTAGATTCGTCAAGTGAAGATGAGAGTCAAGAAATACCAGAAAATGGTAGCACTGAAGCTGTACTCAAAAAAGAATTACTTTCTTACCGCACCAAAAAAAGAGTCTATGTGGATGAAGACCCTCTTAAATGGTGGAGTATTCATCGGGAGGAGTTTAAGATATTATCACCGATAGCACGAAGATTTTTATCCACTCCACCAGGCAATGTTCCTAGCGAAAAATTATTTAGTGGTGCGGGCTTAATTTACGAACCTCTGCGTAACCGGCTTGAATCAGAAAAGGCGGCAATATTACTCTTTATTTAAGTATAATGCTCCTATTTTTAACTTCACTTACTAATATGAAAATTAGTAAGTAAAGTAAAAAAAATAGGTTCGTTATACTTAATACTAATTTTCATTAATTAAAATGTTAATAATTACTTAATCATTGTTTTAATTCTTCATTCATATACTATATTTATATAAGATTTTAAACATCCGCATCCGCATCCGCGGATGTGAGCCTTCAAAAATCCGCATCCGCATTCACATCCGCTGATGTAAAAAAATCGGCATCCGCAACAACCCTAATATGTACGTATGTAGATAAATTTAATCGACACAAATGCTTATCAATTCTAGACACGATGTGTTTCTCATTATACTCAATTCATATTGAAATCATTCTCGTTTAATTGGTTAGCAACTGACTGCGTTGCACATAGTTATTTAATTTATGGTTAAATATTATATTATACTGTTTCTAATGATAATAACGATTAAAGTTTTCCGTCACGAATAAGTACAACAGCGTAATATGCTACAGTTACTATGAACTTATTAGAATGAATTAGAAAACTAATTTATTGTTGATATATGTAAAATAGCTGTAGTCATTTGCATTGTTTCCATATTACATTGTTGAAATTTTTATATTTAAAAAAGTATAGAATTATAATGTTGTGGTATATATTGTGTTACTCGCAATTACAAAAAAAATAAAACCTAGAAACATTGAAATCGATATTTTGTTTTTGAGGTAAATTCATGTCTGAAAACAATCAAAAATGGTATAATACATTGTAAGGATTATTCAAAAAAAACAGCCAAACAAAAATTTAAAAAAGGCAATGCCTGTAGTACATACTTCACGCTGTATCCCTAATTGGATAGTCAGAGAGGACGGAGCGCCAAGCGGTTCTTACATACTTCTTTCTCTTCTTCAAATCTCATCATTTTCCTCTCACATTTTCGCAATTATGCTAGGTATGCGAGTGCTTTTCACATTTCTGTCAGCTAATACTCTGGCTATTTGATGCGTGTAGTAATACAATAAAAAAAAGGTAATGCGTGTAGTATAAGTATAAGCACAGATTAATTAGTTAGTAAATCGTACTATCGTCTGTATAGTATTAAGTATTTGTAGGGGTGTCTACTTACTGGAAAATCAGGGAAATGTCATGGAAACTTAAGGTAGTCGGGAAATTCAGTGAAAACGAGGAGGTCACATGGAAAGTCAGGTCATAAAATAAAAAAAAAACAAATATCTGTATGAGATTTTATTACACTGTTGGCTCCACACACTTTCTCAGTGATTGTAAAATGAGGGATCCGAATATATTTCAACTTTAGTCTGACCCTTAATCTCGAGTAGGTATTGAAGTATGTAAATATTTACACTTATTGCACCGAATAATAAAATTTAAGAAATTTAATAAATGAACATGGTTGGTTAGGGAAATCGTGGAAAAATCAGGAACTTTTTGCATTTGCAGTGGATACTCTGATAAAATTACTCTGGTTAATTCTTTCAATTAAGTGTGTTCTTATATTTTTCGTGAAAATATTTATCGCAGCACGCGCACGTATTGTTCCATTTGTAACCGACGGAAAGCACTTTGCTTACTAAGAGGTCAGAAATTAAGCTACTCTTGTCTCAAATTGTAAGCATGAGGGAAAATTATGTTTGAAATCACAACAGTTTCCTTTGGTTATATTGCACAATAGAAGCAAATTGTTTTGTGCGAATTAAAAGTACCATGTCATTAACATAATTCGGTGTTGGTAATCGAATGCCGATCATTTTCATGCGATATTTGTGTTAACAGTTTAGTGTTTCTGTGTCTTGTTTCTTTGTATATATAGTAAGTTATTATAAACAAATATTAAACTATATCTTAAATAGGCAATTGTACTATACAATTTTTCTTGCCATTTAACTATGTAGGCTGTGATTGACTGTATTTTTCTAATAACTAAGTAGTGTCAT
Organism: Zeuzera pyrina; assembly: GCA_907165235.1. Taxonomy (NCBI): domain Eukaryota; kingdom Metazoa; phylum Arthropoda; class Insecta; order Lepidoptera; family Cossidae; genus Zeuzera; species Zeuzera pyrina. Next base: position 5,804,108 of record OU015637.1, read on the forward strand.
GACAAGGTTGTTTTAACTATAATTAAAGTTGCTATAACTCTTTGTTTTGAAATTGTAATGTGTAGATATAGGTACGTAATTAGTAGTATATGAACGCAGGAAGGAGTATATAAAACAGCTATATTAATATTTTTACAGTTATGTCCTGGTTCTATTGGTGTAGGTCCTCTATAATTTAATTGAATCTTAAGTGTTGCTGGTTTGCTCTTCCACATTTTAATATAAGGAGTTTCTTTTAGCCGTGAATGATATGTTATCAACACGGTGCCAGAAATGGGCATGGTAACATGGACAAAAGTATGTGAAAATATAAGAGTACGTTTTTATGTAGCGGATGGCAGTAGATTTGGCTTTTAAAGCTGGTGCTGGTGCCCATAGTAAGAAGCGGCCTATGCCTTTTGAGTACCGAGCGGTAGGAAAATGCCCAATTCTTAGAAACAAGTTTAAAACTCTGCCTTCGACTCTGATACATTGTTTCAACGTTCAAATTCTTAGTTTATAAATTACAAACTATGAAAACGAAGTTTTTATCTTAAAATGTTACTTAGTATTTGAAGAAATAATCGTGGTCATCCACATATTTGTCATACCAAAATCTCATAGGGGGTTCCATTTTCTTTTTGTAAGATTAGGCAATTGGTAAGAAAATATTTCTAAAATTACTTAATTTAAATGCTACAGTGTTACGTTAAGAGGAAATAATATTATAAAGTTGTTGTAGGTATAACGAAGCGAAAAAGTTTTATGAAATCTGTTGAAAAATTTAATACTTATCCTATCCTATTCTTTTACTATAATACAAGCAATAATTGTACTTATAAATAGCGTTATCGATAACGGCTCTAACGATTTTGATGAAATTTACAATATTTACATTATATTTACATAAATATAACATCATTGCGCTACATGCGATGAATAACAGTATTTCTTCCTAACTATTCTCAAGCAGAGATTTACACTTGTTAGTAAGCGATAGTATAGCGATAATTTTAATACTGATGTTAATTATTATTGTCGATACTGTTTCGATGCGGCAGCAATTTATAAATCTGTTCTTATCTACGCAATCATTAGTATTAATAATACGTAGGATTACTGCACCAGCATCGTGGAGACTTCCTGTTTACTTGCTCGAGAAAATATGGTATGTGTTGATTATCAGATTAGATCTATTATCTGACATTACACTAATTTTTACAAGATCACCTTGCAATATAAAAAATTAATGTTTTTCATACTTAGAAATCTAATAATTTTACTCCAGCTCTGATGTCCAGTATACCGTGTTTTATTATCGCTTATCTTCATCGTAAATGTTCAAACAGATTATAAAAATTACCATCACAAATGATTCATGTACAATTAAGAAGAAAAACACGGCACTTTAAAAAGTCGTGAAAACGCTTAATTGAGTACAATAGTCGTGGATAATGACGTTAACGCCCTATGTCGATGACACGTTCGCCGTCCGGTAAACACGTCCACTGAATATGTATGTCACGAAGGATCTTGCCCTTCGTGAAATCCGAAGCTAATTCTTCTTCTAAACAATGGCTGGCTAATGTGCCAAGACAGGTACAAGTATTATAATTTTCTGTATCATTGTGTACTTGCTTCGCACTAAGAACCCTTCACTTCGGAATTCAATAAAATTGTGGAAAAAAATGGGAAAAAACTATGAAAGTGAAAATCTTAGAGACATCATTTTAAAGTTCAAAATGAACGTGACGAGTCATGAAAATTGAATTTGAACTTGTTTTAACCTTGCCTGAACAGTTAACATTTTTAAATTAAACTGTAGGGTAGTGGGAATTTAGATACCGTTTATGAGGCTACGTTTTCCCCGCCTGTCATAAGAGGCGACTAAACCGCGCGATTATTACTTAAAATTTTCAGACAGCGGCAGCCACGCGATCATTGCGCGACCGGTGACTAATTGTAATAAAAAATTGGTATCACGTATGACGATTGCGTATCTATTATTGTATCACCATACAATGCACTTTTCGCGGTAAATTTAGCGCCAGTATACAAATTACATTATACAAATCTCTTTGTGGACAGCAGATATCGTGCAAAATTTGGCTTTCGCATGCTGACTGCAAGTTACGTAATAAGCGTGCTGCGCTTCGGTGTCGCGAGTTCGCGCTGTCGTGGTACTGCGAGGGTGCAGTGGGAAGCTCTACAACTAATTGATTATAAGTTTCAGTTTTTTATTAAGTTTTGTTATTTTTAGTAGTAATTAATTTTAGTTTCCCTCCAAGAAGTGCTTCGGCACAGCGCGATTTCTCCTGCTCAACTAAAAACAATGCTATATTAAAAAAATTGTGGAAATTAACGTAGTGAAAATGACAGGAAAGCTGGATGTGCGACAGCCACATTCGTTGACATCTAAATGACTTTTACTGACGATAACAAATAGTAGTACAAGAAGCGTGAGTAACTTATTGTTAGTGTAATAAATACGATTATGCGTATCGAATTGACAAATTGCCATGTCTTGTGTTGTGGGCGAGATGCGATGATTAACTCCGAATAAGGACACATGCAGGCGATACGTGATTCACAGTCCTTCGGGCGACATTGGATGTACTTATTACATGTAGGTAAAGATGGAAATATAATCCACTGTAGATGGCACGTTCCAAGAATATTTATTATTAATATCAGCCGAGTATAATTAAATGTGTGTAACGAATATACATTAAACGTAAAAATGATTAATTAATGACACGTGAGGACTATTGATATTAAAATAACTTTGGATAATAGGATAATAGGAAATACAAACTGTTTATGTTGATACATTTGTTCATGATTATACAGAGTAATAAAATAATATGGTTGGAAATACCAAACATTTTCTATATTATTTTTAACAATACACGTCCTTGCTAATGACAGATTTATTCGCTCCCACAAATGTTGATTGTCTTAGTTGCTTGTTAGTTTTAATTGTAAGGCGGGGAGTCGATCGGCCGTATCTAATGTTCCATTCTTTACTTATGAGTAAGTATCGTTTCCTCGAATCGATAGTTATTACGTATCGCTATGTGTTAATATTGATGATGTGCTCAAGATTCCGGGTTGACAGTTTACATACTCATATTTAATTTATTTTCGTCTCAGTACCTCTTTGGTGTTAAGCTATTTGTGTGGGATCACTAGAATTGCCATACAAGTAGTTCTCTTTTAGTCATTGCAGGTTGTCATATCGATGTTTTGTTCCTAGATTAGATCACTATTTACAAGAACGAATTAATTTTAACGAATGAGGTTGCAGTTAGAATTCAAGAAGTCCGTTTACGGTTCTTAATTAATGAAGTGTCATAGATAAAAGTGACAGATGTTTACAGGATACAGCATTTTCAAGGCCACAGTGCTGTTTAGAACGTATGCAACAATTAGGCACGACCGGATGTTAATATTTTAAACAGAGTAACTTCGAAGCGTGATAAGCAAAAACGATAATCACGCAGCGTTTACATTGTCTCCTTTTAAATTCCTGAATGTAATTTTTTTTGTTGCCAACTCCTTTTTATGTAAGAAATTATGTTCATACGTGTGAACGAGTGAGTTCCTTATATCGACATACAGTATCCGGGTCAATGGACTTTTTTGTTTTTGAATTTCGACGCTTTAGCTGCTGTGTTATTGAATGGCTATTTTTGTGCAGTAATTATTTCACTGCAAACTTGATTCTGATTACTCATATGTGGTCATGCTTCAAAAAATGTTTAATTTAGTTAGCCATTCGATGAGTCAGATGTCTGGCCGTTAATGTTGAGATGCTCTCCGTCACCACTGCTGTCACCGTTTAGTTATGCTGTGACGTATTCTTGCCATAATAATTTCGAACTTACAAATGATGTCATTGTGGTTGCGGGCTCGTCTGTCAAGAGATTTTTAATGTGACGTATTGAAGTTGATTTTAAGGTTTCAAAGTCAAAATGAGAAAATGGTACTCATATATTCGTATTGCCTGTCTGTTCGTATGTATGTGACAGTTAATTTATTCCGTTATGCTACGGAGTTGTTTGGTACAGCGACGTTAAATAGGTAATTTAAACTCCGGAACCCTGAGTTTTGAACCCAATTTTTCATATTTTATTAATTTAACATCTACTTTCTGTGAAATTGCTGAGAAACTCGTTAAGTGAATGCGTGTTCGACATGCTCTTAGCTTACGTTTTTTTTTCATTACGCAGCTGCTGTCATAACTTGGACTATCGTCTTCACAATTTTTATTAAATTTGAAATTAATGAAAATCCGTCATATTTCGTAGCGACATTTTGTGTAACAATCAAGTGTTATTCTTCTTTTATAATTTTATAATTCTTATTTTTTTTTTAAATTACTTTATTGACATAAATCAGTACATACATATCATAGTGTTAATTTTTATAAACCTGAACATTATTTTTATTTTATTTGCCGTGAATAATATGCGATCGAGCGGAGTCCATTCCTACATCGCCTTGACATCTTATCACTGAAAGACTTGTCGAATTTTGTTGAAGCTGATATATTGTTTGTTTCCTCTGACCCGACATAAAGGTTAACGTTTTCTTTGGCCTACGTCACGCCCACGCTTCCAATTACGAACTATTCGATTTATGAGGTAGTGTTGATGCATAGCACGTGCTGTGCGCCTACGCAGTCTACACGTCAATATTATACCTGTTTAGGTGATAACCAAGGTACTCCTAGCGTCGTTACAGTCGGGAATCGTGTGGGTTTTTCTTGGTAATGTTTATAACACATGGTAGTAGTCATGTATTGGAGACGGCGCTAGACTACAAATTTTGAGGTATAACGTATGTGATTCTCGTAGGATTTGCCCGGTGCTAATCGTGATGTTTGCGTGCAAACGTGACTACTAGCGAATTTAATGAGTATTAGTATGCATATGATGCCGCTAATTTTAGATCATGTTATTTCCTTCTATATTGCATAACATTTTTTTTATAAATATTATTAAACTAATCATATTTTGTGGACTTGTCAGATAGTTATCCGTAATTTTCCGTAATTTTGCCAAGAGGTGATGAAACCACCTGTTGCGTAATTTGTAGTGGTTTGATTTCTAAGTCTGTTCGAGTTTAAGGTTTTGCACTTAAAGTAACTTGATATTACTTAAAAGAGCGTTAGCAGCCAGGTGTGCATAATTGACGTAATTTTTCGTCGTTGTCACCTGTCGTGTCGCCCTTCGCAGTTTCACGACCTGCCAGATAATAATAATAATAATGCTTCAGACAATTACACAGATTGTGTGACCCCAAACTAAGCAGTAAGCTATAGGTACCACACAACGAACTCTGGGGGGGGGAGTTCCCAGTAACACCCAAACTCCAAGCCAATTTAGAAAAATTCGTTTCTTAAATTGACCTGACCGGGGATCGAACCCGGGACCCTAGCTTGGAAAGCAGATGCATATGCCACTGCGCCAACGGACCAGTCAAGATAATATCAACAGTATTTAGTTAGTTCAAAAAAGTGTTGAAAATAATTAACTCTTCAGTTTTATCATGGTATCATGATTCAAACTTGATTCCGTCCAAGTTTAATTAATTGCTATTTGTTTAATTTGCAGTTTTAGTTAAAGATAATTTTTGTGTGTATAATACGAATAAATATATGTTATAATATAATATTGTTGGATAGTTTAGCTAATTTGATAACGTGAGTTTTACAGGCGACTTTTTTTGCTAAATTGTTCTTTAAATACACTAGTCGTTGGCTAGTGATAAAATTTTACGAACAATTTAATCCATCTCACTGTAACTGTACTGCGTATTCATTTAACTTCTGAATATCTTGTTTTTTGGAATTATCCTTTGTGAGTAGGAGTTGTAATAATAGTGCAGTTAGACCTACATAAAGGAGGTTGACAACACCACAGTGAGCAGCCGACTGCCATTTTATCGCGAGATCTGACTGTTACCCTTTTTGATACGACGAGAACTTGATAGTTGACCACAATGATTATTCACTACGTGAGTACCACATAATTTCTTAGAAAGCAACATTAGAAAATTACCGTTTTATAATTTCGCACTTAGGGCAGGGCTATAGTTGTTTGAAAGTAACGTTATGTAGTAACATCTACTTTTGTCATTCGACTCTGTTGTTATTGTTTTCTATACCTATACGACACGACAGCTAAACAGGCTCAGTCAATTCAAGACACTGATTAGGCTTAAGACTCGTTAAGATTTTTTAATATCTATGTATTAATACGTGAAGCGAAAACTTTGGTTCCCTTTTTAAGAAAATTGCGCGGACGGAGGAGTGTGAAATTTGGTACACTTAAAGTTTATATGGAGAAGGACAGGATAAAGCTAATATTCTTTATAAAATATGCATTAGAAATACATTAAATTAAATAAATCACTCATTGTTTACGTTCATACTGCCAATGTCAAAAAGATTGAAGACTGCCAATGTCAAACTCATAATAGTTCACATATACGTAACCTCCTTGTATCAAACAGTCGCACAGAGTAAAGATTGTCGCTAAAGAGTTTATATTATAAGTTTACATTTTCGGTCGAATTTCGACCACAGGGAGACCTCTAGTATACACATATCTGTCAATAGGCATATTATATAACATATATTGTGAAACGTAAAATGCAATTTACATATCTGTGTATTTTATTATTAATATTTTATGTGTACCTGCAATTGTTATTCGATTCCTATAATTTACTGTAATAATTCATATGTGGGTTTTATTTATTACTTACTATTTATCTTGCACTTAGTCATAAAATACTAATTGCATTGCTTATAAAAAAGGAATTATGAATACGGAGATCAACGTTAGTTATATTATTCAGAGAATCAAGATATGAAGTGTCTTTTAAACAACGTCGACATTATTCTTGTTGGTATTATGTTATTGTTCTGAAACATATTTTGTTCCGGCTAAGTAGGCCAATGTTACACGGAACAAATATCTATAGTGTCATTTTATAGCGAAATAAAGTAATAACTTAATAAGGTACACTTGGAATAAATAACAATGTAAAGTGTTCTGGTCTTAGTCTGTTTCATATTATATTTTTAAATACTTGCATCTATATAAATATATTGTAATATGTATCTATCTTTATTAACTGTGCTGTAATTATGTTTTCTCTTTAAGTATTTACTATATTTATTTAGTTACATCTAGTGCTACAACTAATTTTTTTGTACCTATTTTATAGTTTATAATTTACGTTACATACATACATATCTTCACGCTGTATCGCTAATGGGGTAGTCAGAGAGGCCTGAGTGCCAAGTGTCGCGGTCCTTACATTCTTTCGCTTCCTCAAATCTCATTTACGTGACCAAAGTTTCTTCACAATCGGATGAAAGGTTTAGAAAGGCATAGAGGACAAACATACAAAGATTCATTCATTTTTATTAATATAGATTAGGCAATGTAAGTACTTGAGTTGTTTTTCATACATAAGCTTCAGTGTTTTTTTTTTGTAAATCTTCTTTATCAACCAAGCACAGATATTTTCAGGCCATTATCCATTTAAGGTGGACAGACCGTCAAGATCCAACAGAATCATAACTTGACACCTTCTTCTATTAATAAGTGGGATTACCAGTTGCTAGAGCATTAGACCATATAAGTTTTTTTTACACGCTTTATATTAGCTTCACCTGTATGTATGTATGTATGTATGTAATTTTTACCTATTTCCAGAAGTCTGATAAGCTTGAAAATTTGCACAGGGGTCAAGGACTGATGACAATACAATTATTTTATAAATTGGTTCTAATGTCCTGACTAGAATCATTAGGATAAAAAGAAATTTAAAAAATTAATGGTACGATTATGGTACCATAGATGTCGCTACGGAACGTTTCTACATGCATTTTGAAATTATTTTACATTATTAAGTCAAACGTATTACAATGGACCACACAAAGTTTATTTGAAATAATTTTTATAATATGCTCATATACTCTGTCACTTGGCGTACTTTTACGACCTGCACATATGTTCTACATTTTTCTCGTTCTCAGATTAGCATATAAAGATATTCTTCATAATCTTTGTCAATCAGTGAAGTACTGAAATAGAAGTTACATGTACAATAATTTTATATTAAAAATTACATTTACCATAATTTCACGTTAATTCCACAATATCAACTGCTGCAACTGCTGCAACTGCAAAATGCTGACGTAAGAATGGAGTTCAATCTGCTGTCAATTTCATTGTTTAGACATTTATGTTTTGGGGTGTATTATACGATTATACGTATCGTGTTGTCTAATTTTTATTTATATCGGCCTATCAAGAGCTAATTGCGGTGCAGACGATCAGTCCTATAGATCTTATCTACTCTTAACTAGGACAATTGCAAACCGGGCCTTCTCCGGGACTTGAATCCACACTATCTTGTTTGTGACGCTGTGAAAGCTGGAAACCGTCTGCGTTGACAGTGGCATGCAAATAACGATTATATACCAGTTATATACGTTGTTATTGCTTTGTTCGTGGAAGGGAATGTTGAACGCTTGCACAGTACTATGAAGTAGATCTCTTTTAAGTTAGCCTTTCGTGAGAGCTAATTAATTTAGGGAGTAAGAGGATGCGTTTGAAATTAGTGATACAAAATTAGATATTCAAACTAGTTTACTGAGAATTTCGGTTTTTTCTTGCTAACGACGAAAAAACGTCTTGACGAAAAAGCTGCACACTTAGATTATGATTTCTTAGGTGTGGGAATTAAATGATAGATATTTGAATTAATTCTGAAGCAAGCGTCTTTTGTACGATCAACATGAAATCGATTTATCCGCTTACATCACTATCCGATAATCATTTCCTCAACAACATCGTCACGATTCTAAACGAAACCTAGATTTCTGGATGCCATCCTTACAGCTAGTCGAAAGTAACTAGAAATTAGTGTTATAAGCATAACTGGAAATGCGTAGTTACTATAATTTATTAATATTTATGAAGTTAAATAACACATTCAACTTCATAAAGATTGCCATTTATGCTGTAGTGTAATAAATATGAGTGGACGTTATGTTTAAATAAACGAGAACATTGAATTGAAAGTAGAAGATCTTTTATTCACAACATCCACTATTACTGTCGGATACTATTATCTGATTTAAAAATGAAATTGCCTCTGAGTGAATAATGACATCTCAATTGTCTCATCAGAGACATTTGAAACCAGCAATTCTCATTAACCTTCTAAGAAACTTCACAACCTAAGGTAAAACTACTGGATCAATGCCAACAGGAAAACGCGTCATGGTGTGATTAAAAGTATCAGTTTTATAACAATTACATGAATTATCTTCATATCTTCTAGATGCTTCACGACACTGTGAAATATTGTCTTAATCAATTCGATGTAAGCATTCGTTGTTATGACCTCGTCTATAGATTTTGTTTGTTTAGAGTTCAGCGAGACCTTAACATGTCTAAAAAATGAGGCTAGCAAAATCTAATTCAAATTTGATGGAATTATAAACTTTATACTCGTAAAAATAGGTACGTAGAAAAAATAGTAATAAGTTGTGTGAAATGTATTGTATAATGTATTGATTTTTATATCTTTACTTGGAGCGTTTAATCCATATTGAAATACATTCGTAATTTTTGATTTCTTTAATATTATAATTATTTTGGTACCTAATTTGGCAAGATAGATTTTGCTGCATGACGTCCATGTCTCAATATTCTGAAGAAATCATTAATTGATTATTCTGCATCATCTAGTTATCGAACAGTTTGGTTGCGCGTTGACTTCTTGTTTATCATTGCCTCCGTCACACCTGCTGTGTCCTAATATATTTTTTTAGTTATGTTACTTTAATATTACTTCTATAATATTTTATGTCAGCTCTAAACTTTCAACAACATTATTGTGAACTAACATCAATGAAATCGGTTTCACGATTCATTGCATTTAGCTGTACTTCGCGTACTAAAAAATTCTTGATAAAAAATATTACTTTTTAAAATTTGTATTTGACACCCATACTTGGTAGTTCTTTATTTCTTAAGTAATACGTTTTGTAAGTCTCAGTATCAGTCGTTATTATTTATCATTAAAAAATATCATCATAGAAGAACACTTTCGCATTTTATTCTAGTGATTAAATGAGGTCTCTATGGCATACTTGTAATATTTGAATACAATGACTGGAGTATTATTTTCGATGAGTAATAAATAAATCTATAAATAATATGTAACTAGGACACGGATAAGTATGTACTTACATTTATTTTTACATGTACATTGTATGTGTACACTACAAAAGCACGTACGAGGTCTGAATTCCTTCGTTATCAACTTAACCCACCAACTCTCGTAATGAGATTAGTGGAGAAACCTATTTTGGTTTTCTTACGTGATACAATTTAAAGTATTTCGCCAATTAGCTGTAAAAGAGTAGATATTGTTGAACCGTATCATTAGAAATTTTTTGGTCGCTAATTCATTATTGATGCGTATATATTGTTCGAAATATTTAATTCATATGTATATTAATGCATTTTCGAAACAAACGCATACTTCATTATTATTCCACAGGTTATTCCAAGAAGTATACATAAATTGCAACTTGTTTACCTCGCCCACCTATCGCGTCGTTGTTTGAATGTAGGTTATAGGTTAAATTGTCGCGATATTTCCGTTCAGGTCTTATTTCTTTAAGTCCTGCTTAAAATGGAATCTGTTTATGAAATAAAATCTAATTTCGATCACAGTTGCTTTAAATTAAATTATATTTCAATGTTATGTAGCCCACGTTTTGTATGTTTGAAATGTTTCTGATACAAACCTTTTAAAATTATTATTCAGGTTTGCCAATACTTTGACAAGTACGAGTTACGGATCGTTCTCTGGCTAGTAGTGTTTTAGAAATATGTCTTTATAGTACTCGTATTAAAATTGAAGTATTGAAGTATTTTCGATCAGTATTTTGTTTTTGTTATTTGTATCTTATTGATTTCATACCTTAACTATCCATAAGTGACTTATTATTCTTTTACGTTTAAATAATTTTACGACATCTTTATTTATTTTTATATCCTTTAAATAGTCATACACATTTAGTTCAAGGATTTTTCTATTTAAGGATATGTTTCGGCGCCACATTTGCCAATATTAGTCTCATTAATAACGGATTTATTGCTGCCTATAACTTATTCCGTTTCGCCGGAAAATTGTCAGTCCTCTACTCGAACAAGCGGCCGATTATAAGGTTTGGAGTTTGATTTGTAGGTATTAATTACCAGGTAGAGCTGAATTACTTTTGTAGTTAGAATTATGATAATACAGCACAATAGGGCAAACTATTAAATAATGTTGTTAAATAAATGTTATCGGCTGGATCGAATGAACCACTGAATCTTATAGCAGATATAAATGCTTAGGATGATATTAAGTTTGTATTTAGCATAAAGTACAAATTAAAGTTATGAACAGATTCATTTTAATCGGCAAACACTTCGCTTACAATATTATGAACGTGGAAATGATCTGAGCAACTATATAATAATTGTTATTGGAGATGACGCTCTCGTTAGATTGTACGTCATTCGTGATTAATTATTTAATGGCGTTTGATCTTTTTTTAATCTGTCTTCTTTGTTTTACAAAGTAGTAGCGTGGAATAAAAGACACTGCACAATCCTTTGTTCTTCAACAGGTGGTTCGCTTTCACAACACTCTTGCGCTATAATGTTATTAATATCGGTTTTATTATTGATGAATGTTATGGTATCATCTTGAGAAGGGAAAGTTAAGTACGGTGCAATAAAATCAAAAATATTAAAAGCGAATAAATAAACTGAAAGGAAAATGAAAACTCAGATCTAAACGAGTTCTGAACGCCGTATAGAGTTAGTTATTATTTTATTTATTATTTAATTATTATTCGAAATTTTACAATTTTTAGATTGTTTAAGTTTATTTTTATGTCAATGGTATGCAGACCATTACGTGGGTACATATGTATATAATTTTTAGTAGCCTACGCAGTTTAAAATACATGTCATTTATATTTGTGAGCTAAGTTTTTTCTCCATGCATTATCCGTTATATATTAATTGATACTCGTACCGTAAATAGAGATTCGACTTGTTATGTAATAATAAGAAATTTAATTTTGCAGAGAGTCAAGTAGGTACCGAATGTATTATCTCGTGATAATAGTTTCAAGTCATGTGATTCTTTCACTATTCAACGTATGATCTAGTTTATTATGTTTTGTAATGCGAATAATCAATCTCGAGATAAAGATGCGTACTGAAGATTTATTATCCTAAAATAGTTTTATGTAATAAGCAGTTCGAATGTATTTGAGTGCTTTCCGAAATGTCGGCCTACCTAATTAAAAAAAGAATTTTTATTTACTCAAAGAGTTTTAAAGTAGTTAATATAATTTAACTAGCTCCCCGCGCTGGCTTCGCCCCGGTGTGATGTTGAATGTTTGCAACACACCCAATTTTTTTATTTATATAGATTTTTATACAAAAATGTCATTCAAACTCCCGCCTTTTTCAGTATCCACTTTCATTTCCAAAATTTTCTTTCATACAAACCTTGTCCTAATTACGAACACAACAAAAAAAATCTGCCAAATCGGTAGAGCCGTTCTCATATGATCTTCCGTCACACATGTGTTAATTTATTTTTATTTGTAGAGATAATATAGTAGTAAGTTGAAATTTTGAAAAATGGTATTTTCTTTTATAATGTTTATTTCTTGCAGTCTTTATTGTTCATATCTCAGAAGGGATTGCATTGAATATTGTTAGGAAAGCTTAATACAGTTTAACCACCATTAATACGGTAATGATCATTCTTAATGCCGCGAGGGACATTACAAAACATAATTTCAATATAACTTAGGTTTATTACCAACAAATCAGAAAGTGGATCAATGGAGTGTTTGGCCGCCAATGGACCTGCATGCATGTCCGAGCTAGCTTTGAGTACTTATATTGCGAAACTAAACGAACTACAGGTTTCTGAGATTCTGGACTCTTAAGTTAGCCACTCCATTATTGTACAGACAGACTTGAATTTGAATGCAGATCTGATTTCACTATGTTTTATTTTACCTACAGCTTACAGTATTTCAGCTAAATGTAAATTTATATGTAGCTGAAAATCGTTGCTTAGAAAAAATTAAAATTGAACTGAAAAATTACTAATGCAAAACAATACAATGTGAAGCCGCGATAATATCTAAAAAGAAACATTTGTTTTCCTGATTACATAGTTATATTTTACGTTAGTAACTAATTAATCTGTGGTTATATCGATGAATTGCTCTCTTTCATCCCATCATTCCTGAGAGGAGACCAGTTCCTCGCACGAGGCATGTACAGTCAAAATAAATATGAAACTTACACTTCTTTCTTTAAAAGTTCGAAAATCAGTATCATGATGACCAATATTACGTGATTTATCGTCGCCGAATGCCGCTAATAACAGTTTCGTTGTTGTATTCATTCAGTTTAAAATTGTATCATCAAACATTATGCTTTATTTATTTCTTAAAAAAGACAATGTTAAAATAAACAACCTTTTTTGTTATTCTTAATTGTTTAGGTATTAGTTTGTTTAAAAAATGTTGTTCACTTATTGCATTATCAGTTCTTGTAATAACGGAATTTGTCAGTTTTGTAACTTTTAAGTGCTTAATACTCATATTATCTGTGATATAGCAAATTTAAGAAATGCCGTTAATTATGTACTAGTGGTCGCTCAGTGGTCGAAATTCGACCGTAAATATAAAATGAACGCCTTTACTTTACCTTTGTCGTCCACTTGGTTGATTTGAAACAGCTCACAGCTCACAAATCACATTAAAACAGCTCGGTACTCGGTCAATCTGCGAAACATTTTAAAATTCTTCTGCGACAATATCTACTTTGTGCGTCTGTTTGACCTATAAACTTAGTACATACTACTAAGTTTATGGTTTGACCGAAAACTATTGTAATATTTTTGACATCGACAGTATAACTATTATGTGTTTGACATTGGGATTATGAACGAAATCAATGAATGTTTAATTTTTTTAATTCAATGTACGAGGGCAATTCAGAAACTAACCTCCGATTGGTCACAGTGCGGGTAGTGGGGGGAGTAGCGCGCCATCTGTGCATTCACGCGCTCAGCAGGTCAGTCGGCATCAAGCCGTAGTCGAGTGAACATCGTACCTGCGCTAGTTTAGTTTTTGTGGCAGTTTGAAATGTGTGCTGCAATAGAAAATCCCGCCAAATGTGAAGTGCGTGCTGTTATAAGGTTTTTTACAGCCAAAGGATACTCTGCAGCAGCTATTCATCGTGAGCTTTGTGCCGTGTACGGACCAAAAGTTATGAGTGAAGGAGTTGTCCGTGAATGGGTACGTTTATTTAAAAGTGGACGAGAAAACGTTCATGATGAAGAGAGGAGTAGTAGACCATCCTTGGTGACTGACGAACTCGTTCAGACAGTTGATGCAAAAGTTCGTGAAAATCGACGTTTCACAATGGCGGAGTTGTCTACTGATTTTCCACAGATTTCTAAGACTCTTTTGTACGAGATAGTGACAGCAAGATTGGGTTACCGTAAGTTCTGTGCACGATGGGTGCCCAAAATTCTTACCGACCACCACAAAACTCAAAGAATGGCCTCTGCATTAGACTTTCTGTCACGTTATGAGGACGAAGGAGAACCATTGTTAAACAGAATCGTGACTGGTGACGAAACCTGGATTAAGTACGTGAACCCTGAGACAAAAGAACAATCAAAGATGTGGGCACATTCAGATTCGCCTACCAAACCAAAAAAAAGCCCGGCAAGATTTTTCTGCCAGAAAACTGATGGCAACGGTGTTTTGGGATGCCAAAGGGGTGTTGTTGGTTGAATTCATGGAACGTGGGACGACCATTAATCAAGACGTGTACTGTGAAACACTAAAAACATTACGACGGGCTATACAGAACAAACGCCGTGGTATGCTGACTTCCGGTATCGTTTTTTTGCACGATAACGCCCGTCCTCACTCTGCTCGCAGAACAACAGCCCTTCTTGAGTCCTTCAAGTGGGACGTTTTCAACCATCCACCTTACAGCCCAGATCTGGCGCCAAGCGATTATCATCTCTTCATGCATATGAAGAAATGGCTCGGGTCCCAGCGGTTTGATGACGACGAAGAGCTCAAAGATGCGGTCACAGGCTGGCTCAAGGCACAAGCGGGTGATTTTTATGCAGAAGGAATTTCAAAGCTTGTGAAGAGATACGATAAGTGCCTCAATCGTTATGGAGACTATGTCGAAAAATAGTGCAAAGATGTAGTTGTAAGATGTATATATTAAAATATTTTTACTTAACTTGGTGTATTTTTTTCAATCAACCGGAGGTTAGTTTCTGAATTGCCCTCGTATTTATAACAAATATTATACATAAATTTTAGCTTTCTGTACTCCTTCTCCATATAAATTTTAACTATGCCAAATAAGATATTTCTCCTTGCGCGCAATATTCTTAAAAAGGGATACAACATTTTCTCTTGATATGTTAATATAAAGATAATAAAAGCTATTAAGTTCGGTACCTAATCTGTACCTACTATTATAAAACAGTAACGGAGACGTGTCTACATTGAAAATATTTTTGAAACAATGATCGTGATCGGACTTTTTCGGCATCGCTGATTCCAAAACAAACATTGATAGGAATTTTTATTCGTTAGTGGATTTGTGTTTGTTCGAGCTTCACTATTAAAAAACTACTCGATGAATGTCAACACTGATGGCTTCGCTGGAAGACGGGTCCCAGTTCTTGAATCTCATTAGTCATTGATGCATTCAAATGCAAAATTACATGCATGTAATAATTAATAACACATTAAAGAATCGTGTTGACATTGAACTTAGAAACTAGAACTTATTTTAATAGACTACTTATTGTTTTGAAAAAGGAATAAATAAAATATTGGACACAACTAAACGCTTACTGTCGCTCAATGCGAGGCGGAGAATCTCGGTTACAGACAGTTATGGCTATCTCATAGATATAGAGGACAGTTTACTAGCAAATAAATTAATTAGGTACTTTTGTCCTAATGGATGGAACAAGCTTTTTGGTTCTATACTGACTATAAATACTGTACATCCAGACAAAGTTAGTTTGCCAGGCGATCTGATTTAGGTTCAACGTACTTGTATATTGTGGAAAAATATGAATGTAATCAACTCGAAGGCGACTCACAAGATCCACAATTTTCATATAATCGAGGGATTTTTGCTGTAGAAATTGCGGTCTTCGCTATACTTCGCTTTTTGGATGATGGATCACACCTCACAATTAGGCCCTCATCCATTTAGGCGCCTACATTTATGTATATGTATTTATGTCTATGCAGAGATTATCTACTTCCAGCAATGAATTCGTATTCGTCGACAAGTGTTTATTAACACAGTGTTGGTCAGAAACTACGAACTGTTAGAACCGTTAATTTGCAAACGGTTTTGGGAGTTATAAAAGTCTTATTCTATTATTGCAGCAACGGTTTCTTCTAAATCCACGTGGATTAAGTCGCGCAAAAAGGCTGATAAATGGTAATAAAGTCGAAAATACAAAACTAGGAACACATTTTATTTTGTTTTTGGGTAAGCCATACATTAATATTACACTATTTAATTAATATCCATTTATAGTAATTGTATTTTATCATTTTTAGAAATGCTCATGATTGACCTCCGTCGACCCACAGTGTAGCGACAAACTCCACGGCCACGGTTTCATTAGTTTTACGAAACGCGAGTGAATTAGAGCAGCAATTTATGTGTGCGACGTGTCCTAGACGGATTAGGGCACAATGCAGTTTCGTAAATATGCGTCCGCCTTTTATTTTATACTAAGCTTGTTATATCACATGCTTGTACCGTATGGAATTAAATGGCAAACGTGATGCTCATGATTGTACACGACGTGGCTTATGAGGAATTCTTATTGTTATTACTTAGTTCAAAGTTGCGATGTCTGCCTCGTGTCTTATAAGTTGCTGTCAGTAATTTTAATAGAATTAGTATATTTACAATTGGATTTATATAGTTATGCAATTGATAACCTAGTTTTTATTAAATTTAAGTAACGAAAGAGTATAATGAATTAAAGTTTTTACTTATATTTTGCAAATGAAACCACATATCAATTCAATACTATGGAATTTTTTGTTATAATCCAATATACATACATACACTTAAATGAGTAGGTAACACTGGTTTTGACTGATTTACTAGAAAATCATAAAATGTAACTGCAAATAAGTATTTCTTCCTGTAAATACATACATATTTAACGTAATTACCACGTTTTTAAAACGGATTAAAAAGTATGAAATAATTTCTCCTAGCCTAGCGAATTTTTAATAGCTATAAAAATGCTTGTAATATTGGAAACGGTAAGATTGAAAACGGTTAATGAGATGCGCATGCAATTAGGGAATGCATTCTCGATCTAGTGAAATTTCGGGGCATTTACTGAGATCAATCTCGAGCATTAAATCGGGCGCGATCTCGCGAGAGTGTCAAGATTGGCAACAAGATATAATTAACCACACGTATTCTGCGTGTCGTATCCCTCAACAACGCGCTGAGGACGACCATCGCTGGTGTTTTGAGTTTCTCCTGTGAAACCTAAATGCTAAGAGCAAGCTCCCAAAAAAAGTTTTGCATAGGCTCCGCTCTCACACTCTGCCACCCGAAAGCGACATATATTGTTATAACTGTAATTATAATTCATATAATAAAATATCCTTTAGCCAATATTTAGTATACTGTTTTGAACTCCTGTTGGCAGCCATTTTATGTAACTTACTCAAGTAATTCAGAAGAAATACTTAAAGATCTCTCAAAAAAGCATCACATTGCACAAAAAAAGTATCGAACGAAAATACATAAATTGCGTTATGGTTTTAGGCAGTCGATAGAAAAATGTATAAAGAAATATATATATTTAAACTTCACATTCATTAACCGTGTGCCCGCCTCAGCAAACTTATTTAAAAACGCTCAAAATTTTGGCAGCAGTGTCTTAAGGTTTTGTGTACAAAGCTCTGTTATATCTTTAATTGTTGTTATGCTAAAGAATTTGTATTAACTATAGTATAATCTTAGGTAAATATACCATATATTTTATCGATAAAAACGTTAAACTCCCTTGTTCTTTGTACCGACCTTTGGAATTTCGTTGATAAATTGTGATCAACTGAAAACTAATAGAATTTTTTTTAATAAAATCGTATTATTGAAATAAAACAGTAATTGTTTAGTATCATATTGTTCTGTCGCTATTGTTGTGTCACATCACGTTTAGGAGCAGACAGGTTGAAAGTTTCATTCAGATCTGTCTGTATTGCAATCATCTAGAATGCTAGCAGGCGCTGGCGGGGTGTGCCGGATACGAAATAATGCAACTCGGCGCAGGTGCGACGTTCGACTAGTGCTCTACAGCGATCACAGTGCGCAGTCCATTTAGTTGTCACGGATTTAGCGATTAGATTGACGTTCGATAACTTGTTCTATATATACACAGGTCTCCGGATAAGTCCGGTTTAGTTAATCACCGGTTCCTGCTGCATTTCTTCGTGTACATGTTTTTTGTTACTTTAAAAATCCTTTGTTTTCGTTTGCTGTTTATAGTAATATTCGACTGGTTCGTTGGTATGTAGATTAATAAGTCTATCTCTAAGCTGAGCGTCTCAGATTCGCTCCTTGGTCAGGAATATTTGGAAGACAAACTTTAGTAAACCGGTTTAAAGTATCTTTAGGTATTCTAAGTACAATCTTACCGCTTAGTTTTAGTACCGCTTAGATTATTATTTATTATCGTCTTTGTGGTATACCTACTGCGAATTATTGATCGGATATGAAAAAGATTTTAACTTATAATAATAAAAAAACTTTATTATTGTTATTTGATAACAAACGCAATTTATATGACTATGAAGGGGATGTTTAGATGTCACAAAATCGAACAGATTAAAAAAGCTCATTCAATAACGTAATTTTTTTTATTGTGAATTCGTAATTACGATTTCGTTCAAAAGCAGAAGTTAGTTGAATAGCGTAATCGATGTAGAATTTAAAATATATTTATGTCAAAAGTATTACCGATAAGCGTTTAATATTAGTTTATCGAAAACACTTTCAAATGGACAAACAGTTATGTAATTGGTTATAACTTATAACTGTTACGTGCAAAGAATGCCTATCACCATAGACTATAATAAAATATACCATAGAACTAATCGACTAAGAATGTGTGGGTGCCTGTCGCATGGTCATGGAGTGTCGCAAACGGTTGCGAAAGTTAATAATGCCACTATGGTCAGCTAATGAACAACTCCATTGTGATACTTATAATGGTACTTCGAACCGATACTTTAGTTTGATGTGGACATTTGAATATTTAATTATTAATTAAGGTTAGGTCCGCGACTTGACTTGATGGGAATTTGACGGTGTTAGTTAGAAGTATATTTCGATCAGTTATTTACTTACGTAAAGTCCTCAACATTTATTTTTTTATTTAAGTATTGCGTTAATGATGTGGTTAGTATGTCCGCTTTCTTGGATTTCGAATACGGTTCCCGGCCAGGTCAATTTACAAAACGGAACTCCCCTAAATTGCCGGGTGTATGTTTATGTTAATATATGTTTTCCTAGTTCTGTTAAAACAGCTATTAATTTATTTAGTGGGTGTGGTTAGCTAATTTTATATATAATAGTAATATATCTAATATAATATATAAAAAAAAAACGCGTGAGGTTGGGGGACCCCCGTCAGGAACCAAGTTACTTAGCTGCAGTTTCAATTTCTCAAAACTTAAT
This sequence comes from Zeuzera pyrina, assembly GCA_907165235.1. Lineage (NCBI taxonomy): Eukaryota > Metazoa > Arthropoda > Insecta > Lepidoptera > Cossidae > Zeuzera > Zeuzera pyrina. The sequence goes on from OU015637.1 coordinate 5,823,988, forward strand.
TCCAATGATCAGACAATAAAACTCACGTATGATTTAAAACAAAAACCTAGCGCCGCGCGACACGCGGGTCCCGCCTCACGTAACGCTTTTCCCTTACGTGACGATTTCCACCAACTTCGGTCCCAAACATAAATTAATAAAAAAAAACGCGTGCGGTCGGGGGACCCCCGTCAGGAACGAAGTTCTTCCTTAGCTGCAGTTTCATTTTCTTAAAAAGTAATTGCTATAATGAGACAATAAAACTCACGTATGTTTAAAAAACAAAAACCTGGCGCCGCGTGGGTCCCGCCCCACGTAAAGCTTTTTCCTTACGTGACGATTTCTACCAACTCAAAACTCCCGCAAGCCGCGTTTCAAAAGATTTATAGATTTAAAAATTATTTGCCACCCTGTAAGAACCTTTTTACGTCCTTTTTGAAAAACTTACGCTGTAGTTTTTGGAGAAACCTCGTTGGGAGCTCATTCCACAAATTGACAGTTCAAAAGATAGGAGTCCATTGAAAACAGAGTGCGTAATCATTTAGATTCCATTCTTTATATTACAAATAGTGTCATGATCATGAGTCATGACACTCGACAACTCGATGAAGGTACTCGTTTTTTGATCGTAAGCGTAACTATGCTAGCCAATATATTACATCCCATCGAAAACAAAAAACGCAGTTCTTCCACTACAAAAAGTTGTGAGATCTCATGTAAAACCAAGTCAGTTATTTTAGTTAGTGTCTATGGAAGCACCTATTCAACAACTTTGTTATAAATTGTAATCTAATCAATTACATATCAACATTTATAGTGACCGTATTAATATTAGACATCTTTATCTATAATAAATATAATGACTTGGCAATCGCACGTCAATATAATAATATCTACCTAATATTAGCAATCTGAGCGCTTTGTGCTTGTTTTACATATTGCATAAATTAGGCCTGCTAGCACTATGTTCGATTAGGAGTAGTTTAAATAGTAGATTCATGTTATTATGTTGCCGTGACATTGCCAAGCCATTATATTTATTATTTAAATAAAGATGTCTAATATTGATACAGTCACTAGAAATGTTGATAGGTAATTGATTAGATAAGAATAATTTATAACAAAGCTGACGAATATGTGTTTCCATATACACTAACTAAAATAACCGACTTGGTTTTACATGAGATCTCACAACTTTTTGTAGTGGAAGAACTGCGTTTTTTGTTTTCGATGGGATGTAATATATTGGCTAGCATAGTTACGCTTACGATCAAAAAACGAGTACCTTCATCGAGTTCTCACAACTTTTTGTAGTGGAAGAACTGCGTTACAAGACTTGTCATTTTTTTACATTTTTTGTTTTTGGGGATCTCATTTGTTTTTGGAGGTCATCGTTCTTTTTTTTCTCGGGTAATATATCTTGTCCGTCAGCTGTACCTAAAAGTGTAGATAAGTACAGAAAGGTCTAAAATTATCCAAACAATGTTCAAATAATATAAATTTTATATAATAGCAATCGAAATTATAAAACGAAAATCGTAAACGTATAAGTAGCGTTTTGGGGCACATCCGAACACACGCTCGCTGCATTTAATGAATAAAGAATTCGGGATTTTTCGTTTTTTCCTTCTTTTATAGGCTAAACGCTAACTAAAATTCAAAGTTTGAAGTTTGTGAGACTGCTAGAAGTACCTTAGAATTTTGACAATCGGTTAGTGTCAGTGAAATTTTTAATTTAATGAAATCATTATTTTTCATTTAATGACTAATGAAATTTCGGGATTTTGCAATTTTCCTTTCCTTTATAGGCTAAAGCATTGGTTCCCAAACTTACTTTGTCTACTGAGTCGAGAGCTCATGCAGTCGTTGTCTAAGATGCCTCCTAGCTAAATGAAATTACAAATCACCCACCAGGCCTCTACACAACGCCCCCATTTTTTTTCTGGGTCTCTTACCGCCCCCCTTTAGGCCTGCAGCGCCCACAAGGGGGCGTTATCGCCCACTTTGGGAATGGCTGGGCTAAAGGCTAACTAAAATTCAAAATTTGAAGTTTGTGAGACTGCTAGAAGTACCTTAGAATTTTGATGATCGGCGAGTGTCAGTGAAATTTTTAATAATCATTATTTTTCATCCAATGAATAATGAAATTTCGGGATTTATCATTTTTTTCTTCCTTTATAGACTAAACGCTAACTAAAGTTCAAAATTTGAAATTTCTGAGACTGCTAGAAGTACCTTAGAATTTTTATAATCGGCGAGTATGTCAGTGACAAAATTAAGGAAATTTGACTTGCATTGACTGGCCCGTTGGCGCAGTGGCATATGCAGCTGCTTTCCAAGCTAGGGTCCCGGGTTTGATCCCCGGTCAGGTCAATTTAGGAAACGAACTTTTCTAAATTGGCTTGGGGTCTGGGTGTTACTGGGAACTCCCCCAGAGTTCATTGTGTGGTAAGTACCCATAGTACAAGCTTACTGCTTAGTTTGGGGTCACACAATCTGTGTAATTGTCTGGAGTATTATTATTATTATTTAAACTACAGGTTCAGATTGAATGTAATTTGTAAATATATCTAGTTGTATTATAACCTCTTAGTCACTAAAAATTCAGACTTCTAGCGTTATCCGCAACGAAGTTACAGGGGGGTCAAAAGTGCCGTGAGTCGAGAAAAGGATGGTACGACTGTGCTCAATTTGGCGAAGGCACTGCCGTGTCCCCAGATATTATATCGTATATTGTTGAAAGTATTTTAAACCTACAAATTACACTCGTGATTGAACAAGGGCATATTTTTGGTGTGCGTGCGACGTCAATTTTTACATTTAATTATACACATGTCTATGTCTCAAAGGACATGCTATTGTCAAATGTAACAGTACTTAGTTAACGTTATTGTTCCGCTCCGGAAGTGTCTGGATTTCCGGTAGTGTAAGGTTCTTTCGTTCCGATACAATCTGCCATAGTGTCAAGGTGATATGAGGTCAGTTCTAATTTATATTCGCATGAGAGTTAGTAGGTACTTAATACATGTACATATGTACGTCTAGTTCAGAAAATGTACTTTCTGCTGTTATGTATTGGATATTATTATTAACTAACAGCACTCACTCGCTTCGCTGAACCTATGTTTTTCAATTAGTCATATCCTCTATGCGTGTGAAAAATGTAATCTTAACCTGACATGTATTTAATTAATTATAAAAAGCAAATGTGTCGAACTCTACAAAATCAGCCAAATCATTTATTACAAGCTATTTTTGAACGTCTTTTACCTTCGGTTCTGAAAGAAATACCTGCATTGAAAAGAACCGATAAGAAATTCAGTCAGTTCTTAATTTTTCTGTTCAATACAATATTCTTTAAAATGTAATATTCAGAAAACCGGTTAGAAGAGATATTGAAGTGAGTGAGTGAAGAGAAGATTATTTTCAGACTTACATAGTATATAGTTAGTATAGATAACGTATTTTTGTTAAATGGTACGTTCACATACGACATTTGTTAAGCTGAAAATAATACTCTGTTTTTGTGTCTTGCCCTTATTAAATAAAACAAAAACAATACCAAATTATTTATTACAAGCATTTACAGTAATCGTATACTTTTATATTAGACTAGCGACCCGCCCCGGCTTCGCACGGGTAGAAATTTTTTTGAAAATAAAATACAACCCATGTTACTCATTGATAATGTAAGAATTTTTGAAATCAGTTGAGCAGTTTTTGAGTTTAACAAACAAACAAAGTTTACCCCTTTATGATATTAGTATAGAAAATTAGAAAAAGTAAGATTGCCAGGAAATGATGAAAATGGAACCTTTATAGTTTCGTCATGTTTGTAAATTTGTCCGTCTTATCTATACGCCAACCCAGTCAAAATTTGGCATAGACCTTAATTGGTAACCCAAACTAGAATAGAAAAATAAAAAATAAATATTAAAAAAAAAAATCTGATAAAAATATCCACTTTTGACCAGATCGTGTTATTTTTGTTTAACTTATATTTGGTCTGAAATTGGTACAAAGTACTGATACATATAGTACATATTTGCACGCTCTGAGTTATTTTTCTTATAAAATTATTGCCAGTTTTTTACGATTCATGAGTAACCACATTTTTTAATCGGTATAGTTATTAATTCGACAAGTGGAGCTGGTAACACATATGAATCCGTTTTGTTTTACTCTTTTTTGCTGGCTCATGCCACCTTAATTAGTTTCCTTATTACACACTATTTGTTCTAACGTCGGTAATAAGATATTCTTAAACATGTCAACATTCGATCTAATGTATTTTGACAAGTCGCGCACGACCGCCCTTTGCTCACGCGCACCTCGCGTTTCCATTTCGTTACCTTTATTACTGGCCGGATTTGACGTAATGTAATGGACCACACCTACGATGGTGATTTTGATACTACTTCACAGCGGCTATTTTCAAATACAAAATATTCTCGAAAAGTTAATACCTAACCTTCATTTGCGGAATTTTCGGTTAGGTAATTATACCAAAATTGAAAATAGGGAGCGTATTAATTTAAAATATGGATTTTTCTTCAAACGAGTCACCTGATGGCAAGAGATCACCGCCGCCATGGACACCAGTGATGTCTGGGGAATCACGGGTGCGTTGCCGGCCGCCCTTTAAAGAAGGGGGAGGAGGGAGATGGGCCACTGGCACACTCACTCACCGAACGAAACAGGACAGTAATAGATGCTGTTATTTCACGCCGATATTTTGTGAGAGGGTGGTATTTCACCGGGCGAGTCGTCCCAATTTGAGCTGCAATTGCGGCATGGCTCTACCACACCACGTTGACCACCTTCACAGCCTTCGTTCTGGGAGACTACTATTTTAAGTAAACAGTTGAGAATAGTTATAGAAAGTTGTGGCTAAAAGTTTTCTGTTAGCCACAACTTTCTATAACTATTCAAGAGCTCAGAAAATCAAAACTCGACTATTAAAGTCTGTACTTTAATAGTCGAATTTTGACTTCTGAGCTAATTTTGGGTGGGTTGGAGCTCCAATGATACACGACCCTATATGCTGTAGAGTATCAAATTCAAAAATGTGTAACACGTTAACAAATCAGGAATTAAAAAATATGTAACACGTTAACAAATTTTCGAAAATGCGAGTAAGAATTGCTGTCGCCCCTATATAACTATAGCTTTGAAAAATAAAATAAATAACCTCCCTTTTTTTTGAAGTCGATAAAAACATTTATATTGAGAATAAGGTGTAAGTTGATAGTTAATTATCGGGGTTGCATTATAACAGTCACACTACATAAAATGAAAGCTCTAGAATAAACTTTGTTTTGGGTTTGGAAGTACAACATTATTCCGCCATCGCCAGTACAATTTGCACTTAGTCGGATTATTTTTCTTCGAACGTCCCGCGAGGTAAATTATACGCATCACAGATCGAAAATATACACATATATCTTACATATATGCTGTAACCTGCAAAATATTAATTTGTATTGTATTAGCACTCTGTTATTTAACCAATAGATAGTAAACAATTTTTATTAATCGGTTGTAAATGTGTAATTATTACTAATGAAATGAATAAAACAGTTTTTTAAATATGGACAAGAACGTTTTAAATTACAAATAAGTACAACGCTTTGACATGGAAAGTAATCAACAATAGTCTTTATTTATAACAATTTGCTGTCCAACAGTCCCACATACATATCGAGTATTTAAATTCAAGTAAATAAAGTAATTCACATGTAAATCGAGACATCGATCGCAACGATAGAACCCATATAGTGCCATTTGCCATTCTGTATAACTTAAGGTTTCACTTATCGTATTTATGATACTGGGCACCATAATTATGTCGGATACGGGCATAAAACATGTTATTTACATGACAGTGACTAATATAGGTCCTTTTACATAGCAATGTTACATTTGATTGGCTCACTTGAATTTTAATTCAGCGATTATGCGATTGAATATTTTTATAAGTTATTAGTTATTACGTATGTTAGCCCCGTGTCAGGCCATATCGTAATGATGTCTGTAATCCGGTTACAAGTATATAAAACTAGATAGGACTAGTGTAGTGGCCGTGACCTGAACCCCATGGAATGCAAGTCTATGAGAATATTATGCGGGCATGTATTTTATTACTCAGTTCCATAGCAAACTGCTTTTTAAGGATTTATTCATAATAAACTGATGAACTTCTCAACTGCGAAAAGCATTATTATAATTATCTAACAACAAATTTAAGATTTTACTAGAAAGTTTTAAAGCAATAATGGAGAATAATATGTATGTGTGTGTATTATTAATATTGTATTTGAATCTTCGAAAATTTGTTATTTATATGAAATATGCGCGCAATCACGAATCTTTTTCTTATTCTAATGTTTTTAAATTTTTTTTACAGAGAATTTGGCGCCGTCCGAACTGAAAAAACTTAGAAATAAGCAAAGGAAAGCGAAACGTAAAGCCGAACAGGAGAGCGCGTTACAGGCTCAAGTACAGGTAACGTATTACAGGTCTGGTATTACATTATTTATTTACTCCTAATCAAAATTTTAGATCCAATTAAAACATTATCATCAGTTTTTATTGTCTATGTTCTCTTACAAGTTATAACCATTACATTTTCTCTCAACTTTCTTCATCCAGCCAGTGCTATCTATCTACTTTCACATTCAATATAATTTTATATTATTTCCAACATCAATACGATATTGAAATCATTGTACATCCTTCTCTACAGTAAGTTACTAAATTAACAAGAGACTGTTTACTTGCATGATTTTATTATTATTATTATGGTATTATTAGGAACCATAATATTACTTACAGAAAATAGATGGTTTTTCACATTATTCCTGTGAGTTTAAATTATGAACTGTCAAAGTTCTATTTCAATCATTTTCATCTCTGCGATATAATTTACACATGTAATTTTTTATTAAATATCTTCGGTATATTAGTACGAAAAATTTTTTTTTTTAAAATCGATTAATTTACTGGAAATCGAATTCTTTACATACGTTCATTACCAGATAAAATCGGGTTATCATAGTATTACACATCCATATTCCATATATTCAGTGGTCGTAGTCTAGTGGTGATTCGATTTTGAAATAATCACTGAGGTTAACCGACATTCTTCTACTGGATGAGTGACCTAGAGGCATATGTATGTCACTGATAAAGATCGAGCGTAAGAGTACTAAAGAAGCCATTGGTTTTACTATTAGTAAATGACCTACACCTAGTCGTTAAGCGGGTTAAATACCTTAAAGGTATTATAAAATTCGCCAAATACCAGTGGCATACCTCGATTCTCAATTATTTTTCACTGGTCGCACGAACTACTAAGCCCGTGTCCTTACTGTTACTTCGTATTCACTTCTTAACTATTAGTGTGATTACCGTGACAAGTTACTGTAGTGGTTATATTATATTTCTCACTAAGAGAGTTGGGGCGAGCAATAAACATAGGTTTATATGTGGTCGGTGTATTTGTGCACCTTCGCAACATCATCGTGTAGTGTAACTGAGAAATTTATTCCGCGTCGCTTGGGAACTCGTTTTTTTATATGAAAAGGGGTTAGTTCATGTTTACGTTATTTGGATCCAATTACTTAGTATTTTTATTTATTTTTAAAAACTCAAATTTTATGAGGTTGTTCTAAAAATTTCATATAAGTAAAGAATTTCAATTTTAGTGATGTATAACTAGAAACGAGTCTATGTCAGTACTGTGTTCGCCTGAACGCTCAAGGCCTATAATAATGGACTGTTATTCATATAATATGTGGGTAATGTTAAAAAATGATCTTGATTTGACTGATGTAAATGATGAAAAAACGATTACAGGTGAAACGCGAGCAACACCATAAGGCACGTCAGCAGCAAGAACAGGGTGATCCTGAAGCGCCACAATTAGATGAACTTATACCAGACAAACTTGCCAGGGTACGCCTGCTTTATAATTCATTTTTGCTTTGAGCTGAATAAATAAGTGATTTAAATAAATGTATCTAATCAAAGCAACAGTTCAAATTTTAAACTATGTATGTTGCGCGGTGGATCGTGAAATGCTTAACAAGTGTTAAAAAGATTTTACTGTCTTAAATCTTTTTAACACTTGAAAAGATGTTTCAAGTGTTAAAAAGAATTAACAAAAAATTTATGAGGGTTAAAGTATGAAATTGCCGTTTTAACGCACTGGCTACTTTGAGTTAAAATGAAACCTGCTATGTCAGATTTCAGACTGAAAGTTTTTTACACGAAAACTATAACATTTTAAATTTAAAAAAATCATGACATTTGATTGTTTGACTTTCAATTTTTTTACATTCAGCTTTTTACTTGAAGACGGATACAGCGAAAACCACAGTAATTTTCAAATACGAGTTCCGACGTGGGACTAACGCAGCAGCGACTGCTCGTAATGTCAATGCTGTGTTTGGAGAGGATACGGTTAACGAACGCACTATGCGTTCTTGGTTCATCTGCTTTAGTAGTGGAAACTTCGAATTTAAGAATGAACCACGGGGAATAACAGCCACTAAGGTAAATAACGATGAATTGAAGGATATGGCGGAAGTCGATCCGTATCAAACTACCAAAGAATTAGCGACATTGTATGACGTTAGCATACTCACAATATTTACCCATTTGCAGCAAATCGGTAATATTAAAAAACTTGAAAAATGGTTACTCATGATTTGATGGATCTGCAGGGAGCAGCGGACGTTGAAGCTTGCCTTACCTCGTTAAGCCGGTAAAGAGATGAATGAAACCATCCGGCATCCTTCATACACGTACCCACAATATTGAGCCATTTGCAGCAAATCTGTAAAATTAAAAAACTTAAAAATTGGATGCCCATGATTTGACTGATCTACAAAGAGCAGCGCGCGTTAAAGCTTGCCTTGCCTCGTTAAGCCGGTACAGAAATGAATGAAACCATACGTCATCCTCCATACTCGCCAGACCTCGCCCGAACCGATTTGGAACAATTTTGCACGAAAAAAATTTTCTTCCCAGGAAGCAGTACAAGATACTTCACACCGTTTATGGAGTCCAGGTCTCCAGAATTCTATCGCTAAGGATTAAATGGTATTCCGATTAAATGGCAATAATTTATAGACAGCGAGAGTAAATACTTTGATTAAAATAAATATATTTCATCTTACAAAAGAATTGTTTTAATTTTACAGTACGAAACGGCAATTTCATATTTTGACCACTAATATAGTGAAAGTTCCATGTTGTTGTGTTTGATTCAGGCAGAAACTTTACGTAGTATCAATAGGATAGATAAGTAGGTAATGGACTGTTTGACCTACCTGGGTACGGCAGATACTGCGCACATAAGAAAGGTGCAAAACATTTGGTGTCAAAAAAAGTATTTGAATTTGAAGCCAACGAGTACTTTTCGATAGTTAAGTTTGTTATGAACTATAACTTTATAACAGGCCTCCACAGACTCGAAACAGCTCACAAATACACAAAATTTACAGCTCGAAACTCATTTTGTCAGTCTGGCAGTAATTATTTGTTAGAAAAATTTTAAATTCTTTGGCGACAATCAACTCTGTGCGACTGCTTGACCACAAACTATTAAATGTTTGACATCAACATTGTAACTGTTATGTGTTTGACACTAAAAAGGTAAACAATTTTTAATTTAATTTAGTATATTTGTAACACACATTATACAAGGGATGCTATTTATGTATCCGGAACTGGCCAGTTACAGAACAATATTAAAAAAGTAATTATAACATTTAAAAATGGAACTCTTTGGCTGAAGAATACAATTTGTTTCATGTAGCTGTCATTTGTTTATCCTTTGTTGCGTCATTTTCAAAATTGCGAGTCTTTATCACCATGGATTTAAGTCGTGAACATTTTCGTGCTAAGATTTATTACGATTTTCGGCGAGGGCTGTCTCAAAAACAGTGCATCGATCAAGTCACTTTGACTTTTGGGGACGAAGCACCATCGAAAACTACTGTGTATCACTGGTTTAGTGAGTTTAATCGTGGGCGGTCTGTGCTCACGGACGAAGTTAAAGAAGGTCGCCCTAAATCGGTTGTTGTACCTCAAAATATTGATGCTGTGCGGGAACTAACAATGCAAGATCGTCATGTTACATATCGCGAGATAAAGGCGTCTCTGAGCATAAGTACGACGAGTATATATAAAATATTACACGAACATTTAGCTGTAATAAAAATTTGTTCACGTCGGATGCCGCACAACTTAAGAATTGACCAAAAACGGGCTCGTGTCAATTGGTGTGAAAAAATGTTACAAAAGTACAAGTCAGGGTGCGTCAAAAGCTGTCTATAATATCTACACAGGTGATGAATCTTGGATATATGCGTATGATCCTGAAGCTAAACAACAATCAACTGTTTGGGTGTTCCAAGATGAGCCGAACCCAACAAAAGTCATTCGTTCAAAAAGCACTTAAATGGTCGCTTGTTTTTTTGGTATAAATGGACATGTAGCTACAGTGCCACTAGAGGATCGTAAAACGGTTAATTCTGAATGGTACACGACCATTTGTTTGCCAGAAGTCTTTGAAGAAATAAGAAAGAACAACCGACAACGCAGAATCCTTCTTCATCATGACAATGCTAGCTGCCACACACCGGCCGAAACAACTCGGTATTTGGAAGATCAAAAGATCGAATTAACGGGTCATCCGCCGTATAGCCCCGACTTGGCCCCCAACGACTTCTATTTATTCCCAACCGTGAAGAATAAATTACGTGGTCAACGTTTTTCGAGCCGTGAAGGGCTGTTGATGCGTTCAAAATGCACGTTTTGGAGATACCTCAATCCGAATGGAAAAAGTGCTACGAAAATTGGTTCCAATGCATGCAAAAGTGCATCGATCATCATTGTGAATATTTTGAAAAGCAATAAAACTATAATAAATGCTATGTTTGTTTCACTTTGTTATTCCGGATACATAAATAGCAGTCCTCGTACAAATAATATATAAATTTTAGCTTTCTGCACTTCTTCTCCATGCAAAATTGAACGAATGCTAATTTCACACTCCTCCGTGCGCGCTATATGCTTGGAAAGGTGTACAAAATTTTCTCTTCGCGTATTAATATATAGATGTAATTGTTATTCTAATTCGGATATTCAATCATATGTATCAATATCTTAAATGCATGTATATAATAAAATTATAGATCTGTCAATTTATTTAGAGTTGTTCATATAAAGAAATATAGTACCTGGGCGACCGAGCTTTGCTCGTTGATTGCAAATAAAAAAACGATTTTTCCCAGAATTGAGACCTAACTAGATCGATTTTTCGTCCCCGTAAACCCCTATGTTGTAAATTTCATCGAAATCGTTAAGAGCCGTTTTCAAGAACGCGATTACAAACATAAATACAAATATTGCTCGTATAATATAATAGAGGATTTAAAAAACCGTATATAAAAAAATATGCAATACAACTAAGTTAGTTTCCTTTGTTTTGAAAAACTTGGAATGTGGAAGGTATCTAAGCCAATTTAATATTTTGCCTTCTCAATTGAAAATTTAAATTATATATTTAAGGACACTTATTTATAAACGCCATTCTATTTTTGTAAAGGTGTAAATTAATTGTCACAGTCAATTAGAACTTGAGCAATAAAAAAGCGAATTACTAGTAAATAAGGAACTAGAAATTGTTAACACAATGTAAATTATGACCCTAATTATCGTGTTGATTGACAATTTTTTTGTTTAAGGCTGTTATGACAATGTTATTTATGTCTAACTGGTTTTAAATATGGAACTAATCATTGGCTTATTGAAAACAATTTTAGGTTATACTCAGACGGACTGCTTGCGTTTAAACATGGAAAACTAATCATTGGCTTGTTGATAACAATGTTAGGTCACACTCACACGGACCACTTGTATATAAATATGAAACTAATCATTGGTTTGTTGATAACAATGTTAGGTCACACTCACACGGATCACTTGTATATAAATATGAAAGTAATCATTGGCTTGTTGATAACATTGTTAGGTTACACTCCGACGGACCACTTACGTTTAAATATGGAACTAACCATTGGCTTGTTGATAACAATGTTAGGTTACACTCAAACGGACCACTTGCGTTTAAATATGGAATTAATCATTGGCTTGTTGATGACTGTTAGGTTACAATCAGACGAACCACTTGCGTTTAAATATAGAACTAACCGGCTTGTTGATAACAATGTTAGGTTATACTCAGACGTACCACTTGTGTTCAGTGCTTCTCTAGTTACGTATTATTATAGTCGTAGCTACCGTTGGGGTTACTAGAATCCATCCCCGTTAAACATAAGGGGTCTCCGATGCGTAGGAGCGTTCATTAACTGGAACTAGTAGGCAAATGAATATCATGACTGGCGCCAATTGCGCGGAGCTAGAACATCTGCTTCCAAGCCCTAGGCTTCGGTCTCGATCCCTGGTCAGGTCAATTCAGGAAGCGAACTTTTCTAAAATGGCTTGGAGTCTGGGTGTTATTACAAGCTCCCCTAGTTCGTTGCGTGGTATCTATAGTACAAACAGCGATTATTTTTTAAATTTTTTTATTTAAACAATTTATTGCACGCACAACAACATAAGACATACAAAAAGAAGAACCAAAGGTACCGCTTATTTCTATTAGAATTTTTTCTCAGCGGACTCACGAAAGAGACATTTTATAAACTACGTCTATTACAATATTGTTATACTAAATAAAAATAATGAATATAAAATATAATAACAAAAACACATATAATCAGTATTTGTATATATATATATATTATACATAATATATACATAAATATGTACATACAAATATACAATATCACTATATACATACAATATCAATATATACATACATTGGCTTAGTTTGAGGTCATACAATTTGTGTAATTGTCTGTAGTATTACTATTGTTACAATTTGGCAAACAATACCATTTGATTTTCTCTATGAATTTTATTGTGTTTAATCAAATAAAACTTATTACAGCGGAATACAGCTATTGTCTTTTGTGGTCCTTATGTGGCCCTAAGTGATCTGTGTGAGTTATGTCGTAAATGTAACCTGAAGCAACTTGTAACTGTTCCGTCGTCTGACAGGAATTATATTATTTAGTACAATGATTGAAATGTCACGACAATAAACTGACAGGTACACGAGTGGTAATAAGTGGTAAATTGCACCTACATAACTGAAACGTTTGGTGATAGAAAGTGTTGTATTTTGGGCATAACAATTTGTCACATTCAGTAATATTATATTAATTGAAGTTTCGAATAAAGTTTTAATTTATATTTTGAAAAATAAAAAAACAAGTAAAAATAGAAGCTACGCTTTTACCTTTATGTATTAATGTAAGTAAAATATTGTAACGTGATTCGTATTTTATGCAAGTGAGATGAACGTACAATTTCTTGTTACCGTACTTACTGTATTTTTCAATACAAAGTCCCGCACTATTAATACGAGTACGTTTTTTTCTTTCTTTATGGCATGGCGCACAGTTTAGCGCATTTGCCAATGTCACGTATTAATAAGTAGAATCACAAGTTTAATAGTTTTTTCTTATCGTGAAACACCTCCAGTAAAGTGATAGTGTAGGCTTTACTGAAGTTATAAAGGACTTCCTGAAAGAGCGTGAGTACTTCAGCTAAAAATGTTCATTTAGACCTACTCCGTTCTTTCTACTTATATAGAACTTTAAAACACAATATACTATCACTGTTGTACTTTAAAACTCCCAAAAATGTAAAAAAATAGAAAATTTAAACAAAATGTCAATCTCACTTCTCCCGTTCCCGCCAAAAAGTCCCCTACGAGTACGTTGTGTACGGAGCATTGTGTGCAAGACAAGTGTGCGACTATGTTTACGAGTAATCTGACAATTTAAAGTAATCGAAATTTTTTTATGAGATTTTAGTACATATTACATTTAAAAATGATGTGAAATGATAGATCTTATTACATAATATTTAAGTCAACAAAAATTAAATTAATTTTGAAATTTATATCTACATTATTATCATAGATATCAATAAAAACATTTGATTATGTTGAACAGTTGATTATATTTAAGAATATTTTGTTAAACGTCATTAGTGACATAGAGCCAGAAACAAAAGCTATGATATAGCCTTAACACGGTCCATTTCTAAAACCATACATATTTTTACTTGTTTCATTGTTGTTAAACTGTTTTATTTCGTTTCTCGAAGTAGACTTGTCAGAGAAATGATATTTGAACTTTTTGTACATATACTTATTGCATTGCATTGCAAAATCGTATTTTTTACTCTCTAGCATTGCAAAATCGTATTTTTTGCTCTCCTGTTCGTTATTCAAGTTTTTTTTATTTAACATATTGAGAGAATTGACATTAACATACATATTTCTAGAATAACTAAATTATCGTTCCAGGCAGAAGATCCATTGGAGCAAGCCCTCAAGTTCCTTCAGCCGCTGCGGATGCTCGCGGCGGACAAAATAGAAACACATTTAATGGCCTTCGAAATATATTATAGAAAAGGTAAGCGATTTTAGAAGTCAATAATTTATTTATTTAATATAGTTCTTTCGCAGTCCGTATTTTCCGCTACAATTAGATGTGCTATAAATGTAAATTGTAAAGTAATATTTCTAAAAAAAAAATTTTTTTTTGTCTTACGATTGCTTTCTTTTATTTTTCAATTATGTACGAGCTCTCCTTTAAGTCGGATGTAAACAAATTAGGTATATTTTATTCACAAAATGAGCAATATTGATATCGTCTGACGTTTACAATCCTATTAGAAATTAAAGTGTTAAATTTATCATTATTAGATAACATTCGGTAAGTCCCGCTGGTGTTGGATTTATTTTCATTGTTTTAACGCAACAGAATACTGACACATTCGAACTAAAGTCAGTTTAGAGAAAATTTATTTTGTAATTTGACGTTACCGAAGATTGAACTTTGCTTATTTTAGGCTTATAATAATTATGGCACATTTTGAAATACTTAAACTGTTATTAAAATATACGTATGTGCGTGTTCCAGAGAAACCTCTACTGATGCTGCAGAGCATAAAACGCGCGTGGCGGCTTGACAGCGAGCATCATCAGCTTCACGACTGTCTACTACGTTTTGTGCAGTGGACGAGTAGCGTCAAGGACACGCTACATCCACATGTGGCCTCTGTCCTCGACACAGAGATGGAACCAGTTAGTACTTTGTTTTTGAAAGGTTTCGCTTTTTAAATGGGAAAATATAAATACATTTCTACAATCCGAATCAATTCAAAAAGTAATGTGATTTTGTATTTTAAGACTGGCCCGTTGGTGCAGTAGCATATGCATCTGCTTTCCAAGCTAGGGTCCCGGGTTCGATCCCCGGTCAGGTCACATTAGAAAAACGAACTTTTCTAAATTGGCTTGGAGTCTGGGTGTTACTGGGAACTCCCTCAGAGTTCGTTGTGTGGTATCCATAGTACAAGCTTACTGCTTAGTTTGGGGTCACATAATGTGTGTAATTGTCTGGAGTATTATTATTACTATTTTATTACAAACAGTAGTCGAAAAAGTGTTTTATTAGAGAAATCGTATTGTACTGGATAGGATAATATGAGGTCGCTTAATTAAATAATCGATTTTAATGTGGTCCTCTCATTCAAAATGAACGCTCAGCTGATGAAATTAGTATGAGACGACTAAAATGTTTTTTTTATATTTTGACCCATGTTCTTTGGGGAATGTTGTTCAGTTTATGGGTACGTCAACCTTCTTTCGGTTGTATAGGGTATTTTTGTATCACCTTGTATAATTGATATGTTTTAAGAATGTATTAATTGTTGTATCCTTTGTTAAAATTTGTTTTTAAACGTTTGGATTTATATTGTACGTATTAGAGGCCACGTAGTGGTGGTTTCTTGTTTTTGCAAGTCTAATGCACACCTCAATTAGGTGTTTTAGAGATTGGGCAGACACACTATTGTATGGACAGGTCTCATCCGCCTTGATACGTGATACGTAAACGGTGTAAATGTTCCTTATGATATGTGGTTTGTTAAAAATTGGGTCACGGCGAAGTACGGCCTGAATACAGCAAGGCATGCCTGCAGGTCATCATAGGTGGGACGTAGTCTCGGTGTACTCGCAGCTGTTAGCTGCGTTGTACAATATTTTAGCAACAGCTTCAGGCCTGTGTATTTTGGTGCTTAATGAAACTTATTGGTATATCACAGAATTAAGGTGATTTATGAAGAAGAGCAGCGGTCTTAGTCATACCATAGTTATATTTGGTTCACCGCTAGAGTAGAGTAGCTATAGGTGTGTGAGTGTATGTGTGCGCGTGCGTGTGCAGATGGTGCGCGGGCGCAGCGCGGCGGCGCTGGCGGAGCAGTTCTCGGTGGTGCGCGGGCAGGCGGCGGCGCTGTGGAGCGCGCGCGCGCTGCGGCGCCTGTGGCCGGCGCGCGCGCGCGCGGCGCTGCTGCGGGCCACCGCGCTCGACCACCCCGACGTCTCCATACAGGTGAGCGCCGCACACCGCCGCACACCGCCGCACACCGCCGCACACCGCCGCACACCGCCGCACACCGCCGCACACCGCCGCTCCATACGGGTCACTGCCCAACTCGCACACGGCATGCGACACACACATGTCGCGCGATATCACGTCAACAATTTGATGAGACATATAAGCTGCAGAAAGCAGAAACGAAAGCACTAGTGAAAGAAAAGCGTGAAAGGTGTAGGGTGTTTGACGAAAACAAGATGTCGGACAACTTCGAGGAAAATTTCAAATTATTTTTGAAAGAAGTACGTAAGTACCGAAGTGATCCGGCACCTTGCAGAATAAATACAGTGCATTCGAAAGATAACCTGCTTACAAATAAAAATGATGTACGGCAGCGATGGAGTGAATACTATGGAGAACTATATGATAGTGGCAACTCCGTCTCTGATACTGAGCACGATTCTAATGAATTGCCACACTGCTCAGGGACTGGAGGATGCTATCAGTATGAAAGAGATTGAGAAAATGATAAGAAGTTTAAAATGTGGATAGGCTGCGGAAATTGATGAAGTGACTGCTGAGATAATCAAGTATGGTGATCCTAGGGCCTGGGATACCTTCTGTGCACTGTGCAACCTTTATTAGCAGAAGAAGTAGGTTCCAGGGGACTGGCACAATCCAGTCATAGTACCTCTCTATAAAGGGAAAGGTTCCTATTTAGACTGAATGCTATTGACCAAACGTATGAAAAGTATTTTTGAAATATATTTATGGGAGACGCAAGGCAATTTTAGGTACGATGGCGGTTGTATGGATCAAATTTCTTGCTTCTCGTTAACGTGGGGAAATTTCTGGCTATATATAGATCAAAAAGTTTCCTGCGCTTTCGCAAATCTAGAGAAAGCATTTGGTAAAGTAGTGCGAAAGAAATTGTGGTGTCTTCTGCCTGCCTGCCTGATTACCTTTTATTTTCCCTCGACGTTTCGGCCGAGTTCATCGGCCGTGGTCTCAAGTAAACTGTCGCAGCAAGCTTCACTCCGTGTCCGAGGCAGATTTTATTTCATCTACCCCCGATATTTGTAAATAATTATTAGGGTTCCTACACACAACACTCACGGTGTCCACATACTTAACCGGATGTGAAAAACGAGATTTTTAAACGAGGAGGCGGTAGCTCATACATTGGCCAAACGAAGCGGACTATTGCTGAAAGGATTAAAGAACACATTGCAGCTGTAAAAAACCAGCAAACTACCAAATCAGCGATAGCGGAACATCTTCTCCAATCGGATACGAATCAGTGGATAGAATTTTATCGCCCACAAGTGCTTTCCACCGATCGCTACTTTTATCCAAGAGTCGTGCGTGAAGCAATTGAAATCAAGAGACAAAAATTTCAATCTGGAAAACGGATACAATTTATCAACAGCGTGGAATCCGGTGTTTCAAATGACAAAACCTCGTTTTTCACATCCGGTTAAGTGTGTGGACTCGGCCGAAACGTCAAGGGAAAATAAAAGGTAATCGCGTTAATTTCCCGTGTTTTTAGATATTTAACTATTTTTATATTATGACATTGTTTATAAGCAAGTTAATAAGCTTATTTACGTATGAAGCGTGATTTCATCCTGTTTTTTATTTTTCTAAAACCCGGCACCCTTTAACCATACGATTAAAATAAAGTAATTTATAATTATGTCACACTTCTACAACAGACTAACTGTAACCATGAACTTAGTACATACTGGCGTATAGACGAACTTAGGGGTCGTTGATGCGTGACTATTTTTAATTTGTCAATGTCACCGATGAAATGAATGATTACCTTGATTATTGCGATATGTAATATCACAATCACATACAGAACACGTAATCATTATTGAAAAATACAGTACTTCTTTGAAATTAAACAGAAATAACACAAAACAATAAGACAAGTCAACAGCGTTCTCTACAGCGTGACGACTTGTCATTCAAAACGGGTTAGAATAGCGTCTCGTTTGCTGTTCCTTTCCTACTCGTGCCACTATCATAAAAGATTACTTTCTCACTCGCACTCTTTGTACGTCTGTACGCCAATATATACTAAGTTTATGGCAGTAACTAATAATGTGAGGCACAGTTTGTTTACATGTGTGTGCGTGTTGTTTGTATGTATATTGTACATGACGAAACGCAGTTTTGCCGACCTCACTGTGTTATTCACAATGGTCAGGTTCGGGCTATGCGAACGTTTAGTTCGATTAGCCAGTGTTGCTGTACTGTTTCTGTGACTTCATGTTGAAGGAATAGGGATTGGGTAAATAGTATTATTGGTATTTGGTACTGACTCGGCGTGTTAACGCCATAACGCTGTTCGATCACTTCTTATGCCTATTACTAATTTTACGAACTATTTCGAACGTGCGCTATTAAAATAACGCGTAATACGACGAGCGCACGAAGTCGAGGGATGATGATCTCTCTATTGGTCCATCCATACAGAAAGCTGTTTATGGCGGTCAGTAATGTAACTACAATGTGCAGGAGAATTTGTAGGAACACGTGACTAATACGTGACGGCCGTTCAAGTCCGACACTCGCAACCTTTCAAGGCGCAATCAGTGTACTGGGTAACTATATAATCAGTCGTCTCTCTCTCACGCATTGGCTTGCAACCTTTCTTTCTCTCTAATGGGCAATACTCGATAAAGCTATAGCCTGTTTACTAAAGTTTATATAACAATTAGTATGAAGCGATAAGCCCGGCTTTTCATACTGAACTTTGAACAGATTGAGAGACGATATGAATACGATTTCACGTGATTCAACGTCATTGTTTTTACCTAATATTTATTTGTTTGAGCCGGTGGACGAGTGATAAGTATTTTTTTAATTTCCATCATATGTTAGTTAATTTCTAATAAAAAATCCAATAAGTGTTCTTTGTGAGGACTTAAAAGTGTATATAAGTTCTAATAGGCATTGAAAATGTATAATCTTTGAACTTCGTATAGAAAAAAAACAAATTGTTTCGTTATACTTATAACCTACGCCTGATTTGCGTATAATTCGACTAGTAAATTGCATAAAAGCCAATAAGTCGGTGAACAAAACTATTAAACTCATGAATGTGTTTCTCCGACCAGTAATTCGCATAAAAGGCAATTTTGTTAGTTTACAAAACTGATTGGATTTCTCCCGTCAAGTCATAGGTAGGTGGTATGGTACTATTTATTATTATTAGTGCTGTATATTTTATACAAGTGACGAAAATATTTAAATTGTTCTGGTTATGACGATTAAAAAACTTTACTGGCGCCATAAAAGACACATGAATTTACAAAAACACAAGAATACAGTGATTTCTTTTAGTAATTTGGATAAGCATTGAATTAAGACATTAATATGTTAAGAACTGATAAACTATTTACGCCTGTACATTTTTAATAGCGAAATATTATAAAAATTGTTTTGTTGAAAGATAATGCGGGAAGCGTTCTCTTTCCTCTCTTCTTGTCCACCGGTTGTGCTAAAGTCGTGATTAATTAGTAATCTATAATATTTTAGCCTTCAAGCCTTTACTTTTACAAAAACAATGAAGCCTATCCTGAAGCCCTAGGCACGTCACTGGTACGTACCTCTGAATAATCTAGATATTAGTGAAAACCACTACTATCTAGATTATTCAGATTATACTATCCGATTAACCCAGTAAAGTTACAACACTGGGAGGCATTTATTATGGTGAATGCAAAAATTCTATAATAGCTACATACTTCATTGTTTTGTACGAACGATGTAGAGACGGCGGAACGCCAAGCTTTGCGGTTTTTACATACTTCTTTCGTTTCCTCAAATCTCATCACCCTCTTCACACATTTTCGCCTAGGTTATGCGTGTGATTTTCATATTTCCGTCAGCTAACACTCTGGCTATTTGATCGTCATTGTTTTGTCAAATGTCAAAATTAAAATTAAATTAAAATATTTTAATCCTAAAAAATATAATTTATGTATAATCTTTTATCAATTAAAAATGTTTAATTAATTTCAATGATTGACTTTTTTTTTATTGATTTAATTTTTTATCAATTGATAATTTTTTAGTTTAAAAAATAGTTTTTCTTCTTGATAAACGCACCTGATTAAATGATAAATCTGAACTGCATACTTTTTAAAACTCAATGTTCTCTTTTTTTGAGATTAAAGTTCCAGCCCACCAAATAATCGTAATTGAATGAAATAATAATAATGTTATCACAATATAGCCCAGTAAAAGTACGATATGAAAAAAAAAATCTTATTTCTTTTTGTATTTGTTAAATATGTATAATATGTAATTTTAAGAAATTATTTGCGAATACACACACATGTGGTCGCTTATTTAAATAGGTTATTTTCATTCAATTACAACGATTTATTTGGTGGAATTTAATCACAACAAAAAAGAACATCGAGTTTTTAAAAAGTACTCTTAATATTCAGAAATATTCTTTAAGGTGCGTTTATCAAGGAGAAAAACTATTTTTATAAACTAAAAAAATTCAATTGATTTAATCGATTATTATCGATTGATAAAAATTAAATCAATTAAAAAAAAATTATAAATAATATATAAATATTAAGTAATACATATGTTAATATTTACAAACTTAAAACTGCACATTATCTTAATTAATATTAAGTAATATTAAAAATAATAATAAAAAAATATTAAGGCAATCAACGAAATAAATCGATTAAAAAAGTTAATAAAAAAATTATTAATTGATAAAAAATTATCAAACGATTGCATTTTTCAAGAATTAAAATATTTTTATTTATTACATTTCTCTCCTACAAATTATAATTAAATGACTGACAGCCATAAACAGCTTTCTATACAGATGGACAAATGGAGAAGATACATATGTATATGGATTTTTTTAGCTTCAATTTAGTTATTGCTAGAGGCTACTTATTGCTATGTTATCACCCCTCGATATCGTAAAATAGCGCGCAAGACGACCACCCTGCAGACAGAAATTGCGTGAACTGACAGCGGTCAAGTAAGGCGGATTGTGTGTGTGCTCTAGGGGCGTCATGCCAAACAACGCTTCATGCCAATTGGACTGGCTTGATCACACATACTTGATCGTGTGTGGCGGGCATTATGTTGGAGTTCAAATCTCGACTCGGTCGCTCTACACATTTTTTTTTCAATTTTAATTTCAAGACAATATTTTTTTGTCGGCCGTTGAATATATTCTAAACTAAATGTATAATATGTCTGTACGACTATTACTAGATATATTGAAGTCGTTTAATAGTAATTGAATTTTTGAAAGCAATGCGTAACTTCACCTTTGTCGGAAGTCCCCCTTGTTGCAAGCAGTAGTTGTAATGGTATTGTAATCATTTTGTGTAAATACCTACCGAAAGTTATGGTACATTGGAAAGCACTTTAAAATTGGTAGAAATAGCAATAAAAATGTTAATTATCGCTATATATGGTACATACCTAATATAATCCGCCAAGCGGCGAATCATGCACGCGCTGTTTTATTGTGCAGTATTGCGTGGCGGATGTCGTGGCTAAAAACGTTTGGCCACACCCCCACGGCTGGATGCTCAAGGTTGTTGAGGGCTTTTGAATTTGATACCCATGATGATAGGTCCGATGCAATTTTTTTCCCTTGACTTTATGTCGCAATACAGACGCCATATTCAATTTATGCTTTATTGGCCAACAGAAACATTATTATCGGTCAACACGATTAAAATAATAAAATGATGCATTTCACATTTAGCTATTGGCCTAACTAGAATACAACACTTAAATGATTTATTTTGCAAATTACACATTTTTCAAAAATAAACATTATTCACACCAGTGTTTAATTTAGTTTTACATAACTTTTTTGCAGCATAATAACTTCTGGAACCAAAACTTGAGTGGCACAAAATTTTTTTATGTTATTCAGTTTCTTTCCTTTAACACTTATAATTCTGTTTCCTCATTTCAGGGATGCTCAGAAGTACTAGAAAGTTTGCGGCAAGGCGATTTTGGCCCTTGCGAGAAAGAGATTGAAGCATACATTGAAGCATGTAGAGCCAAATTCCCTTATGCTATAGCTTTCAAACCACCTGCGCCTGCGCAACAAGACAACCATGTAGATGAAACCGCAAATATACAATCCAAATTGGCTGAAATAGCTGTTAATAATAATTGAGGAATATACTATATTTAAAGTCCGATTCTACTACGAAATGACAGTTGAAAGAAAAAGGTTTTGGGTAGGTTTTCCAATTTTTTAAATGGTTCGCTTAACTCCTAGGATACGATTGTTAAAAGTTATGAAAATGTGAGTGGAACGTATTTAAAGTTAGTGACATTTTCAAAAAATAATTTTCTATTTTGTATCGGAGAATATGTTAATGGCAGTTATAAAGTTTAGAATACATTTTAATTTTTATATTTTGAATTTTATTTCGAATGCAGTACTACATACGTAATAAAAAATCAAAATTTTTTTGTTATGAACACAAATATCCGTTTTTATGTAGATGATTTCAGCTATTATTTCTAGTAGAATGGATTATTTTATATTGAATGAACACAGATAATAGAACTCATAGCCATTTAATTTGTAGCCATTATAACTTGGGCCACGCTCGAGTGTTTGTTGCCTGATTTTATACTTCAACTCATTTTTTATATTATGGTTTAGAATAACGAAAATTCATAACCGCATTAAAATAACTTACTAATTTATCGAATTTATTTAATTTCATTGTTAAATCTTAATTGGACTAGAAATTATTGTCACAAAGATATTGAAGTAATATGGGAATATAGGAATATTGAATAGGCTTAGTAAATATATCTTGACAATCCATTGGCAATATCAACATATATTTGCTTAGTCTTGTCTATAAAATTAAGGTTGCGCTACACAATCATATTACGATAATGTCGCAACGGCTATAACTAACAAATTTGATGAAGGTATTTTAGAATATGTAAATTACTGAATCTTTTTATATGGGATTTAATCTGAATATGACAGTGTTTGTATTGGATTCTTAAAATTTGGTAATTGTTTTAGATGAGAGAATCACTAGAAATTGTCAATTATGTTCCTTTTAGTATATACATTATACATAGATAATTTCAATGATTCGTATTATTTAGTTTTCTGTTTTCTCAAACAAAAAATCATATCAATTTTAAACACTGCATTGCTTGATTTTTTAAAACACCTGCTTTAATCCTATTTCATCATTGGTCTGTTTATATGCTTGTGTTTATACTGTTACTGTATTTCATAAATACTTTTTATACTGGAACTTTTTTCTTTCATAAAGGTTTAAAAAGTTTTAAGTGTGGGGAATTGACCAAATTAGAACCTATCTATAAACAACGTCATACATTTTTACTATGTCAATTCCATATTTTTTTTACTAATGAAAGGGCAGTGACTAAGTGATTTTATTATAAGGCGAAAAGGACGTAGCGTGTAAATAGCCTACATTTTCTGTCATTGGCTGCGCAAGTCATAATAAAACGCTAGTAAATAACGACTGTAAAAAGTAACCGTATGATGTCTAGTCGTGTGATCCTCTCGTGCGCCATGTTGTAATGGCAGGTTGACAGCAATTTGTACAATAATGTATTAGTGTAAATTTTTTCAATATCGATATCATAAGCCTTTGATAATAAATTTGTGTAATCTCTAATATTTCGATTTCTTGTAAAGTCGCGGTGGCCTCAAGTGTTCAACAATGTTCAAGTAACAAAATATATTAGGAATTAAATTATTATCAATGACTGGTACTGGTGTTGAATATGTCAAATTGTATTGCGATTTTTTAAACCTCATTGCAATATTGACAACTAAACGGAGGTATATACTTTGTAAATAATCCTTATCTTTAAGTTTTTACTGTACAATATTGTTACAACACTGCAGTCTTTGTTGACTTGAAATTTATTGACTGCTGATTGGGGCGTCTAGGTGTGTAAGTCGGACTTGACGGCGGACTCGAATGTAAAATTATGTTTTGTTGTATGATTTCGTAGCTATGTGTAAAGTTTGGACAATAATTATTAATTATTATTGGATACTCCAAATTGTCATAATTTATTGAACTTTGTGTGAGTGTGATACACACACACTGCCTACAGTGGTGGGACGTGCTAACGCGTTGCATTGCTCTCATTACGCATGTCGACTATTGAGTTTACTTAAATACGGTCACGTTGTTTTTATTTTGTATTCAAGTTGTATGATGGAGTATTTGTACCCCTATTGTAAATAAAGTAATAAAATTTTATTTTACAAATTTACATGTTTGTTTAATTTCATCCATCCATTCATGTAGTATATAAAATACATTTCATATATGTACAAGTAAATGTTATTATGTCAATGGAAGATACAATTATTATAATATCACATGATTCTTTGTTATTCATATCACTTATTCATTTTCTTGGGCTTACTTTGTTCCAATCAATATTTGAGAAGTTTATCTCTATTGTATCACTCTTCGGTTTATATTGCCTGAAATAAAAATAATTAAAGAAATTAAAAATACAAACACTTCAATATTTAATTTTCTATTTCTTCAATCACATAGAGAAAACAAGATACAAAACATTCCAAAAACGTCCAAATCAAATGTGCATTGAAATGAGTATTTAAGTGCACTTTTATTTTAGTAGTATTTGAAAACGCTAACAGCAAACATTTTACTTGCTCCTTCAAAAATTGTAGAAGCAAAACTTCTAGAACGCTAAAAAAAGACGGAAATTCCTATTTTCGGTAGATAAATCATTTTGTTTAAGTGTTCATTATTTCGTTATAAATTGATGTTACACAGCTCTTTATTATTAAATTCATAATCATATTTTTCAAATATTCGATAATGATATTATGCCTCATCCTTGTCACCTTACGTAACAAACCAAAATGGCGTAAATATCGATAAAAATATAACTAATGTAAATTAAACTTTAAGCATGAAATGTAAGATTGCATTTCAAAATTTTTTTTAACAAACTTCGTTTCAGTGCCGTACAAGAATTCTTTTTCCAGCTTTTACAATCTTATGCTTTGATAGCAAGGTAACACAATATTACCAATAATATTGTACAATATTAGAAATATAAATGTCAATTCGGACAATAATTTGTTTAGATTTTACAGAAGATTGTGAATCTAGTTTTTTATTTGTAATCAAAGCTCTATTTGCTCCTCTATAATGTATTTATCTTTGGCTTTCAAGAAATGTCAATGTCACCCATGTAAAGTAGGACCTCTAATGGTTGAAATAGCTTGTAATAGACCTTTTTAAAATTACACTGAGCAGTAATTTATTATCTTCAACATTATCCAGTTAATTTCTGGAACAATGACAACGGTTAACTTTATACATAGAGACCTATTTTATAATTATATAACATTTTTAACTAAACTGATTTTATTGTTTCTATGGTATTTCCTTGCAAAAAAGTGCATTTTATCATGCTAATAATTTTATTGTCTGGTACGTAAAAAATATATTTACCAGTATTTAACACCTGTAACATCAAACATTCTCTTAGATGCAATTGTCGCTGGCTTGTGTCCATGTTTGTCAGACAAATATATCACTTCCTTGATTCCTGACTGAATTATTATCTTTGCACATTCATTGCAAGGGAACAAACCTACATATATTGTGCAGTCTTTGACATCAGCTGAATTTTTGTTGATAACAGCATTCATTTCTGCGTGACACACTGGAATGAACAAAAAGAATATATATAAAAATAGTAAAACTCGAGGATTTTTTTAAATTGCCAATTATATCAAGTGTATATATATATTATATCTATATGTGAAGATATGTATGTATATCTATAATTATTTACTGAAAAATATAAGGTTGTAAATTGTAATCCAACAACTTTTGGGCAGTGCTACAGTTTACTATTGGTTATAATTATGTAAAACACTCACCATAAAGATGTTTGCTATCTAATTCTGATGATGTATTTTTGCCCCATGGAAACTCATCATCACTGCATCCTATGGGCATTCCATTATATCTGAAAATTACACAATATATATGTGTTGTCTACAGTTAAATAACCATTTAATTTCTATATCAATCAAGAACTTTTTATTTTCATTATTATTGATAATAAACACAGAATGTCTGTTCTCAAACTATTGCATTCCCTGTGCTATGTGAACCAGATGATGACTACTAGGGGTGTCTCCCAGTACACTCAGACTTGAGACAATATAGAAAAGTTTGTTTCCTAAATTGACCCAGCCAGGAATCAAATCCGGAATCTTTTGAGCTTAGACTCAACAATGTAGTCAATAAATAATCAACACATAGTAACAAAACTAAAGAGTACATTTTTAAGATAATAATATCTTATCCTCAAATTAAAAAGTTGTTTGAATTTTGTTATTGTACAGATTTATTTTTTCAGTAAACTTTGTTTCCCATTGGCAGCGGTAGGAACCAAGGGGTTCATAAGCATAACAAATTATGTAAAGAAATAGGTACATGATATTCAAAAATGCTACATCACAATTTCAATTATTATTACATTATAATTACATATCACTAAAGATTTGAACATAATTTTGAGATATTTTGACATTTAACCTATAGTATACTATTATCACAGACGTCTATTACATAGTCGTATTTTTCAATTGGGAGTTCATGGTCAGATTTTTGCTATGAAAATAGGTCTATGGGCATAATAGTTGGACTTCGTCATTGAGTAATGTCTCCTATTTTCGGTGAAATGGAGCTGATTGTGGACACTTCAACCTGTCACCAGCTACTTTTCTCGCTTTGTAGAAGATTCATCATAATATGCATAACGCCAAGGAATATCCTACAGTTCCCTGGCTGCAGTGGGACTTCTTTATATTTGTATCAATGGTGATCACAATTAATCAAGTATTAGTTGCATTGATAAAGGAATGTACTTATATAGTCACTCCATCTCCAGATAGCCACAATATCTCAACTTACCCTATTCCTACAATTTTATTTTCCTTATTCACTATACAGGCACCAACTTGTGAGGCTGGGTCTTTGCTTCGTTTCCCCGCTAGAAATGCAGTGGCCATGAAGTACTCTTGCCAGTCAAGGTAATCCTTCCGTTTCGTTTGAGTCTTATGTCTACAATAAGAAATATAATAGAAGTGTTGCGCACATGGAATATTGTAAGAAATGAAAAACCAGCATGAAAGATAACCTTAAATTCGAATATTTGAAAACCTATGTTTTATACCTCATTTTGTAGGCAAACCGGCATGAAAGAACACAACCTCATAAAAAATCAAAGCTTATAACAGAACACAAATAAATAATCAACAGATTTCTTAAAATTAAGTACATCCTTATTTATACTTTTATAAATATAAAAAAAATACAAAAAAATAGAATTAAAACTTACTCTTGTAAGGACAGATTTACAGTCATTTCCGTAATATCCATTTTTTATTGATTTTGGTTGCCTTTAATTTTTGTTTACCTCACACCTTTACCAACGAGAGGTATTATTTATTTATTAATAAATAGTTAATGAAATATTTTTCTCTTGAAAATTAACAAAGAAACAAAGAAAAAACTGCAGTCAAAGCTTTTATTTATTTATTTATATCTCTTAAAGCATTGGTAACAAGACCATCAGCCTAATGACGTAACTTCTGGAGAAACATTAACTGTCCCTAAACTTCTCCAGTAAAGTGATAATAGGTTTTACTGAAGTTAAAAAGGACTTCTTGGAAGAGCGCGAAAACTTCAGCTACACATGTTTATTTAGATCTGCTCCATTCTTTTCACTTACACAGAAATTTAAAACACAATATACTCGTATTATCACTGTTGTACTTTAAAACTCCTAAAAATGTAAAAAAAATAGAAAATCTAAATAAAATGACAACCTCACCTCTCTCGTTCCCGCCAAAAAGTCTCAGTCCAAGTAAAACAAAAACCACAGACGCAAACTACTAGTCCAAGCATAATCTATAATCTGTGACATCTGTGAGTACAAGACACAAATTGTCCAAGAAGAAACTTGATGACTTTTGTTGTGTATTTTTGTCAAATTGACCTTTGCAGTCTATAATACTGCATTCTACATTACGGCCAAGAGTCTCCACCTCACTAAATTTACAAATAGATATTGTATAGACTCAGGTGTTACTTTGCGGAAATCCATTTCATGTGATAAATTCCCAAATCTATAGCTATTTTCCGCTAAATCTCCAAAAACCACCAATCGACAAGTGTTTCGCCCCTCAACGGAGCATCCTCAGGATGGATATACCAGAGATAGGACTCGGTCAGCTGGAGTCAGCTGATCAGAGGCTACAATCTGTTGGTGTTGATCTGCAAACGGCTCTCCAGGTGTTCGATGGTGGCTTTCAGTTCAGCTATACAAAACATAGCTGTACAGCGGGTTATTCACAAACGTCGGAAACTCGACTTTCCGTATCCGACAGGAAACTTTCCGATGATTTTGTCTAAACGCAATTCACAAATCCGAAACCTTTCCGAAACAAAATGATTTGACAGTTCATTTCGATACGAAACCTGCGGATGCTTCCGACGACTTTTTAGTGTCGAAAACATTTCCGAGACAACAAAATAAATAGTTTTGGCAAACAATTATTGTCGATTACTACTAAGATTGCGTTTAAATTATAAGGAAAGGATAACGCTAATAATTTGTACCATGTAGGGGCACTGGCATCACCAAGACATCGGTTCTCATACATATTTATATAGTGTATAATCGATGACGTCTGTCGTCAAAAATCTAAACAAATTGCGTGCGCGTATGTAATCTAGACTTTTAGACAAATTTCGTGTCCTTTTTAAATACGCGCCTAAGAATTAATTTGCCTTATATTTTTATAACATATTTTATTAGCTACGCAATCCATAGCTAAACGTTCTTTGAGGTATTTGAGGTAGTTTTAGAAACAACAAAAATCAAAAATAAAAACGCTATTGTACTTTCTATCGAAGTTATTATTAATTTTTACTAAGCGACATCTAGTATAATTTATTTGAACTTGTTGAACGCACAGACGATAAGCACAGACAGTATAATTCGTATTTATAAAGCCCGTTTAGTTCTTCGAATGTAAGTAAAATATTTACAAAAACTGTTTAATCTTATAAAATACTAAGTAATTTCTGTTTCGTAATTATTATTTATGATATGTTACCGAAAACATTGTGATTGTTAAAATGTGATACGTTTAAACAACACTAATATTTTCTACCAAAACAAAAACGATTTCTACCATTTTGTAACATGCTTCATAAATGCATTTTCTTTCGGATTCGTAAAGTCCTTTCCGATGAGATTCCGATAGAGTTTGTGAATAGTATTTTCCAATCCGTAGGATTAAATTTATGCTTTCCGACGATCGGCCCTTTCCGCCACGGAAAGTTTTCGAAGCGTTGTGAATTTTGTCAGTGCCTCTTTTTCGAAATATATGCGGACGAAGTTGCGAGCAAAAGCTAATATAGATATTATAGAGAACTGTCCCCATATTTAAATGCAGTTTCTTAATCGATTTTAAAAGGAGTAGGTTTATAGTTGAATTATATGAAAATAGTCGTCTTATTACAATGTAAATCATATATTCATGTTGCTATCAACAAATAAGGGCAGTTATGTCAGTCATCCTTGAACAATAATAGATTAGTAGAGTGACCATATTTCTTAATTAAGTAAAAAAACAACGAAATAAAAAAAATAGTTTTTCTTTCGTTTACTAGTTCGCCTATGCATACTTTGGTGTTTGGTGACCTGGATCTCGATATAGATATCGATATAGATTTTTAGAAAAAGATTGCGATTTAGATATTTCTACATTTACAACTTTAACTTTTTAATTCAAAATTCTCAACGTGGAAACACGACTGGAGAAAAAATCTCGTTAAAAAAATTCAAAAAAAACCCCTGTTTTGTACAAGAATTCAGTTGCATCTCTGAAACTCTGCAGAAATTTAAAATGACTTTTACCGAAATATATAGATAATTATAACATCCCAAAATAACACACCAGTTTTTTTAATGGTAATGCAAAATACAATTATGTACAGAACTTTCGGACCAAGAACACAATGGCAACAAGAAATGGACGGAGCCATTATAAATTGCCGCTCTTACCTCCGTGTATCAAACGAATTTTCGTGTCTCTTTCGATCTCATTGAGCGTAATCACGAGTAAAACAGTTAGTTATACTAAGTATAGCAACCTCACACTGTCAGTGTAGCTCGTGTCAACTTAAGTCAGTTATGAAATATTTTTTTGCAAAATACTCTTAAATATTAAGTATTTTGGCTAATAGTATTCACAAAAATAAAATAATGTCATGTTCAGCTGTGTATCGTTGTATTGTGACCTTCCCTAGTCACGCTCATTAGTAAAAATCTAGAAAGTCGGTCAACAAAAAAAGACAGCAAGGACACACTCAAATGATTCGTCCATTGTGATACTTGATCCGAGACAAAACCAAACGTTGACACTTCTCCGTGCTAAAATATGATCAAACCATAACTGCGAAAATCTTATTTTTGTTGCCTTAGGGCGTGAGAGTGAATAACGAATTCGTTTGCGATGAGCTGCATAGGTATAAAAAAAACTATTTTAAAATTATTTCTTTTAATTTACGAAATAAGCGAGTGATTGTTATAAGTGTAGTGTGTACCTGAGTAATAAATATGAAATCGTGTAATATCTACAATTTCATTCATAAATTTTAGACAAACAATTTTTTTTTAATCTCTGTTATTACTATAGATTAATTGCATTTATTTCCTTTGTTTTTGAAATAACAAGTATATTTATGTATTACTTTATAAATCAAGTTTAATCCTAAAATATGAATGATGCATAGTGATACACGATCAACACAAACTATGAGGAGAGGCTGAAAAGTTCTCGGACTAAGGTAGTATGAATTAACCCATTTGATTATTACAGAAAATACCAGAAGAATCACTGCTCCTTAGGATTTTTTATCACCATCCTGTGATCAAATTCCTCACAAAAACAATAAAACGCAGTGAACGCGCGCTGGACACCTAAAATTCTTACGCCGCTCCTCATACAGTGACAAGTCGAGTGTTCGAGGAAGATATTGTACTTGCGCAAGGACGTTTTAAAAGATATGCGTTTTCGAGATTCGATAATATCATCAGGATTTCAAACAATGTAAATAAACAGTAAAAGTACTATACCAATCTTTTGAGCTAGGTGCGACAAGAAGATTTGAGGTCGAAAAAGACACGAAATAGGCGGTGAATCAACATTTTGAAGTGAAAGAAAAAGAACACTTTCTTAATAATGCAAAAGTTCTGTATGAAAAATGTGCGAGCGTATTCGGATGCAGGAGATATTATTGAAAAGTAAATAATAATAATAATACTCCTCAGGCGGCTGGGTATATGTGTCCGGATTATTCCTGGGTAATCAAAAAAAGGGCTTGTACTATGGATACCACACAATAAACTGGGAGAGCTTCCAGCAACACCCTTACTTCAAACCAATTTAAAAAATTATGTTTCCTAAATCGACATTACCGGAGATCAAATCCGGGTCCCCGGCTTGGAAGTCAGATGCTCTGCTACCGCGCGAACGGGCCAATAAAATATAAAATGGTTTAGTTTTTTTCTCTCTCTTAATACTTGCCGAGAACTTTTCAGGCTTCCCTCATAAGTATTGAGCACAGAAATCCGCAGTATAAAACGCGATCAGTCATTTATTGGCTTCTTATTTTATATGTTTTGTATAACATTATCTTAATATATTTTTGTTGTTAATTACGATGAAAAATGTCTCTGAACAGAGCTGTGAATAATTTTCTGGGCTCTTTGCAATCTCTGAGTTCATCTTCATCACATACGAGGTCACTGTTACAGATTTTGGCTTTGTCACAAGTTATACTGCCGTCTGGATGGCCGGAAAATTATAAATTAAAAGGTAAGTAGTTACTTATACTAATATACGTTAATATTATAAAGAAAGATGGCGAATTTTGTGAGTTTGTGTGTATGCGGAGGGTAATCTCCGGAACCACTGCATCTATTTGAAAAATTCTTTCACTATTTCAAAGGTAAGTTATTCGAAATCGACTTAGGCTATATATTATACAAAATTAGCATTGAAGAGATACGTAGTACGACAGGTTTTCACGACAGTGTTATTGTAAAAATGAAGAAAAGAAAGCTTAGATGATTTGGGCACATAGAAAGAACGAGTGATGTAAGACTGACGAGGAAAATCTACAGAACGAAAGTGAGTGGTAGCAGAAGGGAAGGAAGATCAAGGCTGACTTACGAAAATCAAATAGTCAGTGTTAGCCGACGGAAATGTCAAAAACACTCGCATACCTAGGCGAAAACGTACGAGGAGAAAGATGTCATTTGGGTTTGGGTTTTGGACAAAAATATCATTATGTTACTATTTGCTAATACCACGTGAGTAAAAACATGGATAGAAACTAGTGGAATCATATAACACATTTTTAATGCTGTTTACCAGATGGTGAAACGTTCGATTTCATAGTAGTGGGGGCGGGTTCTGCCGGAGCGGTGGTCGCGGCCCGTTTGAGTGAGGTGCCTTCATGGAGGGTGCTGCTTATAGAGGCGGGAGGTGATCCGCCACCTGCTAGTGTGGTCAGTATTAAGAATCTTCGTAATGTTGTTCTTTAGGGTAGACGATTTTTTTTTTCTTTCGTTATGAGATGGCGCACCGTTTAGCGCATTTCATGTATTAATAAGTAGAATCACAAGTAAATTAGTTTTTTCTTATCGTAAAACTCCTAAAGTAAAGTGATAGTAGGCTTTACTGAAGTTATAAAGGACTTCTTGGAAGAGCGCGAGAACATCAGTTACACATGTTTATTTAGACCTTTTCACTTAAACAGAACTTTAAAACATAATATATTATCAATTTTGTACTTTAAAACTCCCAAAAATGTAAAAAATAGAAAATTTAAACAAAATGTCAACCTCTATTCTCCCGTTCCCGCCAAAAAGTCCGCGACTATTTCTTTATGACCTAATTAAAAGATAGGTTTAATAGTCATAAACAAAAGTATGAAAAAATATTCGAAATACATTTAAAAACAAGTTATTCGCTTTTAAACTTTAGTACTGTTCCTACAACAATCGGGATAAGTTCCGTCTCTGTCACTCCTAGCGCTGTGCAATGTCATTGCGACTTTGTGACAGCTATGTAACGCTATCTCCCTTTGGCTCATCCCCACACCGAAGTTTAATACCCAATAACTTAGTTTCTGTCAATGAATGTCGATTTGTCTTTTCTTAATTGTAATTAAAATGGTTAATTATTTTATTACAATCTATAACATATTTATATATAAAACATATCATATTTAAGAGCCGTCATCTAGCCTATTGTCCATTTTAGGTTTGTTTTTGGGTTTTGGTCAAACAGTACAAGTCATGTGCAAGGTCGATACTAATTAGTTATCTAGCGTCAATTTAAAATATTATGAAAATGAGTAACATTAACTGGTCCGTTGGTGCGGTGGTAGAGCATCTATCTGCCTTGCTAGTTGGGGGCCCCGGGTTCTATCCCCAATCAGATCAACTTAGAAAAGTGAACTTTTCTTAATTGGCTTCGAATCTGGATGTTACTGAGAGCTCCATCAGTTCGCTTTCGCTAGTATACCTCAGTATAAGTCTAGTCCTTAGTTTGGAATTACACAGTTTGTGTTATTATCTGGAGTATATATGTATGTACACATGTACAAGAATTTCAACAAGTTACACTGTGACGGTAAGTTACATCAAATCATAAGCTTAGTATATACTAGTATATAAAAAATAAATAAATATTGTAACCTGTTTTGAATGACAGGTCGTCACAAGTCGTCGTCGATTACACGTTCTGTATGTGATTGTGATATTACGTACTGCAATAACCAAGGGAATCATATATTTCATACAATGACAAATTAAAAATCGTCACGCGAAATCTATATTCGTCTATATGTCAGTAACTAAGTTTATGCATGAAACACTAAGCAATAACAGAATTTCTTGTATCTAATTGTCGAATTGGTAGAAGAATTTTACAAACTAAAAACAGCTCATCATATACACATCCGATTTTAATTGATTCAATTTGCCTATACAATATCAAAACGTGATGTATTAAATGATTTAGGCCCGTGATGGTTAACCTCTATCCTAATCAAATGGGGTTTTTAACAAGGGTGGAACGCGTCAAATTAGTTATCCCAGTTTGACCATGTTTTTTCTCTGGTGTTTTCCAGTCTATCCATAAGTCATGAGAGTGGCCATCACAGGAAATTTAGTGGGTAAAAGTCGGATATAACCCAATCTCGTAACTGGGGAGCTAGGTATCTTCTGAAGGATTCTTCTGCGTTACCAAAAAAATTTCTTGTAACTACCAGCTTATTGATGAATTGAAATCTATAAATCAATATTGGAAGAACAATGAGAAAAGAAAGTTGACTTTACACACTGTGATAAATGCAACAAGTACCTACATTGTTTGCAAATACATATTTAATATTTAATGATTTGGCACCGACTTCAATAACTGTTAAATTTAATTACATAGGCATGCGAATCGTATTTAAAGTTATTTTTATTGTACTTGAGTTTTGATTAATGAAGGATAGTTATTTTGTGCTTTTCAATGTTTTTTTTGTAGGCGGTTTAATGTTTTTTCTTAAAATTTTTTACTTTAATTCTTTGAAATATCAAAAAAAATATTGCCTTTAGAAGAATAATATTTTCTTGGCCGAAACATATCTATTACAGCCTGTTTAGCCTGCTACCTGTGTAAGGTCAATTAAGTTGAAAATGACTTATTTGAGTAATAAATACAGTTATTTTAAAAATTACCTCATTTATAATAAAAACAGTATTTAGTACGCAAAACGTATTGGCTATCATATAAAGGAAGTTAAACATTTTAGTCGAATCAGTAACTTCAAACTATAAAAATCTGATTACGTTATCTAAAAATATAATTAGATATCTCTATAAATATTTTTATAAAATACTTTAATTCAAACACATTATGAATAAACAATAAATCCGCAATAACAGTTGGAAAATGATCTCTTTCTCGCCATAAAAAAATCTGTTATATGGAGGGTATAAAGCGCATGCATTTGGTTGATTGGCAGTTTTCGAAGCGGCAACATCGAAAGTGATACTGTTTATATTGTGTTGCAAGCAAATAAAGAAGAAGTTACTTGTACCTGCCGTTGTTATTTTGGCTAGTTCTATCTGGGTATTACAGAAAAGTTCATAAATAAGTTTGAGCGTTTGAAAAACCTTTACATTCACTTCTTCTTTAGAAAAGACCGTGTTTTTCATTTTCATTCTCGCAGGATCACTTGCATCTAGTTGCATCCAAAGGACTTGTCTTCAAGCAGCTTTTTAGAACATTTGTAAAATTGCTATATTGTAGTTTAATATGTTTACATTCCTACAATTCCTTTTTTGTTAATGCGTACGTGATACGCCTCATAATCTCATGTTTATGTCAGAATAATATTTTACATGTATATTATGATAAATTCGTAATCTTTGTTTATTTTTAAAAGACTGATTTGCTTATCTTTATAAATTATTATGTACATATATACAACTATGTGTCGTAGTGGCGCAGATAGGGGTTAGCCGCAGGGGTGCTGCCAGGGGTGCAAATCTCAAGGGGGCAGGCACCACAACTGTACGGACTTTTTATTTTTTTCTAAGTGTATAACTTAAATATAGAAGTCTTAGAAGTATATTCTTTCATATTGTTTATTTTTTTTATTTGGTACAATAGTGCGATATTAAGCATAACATAGTATCTTTTCATTGTGACAGTTTTCGTATTGGCTTTATCGATTGTGCATGATTTTGTTTTATTTTTCCGTCTGTATGCTCTTGGCGGATTACAGAGGAGAGTTTTATTTATATTTGACATCTATCTATATCAGATCTATAACCTGTAATCACAGACAAATCGATAAATAAATGAATAAAAATAAATAAATAAATCACCTACACTACGAAGTTATTATATTGTTTCTCTCCTTACAGAATAAGTAGGTAACAAAATTATGAAGAGCGTAAAATTCAATTCTTGCGATGGGTGCTCATGTCCTTAGACCTACGACACTGTAATAATATACGTATTTATCTAAAACATGCGTAACGCATTATTTACAATTTATAAGGATTATACATATATGTATTAAATATATTATATTACTGTATGGTAAATATATGTACCTAATGTAATATTGTATGTTTATATGCATAATGTATTACGTATACAAAATATGTATCAAGTATATTTCGTTTGTTTTGTTTGATTCATGCACATACCTTGAATTTTGCTTCTTTACCTACTGGAAGTGTCATTTTAAATTAAGCATTAAGTTCAAGTAAAGGTACTAGCGATAAACTTTTGTTCGTTAATGAAGTACTTAGATTTCGTATATCTTTTGCAAATGTAATGGTGTATAATGATTCAATGTCAATTAATAATATTAAAAATAATCAAATAATTAGATGTTATAACCATACCAAAGGAATCAGGGTAAAATAATAGGCAGTTAGGACCTTACTTAGCTCTATCAATTAGAACTCACGAAAGTTCACCTACACAGAAATAATTGATAGTTTCACGTCGGGATTTGGAGTTTCCGATTAGAGTTATTTGTGTTTACTTACGTCATGTTCTATTTATTAGTTCTATAAATAAAATTTATATCGAGGCCGAGCTATTCATTCTATCTCAACAATTATAAAATACAAACTGGTATGTAAGCGTCTCATTGATAATAAAGTCTAAATTATCACATAACATCTACATTTTATAAGATTCATTATAGCTGTAACGTGTTTTGGTAATAATTCGGTGTTGTAAATGCTTAGTGATTTGACGTATCTTTTTTATTTGATAAAATGTAGGTCACACCAGACTTGTATCACTGCGACCAATATTGCTCTATTGTGATCGCCACTATGTTACAAAACACCACCAAGCGCCACTGCAGTCAAAAATCGCAGGGGTATTCCTTGGAGTGATGTGCTGAATCTCCTCCGGAATCAGAAAATACTGGTCGAGGCAGGTCCGCAGTCACACAAAATGTGCATAGGCGTTTCACCCGCCTCTTGGGAGTCAGCACATTCTTGTGTCGAAAGAGCCATGTTAGACTTATTTAAGAAACAATGCCCAGTAAGTGCGCTAACCAAATTACGCAAGTCGCTCCGGCTCATTGTCTTACACTAGAAACCACCTTGCGATTATATGCCTTTAGTAGAGCTTTGTAATGCTTCTGGCCTGGAATATTCTCTCAATAGCAAGAGGCTTTATAACAATATTTCCACAAAATCAGTTAGACCTAGCTCTCGGGAAATCCACAAAATGTTCTGGATCCAAAAACGTGCTTTTGGCTCTGGTCCTTGCGAGTTCGTCGGCATTTTCGTTGCTTACGAATTCCGTATGACCGGACCATACACTTAGTATGTACTGACGTATAGACGAACATAGAGCTCGTTGACGCGTGACGATTTTTAATTTGTCATTGTCACCTATGAAATGAGTGATTCCCTTGATTATTGCGATATGTAATATCACAATCATATACAGAACACGTAACCATTATTGAAAAATACAGTACTTATTTGAAATAAAACAGGAATAACACAAAATAATAAAATAAGCCAACAGAGATATCCACAGCGTGACGACTTGGACGACCTGTCATTCGGTAAAACGGGTCCCGTTCGATGTCCCTTTCTACTCGTGCCACTATCATAAAAGATTACATTCTAACTCGCACTCTTTGTACGTCTATACGCCAGTATATACTAAGTTTGTGGACCAGACTGATTTGATGTAACAAAGTAAACTTTCATAAATGGAGTGGTACTTATTCGAAAAAATTTTTTTTGACAGTATAATAACGTAATTATTTGTATTACATATGGTTAATAAACATGTAATTTTTTTTTTAGGTATAAAATGACATCAATGATTTTGTGCTAAGCGAATACTATCAATACTATCAATTTGTTAACAGAACTGTTATACTTTAAGACTTTATTAAATTATATTGGTTTTACGAATTTTATTTATATAAGTCAATGCGTTTGTATTTCAGGCACCAGGTCTATTTGCAACTCTTGCGCATACTGACATTGACTGGGACTATCCTGCTCAACTCGATAAGGGCATAGGAGAAGTGCATATTAACAGGACTATATACATGACCAGAGGCAAAGTGCTCGGGGGAACATCTTCTATTAACTATGAAGTATACTCTAGAGGTGTTCCAGAAGATTACGAAGAATGGGATCAAATAGCCCCTGGTTGGAATTGGAATATCGTCCTACGTTATTTCAAGAAATTAGAGGGTATGATGGATAAGACTGTTATGGGCAGTCTTTGGCATTCGTATCTTCACTCTACTGAAGGTCCTGTTAAAATAACGAGACCAGATACTAATAGTTATTATACTAAAATACATAAAAACATTTTAGATTCATATCAAGAAATAGGTATACAAAAAGTATTAGAAATGAACGGCCCAGAAACATTTGGCGCCTCTCGACCACATTTTATATTCGCAAATGGAAAACGATCTAGTACAGCTGAAGCATATCTGAAACCAGTCAAAGACAGACCTAACTTGTACGTGGCAAAGAACACAAGAGCAACAAAAGTATTGATTGACCCTTTCAAATTAAAAGCATACGGTGTAGAGTTGCTTCTAAAATCTGGGCAGTTAATAAATGTCTATGCGAATATGGAAATTACACTTTCTGCAGGTGCTATAGACACACCTAAGCTATTAATGCTATCAGGAATAGGACCGGAAAAAGAGTTAGCAAAGCTTAACATAGATATTTTTGCAGACCTTCCCGTGGGTGAAAATTTGATTGATCATCAGTTCACACCAATCGTTTTTGCTGGAAGACATGGTATGGGGACTGCTGTCCAAAATATTCTTATCGCTTCTGAACTTAATGCTTATCCTATACCAGTAATCACAGGATTGTTTAAAGTAAATACATATGAGAACTATGCTGTAATTTCTAAGCCACAATTTCAATTTTTTCATATGCGTTTTGGAGCTGCCATGCCATTATTAGAATATGGATGTCAATCGGTACCTAACTATAATGACGACTTTTGCAAATCACTAGGTGAAGTGAATGCAGGGCGTGAACTAGACTTCGTTTTATTAATTCTATTGCACCCGTTTTCGAGAGGTCAGGTGAGGTTAAGAAGTAATAACCCGCGGGATAATCCCATCATAGAATTAGGTTACTATAGAAATGAAGTCGATTTAGACTTAATCGTAGAAGGGATAAAATTTATTACGCATTATGCGAACACTTCTTATTACGTAAATGTCAAAGGCAATGTTGCGAAGCTAAATGTTAAAAGATGTAGAGGAATTAAATTCGGATCAGATGCTTATTGGAGATGTTATGCCCGTAACACAGTGGCATCAATGTATCACCCTGTAGGTACATGCGCTATGGGTGCTAATGGAGTTGTTGATGAGAATTTAAAAGTTCATGGTATAACTAGCTTGAGGATAGCTGACGCATCGATAATGCCAACCGCACCTAGTGGAAACACTAATGCTCCTGCAATGATGGTCGGTGAACGAGCTGCTGATTTAATTAAAGCAGATTACGATCAAATGTAGGCCATACTTAACATAATGTTTGAATTGAAATGTGCGTGAATAAAGAAAACGTTGCGTGATTGTTTTCATTTTAGATTGTGATTAATTATTCATATTTCATCGTATATCAAAAAAAACTAATTAGGTATACTTGTAAAATAAATACCTTTAGTTAACGCTACAGGTTATAGATTCCTTTGTTTAATTTATTTATAATAGTTACGTCTCTTGACGAAAATAATTCGAATTCACTTATTTGCCATTGTGTTGTTAGTTTTACATAAGTTTGCATATCAGTGATGAGTCTCGAACTCGTAGTCACAGAATGGCATGTAAATATAATTATAACAAATACATAATTACATAAATATCGTGAGAATCATAATAACTTCTAAAGTCGTAATGTCAGTATAATGTCAGTGCCATTTTAAGATAAATTTGTAATAATGTCAATTCTTTAGAATAATGTCATGTCAATTCTTTACAATACTATCAATTGTCTATAATAATGTCAATTGTAATATTAATTCGTGTAACATTCATGACGTTAATAATGTTATATTGATACGAGTATAAGTACACTGCTCGAATTCATGTATAATAAATTCTATCGTAAATAAATTCAGTAACGTAATTCTGTTACTGAGTAGAAACATTGAATTCAGACATAGGATTGTAAAAAATAAACTGATAGGTTGTTATCGATAATACCATACTTAATGCATCCATATCTAATATACTTATAGAAGTCCTTGCAGTGAAGACTTCAAGAAAGTTTTGGTAGTTCAAGATGTTCCACCTGATGGGTGGACCATCTTGAACTAATCTCTTTATTAGTACCTGATCTTGTTTTAATCAAAGGTTCATCTGAAGTAAGAGCGGTAGAGCCATACTGCATTGCAGCTCGAATTGGGTCGGCTCGCCCAGTGAAATACCACCCTCTCACAGAATATCGGCGTGAAATAACAGCTTCTACTGCTGTTGTGTTTCGTTTGGTGAGTGTGAGTGCCGGCGGCCTATCTACCCCCTCCCCCTCATTTTCATATTTCCCTAAAGGCCGGCAACGCACCCGTGATTCTCCGAACGTTGTGGGTGTCCATGGGCGGGGTTGGTCACTCTCCAACAGATGACCCGCTTGCTCGTTTGCCTCCTCTTTTATATAAAAAAAAACAGTAAAGGCTCTATAGATTACTTTTAATAACTAATACTTGTACGTTAGGGTGTCCAAGCAATAAGGGCAAACATTTTTTTTGCAAAATTTTTACGCATACTCTTTATATTTTTTCTATTTGATATTAATAAAATAAATAAAAATCGTTAAGTAAATGACTTGTATAGGGATTACTATGGAATTATTTAAGATATTATGTTTTTTGGTGAAATAAGACTCAATTATATTAAAACAGATATTAATGTTATTTTAAATTAAGTAAATACTACTGAGGATATTTTTTTTCAAAGTTTGCTTTTTACAGTCCGGACATATAGTTCCTTTTGTTCTTGTACGCAATGTATCAAATACTGTTTCTGTTCCTCCTCAACTGTAATCATACCAAGGAAGTCCTCTATCAACTTGATCGCTTTTTAAGCTGTATCGTTCACTGTTCTGAGCATTGAGACTGTCTTTTTAGCTTGGAGAAACAAAACATTATGCGCCCATGTAGTACAAACATCATTGAGAAAACTATCATCAATTTTCAAACGAGAGAACTATATCTTGCTTTTGATTTAAATAAAATCATCGATATTCTTTTCTGACACAAAAATAAAATAATCGATGATTAATTAGACTGCTGCTAAATACAATTAGGCACATACGACACTAATACATCTAACATACCGTACGATGAACTACAAAGTTCTTCCTTCGATGGAATTTATCGTTTTTATCGGTCAAGAAATTTTCTTTGGCTAAATTTTCCACTATTTTTACTTTTGTCTCAAGATCTACGTCATCGTCAAACAGTGATAAAGCTGCTACTTCATCAGACAAATACCATAAATGTTGATTAAACTTCTGCAGAGCAGCCTTCGAAATAATTTTATCTATTTTTTCATAAGCTTTCAATGGCTTCAAAATCACAAATCCTTGTCAGGGTGCTTTAATTGCTAATATGCATTGAAGCCACGGTTTGACGTAGATTATCACAATAAATAAACAGACGTCTAACAGTGCTTGATCTTGGTGTTGTTAGTTTGTCTCATCCGAGAACTAAGTAATTATATTTCAGAGAATTAATTGCTCTAGGTCAGCCTTTCCCAAAGTGGGCGATAACGCCCCCTTGTGGGCGCTGCAGGCCTAAAGGGGGGCGGTAAGAGACCCAGAAAAAAAATGGAGGCGTTGTGTAGAGGGCTGGGGGGTGATTTGTAATTTCATTTAGCTAGGAGGCATCTTAGACAACGACTGCATGAGCTCTCGACTCTCAACTACAACTTGTGAACATCAACTAATATTAATTAAAAGATTGCTCAAACTCGGTTCGATATTTCTCTCCGCGTAGTTCTGTCTATATCTGTATATATCTGTCCTGTTTTATTGAATATACAAAATAAAAATCATGTCAATCGGTCGTTCCGTTTCGAAATGAAAGTAGACACAAACAAACAAATAAAAAAGCAACAGACACACTTTCGCATTTTAATAGTTATTAGTACTCCCAGATAGGTAATTTTCGTAGATAATAGACCGCGGGCAATCATGTTTTAACAAGTTTTTGTTAAATAACCCGAATTGTGCATTCCTGTATCAATCGGCTGGTTCATAGAATACTTGTTCTGACTTGTTGAGTACGATTGAGCGTCGAATGAGATAAACGAGTTTATGCATGTTTGTTTTATTCCTGTCGGTGCGTGCTGCTTATGCGATCCTATATAAACAACGTAATATTTATTTTATTTTCATTTGCGGTTTCGCGCGCAATAGATGAGCAGTACTTAAGTTCAACACTTACTTATGTATTTCTCAAAACAAAACAATGTCGGAAGTAAAAAAGAAGAGACGGCAATACTGTGCGGAATATATTAAATTCGGATTCATTGAAAATCCGACAAACCCATCGTCGCCTTTGTGTCTTCTATGTCTAAAAACATTTTCGAATGGAGCAATGAAGCCTTCAAGACTGCAAGATCATTTGAATAAAATACATCCAGATAAGAAAGACAAGAATGTAGCATATTTTCAAGACCTAGAGAAGAAGCATAATACTCAGCCAAGTGTAGCAAAACTATTTTCGGCGGCTGCTAAGCAAGATGACGACGGACTTCGAGCTTCGTTAAATATCTCTTTGTTAATTGCTCAAAAAGGCAAACTACATAACATCGGAGAAGAGTTAATTTTGCCAGCAATAAAGGAAGTAATAACTACTGTGCTTCATAAACCAGCCGCAGATATTATCCGAAAAATTCCTTTGAGTAATAATTCTGTGCAAAGACGAATTGATGAAATGGCTGAAAATATTGAAGGATCATTGTGTGATCACCTGAAGACAAGTCAATTCTCAATTCAGCTCGATGAGTCCACTTTACCAACTAATGAAGCATTGTTGCTGTCTTACGTGAGGTTTATTAAAGATGAGAAAATATGTGAAGAACTATTCTTTGCTAGAAATTTAGAGACCGATACAAAAGGCGAAACCATATTCAATACATTGGAAAAGTTTTGTGATGAGAAAGAGATTCCCTTGAGAAATATTATATCAGTTGCTACGGATGGCGCTCCGGCTATGACAGGGTGCCATAAAGGCTTCATAGCGTACTTAAAAAATAAAATTCCAGATGTCCTTGCTGTACATTGCGTTATTCATAGACAACATTTGGTTGCTAGAAACTTAAGTGAACGACTATTTCAATCACTGCAATATGTCATCAAAGCAGTCAATAAAATCCGCAACAGCTCTTTGAATGATAGATTATTTCATCAGCTTTGTGTTACTAATGACGAGGATTTCAACCGTTTGTTGTTTCAAACTGAAATACCAGACTGGGTGTTGGATCCGTTTTCAAATGTCAACACAGCAATGTCACCTCAGTTAGAAGAAGAACTTATAGAATTGACAACAAACGAGGAAATATAAAA
Organism: Zeuzera pyrina; assembly: GCA_907165235.1. Classification (NCBI taxonomy): domain Eukaryota; kingdom Metazoa; phylum Arthropoda; class Insecta; order Lepidoptera; family Cossidae; genus Zeuzera; species Zeuzera pyrina. The sequence continues at coordinate 5,868,279 of OU015637.1, forward strand.
TCAAGTTCAAAAATGGTTACCAAGAATTTTGGCTACAAAAACCGATCCTGCAATTGTACCCTGGATTGTGGTCAATCGTTCAGCGATTCTTGATAGCATTCTCATCGTCATATTTGTGTGAACGTGGATTTAGTGCTGTGGCAACACTGCTTACTAAAAAGAGAAATCGTTTGCATGTTACCAAACGTGGCGACTTGCGACTGTTCTTGAGTAAATTGGAACCTGATATCAACAAACTTATTAAACAGCATCAGATTCATCCTTCACATTAGTTTTTATATAAGGATCGATTATATTTGTTTTATTTTGAATAAAAGATACTCTGAATACTATAAAGTTGCGTTTCAATAATCATTCTCATTGGCAGGTGTAGCCCGTAAGAGTTAACTTGAGACCTGAGCGCCGTTGTGTATTACCTACTGCGCTCAGGTTTCAAGTTAACTCTTGCGGGTTATAGTAAAAGTCTCGTTTGGAATTAATGTTTAATCTCCGCTAATATAGCTCACAATAATTAATTAATTTAATTTGAAGTTATAGTGGTTTTTCAGTAGGTGAAAAAATGGGGGCGCTAAAAAATAATTTATTCTCAAAATGGGCAGTAGACAAAATAAGTTTGGGAACCCCTGCTCTAGGTATTCATCGAGCTTGGTGAATGGCACGCGGAGGTCTGATTTTAAATTTTCTGTTTGTATTTAGACCTGAAAATATTACAGAAAGCTCTATTAGCTCTCGAGAACCATCGATAATTACGTTGGTTAGTTCAGCGCCGCAAAATTCAAGCAATTTTTCAATCTCGGAAATGGTTAGACATGTTTCTATCTTTTCTCTGTAACATTCTATTTTAAGGCAATCGATTTCTCCCAATAATTTCTGTACTCTTTAAGAGTGGAATGCCAGAGCTTATGGTCACTTGTTTTATTTTTACTTCGAATACGCTTTTCAACAACAGTTTATACACGTGATGGCGGCAAGCAAAAATAAACATTTCTCTATCAAGCTTTTCCACAAAGAGCACATGGGCTTCATCGCAGTCTAATATTACTTTCCAAACAGCTTGTGCCTCTTCTTTGCCCGTAGATTTATAGGGTTAATTGAAAAATACTAATAACCTCTTAGTGAAAAATTCCTGTCATCATATCTAACAACTTTTGTTGTCAGACTTTTTTCAAAACTTAATACGTACCTCAAAAAATATTTGTTAAGTTTTGATGTACTGTCTGAAACGTAGGTACTGTGTACGTAATTCCAATGGTACAGTGCAAGCGCACGGGCCCTCAGCGCCGCGCTGCCCCTCCACGTCGCGCTGTGAGTGTGCCGCTATAGCAACCGGGCGGGTTATTACCTAAAAATTTGCAGAGCGACAGGCACGCAATCACTGCGCAACCGGTGACTAATTGTAACAAAAAAAACTTTTGTAAAAAAATTAAACAGACTTCAAAAAAGAACACTGAAAAGTATGAAATACTATCCCTTACGGATCGAAACTTAAGGACAAAATTAACTTTATAAAAATACGATACAAATACCCATATAATTAAATTTGAATTAAAATTGAAATGACTTTCCGTTGTCGAACATTGATTTGGCACCAACACCGCATTGTGGATCGCCATTTTGGCAGTGTTAGATATATTCACACTATCTGCTAATGCTGACAGAGCACCATTCACTTTATTGCCAGCTGCTACCCGTCTCTCCACATCCAAGTCACATCTTCCATCCCTCGAAAACGCACTCCCCAGATACACAATTTCATTCACTTGTTCTAGACATTTTCCATTTACCCAAATATCAAATTTCGTTTGTACCTCTTCCCTTTCAAACACCAGAACCTTAGTTTTGTTCACATTCATATTCAATCCTTTTACTTCACATTCTTCTTTCATGCAAGTGACTAGTGCCTGCAACTCGGCTTCTGATGGTGCTATAAGCACAGCATCGTCAGCGTACAATAGGCAGTTTACCACTGTGTCAACACATAACATACCACTCATACTACCTTTCATTTTCTGGAGGCAACTGTCCAAATACAGAACGAACAGCCAGGCAGACATCACGCAGCCCTGTGTGACGCCTGAACAGACATCAAACCAGGGCGACGTGTCACCCTCTATCCTTACACAGGCTCTGTGGCCGCTATATAATGACCTCACAGCCCGTAATAAGGAGCCCCCCACGCCATACTCAGGCAGAAGACTCCACAATTTCTATCGCACTACTCTATCGAATGCTTTTTCTAGATCCACGAAAGCGCAGAAAACTTTCTGACCTATAGCCAGAAACTTCTCCACGATAACGCGAAGCGAGAAAATCTGATCCATACAACCTCTACCGCTCCTAAAACCACCTTGCGCCTCCCACAAATATCTTTCTGCCTTTCATACGTTCAGTCAATACCTTAGTATAGACTTTACTTGCTAAGCTGACCAAGATAATGGCCCTGTAGCACGCGCAGTCCAAATGAGAACCTTTCCCTTTATAGAGAGGTACTATGACTGCGGTGCGCCAGTCTTCTGGAACCTCCCCCTTCTGCCAACAAAGGTTGCAGAGTGCACAGAAGGCATCCCAGACCCTAGGACCACCATACTTGATCATCTCAGCAGTCACGTAATCAATTCCCGCAGCCTTTCCACATTTCAAACTTTTTATCACTTGCTCGATCTCTTTCATACTAATGACATCCTCCAGTCCCTGACCCGAGTGTGGCAATTCATTAAAATCGCTCTCAGTATCAGAAACGAAGTCACCACTCTCATACAGTTCTCCATAGTATTCACTCCATCGCTGCAGAACATCTTTTATATCTGCTAGCAAGTTGTTTTCTTTCAATTATCAATATCATCAATATAATATCATATCAATATCAATCAGTTATAAAAGAACAGAGTAAAGGTTGCATCATAATTACACCCTAGCAGTATTCTCACAATCCGAAGACGACAGCCACCAGCCGTATTCTCTGTCCGCCACAAGACTGACTCTACTGACTGAATTTATTATATCACAGCCAATTTATATCTTCTCCCTACTTTACCATTATACCATACTACCATTATACCATGTGGGGACAACGATAGTTAACAAATGACATACAAGAGAATCGTCAATATTAATAACCAGGCCGCGTTATTTGGTGTATCTTCGAAACCAAAGCTTCAATACCAGTGAAATTTCAATGGGACCAATCTGGAAGTGTAACCTTTCGAACAAAAAAAGAATTTTCCAAATCAAAAATAAATGACGGAGTTATGAGGTAACAAACATTAAAAAAAAACATACAACCGAATTGAGAACCTCCTCCTTTTTTGGAAGTCGGTTGAAAATTGGTATCATGTATGACGATTGCGTATCTATTATTCTATGACCGCAAAATGCACTTCACTCGTGGTAGATTTAAGGCCACTATACAAATTACATTACGCAAATGCTCGTTTTGACAGCAGATATCGCGCGATATTTGCTGTCACATGCTGTCTGCAACTTACATAATAAGCGTGCGGCTAGAGCAGGTGCCATTTTCAGATACATTTAATGTATTTTTATATTTGCATGAAAGAAAAAGTTATGAATTTTTAAAAGTCGTTGAACAAAAGCTATTGGGAATAATGTTAAGAACAAAATACTAAGAGGTTATTAGTATTTTTAAATCAACCCTGTATATAGAGATTAGCGCTTTCGTTCACAATTAAATTCACTTCACGAATATTATAAAATAATACTGTGAGAACTTGTCTATTTGAAGGAAGTTTCGAACCCGTTACTTAATGTTTGGTACTTGATAATATTATATCTTTCTTTAAACTACGTAATTTCATCGACATGTTTACTAATAAAAAAATATGTATATAACTGTCAAAACAATAAGAAATTACAAGCTCGTTAAGACGTAGGCGTGCGCGCTGAAGTAATCAAATACTGATAAGTTTAGATGCAAGTCGGCACGGATTGCAGTGGTTTAAATTGCACGAAATTTTATTTACAATTGTTTTGACATAAATAAAATAAAATTAGAGGGTGCGTTATGCGTTAAAAATACAATTTTGAGTTTTTTAGGACACCCTAATGTACGTACAACTATTAGGTACCCTAATGCATAGAAACATCTGAAGATTTATTACTTCAGTAGCAAGAAATAAACTTAAGTAATTTTGCAGATCCTAAAAGCTTTATTTGCACATTAAAATGATTGAAGACAATATTGTAATTAAAGTGCGAATGTTAAGAAGGTCATTATCATTACAGTGCCGTGTAGACTACCCTTGTATTGATCATTACCATCACAAAGGTCTTGCCTTCCTCGGTTATGGTAATGAACAGCTAGAACGGTTATGGTAGGCAATGTCGAAGTTTGCTTTCACTTCTCATTTCTACTTTTTTACATCAGTTGATACACTTTATTTCACATAATTTTTGTTATTTAAGGCTGATAGATAATATAATATCTTTTTATTAAATGGATGGATTTAATCATCTATTTCATTTATATAAAATCTTTTTAACCGACTTCAAAAAAAGGAGGAGGTTCTCAATTCGGTTGAATTTTTTTATGTTTGTTACCTCATAAGTCCGTCATTTATGAACCGATTGGGATTTTTTTTTAAAATTTCATTGGTAAAGGATAGTTATTTCGTACTTTTCAGTGCTTTTTTGAAGTCCGTTTAATTTTTTCATAAAATTTATTATTAAAATCTTTTTATTAAATGGATGTGATATAAAATAAATTATACTCGCTGATATAAAAAAAGTTTGATATTAATTTATAATATACATATATTCTATACTCCAGATGAATTTCGTTAAGTTTAATTTAGTACTGACAATACTTTGAACAGTACTGGCTACACATTGTAATTTTCATTGTAATGGCAATTTTATAGAAATGATTAAAAATTATTTTTATTCATCAGTACTATTGAGAGTTTTCATAACACCTAAAATACTCATTTTAACAAATTGCAATCCCTGTTACAACAGTAATCAAACGTCATTACTACCTCGAGCTTGACCCTTGAAATTGAGTGTGACATCGTTTAGAGTCGGCCTGCAGTCATAAAGTTGCTCGTTTACATGACAAAGTCCGCTGGTACAGTTAGAACATGATTATCTGCGTTCGGGGATATTAAGAAAACTCGATTTATATTCAACTAGTGACACGTCCCCGCTTTGTATACACAAAAAGTAGCTTAAAATATTTCCGAAGAGCCAGGTTATTCGGTATTAAAAATCTCTTTCCAATCTGTTCAGTGGTTGGACAGGAGGAGAACAAAAACTTAAAAGTTCATTTGTAACTAATGCTAATTTAATTACAAAATCACATTTTAATGGATTCCGCAATGGTTTTTATTTAAATATAGTTTTCCTTTTATTTTTTTACTACTTATTCCTTTCATTTTGTGTGGCTATATATTATATTTATATGTTTATATTTAGTTTAAAAACAAACAAAGTTACTGAGTATATTAATATATATATATACTCTGTGTTGTTTCAATGTTGAAATAACGTTGAAACTTTTAGAATCGTATTTTTTTTTGGTATTATACAATATAAAAATGCGTAATTTCTGACGTAAGTTACATTTAAGGTATTTTTTTACTAAAACAACACACAGTGACACTTACTATAGCAACTCGTAAAACTGGATAGATTACAATATTTAACATTGAAACGAGATTCTTTGAACTGATTATTTTAAAAAATTCATTAGTAGTTCACAAGTAGTTTGGCGAGATTTGATACTTTGGTAGCACAGCAGGGTAATGATGCGACTGAGTTTATGTTGAACCGGGGTTTAATGTTGTGGAATACAGTCGATTATGTTTAACATGACATTTTGCTTTATGCTTAGAGTGGTAAAATTCTTCTATTTTATTTCAGATAGAAGGGTCTTTTGAGATGTTCCCACTGACTCGGTGATCATTACAAGAAGTTAAAAAACGCTGCACGCGAAATGTAAAGCCTTTTGGACGCATGATACAGTGGCGTTCATATTGGTTTTTAGAGTAACACAACTAAATAGCAAAAAACGGAAAACTATGATTTCGTTTTGTCATCTGTTTGTGCATCCATATGTTATAGCCATTTTACTTGGAGAAACCACTGTGTAATGGTATTGTGAAATTTAAAAAAAAATTAGGTGTCCATACATGTAACTCCATACATGTAACTGACGTATGAAAATGATGTTTTTTTTAATTTATTTATTTAATTCTCACAAAATTACATTTTTGATAAAGCGACATCATATAATGTAGGGCCCGTGCCTTTTTAATTTATTCATATTAATCGGCGTAGAGTTGCTAGGTAATTTCAGAGTACGTATTATGTATGATCATTTGAATTAGGCGCAATCATTTAGACTGCGCTTCCTGTGAAACTCGCGTAATTAATTCAACTGATATTCAAATTTAATTATACCCAATTATTTACTCATGGACCAGAACTAACAGTTTATATTTTTTAAGACTCAAAATTTTGTTTGATAATTATTTTTTAATTAGAAAGTTTTAAAAAGTTTATATTTTTTAATTATCAAACATTTTAAAACTTTCCATATGATCTCTATTTTATGGTAATATTTTCAAGAGATACTGGTTATATTACTGATGAAAACTTGAAAAGAAACGAATTATCTACGTAATATTATTTAGGATTTACAAACGAGTAATAATGGACGGTAAAAATGGCGGATTTGTGCATTAAATTGAATAATTTTGTGTGTAAAGCGGACGCGGCTTTCGCAAATTAGATGGGGGATAAGCCGAGGATTCCATTTAGAAAAATTTGGGGATTACACGTTTGAAAACAAACGTCTATTGACTCAGTGAGGCATCGATAGGAAGCGTAGAGCATTAATGTGGTCCGTTACATCACTTTTCGGTAAATCTGTCAGACGACTCGAGTGCAAAATATCTTTCGTTTCTCCATTATCCATCAATTAAATCACTTGATAAAGCTTAGCTATAGGCATCGTAAGTAGGCGAAGCTAGAAATATTCAGTAATTTTAACATTTTATTTTCTCAATAAAATAAATGTGGAGGTAGGGACTGCAGGCAGCACATTTCCGACTGCATCGCGTGGAACTACGTGCCGAATACGTAATACCAGTTAAGTAATGCCTGTCGAAATAGTCTTTATAGTCGGGGTACAGCGTCGCGACACTTGTTAAAAGTGAAAAATATATACAAGACAAACGTTATTGTCGGTATTGTACAATCGATTTTTATCATCAAGAAGATCGATCTTTATCATTACATACTTCATTACCAGTTCTTGTCTAATACTTTGTAAGCATTAAATTTAAAGGAAGTAACTTATGTCTTTCCCCAGTGTTGAAGCCGTTTCCAGAATAAAGTCATCAAAATCAAAAACTAATTAAATTATTAAAACTTTCGTGAGACATTATTAACGCACTAATTATTGAATACGGCTGTACTCACCTTTAATCGGTATAGGTACCGACTAGTTTCGGACCTATTGGAGGTCCTTTATCAGGGTGAGTGGGATGAGTTCGCGGACGCGCGGATCTGCGCTTAGGTCCGAAACTAGTCGGTACCTATACCGATTAAACGTGAGTACAGCCGTGTTCAATAATTAGTTTGTTTAAAATCAAAAACGTAGTAAAAAACGTAGACAGATACTTTCACAGTTACAATATTAGTGTAGATTTTATTTATTAAAACAGTAGGTACACCTGTGTTAGCTGTATGTATGTATTGCTTTGCTGTATGTACATACATATGTTAGCTGAATCTATGTAATACAGCTGTATTGAACATTGAACACCGAAGATAATTATTTCGAGTAAATAATTGGGGTATGCTCTTTAGACTTATCTAAATCACTCAGTCTCAGAATCGGAGTATCTGTCTGTTCGTTGAAGTCGTTACAAAAATAGGGCCTAAATATGAAAGTTCCATTACTGGGTTGCGTTCATAACTGACCCTCTGGTATGAAAGATCCATAAAGACGGTCAAAAAAGTAGCTTTTACTTCCAAAATAACATTTCTGGAACACTCCTGGAAACTAATATCAATTTAATCTTTCAGACTCATTGCTATACGTCAATCAGATATGTTTTTGTAATGAGAACGCCAACGTGAATGTACTACTTATTATGTCTGTTTACAGTCAATAGAAGTTACAATCCGACAATGGAGTCTAAGATCTTGGGTTTAGAAAGAAATAACTAACCTTCTTAACAAAAGGCCAATAAATTTTATTATGCATTATGGAAAATTTAAATTGTTATTGATTGCATACAAAATACGCCGTCCTCAGCACTCATACGTGCTTCAAATGGCGGAGAGTAGATTATTTTGGTACCGTGTGTCGTCGGTGTGTGTAACTACTAAATGTATTTCACGACTAAATTCAGTTACTTTCAGATGCGAAGATTCAAATTTACTAACTAAAATAATTTACAATTATCGTATGAGTGTTTTAAAAAAATCTAATTGTTTCATGTTTATGAAAAACAAGTCTTTCGCCGAAAATTTCGTCTTCAAAATTAAACGGAAGTAGTCAGGTATTTCTAATTTTGAAAACGTAACAAAAAAATGCAAATATTTCGGATGTCCCATGTCAAAACGTTTTTACTCTGCTAAATAACTTATGTAATATTACGTTACACTACACTACATTATATTGTATCGTATTATACTACATCTATGTGTACTAAGGTACTGATTATATAAACATTACACATATGTATACAATATACATACAATATAATTTATGGTGGTAAGAAGAGATAATAATTCTTACAATTTGCTGTCTTAGACAGAGTTCCACAATCTAACCGCATGAACCATTAAGGAATAGGTATAAAAATCAGTCTTAAGGGTTGGGATATTTAGAAGGGTTCTCAAATGTTGCCTACAGGGAGTATCCGATAGTCGAGCATAGGAGAAACGAATTTTTAAATAGGAAGAACATGATGGGTTATGCAGTACATTGAAGAGGAGACAGTATTCGAGTAGTATTCTATGTTGAAATCGATTTTTTTTCGTAATGATTTACTTTGTTTTGTTATGGGACAGCCGATTTTAGTTCTGCCATTTCACAATAATGTGTTTGTGAAATACCTTCGTCTTGACCTTGCTCGTTAATAACAGAGTTTCTGAAACATTCAGTTCTGTGTTTAGATAAGTATCTCTCTATAGTTTCATTCGTAGACTGTAGTATATCATTTGTAGTATAGGTAGACTGTTGTACCTTAGAGTCATTGTGTAGGTAGATGATTGTAGGTATATTAGTCTATTTTTTTATTTTTTTTTATTTCGTGTACGTGGCTGTGCAGATCTCATCAGACCTGTATGACTTCGACCATATTGATCTATTGTGATCGCCACTATGTTACAAAACACCACTAAGTCCCACTGCAGTCAAAAACCGCAAGATATTCCTTGGAGTTATGTGCTGAACCTCTCTCGGACTGAGAAGATACTGGCTGAGACAGGATCGACGAGTGCGCATCAGTGGTCCGCAGTCACACAAAATGTGCATAGGCTTTTCATCCGCCTCTTGGCAGTACCGGCACGTTTTTGTGTCGGAGAGCCCCATGTTAAACATGTGCTTGTTTAAGCAACAATGCCCAGTGAGTGTTCTAACCAAGATACGCAAGTTGCTCCGGCTCATTGCCGTGACACTAGAAGCCACTTTGCGATTATATGGCTTTATTAGGGCTTTGGAATGCTCCTGACCTGGAATATTCTCCCAATACTCGCAAGAAGCTTTAAAACAAGATCTCCACAAAATCAGTTGAACCTGGCTTTTGGGAATACCACAGAAAGGTTCTGGACCAATAAATGTGATTTTGGTGCCGGCCCTTGCGAGTTCGTCGGCATTTTCATTGCCTACAATGCCCGCATGGCCAGGAACCCATTTTAGAATCACTCTGTTTTTATTTCCCAGAGTGTTTAAGATAGTCACGCAGTTATTAACTAGCCTAGATGTAATTACATTCGAGGCCAATGCCAAAAGAGCTGCCTGACTATCAGAGTGTATGTATATAGTTTGGTTTACGTAGTGCTTTTTAATATGGAGGTGTACCTCCCCAGATTCAGGCTCCTCTTGAAACTTGGGCACTCTCCATAAATTCGACATCCTACGTCGTTGTCCGATTTTGAGCCAACGGTGTACCTGAGTAGACTGCCTGGCTTCCAAGACATTCTTCTTTGAAGCCAGTCATCCTTGGAAAGCATCTCCACTATAAACTGTTTTTCAAAGGTACACCGCTGGAGCATGACATCACTTGGCATACTCAAAATCGGAATATTCGTTACTGAGTCTTGAAAAGATCTCAGTTTCTGTGATAGCCATTTCGTTCCGTCCTGGGCGGATATTTTCTGCATACTGCTCCTCGCCTCCGTTAACACATGCAAATGAAGGGGTTAGGTTCAGTAAAGCATTTAACGCCGCACCCGGCGAAGTCGACATGGCTCCGGTTGCTAATAAACAGGCGGTTCTTTGTAAGCCACCTAGCCTATCTATTACAGTCTTCTGGTGGGCTTTCTCGTACCAGACTACAGAGGCATAACTAATTATTGGCTAAGGCTGGTAGCTTAGTTGCCAAAACTTCAAAATAGAAAAAAATACATAAAAGTTAAAATTTTTATCGCTTGTCTCTGACGTTTGTGTTAATAACGGCTCGTTGACATGACTTATCCGTTATTACGCGATTAATCAGTTGGTTCGTGAGACTCCTCCCGATGTCGGGATTAGCGCGAGCTGACATGTGATCAAGCTATTAGCATTAAGATCCGTTCATGAGACAGGCTTTGTTATTATTTACATATAAATGTCAAGTATATCTATTACTGAAACGATTATAATTAATAGTACCTACGTTCAGTTATTATTTGCAGAATGTAGTAAAGTATATTTAGGTACAATATTAGTTAACAAAGAACGTATTATAAGCTGTGAAACAAGCTGTGAAACATTAAAATCTTGTAATTGACATTGACGTTATAATTTTAACTTTAATATTCTAACCTCATTTTAACCATTTTAGTTCGCTATTAATTACTTACTAGGTACATTCTATTAAATATACTTCGTTCAGATTTGCTAATAGAGACGTATACAGGTTTTTGATATTGTACAGATTAGACACAGCCTTCAAATAATATAAATGTACATAATAGTATTATACGAACGTGACAACGATTAATTAATGAATTTAGCTAATTTTAACTGTATTTTAAGTTGTTATACAAATTTAAATTTAAATTTGTTAAGCAATTTATTAATTGAACTATAGAGTAAGTATCTAATATGGTTTTCTGGCCGGATTTACAAATAAAGTACGTATGTAGATTCTTCATTTCATTTTTATATCGAAATGTTCGCCATTGTCACAATAACTCGAATAGTTGTAACTAGATATCTAGTCAAAACAAATTTGCCAAAAAAACAATATTACCCACAAGCATAAAGATTTTGATAATACATACATACATATCCCCACACAGTATCCCTAACGGGGTAGTCAAGGATGACGAAGCGCCAAGTATCGCAGGCCTTACATACTTTTTTCGGCTCTTCAAATCTCATCATTCTCCTTACGCTTACAAAAAAGGTTTCTTTTTATCACGGAAAAGTACCAAATTTAACGTGAGTGAAACCGCGGGTGTAGTTACTCTTTAATAAAAACATTACTTGGCACTCTACGTTCATGAAAATGGCAGATATGCGAGTGTTGTTTTCACTTTACAAACATGTTGGGGCTTGACATAAAAGTTTGAAAATTTACTCTACCCAGCGGCATAAATGATAGGATTAAAAAAACGTGGTCGGCCTTCTAAGTCAAAATCGGGCGACGATAAAAAAATAAATTACTAACTAGTAACTACTACTATGTATCGTGGTCCTCTCATACTTCCTTCGCCTCTTCAAATCTCATCATTCTCCTTACATTTTGAAAATATGGTATGAAAATAATTAAAGGAGGTAATAAATCGTCCTCGCAATAAAACAACCTATTCGACGTAAAATACACGTCACGTGCACATAATAAGAGGCAGGGTCGGTCACTTTACCGGTATGGAATCGTAAAATGCAGCCGGCGGTTTGTCACCTCATATGTTCTTCGATTTTTACCAAAGATTTAACAAACAGTAGATGTGGTAACTTCAGAGTTGTACATATTAGTATGTATGATGTCCTCTTGTATCCTAACGGGACTAAGAAATTGTTCCGACGTTCCTCTTATCAGTGGTACTACGAAACGGTTAGGGTTGCGTGGGTTTCCTTCAGAACTGTTCTGGTGGAAGTAAGTTCATCAGAAATATCACTGTGGAAGTAAGAATTACCTTTTTAAAAGCATTTCCGAAAGTTTTATTTCTATAACTTTGAAATGAGACATAGTTGAATGCAACATAGGCTCCTAAAAGCACTTGTACTAGGGTACTAGGCAATCTTTTTACTTACATACGTACACAGCGTGTACCGTAGGTGAAGTTCGGTCGAGCAGGTGTTCATTGTTGTCAACAGTAAAAACTGAATATGGCTGGGTTGCTAGGTCATTCTAATAGAAGTAACGTGCCGCCTGATTCGCAAAATTGTCTGATGTTTTGTGACGGAATTTCTTTCAGTATAAAACATAATTTGCAGTTCGCATGGCGTGCAAAGAAAACGGAGTGAAATTAGGAAACAACCAGTTCAGGGTTCAGCAGTAACAACAACCACAAATTGGCCATACAAGACAAGCGCCGTAATTGACAGTCGCTAAACTGGCAACACTGTATAGGTACTAAAACAAATATAAGTACTAAACAAATAAACAAATACGCGACGTAAATAATATTTCTTTTTATAATAGAGAATGAGAATTTCACGCTGACTTTCATGTCAAGCTACACAGATTACATTAGGATTAAGATTACATAAATTACAAAATAAAATGAATAAAGTGTAACTGTAAATAAATAATAACAAACTTTGGGACCCTGGGTTCCTGAAGCCCATCGACTGGTCTCTGATATTTGTAAGCGACTGATTGAGGCTTCAGGAAACCGCCGGGCTGGCAGCTTCTTCCGCCAACGAATCAGTTTGACTATTCAAAGAAGTAATGCTGCCAGTCTGCTAGGCACCCTAAGCAATGTCAGCTTTCTAAGTGGCAACTTTGAGGAAGTCTATTATTTAAGATAATGCTTAGTTTTAAGTTGTAAATATTAGCGTTAAGATATGTATGTACAGTTTGTTACTATATATAAAAGGTTTAATGTAAAAAATAAAAAAATAAATAAATCAGTAACTAGACATGATTGCTTCACATGCTACGAATAACAGTTAAAGGACGTACGCATTATATACATTTAATTAGTTATAATTACTTGTCTATCTCATAAATTAGTAGCCCGTTTGCTTTGGCGCTGTGGCAGTACATCTACCTTTCAAGTCGAGGCTCGTAAGCAGTAGGTTCGTACCCATAAGTACAAGCCTAGTACCTACTTCGGGGTCACATGATTCGTGTAATTGGTAATATTATTATGAATTTGTAAAGTTTTCAGTTACAATCTAAATTAATATTAAAGTGTTCTATTGTTTTCGTATTTCGATGATTCTCACATATTAAGAATTATATTGCGTGTTATAATCATTACAGGTACAATTTTAGATAATCTTTGTAAATAATGTTTGCCATTGTATGTACTTATAGAATAGTATCTTTGATCCAGTTACCATCTTTATTAAATTATTCGTTATAATTTCATAATTATATTTATAGTGTTTTTAAATCTGGAAATCATTCTCTGTACACGCGTTCATTTCCATTTTGTTCAACTATGGCGATGCAAAAATGAAGGTAATGTAAATTGTAATAAATAATAAAACAAAGTTGTCGTAAAATTGCAGTAAAAAAAATACTGAATTTCTTGTCAGTCCTTACTCCTTTTTTATACATAAAAATGAACTATAAAGTTTTATCCATTGCCGACGCATGGGAATTACAAAGTAATGCGTAATGCCTTTGGCAAGGTAAGCCAAACGAATCACCCAGTATCATGCCATCCGTCACGCGTTAAGTGTATTGTTTCCTTGCGATCATTTGTCTAGCCTTACATACGATGGTCTGGTAATGCGAACTGATTTACCTACTCACATAACCCGAGCTGATGGTTCGTTTAAATCACATCAGAATTGTTCTTTGCTGTTATAGCAAAGCGTTTTTTTAATTAAGACATCAGCTAAGTAATAACTTTCGTTAAAAATATATTGTTTAAAAATGTATAGACACTATAAAATATTCATAGCCAATAATAAAAATGGGATTAATTTAAAATATTAGATTGAGCTATAAAATTAATAAACTTCTCTGTAATACATGAATAAATGGATTTGATGAACTATCAAACTGTAGTAATCCTGATAATGACATCTGACATAATGTTTGCGAACGTCTAGCTTACAGTTCAAGCAGCTCAAACTTAGCTTTCGCTGATAAAATTAGTTTTTGATTGGTTTTTGTTTAACGGTTACGCTACGCAACGTGATCATCTCAGACATCTAACCTAACCGCCAGAAATCGTTTTGAATAGAATATTTTCCATATCTACAATTGCGGCCGGCGAGTTCGTTCTTTAATGAGACTCTCGTTAAAAGTGGCTAAAGTTAACAACAAAATTTTATCAAGAAAACGTTTAATTTTAAAGTTTACCGTATTTAGTGGACAAAAGTAAAAAAAAAATTTTGTGATTCAAATCGGAAATAGCAAATTTATAGTGATAACTATGAAATTGAAATATGATAAGTTGTAGTTTAAATTAGTCATTTTGTTGCTCATTTACATATGTATAATCTTATAGTAGTATGCTGTTGGAAATTCGCCCAGTTCTTGCCTTATGTCCGAATTCACTCGATCTAGAATTTTAAAATTTTTGGAAAATATAAAGCATTACTTAAATCCTAAAAAATATAACGAAAGTCCAGAAAGGTTTACAAATTTACCATTTCTTAAATATCCTACGGAGCCTTCCCATTGCAAGACAGCTCGCTTAATAATTTTTTTTATCTTGGCGAGTAGTAAAAGTAAAAAAAAATGATTATTTGGTTGAAATTATGTGTACATACATTATGCAAGTACATACTTACATAGTTACAATCTATGTATGTAAGCATTGTACTTTCATATGTTTGTGGTCGCAAAACTCGAAAAGTAGTAGGTCGACCGACTTGAAATTTTTACACAACGTTACATTCAAATACGTTCTTGTTTTTATGTACTAATCTATCTATAAATCTATATAAATAAAAAGTTAAATGATCGTTCGTTCACACGCGCCACAGCAACGCGTGGCCGGGAACAGCTAGTAGTATTTATAAGTATATATATTTATATGTGTACAATGTACATAAGGCTCCGCCCTTCACGAATCAGTGGATGTAATTGGAAGTATTAACCATGTATTTGTCAGTGTAAAGCATGATCGTATCGTGGTGTTTACGTATTCGCAGAGGCCTACAGATAATTTAGTTTTCCCTAGTCTGTTGTAAATATATCTGTGCATATAATGTATATTATATGTATATTATATTACGTACATTTTACCGTAAATAATATTAAAAAAAATATTTTCACGCTGGTCTGAGAAAGGAAAATATATAATGTACATACCAGTTGTTTCCTGGTACAAGTAGTAAAAATCGGCCAAAGGATTTATTATAAAATATGCGCTATGGTCTTGCAACATACTAGCAAACATATGTGATAATACGGGAGGCAACGTATTATTTTTGGTAGTGTCTTGGTAACAGGCAATTATCAAATATCAGTATCAACACGCCGCGATCAAAGTAAGATTCACTCGTCGCGCCTGCGGTGGATGTGGTGAAGAAAAAAGCTATGTCATACCGTTTTGAATTTGGTGTGGTAATTACATCATAATTAATTTAAAAAAATCGTTAGGCGTATTGTAAGTGATGGATTGTACGTCAGTCACCGGCCAAAAAGGTAAAATAATTTTAATAAAAAATAAAGTTATTTCATATATACCTCATGAAATTTATAAATATGGTTTTGATAGATTATGAAATATGTCAAAAATAGTCGGCTGCGTTAATAGTACGGAAAAGACTGACAGTCGAAACCTTGCAAGCACTCGCCACTATTGGTGCAGCTGATTGCCGGATATCTCATGAAGTGGACGAGTACGAATATTGGTAAAATTATCAGCGCTAGTATAAAATGACTTGGCATAATAATGCTTTACCCCCCGAATTATAAATCGTCTGTTCGGAGTTCGCAGTATGCAAATCAAGTTTTAAAATTTATGCACTTTATTATAGATAATAAAATAATAAAATATAATATATAAAAGATAATAAAATCTGTGAAAAAGACGAGTAACATTTATTACATGTGTTTAAATAATATATGCTAAAATACATTAAATAGTTTTTGATAAAAATTATATAAATTATATTATACCATATTATACCATAAAGGCATATTTACATAAATTGTGTTTCATATGAACATAGCTATAACGTAGCTTTGAAGCATAGCAGATGCACAAGCGTTGCCTTCTTAGACAGGCAAATATTCAGCCAGTCTATTCTTTTTTATTGTAAACGTTTTTTAATGAAACCAGTAAAATAAAAAAAATACAGTTAATAAACTAAAAACAAAACATTTTTTTCTTGGGAAAGTGTAACGTGATCCATTTATTTTGGTGTGTGGTAATAATTCGTGTTAGACAGAGCGGCGGAATGAGGGCGGACGCCGGCCGCGAGAGCGTTATTTATGCACGCACCCTTAGCGGAGATCACCTTGCGGCTGGATGTGATTGAATTTACTGGGTCGTGATTCCGTGTCGAGCGGAGTGGTAGCGGGGAATTTAAGACGTATATATGCACTATTAAATGCAATGATAAATTCTGATTTCCATTCGTTTTATTAAAAAAATTTATAAATTAAAAAGTAATGTTTATGTCTAACAGGTCGTTTCTCTAGCTGTTTTATGATTCCCTGAACACAAGTTTGTTTTCAAAAATAAAATTAGAATAATTAAAAATGTAATGAATGCGAGTTTTATAAACAGGTACCGAGTTTGTTATAGCAATATTGCGTATATTGGTATAGTGAGTAATGTCCCTGCCTTCCAAACCGATTTTCCCGGCTTCTCAAAATGTCATTGGGTGTTCGTTCGGGTTTGAGGTCAAAAATTAATAGGATTATTTGGAACTTGTTACTGTATGGATACATATTTAGTTCAGTAAGTCTTGGCTATAATGTAAGTTACATACATATATAATTTCACGCCATTTCCTATTCGTGGTTGCAACAGTGGCACAAAGCATCAAGACGCTTCTAGCAATGAATATGAGGCTTATACTGTAAAATTATCAGTGTGAATTGGTATTTGATTTCATATGTGCTTTGGACTTTAACACTTAGTACGAAACGTAATGTAACATAATTTAAATTATACTCGCTTGTTGAAACACTGTGTGCGATACTTAAGCAGTGTTATTCCGCGCTCGTCCATTATTCACCTGGCCCTCCGCCACTATACTTTTCTTTGTCTCATTGCCTCTCTAGGGCACTTCACTGCTATATGACTTATTTAACCCAATCACTACGGGCACATTACACAACAAGTTCTTCTTGTCAAAATGCTATTATGAGTTAAGAAAGCAGTATGATTTTCACAAAACTTCATTACACCTACTTAATTCTTTCCAGTTGCAATTCTAATTCAAATTCCTTTCTGAGGGTTAATTACGCAATATCTAATGAAATTATGATTACGTTAGTATACAATGTTTATGACCGAAATAGATTTAATAAGCAGTTCATTCGTACCACTGTGGCCGTTGTAAACTGTGTGTATCTGCGTGATGTGACTTCAAAATATCAAATTGGAATTTATTTAGAGTCAAAGAAAATTTTGTGAATAGTACCTAAGTCAATTTATTAAAACATATTTTGTCTAAGTTGTCTTGTTTCTATTAAGTAGACAGACTTGAGACACTTTACACATTGTAAAATGTGTAAAAGTAAACATAAATTAGATATAGGTCTTTTTAATTAGGTACCTAACAATAATTTAGAATGCTTTTATTTTCTATCTAATATTTGTGAGATTCCTTTTTGTGAGATGTGAAATATGCAATTGGGCATTTCGTGAAACGATAACCATATCCACTATATTGTTCAATACAAATCCTTTCGTCTAAGTGCGGTTGGATACGTCGACCCTGTAGGATATCCTGTAGCATTTAAATCGTGTGATTTCTGCTCAATTTGTTCGTTTAATTACTCTATATTTTTTACTACTGTACTATAACTACAATTTTTTTAAGAGTGGTAGAGCCATGCTGGATTGCAGCACGAATCGTGCCGACTCGGCAGGTGAAATACCACCCTCTCACAGAATATCGCTGTGAAATAACAACATCTATTGCTGTTGTTTCGTTCGATGAATGAGAGTGCCAATGGCCCATCTCCCCCCTCCTCCTCCTTTCCCTCTTTCTCTAAAGGACGGCAATGCACCCGTGATTGATTCCCCGGATGTTGCGGGTGTCCGTGGGCGGCGGTGATCACTTTCCACCAGGTGACTCGCTTGCTCGTTTGCTCCTTATTTCATAAAAAAACATTTTTTTTTAAGTATATTCAATTTATTTTGACGCGGCCACTTTGCGCGGATGTACACAATCATAGGCATTGAATGCAAATGTTTTACGTTATGCCCAACCGGAAATTAACGTAGTGAAACATTTAGTTCGCTCTCATCGATTCGTCTGACTTTTAATGATATGACGGCTAGACAATAGATAATTTAATGAAATTATATTTGACGCAGTTCCATTATTATCTGCTAATTTCTGCAATTGTATGACAACATATAAATTATACCTAACTTTATCGTTCCATATCAGAGTTGGACTTAAACATACATAAATTATAAAGCATCGGTAGAAATTGTAAGGTTTCGGCTTTAGGTTTAAATCGGACGAAGCAAGAAACCTGCGTAATTCTCAGACGAGAAAATCGCTCCGAGTGACGCGAATAGGGGAAGCAAGAATTTCCCGCATTTTGCCCACTTTGCCTTAAATCCACTTTGTATCATTTTGTTAGAGCACAGAGTCGGGTACACTGGCATTATGAACTTGTACCAGTATTTAGGTACCTACCTATTTATTTACAATTTTTACAAACATACATACTACGTAGGTAGATAATACGGGCAGATCTAGCTTGCCATCAAGGTTCACCTCTAAGTCACAAGATTTTGATTCTTCTATCTTTATTCCAAATGATATAAGCCAGTCCATTCAATATGAGGGGTAATTCCGCCATATGTTATGTTATAAATTATTGAAAGTCTCGCAATAAAATCGCCGTGTTATCCCCGGGCGGCGACATGTGCTGAGAATGTACGAAGTTGTGAATAAACTGCTTGTAGCTTGTAGCCTGCGATATTGTGGTCCAAGCGATGAGAGAGGATACATTTAAGTTAAAAAAAAATCTCAAATTTAGTTCCGGACGAGATCACATTTCTGAAAAGCTATTTTCTGTCGTTCAATTCGAAAAAAGATCTTACTCCATTAATCGATTAATCACTTAATCGATGGTCAACAAAACAACAACGTGGCAACGTTTAACAACTTTTTTTAACCATGGGGAAGACAAATGGGCAAAAGATAAGTGGTCTGAGGCTCATTAATCTTTACAGTATTTATATTGTTGGCTTCAGAAAGCATTTCAAATTGCAAATGCGTCGGTGACTCCTAAGGACTAAGATGTTGTGTCTCTTGTGCCAGAAATTTCGCCGAATTTTCAGATTTACAGACAGCAAAGCAATCAGATAGGAATAGTCGCTAGCTCACTGTCTATTTTAATTCCTTGCATAAGGTTGATTTCTTGGCTGATTTCCCTGCGTAGAAAGATAACTAAAAGCTGACACATTTCATGTTTTTCTTTCTCTCTAACTCCAGCATTACCTGAAACAATTTTGTTTCATAAAAAATTTTTGTTTTAATTAAGCTGCTACATACCTTTTTTAATTAAGTAAAGAAATATTCTTTATCGACAACTCCACAAAAACAATTCGATGAGTTCTGTCTCTTGTATTATATTTGAATATCAAGATATGTATGATATATATGTATCTTATATGTTATATATATTACATATTGTAAATATTATCTATTATTTATATACAATATACTCGAGAATTAAAATTTAGTTACAACTTGACAAATGTTTTCTTTTCTGCGTAACAGCACATACATTTTTCACCTGCGAACGTAACACACAATAAAACACGTAATGACCTAAACGTGTTTAGATGAAGGGTGCGATGTAGTGTGTGATAAGTGCGTACAGCAAGCAATATGAAAGAAGCTGAATGCAGTGGCGTGCATCCTATATAGGTACAGAGACACTGCCTACCCCGACAATTTAAATGACAGTTAGTTCGATATCTACCATTTATATGCAATTTAAAATTAGGCAACAATTCTTTAAAAATTGCGCCATCTTCCATCTTTCCCGGTTCTTACGTCCTTCATCTGTTTGTGATTGTATTTCGTATTTTTACATTACTGTATTTTATTTTTAGCAATCACACCGTCTATCGAAAAAAAAATTCACGCCATATAAGATATAACATCCGCATAAGCACGCCGATCCAGTGAATACAATTCACGCACACGTGTTTAGGTTTCACCTATCAGTACACGAAATAATCTTTCAAATGTGTGCTATTTTATACACGAAAATTAAGTTTGTGTGTCTGTTTTGGCGACACTGACTACATCAACGACATTATGTATTTAAATGTATATGATAAATTCAACACTTTTCGCTTTGGTAATGGTTCATTAATTTATACTTGAATTGTCTTGAATCAAAATAAAACGTCATATTTGTTTTCTTCGTACAAGTGATTTGTTGTTCTAAGAGTTATTTAAAAAAATTCTATTCTTCTTACAATTCGTATTTGAAGTAAAGTATCGGTTTATAATATAATAGATAATTTCAATTGTATTTTAAAGAATGGAATGTTTTCGTTGTGATAATTGTGTTCGCAGTGTGTGTTTATAAAAATTAAAACAAGCCGCGTTTTCGAAATTTTCATATAGTGAAAAAAGACAAACTATAGCTAAAGGCAGGTGTGTTTCAGAGTTGCATTTATATCAAAAGTCGAGTAATATGACTCGGAATTTTTAGTCTAAATATTATGAAACATTTAACTGGCTGACGGGTTGTGCACATACTTATAGTTTATTTTGCTTAAATTATTGAATACGGCTTTACTCACGTGTAATCGGTATAGGTACCGACTAGTTTCGGACCTATTGGAGGTCCATCATCAGGGTGAGTGGGATGAGTTCGCGGCCGCGCCCCGTCTCGCACTGCGCGCCTGAGCTCGCAACGCGCGGCTTGACAGGGTGGGGGCGCGGGGTGCGCCGGCGATGGTGACGAACTCCGCGAGACCGATGCGTCTACGTCAATATTGGTGTTTACGGGCGCACAAAATGTACTCACGATGTCCGCTACATACTCGTCAGCACTATCGTTCTTATTCCGCGTCGTGTTTAACAACACGGGTTTCCAAGTAAGCGGCAGAGCCCATCCCTTGTCTCTATTAAAATTAGGCCGGCGGTCGATTTCGATGGCTTCAAGGAGCTTGCGTGATACAAAGTTCTTTTCTTTGCAGATGGATGGAGTGGCAATGGGGTCACCAATAGCACCAGTCGTAGCCAACATATTTATGGAACATTTCGAGGAGGAAGCGTTGAAGTGTGCACCATTAAAACCAAGATACTGGTGGAGATACGTGGACGATGTGTTTGCTATAGTTTCCAGGCAGGGTGTAAGACAACTATTGGACCATCTGAACCAAATACATCCAAAGATATGTTTTACAGCAGAGGAGGAAAAAGACGGTACTCTCCCATTTTTGGATGTACTGGTGAAGCGTGAATCTAGTGGAAGCCTGGTACATACGGTATTCAGAAAACCGACACATACCGATCGGTATCTAAGAGCAGATTGCCATCACCATCCGTCGCACCTATCTTCGTTGCCACGCACTCTCATTAATCGTGCACTTCGTCTATGTGATTCTCAATTCAATCAATTCAATTCAAAATTCAAGTGCAATGGTTACAACTGGCGACAGAGTTGCCGGCTAGCAAACACGACCAGCAAACAACGGCCTCAGGTTGTAGAGCGAGTCCCGGCATATTTACCATACATGCGAGGGGTAACGGATCAAATTGGACACCTGTTACGCCGTAGATATAGCATCAGGACAATTTTCCGCCCCATGACAGATTAGAAGTCTTCTACGATCGCCTAAGGATCGGGACCCTCTAGATAGCCCTGGCGTCTACGAAATTCCATGCGATTGCGGCAAAAGCTACATTGGAGAAACGGGACGCAACATCAATACGAGGCTCACCGAGCACATCCGCAGTATGCGTAAAATGGACAGCAACACCTCGGCGGTGGCAGAACACGCCCTCAACTCCGACGCGTCACATTATATTAGGTTCGATAAGGTGAAAGTATTGGCTCGTGAAAAGAACTTTGTATCACGCAAGCTCCTTGAAGCCATCGAAATCGACCGCCGATCTAATTTTAATAGAGACAAGGGATGGGCTCTGCCGCTTACTTGGAAACCCGTGTTGTTAAACACGACGCGGAATAAGAACGATAGTGCTGACGAGTATGTAGCGGACATCGTGAGTACATTTTGTGCGCCCGTAAACACCAATATTGACGTAGACGCATCGGTCTCGCGGAGTTCGTCACCATCGCCGGCGCACCCCGCGCCCCCACCCTGTCAAGCCGCGCGTTGCGAGCTCAGGCGCGCAGTGCGAGACGGGGCGCGGCCGCGAACTCATCCCACTCACCCTGATGATGGACCTCCAATAGGTCCGAAACTAGTCGGTACCTATACCGATTACACGTTAGTAAAGCCGTATTCAATAATTAGTGCGTTAATAATGTCTCACGAAAGTTTTAATAATTTAATTATTTTGCTTTCCTTGCATTAATTACATATAACAAACAACAACCACTACCAAAAAATACAGTAATGGTAACGTTCTCCCTCGTCATTATTGCTGTATTAGTAAGTATAATTATGTATTAAAATTGATATTCTTTATATATTTGTTATTTTGACTGCCTATCCTGTTGAAAAGCCCTGTGCACGTCCAGATCAAAACTGTAATCGTTGTGCATCGCACAGCACTTTCATTATTTATATATCCATATTTAAATTGTAGTACATTAATATGCGAAGCAATGCTTACGTGGGACAAATAAACCATGTAAATGCAATACTTTTATATCATCTTTTGTAGCACATGCAGATTCTTGCGTTGTACAAATGTGTAATGAGTATCTCGCAGTACACGAATGTACATGTTTGTTTGTGAGACCTTATAAAACCTGCTTGCTGCATATCCACTTCATCCACTTTCGGTATGGCTGCCTTCTGACGTGTTCTAAGTCTGTTCCGTAAAAAACAGCTCATCCAATTTTAATCGCTTGCGCTTTTAACTTTCATTTTATTATTCAATTCTTGTATTTCATCTAAATACAAACGTGTTAGATCAATACTGGAAAACCCATATCGAGTGAGAGTGATATTAAATATTTTATTTAAGAGCCCGCCTACGCAAACTGATGTGTTTGGTAACCTGGATCTCGATATCTAAGAAGACTGAGAGTTCGATATTTGGATAAATAAAACTTTAAACTGTATCTTAAAATGTCAAGCGTGCAAGCACGATTGGAGAAAAAAATGGATTACCAAAAATCCAGAAAAACACTGTTTTGCATAAATATTGTGTTGGATTTTCGAAATCATACGGAATTTCAAATTGATTTTTAATAAAATGGATAGGAAATTATACATACATAATGCATATCTGCACGCTGTGTTCCTAATGGGCTAGTCGGGTAAATTATGTCTTTGTATTTCTCAAACTAGTTTTTTAATAATTGGCAATGTTTTCTTTTAGTTATACAAAAAAATTTTGAGACTTCGCGGTAAAATATGACCAAATCGCGACTGCAAAAATAGACCTTATTGCTACTTCTATAGGGTGGGGATGTAAAAACCGAATTGACCTTAAGAAGATAAAGTTTTAGTAGGGCTTTATTTATATTAGTGGTTTGACTTGTGACACTGCGACCAACTCTGAGCTATTGTGATCACTGCGTTATAAAGCACAACTAAGTCCCGCTACAGCCAGGAACCACAGGGTATTCTTTAAAGTATATTTCTAAACTTGCTAAACCGCCTCTGTAAACATAAGATACTGACTGAAACAGGGTAAGTGCACATCAGTGGCCTGCAATGGACAGGGTTTAAAAAAAAAAAAAATAAAAATAAAAATGGATAAATAAATAAATAAATAAACATTGTAATGATCAAGTGAACTTCAAAACTGACGTAATAAACGATATGAGTATGACCTGTTGTAAAGAATCCAAAAAAAAAAAACCTACAAGAAATTTGTATAAGCCATGAACTACCTGCAGCTTGCTAACTGATATTGTTCTGCCATCTGCAAGTCCAAGAACTTTTTGATTGTTTTGATATTGATAGAATAAGTGACAAAGAGCGCTTTGTTACCCCTTGTTTTGTGTACGTCATTTCTCATTTGAGGTAAATGACGCCAATTTTTATGGTCTGAACAAGCAGATAAACAGCTGCAACGTTTTGTCTTTAATATTCTCTCTCAGACCAACAACGAAAAATGTAATTGACCCCAAATAAAATTAAAATTTTGTTTTTTAATTTATGGAGCCACTGTTACTCGTAACATCAAGTGAATCCAATGACTGCAATTATACCGCCACAACTTAAAACGGAATAAACAATCAAGATAGAAGATAAAAACACATATTACATACAAAAACCAACAAAAGCACCATACTCCTCAGCTGAACTGATAAATAGTCAGGTAAAAACAATTTCTTCGCTGTATGTATTTTCTTATGAAAAAACCATAGACTTTATATAAATAACTCTAGACGCTGTGCCTCAGCTGCTATGGTGAGGCAATTAAGATAAGCTGAGTGGCCTGCACATATGACAAACATTTTTTATCAGATAAGCTGATCAGCCGCCATTTCATTAGAAAATAGCACCCGTCACATCTGTATTTTATTTGCCTCATTTCGTAGTGCGGGTCAGGCTGTCCGAAGTTACAAAGTTTATGGAAAAAAACCATATTATTTAACTGAAAACCATTTATATACATAACACTAATATTTGTTATTTGCTATTAAGAATAAATAAACATACTGTCAAATTGAATTCAGCCTTCCATTCGAGACGGCCGTAATCCTTCGAAGGAAGTACATGTCTGTAATTGTCTCACTATCTACAAGTAGGTACGCTATCGTGTGGAGATAAGGGTAATTGCCTCCCTAGGGAAAGGACAGGGCCTTATCTTGCACCGAGTACAATAATGAGGCTTTTTTGCTTTACTCAGATTGCACAGATCAAGATTCTTGCTAGTTATATGTATGTACTATAATTATAAGTAAAGAAAACTGTCTTAATAACGACGACTTGACGACGTAATGACATTCCTTTAGACTGAATAATTCAATTGAGTTGAAATAAAGACTACATGTTACCCTAAGATTAGCCCTACATTTATCTAAAAAATGTATCCAAATCGGTGTAGTTGTTTTTCCGTAATGCAAAACAAACAATGTTTACTACGTATGTGTTGGCATTTCACCCTTTGGGAAAAAACAAGTATAACACTAATTCATTGAACGTTTGTCCATTCTCTTTTTATTATATAAAATATTACACATACATACACATCTTCTAACGGGGTACAGTAGTCAGAGAGGACGTAGCGCCAAACGTCGCGGTCCTTAAACACTTCTTTCGCTTCCTCAAATTCATCATTCTCCTCACACATTTTCGCCTAGACATGCGAGTGCTTTTGACATTTCCGTCGGCTAACACTCTGGCTATTTGATCTTCATAGGTCAGCCTTGGTCTTCCTTGGCTTCTTTGACCACTCACTTTCGCTCTGTAGATTTTCTTTGTCAGTCTTTCACCACTCATCTTTCTATGCGTCCGAACCATCTTAGCATTTCTTTTTTCATTTTTACAATAATACTGCCGTGCAACCCCGTCATACTGCGTATCTCTTCATTGCTTATTTTGTTCGCAAGGGTGATACCGCACATATTTCTAAGAGATCGCATTTATACTACATTTATGTTACTTTCACTCGATTTCAGACATATCCAGGATTCACTACCGTACAATAGAGTTGGCACCAACACCGCATTGTGTATGGCCATTTTGGTCGAGTTAGATATATTCACACTGCCTACTAATGCGGACAGAGCACCGTTCAATTTATTGCCAGCTGCTACCCGTCTCTCCCCATTCAACTCACAGCTTCCATCTCTTGAAAATTTGAAAGATATACAATTTCGTTCAATTGTTTTAGACATTTTCCATTTACCCATATTTCACATTTTGTCTGTACATCTTCCTTTTCAAACACCAGCAGAACCTCAGTTTTGCTCACATTCATATTCTATTATTTCATTTCAATCTTTTTTTCATGCACGTAACTAGTGTCTGCAACTCCGCTTCTGATGGTGCTATAAGCACAGCGTCGTCAGCGTACAAAAGGCAGTTTACCACTGAACCATCACATATCATACCACTCATACTACCTTTCAAAGTCAGGTGTTTCAATGTCAAGGCAACTGTCCAAATACAGCACGAATAGCCTGGCAGACATCACGCAACCCTGTCTGACGCCTGAATAGACTTCGAACCAGGGTGACAAGTCATCATCTACCCTTACACAGGCTCTGTGGCCTCGATACAACGACCTCACAACCTGCAGTAAGGGTCACTTCACGCCATATTCAGGCAGAAAACTCCATAATTTCTTTCGTTCTACTCTATCGAATGCTTTTTCAAGATTCACGAAACCGCAGAAAACTTTCCGACCTATGGCCAGAAACTTCCCCAAGATACCGCGGAGTGAGAAAATGTGATCTATACAACCCCTACCGTTCCTAAAACCATCTTGTACCTCCCACAAATATTTTTCAGAAACGCCATTAATACGTTCAGCCAATACCTTGGTATAGACTTTACTTGCTAAACTGACCGAGGCGATTGTCCTATAGCGCGCGCAGTCTTAATAATATTAGCCTTTTCCTTTATACAGGGGCACTATGACTACGGTGAGCCAGTCCTACGGTACCTCCCTCTTATATATTGTATAATATACGTATTATACAAAATAAATATAATTTTAAATAAAAACCGGCACGCTTATTACGTAACTTGCAGTCAGCATGCGACAGCCAATATCGCGCGATATCTGCTGTCAAAACGAGATTTGTGTAATTTAATTTGACGACCTCGATGGCGCAGTGGTTTAAACGTTGCACCAAGCGCGGAAGGTTCCGCGCTTGCCGCGATTCCCGGTCGGGTCAATTTAGGAAATGAACTTTTCTTGTTTGTCTCGGGTCTGGGTGTACTGGGAGACGCCCCCAGTAGGTCGTCGTCTGGTTCTCATATCACAGGGAATACCCTAGTTTGAAATCAGATGATTGGTTGATATCGTCTGGCGCATTATTATTATTATTATAATTGTATAGGGGCGAAAAATCCAAATAAAATATGAATAATATACTCAGACATTTCACACAGCGCCATCTAGTCCCAAAGTAACCAGCACAGCGCTTGTGTTATGGGTACTAGGCAACTGATATACTACTTATATACTTTTTTTTGTAAATAAATACATATTACACATAAACACCCAGACTCGGAGCGGGAATCGAACCCGCAACCTCTGTTTACTTTCTGACGCGCTAAGCCGTTGCGCCACGGAGGTGCATAAATAAAAGTGCATTTTACGGTCATAGGATAATAGATACGCAATCGTCATACATGATACCAATTTTTTATTGCAACTAGTCGCGGATCGCGCAGTGATCGCGCGGCTGGCGCCATCTGTTAATTTTTAAGTAATAATCCCGCCATTGATCGTTTATATTATAGTACGAGTTTTCAGTTAGTGTACTTTTTATAACAACTTTTATAACAATATTAACAAGTTTTGAATGTATAAATATTGTATATTCATAAATACTGGAATAGTAATGAGATCACATCTTCTCTTCTTCTGTGTAAATAAATATTATAAATACTAACTTACGTTGTTGTCTGTATGTCTACATAAAGCTTCGATCACGTATAAAAAACAATATATACAACACAATCAACGCTCCCAACCAAATGTGCACTCAAATGAGTATTAGAGTGCACTTTTGTTTTAGAAGTATTCGAAAATGCTAACAGCCAACATGTCAAAGTGCGTCTTCAAAAATGATTAAAACAACACGTCTAGAACGCTAAAAAAAGACGGAGATTCTTATTTTCGGTGAATAAATTGAAATAATTAATTTATGTACTCATTATTTCGTTATTGTAATAAGTAATAACGTAACATAGATTTTTTTTTATTAAATTCGTAATCATATTTTTCAAATATTGCCTGACGATATATTATATCTTAGCCTAGTCACTTTTTCACGTAACAAATCAAAATGACGTAAAGTGTAAAACGTATAATTGCATTGCAAATTTTTTTACGAACTTCGTTTCAATACCACGCAAGGATTTATTACCAGCTTTTACAATCTTATGCTTTGACAATAAGGTCTACTTTAAATTAACACAATATTATCGATAATAGGTACTATATGATATTAGAAATGTATATGTTAATTCGAACAATAATTCGTTTAGATTTTACAGAAGATTGTGAGTCTAGTTCTATATTTGTGCACAAAGATATAAAGAGTATATTGTGATAGTGTAGTTAGACGATTGGGTTCGTACAAGGCTCTACCATAAGCCGATTACGTTTCATCGAACGTAAAAGCGATTTCTAATACATTATTACGATAGTTTCATTTACAATTACAGTATTTTCGATTTTGCATGGTGTTTTCATTTACCATATTACATAGACTATATTCAGGAAATGGTTCGACAAATTGAAATGGGTAATAAATTCTTTCCCAATATGCATTTTTTACTATTTTAATATTAATGTTGAGACAGACTTTTACAACGTCTATAACATCTACACCTAATAACAGAAATATCGAAAACATTTTTCCTCTATACATCTATTGACAATTGGAAAGCAATGAGCAAACATTATATAAATGACGGTACCGGCATTTAGCAATTGTAAAACTGGTACTGCATATAAGAAAGTACATATTTTGAGCAACAATACACCATTATTTACTACATAATATGTATGTACGTGTGTATTATATAAGTATAAGTGGATCGACTCGATAGATACGTCATATCGCAGCCGTACGCCGGTACGGACAAAGCGGGCCCGACTCAGCGCAACGCCGGGATAATCCCACAAAGATTTATTGTGTTGTCCCCGTAGTCAGCGCTCTGAGACCACCACTTTTGCAGCGATTACGGACGTTCAAAGGAATGAAACTAAGGCAAAACATTATCCTGTAACAGGTCAATGAAGTATTTTGTTACAAAAATGTATGAAATTTTAAACCGCTTCTGTTCGTTAGGTATATTTGTCAGGCCGACTATTGTATTAAACAGAGTTACCATTAATGATCATTAATATCGTATTGTCAATTATTCTCTAACTACCTACTTGTAAGATGTTGTTTGAATGTCGACTGTAATTTCTTAATTTATATTAATGGACTTTCTATTGTTCGTAAATGATATCCGTAAATTGTGAATAACAATAAGAGGTTTCTTAATAGAAGTAAACCGAAATTAGATTAGTCTATCCTGTGATTGCAACGAGAGAGGTTGTCGAAAATATACAGTTAATACTCAAATAGTATTTATTCGGTCATCGCTCACATGTTATAATAAGCATTTGTGATCATTTATTTACAGTACATTACAAAATGGGGATATTAATAATACGATAAAGGAATTTGGGACTACCCAATAATATCTACACTCCAACCAACCAATTTCAAGAAGTTTGTTTCCTGACCTAATAGCTCCCGAGAAGGCGTAATATGATTTAATATGTACTTGTAATATGTACTACGAACAATGCACCACAGATTAATTGGGTAAATTTTTATTTCTAATTATTTGTTATTGTAAAAAAATTGTTGCAGATTATTGAGTAATTACACAACTATAGCAAAATAAGTATATAATACTTAAAGGTAGGTATATATTTGTACGAGTATCAAAATAACGAACTTGTGTAATATGTTATTTGTCGTATTTTCCATAGCCAAAAGCTTCGTAAAGTTTCAGTCAATATTTTGAATTTCAAACAAGTGTAGAGGTTATGAAATCAATAGCTGCGCACAGATCTATAGATCAACATTTTCGTCAGTTCCGGTGTGATGACAGCGCTACCGGAAGCGGACACCACTTCCGTGGACAGTGACTGTGGCCGTACCGTTTCCGGCCCGGTTGTGACATTTCATTGAGTGATGTAACATGTAATATTTGCTAAGGCATCAGTATATTTGTTGGTTTGAAAATGTGTAGCCTATTTCTACTACAAACTTTGTTTTTACAATTGCTTCACAAAAAGTACTGAACCTATCTATATTTTAAATTTGTTAATAACAATATTATCGCAGCTTTTATGTATCTGCAACATCTAATGTTGTAGCCTGTAGAACATATTCTACAACATTTCGTGTTGTAGTCTCTACATTTCTGCAACATCTCACGCTGCCGTTTTTACATACACCACCACCACATGCTAAACCCTCTACATGTCTGCAAAATCTTATGTTGTAGCCAAAAAAGGTTAGCCATTAGCCACAATAGGCTACAGTATGTGATGTTGCAAATACAGAGACTCAAGCATTAGCTGTAGCTGTACAGACGTTATAACATGAGGTGTTATAGATATGTAGGTAGAGGCTACAACGTGAGATGTTGCACATATGTAGAGACTGCAGCATGACATGTTGCAGATATGTAGAGACTGCAACATGAGATCTTGCAGATATGTAGAAGCTGCAATATGAGATGTTGCAGTACGTAGAGGCTGCAACATGAGATATTTTAGATATGTAGAGGCTATATACACTTTACTAAAATAACGTGATAACATAGTGTTTGGAAAAATGTTTTAAATTCATAATTAACGAGGATGTAAAAATGCAGGAATGCCGACTGTTAGCTTCACAACAATTTTGATCACATTAAATAACCACTGTTTAAAAAGCGAAATTGAACCATGCTTTGCTACGACAAATGGAGAGACACAACAAGTATATATGTTATAATTTTAAGGATATATTATGTATTGGATTTGTATATGTATGTTATACATGATATGCGTTATTATTATTTTTTAATGAGCACACATACTACCCTCATACATTTTCTTTTTTAAGGAGGTGTGCTGGCAGAGATCTCTTAAAGAGATAAGCATAGCATTTTGTATTGCTATATGTAATTTTTATTTGTGTGCAATAAAATAAAAAAAAAATAAAAAAAAGTATATTAAATAAAAATAACGCTCGTTTAGATAGGTACCAGGATTAGAGTACGTACGATTTTGGGAGTCTCCTTCGGCGCCTCCCCCGAAGAGACAAAAAACAACACATGTAGTATGTACGACACACTTCACAAGATACAACAATTATTTGGGTCCAAGGAAGGGTTCCAATTTGTCGCACGCGCAGGGGCACACCACTTGTCTGTCCGTCTTATGGTCTTATGTCATGATAAAATTGCAACTGAGCGGGGGGCTCACTATTACTATGCGTGGTCTGATTACAGGTATTATAGGTACATATACATATACAGGTCGCACATTCGTATTTAACTAAACAACCATCTACACACATCATAACAGTCTAAGCAACATGTACGATTTTGAGCTTTTGTACGATTTTTACTATTGTAATATATTTATATTTCTTTTATAAATAATAACTAAGCATTTTTGACGCACTAGTGCAACTAAAGCAACAAAATCCTTCACACTCGATTGTTCATTTAATCACAGTAATTAACACTATGTGTACTGTAACATACGTAGTATAAAATAAAGTTAAAACGAAATTAAACTTTTCATGTTTTAAAAAATTAAAGAACGACATCTTTTTAATTATTTGGTAATTCAATACAAACTGTGACCTCCTCTGCTGTTTAAAACTTGTCGGCAGCGATTTTTCATTGAATTTATAAAATTGTTTATCTGATCCTGCGGCAATCGGTCCCAATGGAATTTTAACAAGTCTTTCAGTTGTTGGGTTGTCGACACTCCGTCCAGGTTCTCTAGAACACGTCTCTAGAGTCCTATGCGTGCTCGATGGGATTGAGGTCTGGCGAATGTGCAGGCCACGGAAATACCCGGATGTTTTCCATTGCCAAGTACTCTCTGGTCCACCGAGCTGTGTGCGAACGCGCATTGTCATGCATCAGCGTCTACTTTTCTAAGAAAAAAATAAGGTATCAAATATCAATTAATAAAACATGCAATAAAGCATTTTTGATTTTTAATAATAATTTTGTATCAATACCAACTATAAGAATATTTATTGTTTTTCACATTCTATTTTCGATTTTAAATTTATTTACGTGCCATGTTTTCGGGTGATGTTTCAGGATTTTATAGAAAAAATTATAACAACAACGTTTTAATTTTAAACGAAAATTTTTCAAAAACAAATTGCGTGCGAAAAATTTTATAAATCAAGGTAAATAAAATAAAAATCCGGAATAATAAGGTTGTCTGATTTAAACTTGCCGCTACAATTCGAACTGATCTTGTTTATAGCGACATGTAAGATGTTTACTGAGTTATTAATGCGCAATTACCTGAGACAACAGCTTTTGCGGCTACAATTGTTTTTATAGTACAATTTAATCGCAATTTCGATTGCAAGCGTTACGAAACGTGGACAGAGTTCTTAAGAGCCTTAGAGATCGAAATTACTAAAAGTTTATAGATTGGTAAATACCGAGCCCATGAGGCTTTACCACAACGTTGAAAAGCAGTTGTTGAAACGCCTACTTATAATTAACAAATAAATAATTAAAATACATATAGACACTTTTCAATTTTTTTGGTATAATTGTTCAAATTTGATTCAGACAACCTATTATTTACTTAACGAAATAAATTATTCCATTGAAAGTCTATGTAATATCCTTGTTCAAAGTATTTTGGTTTTATTATCACGAAATCCATTTATTACGATACAAACTTTCATCTTTATTGTTATTCATTTACATTCATTGATATTCATTAACCTAACATATTTTTTAAAAGTAGTGAATTTTACACAGCATTTGTAAATAGAATAAACATGTATTATATTATAATCTACGTATACATAGAACAAAAGTTAATTTTTATGTATGTTATATACTTCCAAATATATTGCGAGGAAAGACATGAGACAAGACTATTACAAGCAAAAGAAACTGCTTAAGTTTCACGGTGCCATTTTGTAAGATAACTTGCCGAGTTCATTGTGATTCACAATCGAATTTAAATTTTCCACTTTTGTCCCCGCGATACACCCTGTCCGTTGTTCGCATTACAAAAGAAGCATTATTTTTTATTATTATTTCTTTTATTTTATTGTCCGTCACAATGGCGCTGTATAGAGGCAGACGGCGGCGGGAAATTCGACGGAACTTCCGCTCTTATACACAGCTTTGAGGAATAATTGTGGCCGAATTTGTTTTGTGAAATTTGTTTTGGTCTTTCAGTTTGTTAGCGTGTTATTGTTGAGCGAATAGCGTGAAGTTTTGGTGTTTGCCTATTGAAAACTGTATCCGTTACACCTATTGTTAAAAGCCAAGTTGACTTGAATAATAGGTAAGTGGCTGAAATAGGTAAAGGTAACTAATCTTCGATTTAGATCTAATGTGGCTACAACTACAACGTCCAAAAGTAAATACTTTTGGACGTTGTAGGCGACTCAAATTATATTTATCATAGATGATGCAATATTTATTTATTTAAATTCATTAATACATCTATTTGTGATTTACCTCTACTTTATTTATCATGTTATTTATTATTTTTCTACTTTATTTATTGCTTGATATTATGTATTGAGATTGTTGTTTTTAGCTGCTGAAATGTAGTTAGTCGTATGAGGCCGGTTGCGGGTATTAAGAAAATTTTAATGATATGTTAAAATATTATCATTTATTTGTATTTTTGGAGGTAGTTATTTCTTGGCAGTTAGTTTATTATAACGTTTTGACGCACACGTCACCGGTCGTAACTCCTCGAACAAAATTCCATAATTTTTATTTCTTAAAAATACAGTCCGTCCTTTATAGACGACTACAAGACTAAGACAAACACAAAATATATCAAGTCGCAGGCCGTAATCGCGGCCAAAACTTATTTTGTAGAACAGTACATAGGCACAGGCAAAAATAAAACAAAAATAATAAATAGAATAGAACTGGTACAGGCAATAGGTTAGTGCAGTCTCGTCTTATAGTGGTGTTCCCCGCCTGAGGTAAGAGGGAACTAAAGTGGTCTTAGGAGTCCACGCGACTCCGAGGAGAATGACAACGCGTGCAGAGAGGATTCTATCACTGCTCGCTCGAGAATTGCTTTGGTACAGCGCGAGATGGGCTCCGGCGCGTTCCGTAGGAGATCCTCGAGCCCTTCGACAACATGCCGAGGATGACAACAGCAGTTTTAGTATATAAATCTCCAAATAATCCTGTCACACTCCTAAGCGTCTACAAATCTGTTTACAGGTTACTCTCAGGAGTATCTCAGGATACCAAAAAATAAAATAAAAGGCAATATAAGATTAGAGATCCATTTCCGCTTTACGGTGTAGGTACAAAGGGTTATTGTTAGAAATGGCATTGAGGTGTGATTTTCTACAGATTTACTGTATTTACTACACGGTTCAGTTATATATTACAAAATATTTTTTAATAGCGACCCGCTCCCACTTCGCGCCTATGGAATGGTGAATGTTTGCACATACCAAATTTAATTTGTTGAGATTTTCATACAAACATACCATTCAAGGTTCCAAGTTTTTCCATGGATTTTTCAATAATTTTTTTTCATACAAATCTTGTCCTGATAATTACGAACACAACAAAAAAGAAATCAGCCAAATCGGTCGAGCCTTCTAAGGTGATGCTCCGTCATACATGTGGCAATCGATTTTGACTATACACATATATTTTATGTTCTTGAAAATGTTATTTTTAATTATAATTTACTTTATTTTATCTATATACTTACCTACATAATAGTTATAGTATATTATATAAACACTGAAACTAAGCACAGCTTGTAGCGACAGTATTCGCTGTAAACATTCAGGAACCACCAGAAATAAACCATATGAGGAAGGAGACAGTATTCCGAAAGCAGTCTTCTTCTTCTTCATTCAATTAATTATAAAAAAAAATTTGATATTGACTTTTATAATAATAAATACTTACATATATTATATAATCATAATAAATGTATATAGATTTTTAATTAACTGTCATCGATTATTCCAAGGTTGGAAAAACCTACACTCAGATGCAGGCCTTGTCATGGTTTTAAAAGTTTAAGACGCGAGAAACGACAATACATATATCGATGTATGTGTCCTCATTTATTGACGAATAAGATATTCAAATCTTATGAAGTAACATTTCATCGAATATTTTATTTTATTCTATATTAGTCTCGTGTTTATAGACTCACATTGAAATTTCTGGATATCCTAACAATATGAACACAGCAACGGGGACCAAGTTTCATTAAAAAAATCCTTCGGTGCGAACATTAAAGAATACCTTTGTATAATAAGCTAACTTCCGTCTGTGGGTTTACGTGCGTGGACTTATTAGTCATATACCTAATAAAAATCGGTTAACTTGTTTCGATTAAACTGAATATCTAATAGTCCTTAAAGGAATCGTTGGTCTGTCGATCTTTTACGTTTTAGCTATACAAGATAAAATTTTTCCCAAGAAATTCTCTATGGTTTCCGAGACGAAAAATATGATTCCGATTTCATCCTTGAAACTAAACGAGTTGACACAGAAATTAAAACTAAACACGCGTATTTTTTCTAGATTTTATATGAAACGAAGTTTTGTAGCCGGTTGTTTTGTATGAAAAGTTGAGAAAGCGTATTAATTGTTTTTACGCGTGTAATTTTTCAGTTTCATGAGTAGAATCAACCTCTTTCGGCTTGGAAACAATGAAAATTTCACGGGGTATATAAAAGGATTAAAAACTATTGTAATTTCTGTATTCTAAATACATATTTTAACTTATCATTGAATGTAATCAGTACGATATTGTCATATGAACAGTAAAGTGATATGAATTTAGTTGGCGTGACCATTGTAATTAGTTACAACTACGCAAGTAGTGTACAAATAATTTGAACTGGGACTTTCGTCCTGGCTGTTGATAATACAGTGTATCGAAAGTGACAAAAGTTTATAAATAAAAATCGTAGTCCTCAGTTTTGTCTTAGGCTTAGACTATTTAGGTACAGTAACTAGTAACTGTTGCTCTGTGCGTACTCTATGTTTAATGATTAAAATTAATATTTTACTATTTTAAATCTGGTAATAATGACAATTTAAAGTACCATTTGTTTTTCTTTCTTAATTTTATTTAAAATAAGAATATAACAAAATACTTTTTGGCGGGAACGGGAGAAGTGACGTTGTCATTTTATTTAGATTTTCTATTTTTTACATTTTTTTTAAAGTGATAGTATATTGTATTTTATAGTTCTGTGAAAGTGAAAAGAATGGAGTAGGTCTCAATAAACATGTGTGGCTGAAGTTCTCGCGCTCTTCCAAGAAGTCCTATAAATAAAACTTCAGTAAAGTCTACTATCACTTTGCTGGAGGAGTTTTAAGATAACGATTTTACTTAATAATACAATACGTGACAAAAAATGCATGTACAGTGATTTCTTTTTATATTATCCAAGTAAAAATAAATATATTATTCAAGTATAGAAACTTTTATATAGGAAATGAGACCTGCAACTCTTTACAAATCTGTCGACGAGAACGAGAAACGGGATTTTCATGAAATCCATTTTTCATTACTTTTGACCGCTAATAATTCACAACACTTATGATGAAGTTTATACTTGAACTCGAAGTACTCTAATACACATTATAAGACATCATTATTGTTTAAAATAGCTACAATAGTGAAGACGGTGGCATAACTGGAGGAGTTTTGTTTCTTTGAGTTGTACTTTTCATTATTTTTTCGAGTTTATATTAAGTTCACATTTTTACGATTATATTTCTAACATAGCAACAAGGCCCTTTGTGAAATTAACTCTAATTTTTTGATTTGTTGCGAATGCTGTAAAATCGTTGGTAATATATCAGACACGTAACATTCCAGATTTCACAAGTTAGCCGTTATCTTCATGTCGAAGCTTTCAATCGCAGTCAGACCAGTCAGCTACAATATTCCACTTGCACGTATATGCAATATATATATATATGTATATGTGTTACTGATATTCTTATGTAAGGAGTATAGGAAGCAATATTAGCCTTTGTATATGAAATTATAGATGGGATTTCATATACAAATGCTAATATTGCTTCCTATACTTTTTACAATTTCATTAAATTGTCACATGTGTCTTATCTGTAGCAGATCTGTATTGAGGTGAAGCGTAAGATAATGTGCGATATCAATATTTAATGCTGAATTGCGACTGTATTCAACATTTTTATTTAAAAGAAATTTTCATAACTTTTTTATTCTGATATAAGATTTTTAGTCTGAATATTATAGCTTTTTTCACATTGAACTCACTTATTTAAAAAACAATGTTATTTCACTAAGTCACAACGAAATACGCTCCGTTCGTCGAATTCATTTAGATCGGTCTCCAGCGGTTTATTGAATTCTAGAGAATGATTGTTTTACACATTTGGTTTTTATCAGTTTTCTTATCTATAATGTCGGGATTAATATAGTCCAACAGCTCGGCGTGTTGTGGCTATGTTTTTACAGCATATCGCCATATGGCGTATATCTCACGGCCCGTTAACTATTCGATTAATTCCAATGAATTATTTGTTGTTGTATTAAATGAAATTTTTACAGTTCATAAATACTAATGCAAATGTTCGTAACGAAAAATACATTCGCGTCGTTTTCGCTATGTAGGTTACGATATCTACACCACAGTAATTCTGTAGCTGCACTTTTATCTACACTTCAGGGTTTTCTAGACCCACTCGCAAAATTCTATAATTTAAATAGGTACGGATTTAATAATCTAACATAACATAATATATATTCACGCTGTATACCTCACGGGCTAGTCAGAGAAGACGGAACGCCAAACGTCGCGGTCATTACATTACATTCGCTTCCTTAAATCTCATCGTCCTTACAAATTATCGCCCAGGTATGCGAGTACTTTTGACATTTTCGCTCGCTAACGCTCTGGTTACTTGATCTTCGTAAGTCAGCCTTGGTCTTCCTTGGCTTCATTTACCACTCGATTCAATGTCTCTTTATTGTTACGTACATACGTTAATATTTACAAACTTAAAACTATACATTATCTTAAATAATAGACTTCAAACAAAGTTGCCGCATAGAAAGCTGTCATTGCTTAAGGTACCTAGCAGACTGGCAGCATTGCCTCTTTGAATAGCCAATCTTTATTATTTATATTTTAAGATCTTACTATTTAAATACAAAAAAGTACATACATATGTTAATATTTACAAACTTAAAACTACACATTATCTTAAATAATAAACTTCTTCAAAGTTGCCGCTTAGAAAGCTGTCATTTTAAGATTAAATGCTAAAAATGCTAAACGATCACATTATAAAAGAAAACTATTTGAATGCGGAACACCAAAAATATATTAATAATAAAAAATAAATGATGACATTTTTTTTTTAATTTTCATTATCCAGGACCAAACATTTCTTTGAATTTATAACATGCCCCTACTGTGAAGGTAAAATAATAATAATAAAACCTAACTGCGTTATTAAAGGTCGAAGACTTAGATGTAAAAGTCTGTGTTAAATTTGTAAGAAGTTATTGGATCTGGTCTCCAGGCTTATGAAGATAACATATATATTTAGTCAAGGACAAGGAAAGGACTTGAAAATATGTTTTTAAGTAAGTACACGAATTTATCCTTAATTACTACTATATTAACCTGTAACTGTATATACGTACATAACTAACTACTATGTAAAAATCTAACCAAAGTTCAACTCGTGCAATTGCTTATGTAATATTAGACATAATGTAGTCACAATATGTTATTTACAAACATGTGACTTTCTCCTCTCAAATAAATTTACCAATTTTTTCCTGTATTACATTTAGTTATGTCGTGAAATTAGTATACACGTTATTTTAAGTCGGTTAAAGGCATCGATCT
This sequence comes from Zeuzera pyrina, assembly GCA_907165235.1. Taxonomy (NCBI): domain Eukaryota; kingdom Metazoa; phylum Arthropoda; class Insecta; order Lepidoptera; family Cossidae; genus Zeuzera; species Zeuzera pyrina. Next base: position 5,907,722 of record OU015637.1, read on the forward strand.
ACGTTACAGATCGATTTATTTAAATTAGCTAAGTCATTAAAATGTTTTGCCTGTGAAAATTTTAAAATTGTAGTACACTTATGCTCTATATTTACCTACTTTTGTACGTATACACATACACATATACGCACACACAAACACACACATACACAAACATACACACACAGAGTACGAAATATGAATATTATGTTAGCTGTTAGCTATGTTTCAATCAACCATTTTCAGCTGCTTGTTCTACTATAGCAGCATAACATAGGGGTTTGAAGTTAACAAACTGTGTACAACAGCACCTTATGCATTTTTCGCAGCTTAAACCTGTATAAACTCCGTACTACCTTATGCAGTTTTTATACAGCTTTTGCTATCGTATTATGCTTATGACTTTAGAAGAGATTAAATTACGGTTTAAACTCGATGTTAGCGATACCAAATGATTTTGTAAAACTCAAAACCGTACAAGTTAGTTTCAAGAGTATAGAGCCTTTGGCTATTTTGTTATGTACAGAATTTCAACCAGCTCTGTTCAAAAGTCAAGGTTCGCCCGACGCTTTGTAAAGAAGCGGGTTCTGTTTCCTCAACTACAACAAATGAATCAACTTTACATAGCCATATGAGTCAAATTGAGTCGGACGATTGCTTTACCTCTCACACCTTACTAAATCATCATAATATAATAACAAAAATGTATTTCTTTAATTAAATTAATATACGAAAATAAAATAAAATTTCACTTGCACTAATTGTTTTAAGCCCTCAAAATGTAAAATCAAAAATCATATGCAACGAATATCTCAGAGAGTTATTTTTATACATATTTTGATGCATACGTTATAGGTTAGTTTTAATATAAAATGGCAACATAAACAGTAATATTATGGTCTTTTATTTAGGAGCTTTGTACAATCACTGTCACGAGATTACGTTAATATTAGTCTATAACTAAAACTTAAGGATATTAAATTAATACACACCATTTAAGAATCACATTGGTAACTACATATACCTAATTCATATTTAAAATTATCATTATCATGATCTTCAGACTACTGCAGGCTTTTGTTATTGTTGATTATTAACTGTTACATTTACAAATATGATGTTTTTTTTTCTACATTACACAACTATTTTACTATACCCCGTATTAATGTCATGGTTTCTGCAAGAGATTGTTCCACTCAGGAACTGATCACCTTTTCGCGTAAACAATTAAAAGCGCGACAATAATTTTTTGAACTTTTCATACAAAACGATTTAGTAGGACGTTTTAAATGAAAGTTAAAAACAAACTCCAGCGTTTAATCTGATTTTCTGGGTAAATTTGTCGTTAAATGTGTAAAATCATTGTTTTTAGTTAGGAAACCATGAAATCTTCATGGTGTCGATTATAAAATATATGTAATACAATGATGTTATAATACAAAAGAGGTAGATAGGTTATATGCACTCGAAAAGTGGCACCCTCAAAACTTTGCTAATTAGCCAATCCAGACTTGGTCAAAGAATATGAAAAGTAATGTTACAGAACCAACAATGTCGTGCAATGCCTATTGCGCATTCAAAATTCTAAAATATTTTAATAATCCAAACGTTTTTTTATAATATACACGATCATGTGATGACGCAGCCACCCAATTTTAATCATCGTATACATTTATTAAAAGAAATAATATATAATTCATCATTTGCAAATTTATAATTAAAAAATGTTGGCGATCTTTATAAATAAATATGTTATCATGTACATGATTCAAGAAAAACGAAATTCGAAAAAAGCAAACATCATTCTTTACTGTCTAATCCCATTAGGTATCAATCATATTTTTTTTAAATGTCTGTTCTATGGAATTAATTACTAATATTCCATGAATTAGTCACGGATTCGCTTAAAATGTAGTAAGACATTGAAATTGACCAATCACAATGATTTAGAGAGCTATGTGATTTGTTAGTTTGAAATGCAATTATGTTTTACATTGCATAGCGAAGTAGTGCAATGTATATTTGTCTCACTTTTTAAGGTTGTAACTGGGACAATATTTTACTTGGATTAGTACTAAGGTAACTTATCTGCCTCTTTTGTATTATAATATCATTGATGTAATAACAAAATATTATTGAGATGTATATATTATAACTATTATGTATAATACATACATGAAAAACCACTATGTCAGTGTACATAAAAATATCTAAAAATCTATTAAAAAGTATCGAAACAAATAATAAGCGGAGCGATACTTCATTTTCAGTATTGTTTTCTTTATTTTTTGCTTCCTTCTTCCGTTTCAATTTGGTTTTCATTTTCATTATCTTCTTCTTAGTTTGAGTTTTCTTAATGTCACTGTCAGCACTTTCATAGTTATTCTCATTTTGCGTCTTATTTGTATTTCGTAATTTTGAGTTTTCAAGTACAGTTTTAAAGAAATTTTCGTTACCTTTAACTGTGTAAGTACAATCCCAGCATTTCACCATTCTGTAAAATAAATTACGGGTGTTTTTAAAAAAAGTTAAAGGCGGACGGCATTATTCAAGGGTGAAACAATAAAAATAACAATGATTTATTTATTCTTTTTCAGTTTGTCATAACATTCTTATGCTAAAGTTATTGATGTGAATGATAACAGAAATAAGAACTGCCATGCAGTTCTGTAAAACTCAAATCTCTCAAGCGAGACTCGCTCTACACTTCATCTTATTTCGCATTCGAACTCACTGGGCCTTCGAATTGAATTCTCTAACCCAAATATACTAGGACCGAAGTGAAGTGATCTTGGATGCGAGTTTTTTAGGGATTGCTTTAAGAATAAACATCTCTAGAGATTTCATGTTAGTGTATTTTTTTTTAATATAATTACGCTTAATAAAACTTGCTTTATTTATATTTATTATTATATTTAGCGAAATGTCAAAAAATTCATTTGTGATAGTACGACACGCCGCCGCACTCATCGAGGCGGAGCTACTATTTTTGTCAATTTTAGAGAATACCAGTGCACAGTTCATAATGTCACCGCGGATTCAGAAGTGAATTCGAAATGCGTTAGAGAATAGCACTGCTGAACCCTACACAGCTGCAAACTCGTTGTTAATTGAAGACGTGCATCACTTTTAGTGTAATGAAACGCTTATTTTATGCGATTGTACAGTTTTAACTTATTTAAATTATCTCTTACAGCAATATAATAGCTTTAGGCTGCCATGAATGACAGCTTTATTACAACTAAACCCTTCGTAAACTATGTTTCCAAGGCTTGCTGCTGTTTAAGAAACTGTCGCCAATATATATATATATATAACAATCTTTATATATATATATATATATGTCGGAAAAGACACGGGGCAATTCGTGCTTTTGCAACTCAACAATGAGAAATAGGTACCTAATCTTACAAGAGGCGAATTACTCCATAAAATACAACATTAAGACCAAGTTAATGTGCAAACAACAGAAAACTCTTCATAACAATTATTACGTAGGTAATTGGAAATTTAATAATGGCAAACAATCCGTCGGAGAAATGCTATCGCACCGGCCGCCGTAGTCTAACAGACTCTCAGCGCCGGCCCCGACGACGTTCCGTTAGCGCGTCATCGGAAGTCGCGCTTTGCCATAGTATAGTCAAATGAGTGCCTTTTATTATTTCCACCGACATAATTATGTATATTAATTTATTGTTATTGAACCATCTTATTACTGTAAAAACGATTTCAATAATTTAAGATTTACGGGCAAGAAAGATGGGACCGAAACTAAATGTTATTTTGTTAATCATTTAAAAATATTCCCTCTTATCCTCTTACACCTTATTTTTTCGGCTAATTATATACTTATGTTCATTTATTGGTCGGCGCGTGAAAAATTTAATGTACATATATAGCCATACACTTTTACGGTAAATTGATGTTCGCAATCATATTTCGCACATAGATATATACAGAAAAATAGGTATTTACTTACTGAATTTTTCAATAGTAATTAATCACTTGGCTATTTTTAGTGTTCTTCACTTATGTTAAATTTGATAGGAACATAGTATTATGCTGCCTTAAATGTCAAATAATTGAAAATGTATTAGCATTAACATTTAGGAAACACAGCATTTCTTACTATTAAAGCTGCGTACGAGCTGCACAACAGCGAAATCTTACAACATCAATTTGTTGTCAGCCTTAAAACAGCACTTAGCTTTAAGTCAGCTTTGAAGAGCTGTTTACCAGTCATTCTGCAGCCCTGGGCTGTATAATTTGTACATTAGATTTATAAGGTCTGTATAAGCGTTTATACAGCATTACTGCAGCTTTCTTCGTCAGCTTAAAGAGAAAAAATAGCCTGTTATTCAGCTCTTTTACAGTTTTTTGTGTTACTTGGGATGAGCCATGAACAAACGTAGTAACGTCTGAATATAGCAACAGAATTATGAATAATTGACCAATGCTTACTTCAATTTATTTCAATGCTAAACAACTTACGTAAATTTGTACATATACAATAAATAAAATGTGTTACAAGGTACCGTAATATTTATTGTCATTCATAATTCATTGTAATATTGATTCCTCGAATCTAATTTTGAACTACTCTTCGAAAATGCATTTTTATATAAATTATTCTATACGTGCGCTTGTCACTGAATTCTTTCTAAACGGCTGGACCGATTTTGACAAAGTTTTTGGAGTGTCTTTGATTGGGACCCTGGATGGTTTAGATTCTAAATTGGACTGCTGCAATCGGGTTCGCAATTTTGTTTTTATTTCGGACAGGAGAACGTCTGTCGGGTTGAGTGGGTCCCTGGATGGTTTAGATTCACAATTGAAATGACACTGCAATCGGATTCTAGGAAATTTTTGAAGATATACTTCTTTTGACGAGTTTGAAAAAACGGATCAGTGTATTTTTTTGTGTGACGAAGTGCCCCGATGCTGATAGTAGTAAGATTCTCTCTCAGGAGGGAAGGTAAAGGGATCTCAGCCCATACCACCGAAGTCTCCAGTAATAAAAAGATGAATTCTTCATATTATTTTATCTAAACGTCGGAGTAATACATTTTAGATGTTTCTTGGATTCTCTGGCAACAAATATGTTGAGGCAGTCTTTCTAATAGGATCTGCTAATGCAGACTAAGCAATCTAAAAAAATCTCAACATCACTTACTAAATAACCACTTATTTCAACAATTTCACATAACAGCACAACAGGGTATATACATTTTGGGACGCAAAACTATACGCCAATTTTAGATCACAATATCCACTAGAAACCATGTGCAAATAATTAAAATAAACGCCCAACCGCTCCCCATAAAATCCCGCCAAAAACTCCTTATTTCATTCATATCAAGCGGCCATTTTTTTTTATGTGGCCAGTTTGGTTTTTCTATATGTGGCCAGTGTTGCTTAATACGTCAAAGAAGTATAACTTCTTACGTGCGTACATACATAATTTTTATTATTTCGTGCAGGAAAACGTCTGTCGGGTTCAATAGTAAGTATATAAATACGTATTTTATTACATATAATATGTAATACTGAATGTTTTTTTGTTTCTTTGCAACTTTGGTGAGTTGTTCTTCGTACGCCCGCGAATGTTTGTGAATTATTTAATTTAGTAAATATAAGACTAAGCGAACAAAGTCGAGAGCAACATCTAATGTACATATAAATATGTTTAGGTAAAATAAATACTGAATAGTTATGGTATAGCGTAGGATGATGGATATGGCTGGATATTGATACTTTGAAAAGTGTTACAATATGATTATAATGATGTAATTACTAATCTACTTATGTCTATATTAAAATACTTGCATAGATATATGTATTTATCTATTTACATAATACATACACCTACTGTTTTTTCTGCGTAAAGCATATTATGTGAACAACTTACATAACATACCGCACCTGGTTTGATAGTATTTGAACAGACATCATAACGTGAACTACTAACGAATCTACTAATGTACTGCTCAGTCTCATAATAGATTTCGTGACGAGATGCCGCCTTTTAAACGTTTTAATTGTTATATTCGGTTGTTAATTACTTGACAAACAGATACAAGGCATACGACATAGTGAGTCAGAGTACTTCGAATTCTACGACCTTGGTTCGTTCTTAAATTTTGACGCGAAAAGATTCGATCAGTTGCCGTTTGCCGAGTGTGCGCCGCTCTAACCGGCCCGCTGTCCGCTCCCCTCCCAACTCGGGGATACATCAAACCATTAACAATTCTCACTGTCACTGCTACTACTTAATTCGGCCGGCTAATGTTAGCTTGAAGCACATCACGCATTTTAATCGCGTTTTTTAATTCCAAGTAAACACATTTTGAAGTTATTTTCGTGATAGTGTTCTTGTGCCATCTTTTACATTGAATACACAAGTGACCTGATTGGTACGTCTTCGTAGTGCGCATGTGAACGTAAACCAGAAAAGTTCAAGAGGTTGTAGTCGCTAACATGACAGATATGGTGCTGAGAAGTTACGATTTGGTTGGTTTATATTATGGCATGAGAGAACGCAACAACAGGTGTGTATCACTGATAATAAGAATCAAAGTTGTGTGAGGGAAGGTGGTTTATATTTACATTACATGCATACCACAGTTTTAAAAATATAACCCTAAAATTTATGAAATAGTACTGAAGGGAATCTTTCAGTATGTTCTAAAATTATTGCTGTGTTTAAATAAGTGGGTACTAAGTAACCTTATTTCGTAACAGGTATATAAAAAAGTTTTCGAAATGAGAGTAGGTAATTAAATAAAATAGACTTTGAGGTTAAAACATGTTAGGGTTGTGAATTCCATTTTTTAATACTTACTTATCAAAAATTGAGGTTGGCTCAACAGAGGTCTCGCCTACGAAGCTCTTCGTAGTAGATTCATAGACTCTTAGTAATTAGGTTATAATATTATAGTCCCTTTAAAAATGACAATAGCCGTTTTAAATGGGTATTTAATTTATATTAAGAAGTATAAAGTAGTTTCTAAAAATAGAGGTAGTTTGGCACATAAAACGACAACTCGGTAGGTTAGTTATTTCTTAAGAAGGATTTACATACTTAAATGTACCTATATAATATTTTTATTCAGTCCAGTGTTTTGTCAAATTCCCAATATTTTATTATTCAGTGTTGCCGATATTAAAATTATTCCCCTAAAATTGGCGAAAAAAACTAAAATTGGACCAAAGCCCCGTGAACAGGATATTATTATACTATGACATTGTATCCAGTTATAAGTATTTTCTTCCTTCAAATTATAGAATTCATCATTTTTAAATAAATGTAATTTGATCAGACCCTTTAAAATATTATTTCTGTTAACTATTTAAATTTCTAAAAATCCTAAACATTTTTCCCCTTACAACCCTTGACCATTTTCCATCTAAAACCTACAAATATTTTGGCCCGCTAAAAACCCCTAAACATTTTTCTCGCTAAAAAGACACGAGCAATTTTCGTCCCTCTAAGTTTAGAGGGAAACTCCTGAGACTGGGTTGTTCTGTTTCTGGTGGAGTTCAGTATGGTTTCAATGTTGATAATCGACTCACTGCTATTGTTTATAACTGTTTATTGCATACAATAGTATGCAAACAATAAACAGTTATAAACAATAGTTTATAACTATTTATTGTTTAATAACTGTGTCCCATTATTATCCTAAAATAATTACTTTCAAGTGCCATTTCTTTAAATTAGATATTCGATATGTATTTAGGTTCAGCCAAATGTTAAAACATTACCCTATATAAGATAATTTTTTTTTTCTTATTTCATGGCATTACTGAATGCAATGAGTACTTAACAATTATTATACGTAGCACATATTACGTAACTGCAAAGGAATTTTCATGAAGGATTTGAAAAATCATAACACAAAGAGACTGCTACAACTCGCTAGATGGCGGCAGATTCGCAATACACACTTACACACACTACATTTACACACACTAGTACACTAGTTTGTATGAGGAAAATTCGTTACGGCGCCTCCTCTTGCCTCCTCTTCGTTGTTTGAATTTTTTGATTTTTGAATTGGAATTTTAAACCACAACATCAGGTGCATTATAACATACCTACATAATATTTTGATGAATACAAAAAAAGATTTCGTGTAATATATCTACTTATTTCTGTTGAAACGTAGAAAACAAGTGATAGTAAACACATATATAGTAAGAACGGCATTTGCTAGACGACAATATAACAGACAATCTATGCGAGTATATAACAATATTAACAAAAACTTGAATATAACTTTTCTAAATCAACATGAATGTAAAAATAAATTGATTAAATGGCTGAAGTGTAAGGACTACAACGAAACTGAAAGACTTATAGAGTACAATTAACACATAAACATTATATATATCATTATACATATATGTTATATAACACACACACACACACATACACACGCACACACACACACACACACACACACGCACGCACACGCACACGCACACACACGCACACACAAATTGAAGTAAATCCTAGTAATTTTAATAAGTAATGTTAAAGCTATGGAAGAGCGAGGACCTCTAACACAGGTATTACATACTTACTAGAGGCCTCAACAACTGTGAAATAACTATAATTATTGTTACTGAAATAAATATTTTTGTATTTTGTATTTTTGTTGTGTTATGTGAATGTGAATTTTGTAGAAATCCTAATATCTTATATCTAAATAAAGTAATCTATGTATACGTGAAGCGAAAACTTTAGTTCCCTTTTTAAGAAAATTGCGCGGACGGAGAAGTTTGAAATTTGGTACACTTAAAGTTTATATAGAGTAGGACAGGAGAAAAGTAATATTTTTATATAATATGCATTAGAAATACATTAAATTAAACAAATCACTCATTCTTTTCGTTCACACTGCCAATGTCAAAACTTATTGTTTGCGTTCATACTGCCAAAGACAAAAAGACTCAATTTTAAACACATAATAGTTTGTGATCACATTATGGTATACTTATGTATTACGTAACCTCCTTGGAGCAAACAGTCGAACCAGATTGTCGCCAAAGAGCTTATATGTATTTTATAAGTTTATTGTTTAAATGTATTGTCGAACTATGTATTTCAAGTTCAATCGACAACAATTATTTTTTTAACTGTCCGAGGAAATGTATAAAAAAGGTATTCTTTTTTCGTTCTTCATTTTTTGGATTTTTTGTTAAATTGTATATAATTTGAATCAGATAGGCAAATTAACTGTGTAGCCATGGCGAAACCTGTGATTATAGAGGTTTAGTGTTTGACAAAAGAACCATAATAACGTTCAAACATAAAAATTAAATGAATTACGGTCGAATTTCGACCACAGGGCGACCACTTCTTTAAATAACTATGTATGTACAGTGTACCTACCGGATAAATATTCTAAACTTAATATCATCATATTTTAAATTATTGTTTAAAATACTGTATAGACTCAGGTGTTAACGATTGAACAATGCGATGTGTTGAACTTGCAAAAACTACTTATGCTATATTGTTAAAGGGTAAAAATTATATTTTATTTTTTATACAACTAGTAGAGTACATAATACCTATGATAATACCTATATTATATAACAATTTTGGGTTATTAGTTCTTTTATAATGTGTGTACATTGAATAAAATTACTGCCATCCCACTCCACGTTTGTACCACGCAGAGTTTGAAGGGTATGGAAAACTTGAATTCTTTTTTTTTAAATGGGCCAGACAATACACACCAACTAACTGGTCTCACACTAGGGCATTCCCTTTGCTATGAAAACCAGGGTGTGTCTCCCAGTACACTCAGACCCGAGACAATCTAGTCAACCAATTCATATTTTAGAATTCATAATTTCAATATCTGTTTTAAACATTGCGGTTGCGCGTTTGGCATTCCTTAAGACGGCGTACAAAGGTACACTAGCGCCACTCTTTTAAAAAAATATTATCTCGTGACCGAGAAGGAATTATGAATAACGTTTCAATAAGAACCCTCGGTAAGTGTGTCTAGAATTTTTTAATACCTTTTACAAAGTTTCATATTGAGACATGAAGCAACAAAATAGGATCTAGAGGAATGTGGCCGCTTTTCTTTAGATCGAATTTTATTGGTTCGTGTCTCAATATGAAACTTTATAAAAGGTATCAGAAAATTTTAGACACACTTACCGAGGGTCCTTATTGAGCCGTTATTCATAATTCCTTCTCAGTCACGAGATAATATTTTTTTAAAGGAGTGGCGCTAGTGTACCTTTGTACGCCCTCTTAAAATAACATCCCCGCATGCTTATTACGTAACTTGCAGACAGCATGCGCACCCAATATCGCGCGATATCTACTGTCAAAACAAGAATTTGTGTAATGTAATTTGTATAGTGGCGCTAAATCAACCGCGAAAAGTGCATTTTACGATCATGGAATGATAGATACGCAATCGTCATACATGATATCAATTTTTTATCACAATTAGTCACCGGTCGCGTAGTGATCGCGTCGCTGTTGCTGTCTGCAAATTTTTAGGTAATAACCCCGCCGGTCGATTTAGGTAACGAATTTTTCCAAATTGTGTTGAACTCTGGCTATTACCGCACTCACCCAGTTCCTTGTGTAATACCTATACTACAAGCCCAGTGCTCAGGGTTACATAATTTGTGTAATTAGTTGGAGTATTATTATTATTTCTTAAAATCCCTACACAAAGTAGAATAAAATTTAGATATTTCATATATTGCCTAAATTATGTTAAAATTTTGTTTTCCTGTCATTGTTTTATTATGGTTATGTTATTCTATTTTTTTAATTCATTCTTTTCATATTACTTTTTTAAAATCAGTACTCTGTAGAGGTATTGTAGTTAATATTAATTTTTTTTTGTATATTTATTACTTTCATTGTTACCCCAAGTAAATAAATACTTTAGGCATTCTATAGAATACCAAAATTATACACATTCTGACAATATGATATACCTACATTTACGTGTAAAGTTCCACTCAATGAACGGATGCACGACCTAAATTACAGTTGTCACTGGATTACGTCATCATCACTGGTGCGTCTGTTTTCTGTTAGTTATCGTGTAACTTCTAAACAACTTGACCGTCATAGGTGGGTTGAGGTTACATACATACATATCTTCACGCTGTTTCCTTAAAGGGGTAGTCAGAGAGGACGAAGTGCCAAGCGTCGCGGTCCTTACATACTTCTTTCGCTTTCTCAAATCTCATCACTCTCCTCATATATTTTCGCCTAGGTATGCGAGTGCTTTTGACTTTTCTGTCTACTAAGGGCTAACACTTTGGCAAATATATTATCGAGACGATGGTCCATAGATTCATATCTATACTAGGATCTGATAGTGCTGTAGTCAAATTTTAATTAATTCTATATAATATAGCTAACCGGCCCGGCTTCGCACGGGTAGAAATTTTTTTGATAACAAAATATTGCTCATGTTACTCGTTGATAATGTGGCTTTTTACAGGTGAAAGAATTTTTAAAATCGGTTGAGCAATTTTTGAGTTTATACTTTATATACAAACAAAGTGTACCTTTTTATAATATTATTACAGAGTATAGATAACGTTGGTGAAACCGCGGAGCACATCTAGTACTACTGTATAAATATATAGAGTTCTACGCTTTTGTTTTCCTATAACTGATTAAATATGTACTTATTGTTAGCTTTCATCATTTTAAATTAAATTAAATTTGATAAATCCCTCGAAAAATAATATTTCTGTTAACTTTTTAAATTTCTGAAAATCCTAAACATTTTTCCTATTAAAACTCTTAAACATTTTCTCCTGAAAACCCCCAAACATTTTTCCTCCTAAAACGCTTAAACATTTAAGATATCGACGTGTGTCAGATTAACATGAAATTTTTCATACGCACGCAAGGTATTTTGACTGGGCCTATGGCCAGTGTAGCGGGCGAGTACAGCTACTCTTCTTGTATATTAACCAATCCAATTTGGCGGATACTTCAAGAGAGTTACTTTTATGTTAGGGATACCCAACAATATAGATATAAAATGATAGGCAATACCTACGCCTGGGCAGGTTTCTGTATATGTGACGTTCGGCATAGCAACCCATGCCGGGTACTCGCTAGTACTCTGTAAATGAAACTCTGTAAATGTATTATAGTGCCTATTACGACAATTACGATACTTATTTAATTTGATAATATAATCCAATTCTTTGCGTTATACGTACATATTACTGATTTTCCAAGACGAAGATTAACCTATTAACGCGAAGGCTCTTCCTTGATTAATTCAAATACTCTATTAAAGAAATCACTTTTAATTTCACCGTACCGTCTCCGAGACTTACCGAACGAACAATAAATGCTCGACCCGCATGTCGCTGTCTTTCTCCCCGCCTACTTTCTTTTTAGAGTTGCCAGTTGGCGATTGCTAACATACAAATTGACATTATAAGGTCTTCTTTCGATAAAATTTACTTTGTAAGTACTAATAATACATAATCCAAACAATAACACCAATTTTGTGACTGTAAATAAAGTGCTAGCTTAGGGTCTTGTTCTATGGATACCACATGCCGTTTCCTATTGAGGTTGGATAGCGTCCAGGAGCAACGAGGCATACCTTGACAACAGTTTTAGCTATATGCTAACAGATGACGAAGAGGAATCAAATAATGTCAGATTTCCAGGCCATCGCCTATACTAGCTCCTCATGATAAGCCTACTTACTTAAAAGCCCATCTATGCAACCCAGTGAAAGAAAATTAGTTCTTCACCCCCGCGTGCTATGGCGTTAGCAAAAAGGTTGATGTGTGGAGTTGCAGTTTGATCATATTTTAGCGCCGAGAGTCGAGAGGTGTCAATATTTGTTTCGTCTTTCTCGTACAACGTACATAATTATAATTTGTAAGAAAACTCCATTACCAACAAAAAAACTGATTTGGGAGATTTGGGAGACTTATCCATTTCAGTAAAAATCATTTTAAAACTCCGTAGAATTTCTGAGAAGCAACTGATTTTTTGTACAAATCAGTTTTTCTTAATTAACTTTTTTGCGAAATTTTTTCTCCAATCGTGTTCCCATATTTGACAATTCTAATATAAAGAGTTGAAGTTGTACCATGTGTCAAATATGTAACTGTCATCAACGGTTATCAAACGCACTAAAATCTCCATAGGCGGACTCTTTAAGGCGACCGTTGACAAGCGTAGAAATAATCTGAGAGAAGACTCAACGAGCGTCGATGGTAGATATATTGTACAATTGAAGAAATACATTTTTAGTTAACAAATTTCTGATCGCCAAAATATATCTTCCATTCAATGACAATATTTTGGCAATATATTTAATAATAGTGAATTAAAACAGATCGTGTATCAAATAGCTGGCATAATTCCAAGAAAGACTGTTAAATAACATTTATTTTTTATAGATTTGAAATCACTATGATTAACGGATATAAGAATATTCTTAAAAACACTCTCTAAAAGAGGTACGTACTCTAAGCAACCTTCGCCTTAAGGCGACGCATTGATTATGCAAAAGTGCGCGCGCTAGCTTACGAAAAATCCGAAAGAGTAATTATTTTCGTTTATTTTAAAAACTATAATTATTTTCGTTTATTTTAAAAACTATAATTATTTTCGTTTATTTTAAAACTATAATTAATTTTAAAAAATCCAACTGATATTTTGAAGAATATGTTTAGATTAAAAGTATACAGAAAATTTAAAATCATAAATCGGTCCCGTTACTCTTAAAAATGTAAATTTCTGTTTTAAAAGAGGTTTCTTTGATATTTTTTTTGTGTTACAAAAGTTAACCAATCGTGTATCGCAACTGTCAAAATAATGTCAATAAAATGAAAAATCAGGTTACCAAATATCACTTTCATACGTTTTGTAGTCACTTAGAAAAATTGAGATCCCTGTCTTCGAAGTTTTCAATGTCGCCTTGAATAGAATGAAATTTTGTAGTAAATTAAACCTACTAGTCGAGTTATATGTTGTTGATATTATGTCTCAAATTCTTTTGAAATCAACTTATTCCAATATATTCGTAATTAATTGCAGAACAATTTGGAACAAGCTGAACAGTGAGATAAGTCTAACTGTTCTTTAGTATATTTATTACGTATCTCTCTAACACATAAATATAACATGTTATACATAAATTTACGCTATATCCCCAACGAATTAGTCGGAGAAGACGGAGCGCTAAGCTTCGCAGATCTTATATCTTTCGCTTCTTCAAATCTCATCATTCTCCTCACACATTTCGCCTAGGTATGCGAGTGCTTTTCACATTTCCCTCAGCGAACATTCTGACTATTTGATCTTCGTAAGTCAGCCTTGGTCTTCCTTGGTTTTTTTTTACCACTCACTTTCAATCTGTAGATTTTCTTCGTCAGTCTCTCATCACTCATTCTTTCTATGTGCTCGAATCATCTAAGCATTCCTTTCTTCATTTTTACAATGACACTGTCGTGCAACCCTGTTATACTGCGTATCTCTTCATTGCTTGTCCTGTAAGTAAGGGTGACACCACACATATTTCTATGAGATCGCATTTCTACTGAATTTATCTTACTTTCACTCGATTTCGGGTATATCCAGCCTCACTACCGTACAGTAAATTCGGCACCAACACTGCATCGTGGATGGCCATTTTGGTTGTGTTAGATATATTCACGCTGCCGACTAATGCGGCGAGAGCACCGTTTACGTTATTGCCAACTGCTACCCGTCTCTCCACATCTAACTCACATCTTTCATCCCTCGAAAACACACTCTCTAGATACACAATTTAAGTGTTCTAGACATTTTCCATGTACCCATATCTCACATTTCGTCTGTACCTCTTCCCTTTCAAACACCAAAACCTTAGTTTTCTTCACATTCAATCCTTTCACATCACATTCTTCTTTTATGCACGTGACTAGGACTGCAACTTTGCTTCTCATGGTGCTATAAGCACAGCATCGTCAGCGTACAAAAGGCAGCTTACCACTGTACCATTATTCATCATATATATATGATTTATAATATAATAGAACCATCATCCATCATACATCAGATATACATACACATAATATAATATACAATATATACAACATAATATACACTTATAGAATACATATACAATATACATAATATATTATAAGTTCGTAAAAAGCGTATTAATTTTTTATGCATGATCTTTGATTTCATTGTCTGCTTTTTATAGTTATTATATTTTTGGTAATAAAAGAAATTGATTACATTACTTACTTATATGTTGATAAACAAAATTACGTTGAAATATGTAATGTTGATCGTAACAGGTAATAAATTATTCTTTGTCGACATAGTATTAGCTTTAGTCACGCATGAAATCCTTTTATAAGCAGTTGTTCCGAGTTAATCAATATCCGATATCCGAGCGATAGTTTAGTCATTTTTTATTGGAACACGAGGCATTTACAGTTATGGCTTTTGTTTCAGATAACGTGTGTGGAAATTTAAAAATACAACTTCGGTTTTGTGGTAAATTATGCAATTGCCTGTTGGAGTGGACTCCAGAACTTGCACGACAATGAGGCGGCGCCGTGTTCTGAGAAAAACGATTTGCGACAGATTTCAGGAAGGTATAAATAAACTTTATTTTTATAAAAATTGGTTTTTCATACAAGAACACGACATTTTGTAATTACAAGATAGATTTACAAATACTGTATGTACGGTTGTTCAATAAGACAATATTTTATAACACTTTCCGGTATCGATATGTGTTATTTATAACTTTATTTTTTCGTTGCAGCATTTAATCAGCTTGAGATTAATATCGAAGCATGTATTTTACACAGCGCACTCGTCAGTTTTTAGCCTGTTTCATGGCAGTACCAAGGCACATGCTTTCAATAAAATTCTTTTTCTTCGTCAGCTGCGCCGGTTTCATAGCTTCGATCCTTTGGATCCACATGGTGGACAGCCAAAATCAACCTTCAGTCAATGAAAGTTTAGTTCAAGAGGTATTAGATAATGTTGCAAAAGATTCTCGATACGCAGAAATTTACAGAAAGGTGACCAGATTACCAAAAGACCTTAAATATATTTTGCTCTGGACAGATCGGGATTTCGCTCCTTTTTACTATTTTGGCGACGGGCAGAAGAGTTTTATCAAGAATAACTGCTCGTTGATAAACTGTTATGTTACAACTAATAGGAATTTTTTTGGTGGAGACTTAACAAAGTTTGATGCTATAGCTTTCAACGGAAGGAATATAGAGCATTTGAGGAGTTCCCATCTACCGCACAGTAGATCGCCTCATCAAAAATATATATTCTTCAATATGGAATCCGCTGATAATTATCCTGTTTGCAATAAAATATTTGATGGCTTTTTTAATTGGACTTCAACGTATAGGCTAGATTCTGATATTCCTTATCCTTATATTCAGATAAGAAATAGTGACGGTGAGGTGGTGGGGCCAAGGCGATATATGGACTGGGTAGTTGATACGATAGAAGTTGAAGAAGATTTGAAGGATAAGTTACTGAATAAGAGTAAAGCAGCAGCATGGTTCGTGTCGCACTGTTCCAGCAGAAGCGGGAGAAAGGCATTTGTGAAAAAATTGCAGAAAGCTTTAGTACCCTATAAATTTACAGTGGATGTATACGGCGCCTGTGGCCCCTTCAAATGTCCTTTGCGTCGCAAGTCTGACTGCGATGCATTGTTAGAAAGAGATTATTTTTTCTACATGTCGTTGGAAAATTCCTTTGCCGAAGACTATGTAACAGAGAAATTGCTTACTGCTTTACAGCACGATGTTGTGCCAATAGTTTTTGGAGGAGCTGATTATTCAAGGTAAGAGATATTTCTTAAATTTGAAAAATATATGTAGTACACAACCACACATACATAGCACATAAAATATTTATTATATAAGATATTAGCAAGAAAAATATAATTTCGGTACACATTTAACATTCTTCATTTAATATTCATGCATATCTTGCGTTAAAACATAATTTTCTCAAGCTATATTTCCTACTATATAATATTTGATATCAAATGTGAATGTTATGTTATGATGTGATTATTATCGATTATAATTGGTTATGATTATTGATATACATCTATATTATATTATATATATTAAACTATGTATATTATGTATATTAAATTTACAATTTCAAAATTTGATATTGTATATTTCCCATTAGTAGGATCGTCGAATCTCAATTTATCTAAAATACTTATCTTTCGTAGGTTTCTACCACCAGGTTCATATATAGATGGCAGGAAATACAGTGCTGCGGAGCTAGCATCCATTATGGCTCGCTTAATATCATCTCCAACCGAGTATCACCAGTTTTTCAGATGGAAGTATCATTACTCCTATCATGATCCGGCCATTGTGGAAAACGTATGTACAGTTTGCTCTGCTTTGAATAATAGGACTATGACTGAGGCGTCAAATGTCTATCGCGAATTTAGAAAGTGGTGGAATCCTAATTACCAGGAACGATGCAAGAAATGATATCTGTTATTCCAGTACTTTAACACGTATTAAAACTCTTGTCGTTGTAAATTGGAAGTGAAAATTGTTAACTGCTTGAACACCTAAATTTATTTCTTTCGTTTTAGGTCTTCATTAATATATAACACGATATCGTATTATTTTGACTAATCTTTCTCTAATGTTACTATAAACAAAAAAAAACATGTATTCAGTAAACAAATATTTTTACACACATTTTTGTCTGATTACTTTACATGAATACTTTATTTACAGTATTGTTATAAGTATTTAAAACAATGGTACGAAAGAGATAGGATGATGCAACAGAGAGTAGCGAGAGTGGAACAAGCTCATCTCACTTGCATTGCTACTGATAAGGACTTATAAAGAGATTCATGCGCCAGATGCCAAGTCGTTCGAAGTCAACTGAATTTTGAAATTCATGGTTAACATTTTTCACTAGTGATTTTTAATTTTTTATCTCTCTTGACCTTTCTACTTTCAATATTTTTAATAGGCAGCTAAAATAATAAATGTGATCCAACTAAAAATATCGAAGTTTTCAGGGTTCCTTAATTATGATTCTTCCTAGTTCAAGGTAAATATTTTTAATCGTATAATTTCCTCCATCTATGTAAAGTCACGGTCCGTTTACTCTTTTTTTAAATTTTTGAAGACCTGTTTCTCAGTTAAGTTTACTCCGTTCTACAAATGCCAACTGATGGCCACAAATAAAGAGAAACCTATGTATGTGAAAAAAAATGCGCTGCCCTTTCGTAAACTGAAAAAAAAGTAGTTTTGCTTTATTTTTTATTAAATATCGTTGAATGGTTGAATAATGGCGTTGTTGACTGTCCCACCCATTATACTTAACTAAATTTTTTAAGACTCTTGCCTAGACATTATCTATTAAAAAGATTAAAGTATAATTTTAATGTCTGAAGTAATTAGGTAAACATCTAATTATAAATATGGTTTTAAAAAAACAATTTGATGTGGACATTCTTAAATGACGTTTTAAATTTAATAGTAATGTAATAAAAATTTTAAAACTGCGGCAAAAAGACTGCGAAATTTGCTATCGTACCTATATTGTAGGTATAAAATTAAAATAACCTTTGCGAATATGGCTACGGAACCTACTCTGGGCTGCTTTTTTGTGAGTTTTAATACAATAAAACATTAAAAAAAAATTCTTTAACATAATTTTATACATCTAGCTGTAAGTAAAATATAATTTTACTGTATTAATATGTAAGGTGAAACTACAGCAAAATATATTGCAATTTTGATTATTGTTGATTTTGTGATTATTTAGATACTTAATTGTTGTATTTTATAATACCTAAGTTAACTTAGTTGTGTGGTAATATCTAAATGACAGACGGGACAAATATTATTTTTACGTTTACTCTTTTTTGGAGTAAATACGTATTTCAAAACAATCATGATTTATGACCAATTGTAGAAAATGCAAATATTTTATTCTTCATAGTTTTAGGCCACGTGTAGACATGTGTCATAAAAATGTGTAATAGTAGGGGAGCCCAATAAGGGATTTTGCGATTTACATCAGACGGCAGATTAACATATGAGAGATACCGTGCACTCTGTTGAGTACTTCCACCATATCTAAGCTCTCTATATAGAGCCGCACATGTGGGGCAGCCGATCAGAATAGTAAAAAAAATTGATAGTTGGAAATACTCGAGCGCGTCGGATTAAGGTTGAGAGGTTAATTACGTGCTGAAAAGTGTGTATTTCAATAATCTGACGACTTGAACGTGACCTACGGGAGTGGGAGGGTCACAAACTTGCAAAAAAAACGTCACCTTGACATTCTAGAGCGCGGCTGAAATTTTTTATTTTGAAATAATTCAAAGATAACAAGCAAAGGAAAAAATATAGTCTGCCGATTTCCACAAGCCGAAGTAACAAAAATCGTCAATAAAGTATAGCGCGTGCAGCTCCAGCGAAGCATGTACTCGTATTCCCCACTCCGCGACTCTCTCTCCTTTTCATTCCTTCTCTATCTCTCACTCTCTCGCACCGTCCCCACATTATACACCAATTCCTAATTCAAGATAACATACTTTCCGTCAGCCGTCACGCCATCACAGCTGATCACGACACTCGTGGTCAAAAAAAATGAAAAATTACTACGTAATTAGAGTCGGGACTTCTATAGAGCTCAATAGACTTCAAAATGTCAAAAAAAGATACCCAAAATAGCCAATCTGATGATTTTGAAACAATCAGCTTTACTAACATAAAGAACAAAATAGAGACATTCTGCCTAATATTGAAATCTATCGATATCGATTATAATTAGCGTGACGTGCAGTATTAGAAATTGGTAAAAATAATCAAAGAATTTAAAATTTTTTTCGAACAGTCAGATTATAAAAATTCCTCCTAATAATCATCAGATTACGGATCAGCACGACCAAGACATTGAGCTCAACCGTCTGTAAGAAAATCTAACGCATTCGAGTATTTCAAAATGGCGATTTTTTTTGCATTTTCAAAAAGCCACCACGGGCTTATGTCACATCTGAATCTTCAGTTTTTTGAATGGGAGCTTCGTTCGGGTTCACTTAACGTCCCCTCTGAATATCTGACGCGCTCGAGTAAATTTTTTTTCCCCATTTTTAATTCTTCCATGCGGCCGTCCCCACCATGCAAACAGGCAGATTAACATACCTCCGACCTCCATCATCAAAGACACGTGGGGCATACACATATTAATATCTGCCGCGCTTGAGTTTTAAATGTGACTGTTTTTTTTTACAATTTGGAAAGCCCGTATACGCTCCCCCACCGGAGAAAGGGTTTCTTTCTACCATATAATCTTCAAAATCCAATAGGTCCCCACGACGCTCGTGTAAATCCCCATTTAGATCGTGGCGTCCCCTACTATAATGTAATGCGAATAGTGTGGAAGGTATCAACAATACAAACAGACATCTGTACCCGCCTTTAAGGCAAAAACAATGAATAAATATGTAGTATGTGTGATAATAATAAGAAGTGTTTTAAACACCAAAAGCTAAAAACTAAATTTTGTAAATAGAGGATGTTAAGGCGGCGACGAGGGCGTTTGTTTAAAAAATCTTGGAGCATATGCACATGTTTTCAGACACTAATCACGTGCGTTTACGAAACGCCAAAGTAACTGCGAGCAGTCAAAAAATATGCACACAGATATCACATGTTCGAAACACGCCTGCGTGTGAAAAATGTACTCGTGTAACGTGTAAATACACTAACCTACTTCAATGTTGCGTGCGGTATATGTAAAACGAAGCACTGAAGTATAATTTCATATTAGACTGTACTCGTTTCAATTTAGTAAACCGTATAAATTGTGTCGGGGTCCGGATGAGTCTTAAGTTGGAGTAGGCTGATCTATAATGTTGAAAGAGAATAAGTGGATCAGAAGTGGGTCTAATGGTAATGGAAAGCATGGAATTGAATCTTTTGTGAGATTTGTCAGAAAAGAATGATTTTTATGTTAAACATGGACTGGATCGTAAAATAAAGTCAATTTTTTTCTAACTATATTTCCTTGAGGACTTTTTGAGCAAGCAATAAAAAAACGAATGAAATATCTTAGAACATATTCCTTCGTAATAATTTTATTTCTCGACATTCTTAATTCCTTAGCCTAATGCCCGATTTTACCAATACTATCAAGTCGTCACCTATGTACCACCTAGATTAAAAGGACCCCTAATTCGGTTAGATTACATTCGTTTTCACCTATCTAACAGTTCCCTAGTAAAGTCGGATGGAGTTATGTGACGTTTGATTGTTTCCATAGTGACTATTCGTTCCCAAAAGTTTATTGATGAAACTGATATCGTGTTTTACTTTTAAGTTTCTATATAATATAATAAATTATTCGTCATAATGTCGAAAACTAACACACAAAACTGTGACGTAGTGTATTGGGTTCTAGAATAGAGTTTCTAAACTTAGGGGGTCTTTTAACTACATAGGGGCTCTTAACGTTTCGTGAAACGCAAAATCACTTGACTGGCTTGTTGATGCAGTGGCATGGCATCTGCTTTCCAAGCTAGGGTCCCGGGTTCGATCCCCGGTCAGGTCAATTTAGGAAACGAACTTTTCTAAATTGGCTTGGAGTCTGGGTGTTACTGGAAGCTCCCCCAGAGTTCATTGTGTTGTACTCATAGTACAAGCTTACTGCTTAGTTTGTGGTCACACTATCTGTAATTGTCTGGAGTATTATTATTATTATAAATTATCGTTAGCGGTCGTCTATTCTTTTCTAGGGGTTCCTAAGTATTAGGAGACTGATGAAATCGGACATTAGTGATTTAAAGTATCTCTCGACTCGATACAATTTTAGAGTATGGAATGTCAAATTAAGTTTGTTATTGGTACATTAGGTATGGATACTTATGGATATTTATGTTGTCGTTACACTTATTACTAACTACTGTATGCTCATTGCTCATAAAATAAAATTTTAAGTCATTTCATTCATATCATTTCATCATTTTTATATAACACAATTCTGTCATTTATTTTAATGTTAGTTATATATAGAATTGTATTTTCCATTTATGGGCTGTGCTATAAAAATGTTGAAATTTCAAACATTAAAATTAAAGTTCTTTAAATAAAATTGTTATTTCACTGTAGATTGTTTAAATTAGTGGTAAACATTGAATCATATATGTTACCATTATACCTAAATTGTATGTGCGATATTATGTAAAAACTACATATAATAATTTAAAACACTTATGTATCTAATGGTTTACATTTATAAGCAATAAAAATAATAATTTAATTCAAATAATCTTAAGATTCTTCCTGTTAAAAAATTTAAAGTTTCGAGTTTTTTGCAAAGATTGTAAAGTAAATATTTAAGGTTTCTGTTAGTTATATATGCCTTAAACAGAGATTGATAAATAATTATTGATTGAACTTAGTGTTAGTAAACAATAGTTAGGTAGGTACATTTTATTATGATTGCATAAAAATATCAAAACGTCCATAGAAAATAAAATGTAAAGGGATTAGTCACGTATACGTAATTCTTTAAATAGCAACACTGTTGAAAATACGATGATGTCAATGTTAAATTTTTAACTATCCATTTCCTCCATTTCTCGTGAAAAGTGATTAAATGTAGACGATGCCAATGCGCATAAAAGCCATACGTCATATTTTGAAATCTTTCGAAATGGCGGGAAAGGGTATTCCAAACGAAATTGTTTCAAAAAAAAAAACAAAATGTTGTACCTATTGGTTGACTTTGTTAAATGGACAAAAACATGTTTACTTAATTTTACAATTTTTGTACATAGTTTGTATTAAAACGGTGCTTTTGTAAATACGAGTATCTTAATTAAAAAACTTATTCGTACATTGTAAGTTTTGTGAGTAACTTGTGCCTCTTATATTGCCCATACACGGGCCAGTAACGAAAACGTGTTTGGATAATATGTATAATTCTATTCATAAGGATAACCATTGCCGGTATTGTTACCACCTTTAATTATATAGTGCTATACGAAATTAAACTTGAGTTTATATTCTCAGACACTTTCTTTAATGATTTTATTTAGATTTATAAGATTCGCTTCAAATAAGATTTAGATTCTACCTTAATTTGCTTTTACATGCTTAAAGGATAAAGTTATGACAAAAATTCACCAGCTTTTAACTTTGAACTTGTAGCTCACTTGCAGTTATTCCAGAAGTAAAAGTTAATCTTTTGAGAGTACCTAACAACAACCAAGGCTTGAAAACTTCATGTGCTTCCAAGCCCTTGGCGATATAAAAATCGTAGGTACATATGTAAACCATTCTGAGTACACACCTCCTAAAAACTGTACCTGGTGCAGTTTTCGTGAATTGCATAATGAATTTGTATTGCTGATCAATCATTTCTACCAACAAGACTTTTTGGCGGGAACGAGAGAAGCGAGGTTGACATTTTGTTTAAATTTTCTATTTTTTACATTTTTGGGAGTTTTAAAGTACAAAAGTGATAGTATATTGTGTTTTAAAGTTCTGTATAAGTGAAAAGAATAGAATAGGTCAAAATAAATATGTGTAGCTGAAGTTCTCGCGCTCTTCCAAGAAGTCCTTTATAACTTCAGTAAAGCCTACTATCACTTTACTGGAGAAGTTTTGCGATAACAATAAACTAATTTACGTGTCATTCTACTTATTAATACGTGACATTGGCAAATGCGCTAAACTGTGCGCCATGCCCTTAAGAAAAAAAAAAAACTACCAACAAAAACAATAATCAGCTGCTTGAAATACGTAGAATTAAATTTAGTTCAACTAAGTAAGAACTTACATCCAATTCGTCTAATTCTATAATTAATTAGATCTCTCGTTTACTGGTGTTAGTATTGGTATGGAGGCAAGTTGTTCGTTTTTGGGCAACTGTGTTCGTTTTTATAATAAAATTCCTCAAGAAATAACTCTTTTAATGGAAAAGAAATTTAAACTTGTTATTAAACGCATACTGATTGGAAAGGCATACTACAAAATTTGCGATTTTAGTGAAGAAAAACCAATAGTCTGGAAATAATCCTCTCTGCACACGCATTTACTGGCTTTATGAATATTGTATTTTAAAAACAGTATTGTTATTTAAATAACTATTGTAGAATGACGTTGAAAAAATAATAGCTGACAGGACTGAGTTTCTTGTCGGTTCTTCTCAGTGTTTAGTTTTTCGTAGATTTGACATTCAAAAATACCTCGCATTTGGGTCAACTTGAGTACTATTGATTTGACTTTGACTGTCCACTGATGACCCGAAAGTCCTCTATTCTGATTTCTGACTTCGAGTGTGGTGTTCAAACACTAAATCAATAATAATAATAATGTTGACTTGGTTGTCGAATTGTCATGACGTTTAAGTAAATTAAGAGATGCTTAATTCTATTTTTAGGCCGTTTTCCTACCGACCAGTCTCAGTAAATATTTTTAATGCCAGATTTTTAACGTGGAATCGTTTTTCTATTTTTGTTAGAAGTATCTTTAATTAAATACTTATCTAATATCAAATATTATTGCTTTAATTAATTAATATGTTGAAATACTTAATAAGCGTAAATTTTATGTCCATTTGTTAAGAATTAGACAATAGTTAAATACTTTACAAATAATCTTTTTTACTAACAATACAGCAACACCTAATAAACTATGATAGAGCTCAGGAGTTGAATTGGTTTAACACAACAAAATACATGTTATTTGTGTTAAGAACTTTTCTATTGACATACAATTAATGTTTTTATAAATATACAATAATTTCAACATTAGGCAAAGATATCTAGAATATCTACCGTTGTTTAAGTTTTTATTGTTTTCAGTATAATGATCGAATCACGTGTCATTAAATAGATTTTTAATTTATAAGGCTACCAAGTACGAGTAGATATATATATGTATGTTACAAGGTTAGGAGGGAAAAAGATCCTGATTATATTTTTCTATATGTTTTTTTAACTTTGGATGAAAAAGTTTGTTTTGAAAAATTTTCGTTTTTGAAAATGTTTTATATTGTAAAAGTATTCATGTAGCAAGAAAGTAAAAGTACTTTTTACGTCAGATTCACATTACTTTTTAAATTTATTGCTGCAACTATTGATGTCCTGTTACATTCTTAGTAATTTTTGAGGATTTCGTTTAAGTTTCCTGAAAAAGAGTAATTAAATAACTTCGAGATAATCAACTATTTTGTTTCATTTGACATATTAAATTGACTAAGAAAAAAAAAAGATGTAATACTGTCAATAACACAGCGAGGTCAGGTTTTTAGTCGTATGGTACGTTGTCCAGTGTTGCCATACTGATTCCTAATCCCAGTTAATATAAAAATAACGTCGTTGAGAACGGTATTTTATTAGTAACGTATTTTTATAATAGGTCGTCGCTTAGTGTACATATATCCCCATGCGGTTTTATAATATAGTATTAGAATTTATATGCGATTTATAATACTTACATAGTTACAACGTAGAAAAATTAAAACAAAAACGAAACACGTAACTTTACTTTGCATGTAAAGATACTTACTCAACAATCGGAATAATTATAACATCTACTAGTGGCAACACCTGTTGAGGTTTTATGTTCCAAGCAGTTTTTATTTGATTTATTGGAATTATGAGTTCCTAAGCTTATTTATTAATGAAACGTGATACCGTCCTGTTTTTTATTTTTTGAAGACTGGTTCTTGCACCCTTGCACCACAACCATATAATTCGGCATTTTTGCGGTAAATAATTTAATTTATAATTACGTCACGCACCTATAACAGACTAGCTGAAACTAATAATGTGAGACATAGTTTGTTTGCAAGTATGTGTGTATGTTACTTTGTATGTGCATGGCAAGGCATAGTTTTTCTGACCTCACTGTGTTGTTTATAGCGTTATCTTTTTTTATTTGGCCGGAGGACTAAACACCTTGCAGAATTTAATCTACCCATGTTACATAACAGCTACCAATTTTTGACGAACATTTTCGATATAACCTGCATATTATATTCAAGATGCTAAGTAAGTAAGCTCATAGCATAGTTGTTGCTTCAGTATTTGATGTGTTCGCTGAAGTAAAACCATGTTGTATAAGATCAGCTACTGGATGGGCCAATGGCATTCATATCTTGCGTCTTCGTGTTTCGGTAGTTATTGTTGTTAGTTCCAAGCTCCAAACTACTGCTAAGCCAGATTTTAGGCGGTCTCCTTCACACTTTATTTCTAAGAAAATTGTGTGAAAGAATGGGATATACACCAGTCAAAGTGGTTTAGGGAAGACGGACTCATTCGAAGAAGAGTAGCTATATATTGTATTGTGTTTTACTTATTATATTATTTTCACGATCGATTTTTTTGGAAAGAAATAGCCAGAAAGTGTTCACCTTTAGTCTAGTAATGATATTTTTACAATAATAAGTAAAATAAAGAAAAGCTATCAAATCATACAAAATATTTTCGTGTTCTGAACACAGCTTCTCTTATTGTTTTTCCACCAATCCAAATCCCTGCCCAAACCATAATGGTTCCACCATTATACGGTTCTCCGACGTCTAGAAACTCTTCAAATAATTTGACGTCTTAAATCGAGTCACATTTTAAATCTTGACGCGTCTGTATAATTAACAGCAGACCAATCTCGATTTGTCCAGTTAATGTAATTTGCTTGCCCATTGAACTCTAAGACCGTGATTGCAACGTTGAAATATTGGAACTCTCAGATTAGATTCTTGCAAAAGATTTCGAATTGTTTGATCACTCAGATACAGCCTTTGAATACGGCAGTGTCGGTTTTAGTAAGTCCTCCTCGGGCAGAAACTTGGTCTTGCCTTGCCGTTGTATTGCGATGAGGACTTCGACCCAAAGGCATCATGTTCGACCCAAAGGCACCGATTCTAAGACAATAAATGGCTTAAATAACTTTTGGCGATGAGTCAAGAGCGTTCTCCATATCATATCATATCCATATCGTTCTCCATATTTTCCTGCCGAGATCCAGATTAAGGCAAACCACACTGAGTACTATTACTTGAACAATTGCAGTTGTCGCGATTATGTAGTCGTAAACGCAAAAAAATAAAAAACAAAAGTAAAACTAAAACAACTTTCACAGAAGTCACAGAAAAATTTTATTTACTGGCGAGAAAATGTTTACTATCGAGCAATATTTAATAAGCAGAATGACCGAGTTTATCCTCAAAGCTCTAGAGAAGCTTCTAAATCAGTAGGGTACAACATGGGCATTATTCGGCTTCGGTGATGGGATGGTGGGATGTTAGCTATCAAGGGGTGACGGAGCCATATTTTTGTGAAAAAAGTATCAAAACATCGGCCCATGATTCGATTCTTGAGAAGGTAGTTAAGCCTCTTAACAACACTATGTTTCATAACCAAGAATGGTCCCTTCAGCAAGACTCAGCACTGGGTCATAAAGGTCGATCCACATAAACGTGGCCGGAAAGGAACGTTTCTGACTTAATTAAAGCTGAAGACTGGCTGTCATCTAGTCCCGATCTTAATCCACTTGATTGTAATTTATGATCTCTTTTAGAGAGTATGGCATGCTCTAAACGCCATGATAATTTGGAGTCCCTAAAACATTTCGTAAGATCGGCAGTGACGAATTTTCCCATGGAGAAAGCGCGTGTTTCAATCGATAACTGGGCACAACGTTTAAAGGATTGTATTAAGATCGATGGAGATTATTTTGAATGAGCTTCATATTTTTAAAATGCTAATAGATTAATATGTAAACTAACGCACACTGCAGTAATAAACGTTTTATATAATAGAAAAAAAGATTTATTATTTATGGCGAGACACCTAGTCTCACTAGGCAGAGAATAATATATTGTTACGAGCTGAGTGTAATAAGATGCCGTTCAAGGGTGCAAAGAGTTTATTTTTCTTCGTACAAGTAGATGTCAAGAACACACGAACTTAATTACGGCGGTTCCTAATCTTCGTAGTCGCCCTCGAAGTAGGTACTCGCGTAGTAGTCACCGAAGGTACACGCTTCACTCAATAACAACGTTCCCGAATCGCAGAGTTCTTCTATCCAAGGTCGTCGCAGTAGTCGTCGTAGTGGTCTTCGTAATTCGCCTTGATGTCGCCTCGATATGTCGCTCCGAACGATAGTTGAGAAAGACTGACTCGGCGGCGGACACGGAGCTCTATTTATAGTCGGCTAAAAGGAGGGTGGAACTTTCTAGTGAATTACGCTCGCTAACGGTAATTCGACATTGTTCTCGACGCCGCCTGTTTGCATGAGTCATAGGTACATGACACGTCATCGCTCGGGAATATTCGAGGTGCAACTTGGTTCTTCTTTCTTAATTTGACTTATACCTTAGGCCTTAAACCTAGCAATGCGTTTATAGGTCATAACTCGATAATGCCTAGGTCTCGAGATATAAGCACTAAATGTTATGTTTCGAGTTCCACCAAAAATCGACCTTATTCCCTACGCATAAGGTCCAACTGTAACAATATTCTATAATATTGTGTGGCGTTAGTTATACGATAGTTATTGAAATAGTGAGACTGGCTGATGATAATTTTTACATAAATGATAGTTTTATTTTTCTGTTTGAGAGGGCTGTGTGTCGTTTTTTTTATATGTTTTTGTAATAAAAAGACTGATAGGTGAAAAATTATATACACAAGTGAGGTGAGAAGGAGGCCGTCTATGACTAGCATTGCTAAGCCAGTAAGTTTGTCGTTACCACTATGTTTAATTGTATGTATACTATTATAAATATTATTCGTTCTTGGGGGAAAAATAATTGTTGCCATCTAAGAAGAGAAAAGTAGTTAACGCGTTGGAAAAGTAGAGATAACATTAAAAGTACAACAAAAGGCACTTCGCGGTCGGAACGAGTCTAACGAAAAAACTTGGAAAGTTAATTAGAAAAGTTTCTCATCCTGTGCGGCGCACATACTAACAGGGACGTGTGGAGAATCACTCAATTTTCTTACACGTGATGTTTACAAGACGACCAATTTTTATGAATGGTTAATATAGCACTTAATACATATTTCAAACTATTATGTTATATCAGTTATGTGATCCGAAACTAAGAAGGCTTGGAGTATGGGCTGTAACGGTACATACAATGAATTGAGGAACACCAATGTTGAAACTGCTAGACAATTTAGAGAATTCGTTTCTTAAATTGACCTAGCTGGGTATTGAAGACGCCACCTTTAGTTTGGAAGGCTGATATACATACATATCCTCACGCTGTACCCTTAACGGTGTAGTCAGAAAGTACAAAGCGTCAAGTATCGTGGTCCTTAGATACTTCTCTCGCTTCTTCAAATCTAATATTATTATATAAAAAAAATTATTAACCCTTCGTATGCCTAGTAGGATCTGACAAACCCACCAAAACTTAAAAACGAAGATATCTTTTAAAATTGAAATCTACGAGCGCCGCGATCATGAGTACGAGTATCTTCAGGTCTTAGAATAGTGGTTATATTTTCGCCTCTCCCCCAGTGCCAGAATGCATTCATATACTAATATTATGAAGAAGTAAAATTCTGTTTGTTTGTATGTTAGGGGTAATCTCTGGAACTAGTAAACTGATTTCAACAATTCTTTTATATAAAAATAAATAGAAAGCTAGACATTATCCGTGTCTAATATAGGCTATAATTTATTTCAATAAAAAACTTTCTATCGTAACGAAGCGAGGGCGGGTCGCCATTATAAATTTTGTCTGGATCATCGATGTGATTTGTGAAGCGTGAAGATACATCTATTTGGCTGCTAATCCTAAGATTAGCAACCAGATAGATGTCCCTTAAATCCCGTAAATCCATTATGGACGAATTAAGGACTTTTAGACCAGGTGATACTATGCATTCTTCCAGACTCGCTTATTTTTTAAAATTAATTTCATAATAACAAGTACGTCCAAGTCTCAATTCAAGGCGAAAGTATCGAGTCTCAGTCACAAGCAGGTAATCGGTACTACAATTTTAAATATTGCACGTATGTATTAGTGATGTAACGAATGTTCGAATGTTTTTCGATATTCGCATTTGTAGATAGATATATATTTGTAGATAGATTGTAGATAGATCCGCATAGAAATTATGCGGATAATTTTACGAATCTAGTTGTCAAGCGTTAGCTATGTTCAATCTTCGTGAAGACCTGTTATAATCATAATCGTTAATGGATGGCCATATTATTATTTTGAAGGTGTTGCTATTTAATAATCATATTATGGCATTTATGAAAGTCAAAAAATAAGTCAGTCGCAAAATACTCGAGCTAGCGAAAGTACGTCATTTCATTATATCTCAATATATCCTACGTTTCCATCCACGTCGACATCCTAGAAGAGCGAAACGTTTTCATAAGGAAAAAAGTAAATAAATTATATGAAATAAAAATGCAAGATTTATTTTTAATATTTGTTTATATTTAAATGAAAAAATATTTAATTTATTTAAATATAAACAAACTGTAGTCTTACCACCAAGTACAGCAGTATAAGGTACATATAAGTTACCTCATGAGTACTCGTAGCAGCATACGCATTTGCGAATATTCGTGTGATTTTTGATATTGACATTCGCGAATATTGTCGACAATTATTTGCATTCGCATTTGTGAATGCGGTTAATTCAACATTATTATTAGTGTGTCACAACAAAATTATTAGTATGTTATGTACATTATATTGTAAAATGTTAACTGAATTTTTTTTAATGTAAACAAAAACACCGAAGCATTTAATTAAAATTTTACAGTTTCTTGTTATTTCTGAAATGAATTTTAAGCACCATGAGAAGGTAATGTTATTTATACAGTGTCAACGTGTAGAAGAAGTAGCTATGTGCCTAAAATTTTCGATAAAAATCTTCCACGTAGAAAAGGGAGCGCCTATCGCCGAGTGATGTCATTATACGGCCCTGAGGCGCAAAGCGATGCACAACGAACTACGAATATTGTTGAGTGAGTGTACCGTTCCAAAATTGAAAAAAAGTAACGCTTATGGTGTACTCACCCCAGTGTCCGTCTGTCTGTCATTCTCATAACTCTCGAAAGCTATTTGACTACAAAAAAATTTGTTCTACGGTTAGCAGTTTGTATTAAGTACTAAAATGAAACACCGTGTAAGAACACTTAGGTACACTTGCGCAGTTTTCTTTTATCTGCGTAAAGTTCAATTTAAATTGTTTTTTTTTTCGAATTAAATCCAATTCGAAATACGTTACAATTAGGTACATCTATGGTAAACCTCGTTATACAGTACTTTTGAGTACTGAACGTGAACTCTATCACTGCGTCGAAAAAATATACACTGAAAAGAACGACATCAGTACTGCGACTATGACAATACTACTATAACTTTGAAGAAGGTTATGTCACGTTATAAACTTTATATAATTTGAAAGCGGACCATTATATTACTAGAACAGTACTTTGAACTCTTTGCAAACTGGAAGTGAAGCTTAATGCGGAAAGACAGTTGTATCATAGCACTTCTACGATGTTTGATAAGATCATAGACAAGAACATTGCCAGCAGTCACGTAAAAATTATTCGATGAGCAAACTAGAGACTTCTATACGCATACGTACAATGCAACGTCTTAATGACTCAGAAGACCATTAAACCGTTGATGTTGGCTATCATTAAATAGCAATTTGTCGTAGTCATTGCCTAATTGCGTAACGTTCGCTGACTGGAAATTGACATAGTATGTAATTTATGCATTTGGTGTTTCCATTGTAAAAATGCATGTATGAACCTTTCGTATATATCTGATTGACAATCTTCAATAAGATTTAAATGTCAAATTGACAATCATTTTCGGCCAAATTTTCAGTTCATGGGTCTAACTCAATTAGACTCCAAATCTGTATTCTGTTTGAAACTGTTGGCTACTGTCTGTCTTCACCAAACCGCAGTGCGTTCGCGTCGTGAAATATGATCAGTAATGGTCAAAAATAGCCTGTAATTGACAGTGTGTTGCACACAGATTATTATTATTTTGTAAAGCAAAAGCAAAATCGAGATTTAAAGTAAATTAGCGTGATTACTTTTCGATCTCATTATGCTTTCCATCAGTCAAGTCTGTGACCAAACATACGTTCATTTATGATAAAAAAAAATGCAAAGAAGTTCTGTGTTGGATAACTACGTCTCCATTTGTAAAAGTATTTCGTACCTCGGTGTACTCGCGATAGTCAATACAAGGAGTTGGTAAGTAGATTTGCGGTGCCCCCGCATGTCACCCTGCCCGCGGGCCGTCGCCAGCTCCATTCAATTACACCAACCATTGCTATATCATAACGTCTAAGTAAACTTAATAGACATAATAAAAGGAGCTAAGATATGTTTTACAATGTCTATTTACCTAATAACAACTTAACATGAAACTAAGAACAACTTCTGTAGTACAAACAATTAAGAAATCATCTTACTTTCTTTGCTTAGCAAGATATTGAGCCTATACAAAACAAACGACAAATCTATTAAGCAGTCTGGACAATTTCGTTATTAGATGCTTTCTCGATTCGTTTTATGTCATAGCACCTACAAGCTCAGAGTAGTCCAGAAATATACAAGTGGTATGGTTTTGTAGAAATCACTGTATTATAATTGGACGTAAAATAATTGGAGTGGATCTCCAGCAGATCAGGACTGTAGGCAGAAAAAGTCTACCAAAATCTATGTTATTACCAATGTCTATATTATAAAGAAAGACCATACTCTGTAGTCCTTCGTAATCCACTTGGTACAAACACCTAAGTTCTATCATCTCGGACTAATTGGAGTTTACTCTTTGTCGAGACTACTACAGGGCGATCTTACCTTAGTTACCCCCACATTTCAATCACCTTTTCTTCTTATTATGCACTTATCGCTTCATGCCGATCTGAGAGAGAAAGAAAAGTGTAGAATATGCCAGTTTATTTTTTGTGTAACTTGTGTAAGCGATGGGCACGCAACAAAACATTACATGGCCAAATGGCCAAAATGGGTTAAAAGTATTGAGGAAAATTCCTCAATACTTTTCGTAAAGGTTTGTAAAGTGCATGTAGTGTGCACTGTCGTGGTACTGCGAAGGTGCAATGGGGGAGCTGTAACTGCCCCTCCGAGATCTACTTTTGTACGGTGAGAGATGGACTCCGATGCATTCCGTAAGATTCCAGAGCCCCTTGACAACACGCCGACGGCTACCACTACAGGAGCTTCAGTAGTTAAAAGCTCCACATAACTCAGTTTCTTCCCTGAGGAGCTGGATCTGTATGCAGATTAATCAAGCGTAACCAAAAAAAAGGTAACTAAGGTTTTAATAAATCTTGATGGCCTGATTACCTCGAATGTGAAATTTTATGCGCGTATGTGTATGCGTATTTTAATATAGCGTGATTGATTGATTATGTACATACCCTTTAAGCTGCTTGATTTAACATTAAAAATATTTAATACTTGTTAATTGACGACTTTCATGGCGCAGTGGTTTAGACGTTGAATCCAAGGGCGGAAAGTTCCGGGTTCGATTCCCGGTCGGGTCAATTTGAGAAACGAACTTTTCTAATTTGTCTTGGGTCTGGGTGTACTGGGAATGCCCCTAGTAGTCGTCGTCTGGTTCTCATAGCACAGGGAATTGCACTAGTTTGAGAGCAGACGATTGGTGTGTATTGTCTGGCGTATTTATTATTATTATTATTTATTTATAATTTAACTTTAATTTACATTATATTCCTGCAAAGTACTGTTTTATTATATTAATATATTCACACACACACATATACACACACATACACACACACACATGCACACGCACACACACGACACAAACATGCATCCACGCACGTACATACAGTTAATACTTACATTAACACTCGCCAGTAAGTTATAAGACGTACGCATACATACTCAAATGTATTTATTACCGCTATTATTGTAAAATATTATATTACTATTATTTTTTTATATAAAACAATAATGTAGTTATTAGGGGAGGGCACTGACAGCTGCGATACAGTCAGAGGACTAGTGCAGTTGTCCTGTACTCCTATAATGTAATTTAAGGTTTCTCATTAAATAAAACAAATTATTATCATTATTGTTATTATTGGGTCCTTACATGTGAAATTGGCGTTTTGTACGGGAGGAATATAAAGTCAATTTTTTTTTGTAAAATATATTTAATTAATCAAAGTATGCACCGTTGTTATCTATGCACTTTTGCCATCTCATAGGTAGTTCATTGATCCCTTTACTAAAAACCAAGGGGGCGAGATTCAATAAACTCTTTGAAGGCGGTTTGGACTGCCGCATCAGAGTTGAATTTTTTTCCTTGTAAGAAGTTGTCCAAATTCCGGAAAAAATGGTAATCTGTTGGAGCAAGGTCCGGGGAGTACGGTGGATGTCGCAGACATTCCAATTGTAGCTCATCTAAGTTAGTGGTTGTTTGTTGTGCAGTGTGTGGTCTTGCGTTGTCGTGAAGCAGCAGTGGCCTAGAGCGATTGACCAATCTCGGTTATTTAGCAGCTAGTTCTTCCTTCATGGTTTGCACTTGCTGACAATAGATATCTGCCGTAATCGTTTGGCCAGATTTTAGAAAGCTGTAGTGAACGACACCGGCGCTAGTCCACCAAACACTCACAAGTAACTTTTTCTGAGTCAATTTTCGTTTAGGGCAGGATTTGGCTGGGTCTCCAGGGTTCAGCCATTGCGACGAGCGCTTCCGATTATCGTACAGTATCCACTTTTCATCACAAGTAAGGATTCGATTTAAAATCCCTTCATTATTGTGTCGGTTGAGCAAAGTAACACAGCAGTCGACGCGTGTTTGCAACTTCGATTCACTTAATTCATGAGGTACCCATCGTTCAAGTTTTTTTACTTTACCGATTTGCTTCAAGTGGATTAATACAGTTTTGTCACTTACCCCAAAGCCTGCAGCTATCTCTGAAGTGCTTTGTGATGGATCCGCTTCCACAGTAGCCTTTAATTCTTCATTTTCCACTTTGGTCTCCGGCCCTCCACGGGGTTGGTTCTGAAGGTCGAAATTTCCAGAACGAAAACGTTGAAACGAAAAACGTACCGTGCTTTCTTTTGCGACACCAGCGCCGTACACATCATTAATCCTTCGGGCTGTTTCTGCAGCACTGGTGCCATGGTAGAACTCGTACTCGTAAATATACCGATATTTCATGTTTTCCATTGTGCGGTAATAAGCGACGCCAAAGAAAAAAATAATGAGGAAAAAAACAAATGAATGACTGTTTTCAAAACTCAAATGTACCAGCTAAATTAATTTATAAATTTGAATTTGGAATTCTTAACCAAAGAGGAGATATTTCAGATCGAAGTGGTCAGTACGACAAAACGCTAATTTCATATGTAAGGACCCAATATTATACAGTACAGGTATATTTATACATATAATTCAAAGTGAAGTAGTGAGCGATTGCTACCTATATATAAGAATATTGATCTGCCGCCATTTCCCTTAAAAATGTGTGGAGCCGATGCGTGTCGATCGAGCGGAAATAGTAACCCTGTATTTACAACCTCCGGCCGCAATCACGGGATACCAATTAATAACTTTTATCGTTTCCTGTAGAAGACCCGCTCAATTAACGCGCCCATAAAAATCTACACGCCTGATTGGAAACGACATTGGCACTGGCTTTCAACGTAGAATTGGACCTCAACAAGTATTATGTTGCTTTCGATAAGTAGTGTTTTTCATTAAAGACTATCTGTGCCTCGCAGTTTCGCCTACGTTAAATTCGATATTTTTCAAAACTAGACTAGGTTCTCTACTCGCTAATAAAAGTCCCGTCAAAATCAGTTCAGCCATTTCGCGGATTACCCCGTACAACAGGCAGGCAAAAATTAAAAAAAATGTGATTTGGTTTTGATAATTAAACCATATAAGCTTAAAAAAAACTCTTTTTTTAATTCACAGACAGACATTTCAATTTTATTTATGTATATGTAAAGGGACCCGTGTAGCTAGGCGAAAATGTGTGAGGAGAATGAATTAAATTCTAGGAGGCGGAAGTAAGGACGGCGAAGCTTGACCCTCCATTGTCTCTGACTACCCCATTACGAATACAGTGTGAGTATGTGTGTATAAATGTATAGATAAAGAGTACTTAAAATTTAAAGAAAACCATGTACCTAATACAGAATATAATACGGCGTAAGTGGAAACACCAAAAAAAAAAAAGAAAAATTTGAGTGCTGCTCCTACTATTCCATAAATAGATATTTAGTTAATTAAACTTTTTTCCAATATTCTTATCTAAGTAAAAGAACCGCTTTCAAATAACTAATTAAAAAATAAGAAATAAGTTCTTTAAGTACAGTTGTTAGTAACAGATCTATTGGCGCGATGCTGAATCTGCCTTCAAAGCTGATGG
Organism: Zeuzera pyrina; assembly: GCA_907165235.1. NCBI lineage: Eukaryota > Metazoa > Arthropoda > Insecta > Lepidoptera > Cossidae > Zeuzera > Zeuzera pyrina. The sequence goes on from OU015637.1 coordinate 5,944,156, forward strand.
TTCCGTGTTCAAGTCACCGGTAGGACAGTTCAGGGGGCCTAGACTAGCGCCTCAGTTGTCGTAAATAAATGCTAGTAAAATAGAATGACAAATACCACGTGATCTGCCATAGCAAATTTTAAATTGGCAATCAAAGTTTATTAACTTATTATTAAATAAAGTCGTGTGAAAACTGCAGTATAAAACATAGTCAAATGGCATTTTTATTTTACCATTTTACGAAGCGTTTGTCACTTGTCTAGCCGCTCAGTTGCTATCGTGGATTTTAAGTGTAACTTCATCATGTTTGCACAGTACTGTGTGTAATGCTTACCTTGACGTCACACGATTAGTGCAATAATCAGATTAAAAAAAATTGGCTTTTACTCAATACATAAATATATTTCGTTTGGGGGGTATTTAAAAAAGTAGTCTGCGTCCTTCCCCAGGTTTCAATCTATCTCCATACCAAATTTTATCAAAATCACTCTAACGGTTAAGCTGTGAAAATGAAAGAGACAGACGTACAGACAATACACCTTCAAATTTATAATATATATTATGTATTATAGAAGTTTAGATTTTTGAAAACGGCACTCTATATTAATCCTATCGTCCCATTATTCATATTATAAACGCGAAAGTTTGTGAGGATGGATGTATGGATGTTTGTTACTCTTTTACGCTAAAACTACAGAACGGATTTTGATGTAACTTTACTATAACATAGCTTTTACATCAAAATAACACATAAGCTTTAATTTATAAAGATGTTGTGTGTTTTTGATGTTTGCGCGAATGAGAAGTCGCGGGCAAAAGCTAGTTAAACATAATTTTGTAGTATGTACTACGCGTGACCATTATTGCAGCTTTGGATATTTAAGGTCCCTGTTTGGTTTATTTAAAAAAATTAAGTATTTGTTATTTTTATTGGTATAAAGGTCATATCAATAGGTGCTTATTGATAAGTAATGCTAGTTATGACATGTTTCTTATTTATTACTTCTCTTTTAAACAAATAGCATAACGTCAATCTCCAAAAAGACGTTGGTGTCTTTCAGACTGAGCGTCTCCCTCATTCTGATTGAGATCACTTGTATTATGGTACAAGTGTTGAGATGATACGTTTTGTTAAACGGTGTAAGAAGGGTTGTGTGAATATAACTTGGATCAAGAACCATAATGGACGGCGTGTTTGTTTTAAGAATGCGTCCGTTTTTCGTTGCGAGGTTGTGCGAGGTTCTAGACTCGTAGGTACTGATGTGCGTGACTAAGGAAGGGTATAACACGTTATTAACAATACACAGCTGAAGATGACGTATTTTTATTTTTGCGAATACTAGTAGCTGAAACACTTATGATTTACGAGTATTTTGTAAATATAATGCAATGTTTCGTACGTCGAGCCGGTCATAAGCTGACACAAATTATACTAACTGCATGAGGTTGCCAAATAAATAACTGTTTTACTCGGTGGTTACGCTCAATGAATAATACAGAAAGACATAAAAATTCGTTGCATAAGGTATTATAGGACCAGCAACTTATTATAGCTTAGTCCATTATGATCATGGTTCGAGGAATATAAAATAGACAAATTACACTTCTACTCCTGTGTTATTCTGTGTTAAAATATCGGGAGTTACAAGATGCAACGAGACTTCATTATTCAATTATTCGACTTCCTTCCTAAAATCACTTTCCAGACTTAATTTTTTTTTAAATACTGGGAAAACAAACGGGCAAACAACAGTCCATCAGTCGGTAAGCGGACTGAGGCCTTTGGACATTTATAATATGTAGGCTAAGATAGCACTAGGGTTTCTGGTCGAGACTTTTCGAAGCGAGAATTCCCGGGAAATCTGACTCTACTCGAGACGAGAAAAAAGTGTCGAGAAATCGAGAAATCGCGTCTTGATCTCTTGATTATGTTTGCGTCCGTGCTCTCTTCTCTCGCGCGGTTTTTTTTTTTATTTAATTAAACGAATGTGATTAAAAGCTCTGATTTATTTATGGGGAAAAAGATACTGTGTCCCACTTTAATTTAAAAATTTTAATCAAAATAAAATCGATTTGGTTTGGTTTGATTCTTTATTGTGAATGCAGATTTGCATATAAGTACACGTACCGAGCTTTAGAACAACCTTACGAGAGTGATTTTATTGATATCTAATTATAAAAAAGTCGACTAGTTATTAAAACACAAATACAAATAGTATTTACTACCATATATTATTCAACTAACTATATAGTATAAGTCCATGTACATAATGTCTGACTGGCATGTCTGAATATATGACAGTGTTAATTTCGATTAAAACTGTATCGTTCGTGGTTATTCAGTCATTTGATTGCAATCATCTTTGATTATTATTATTAAATAATCAAAGACAATTACAATTGAACAAAAATATTTTTAATCGATTCCGTTATAATATTAATTATCGAATGACAGTCTGTAAGAATGATCGATTGACACAGGTCTAATCTCGATAGCTCTGAAACTGATTTGGATATGGTTTTTACTGTTACGATCTGCAGTTATCAAGAAAGGTTTATGTGTATTAAAAATAAAAGATGCTTGTCATTTAGAAGACGAATATTAGCGGTGGAATAAAGCGTCAGAACGCTGTCGTGTAATATTTTGAGCTTACTTATTATCCTTATATCTTCTTATTGGGCGAGCTTGAGAAGTAAACTAAATTGTATAGTCAGATAAACAGACGTATCGAGTCACTTCCGTTTAAAAATTGGCTAAGAACATGTCGGGTAAGCATTAACTCCAAGTTCCGTAATAACTTATGAAAAAAATGGGTACGAAGTGCCCATTGCTTACATTTTGTATTTCGTTTTTGAGTTTGGGTTGACAATTTACATCATACAAAATCCCAGCTCAATAGGTGTGAAGCTGATCGAATAAATCGATTGCGATTTGTGTTATACGGATAAACAGACGGACAGTCGGGCAAATTGATATTACGATACTATGACGTTTAGCCGTTTTGTGTACGGAACCCTAATAAAACGAATTAATTATTATTTAGGTTTGGGAAGAATTTCTGTCAATAGTCTTATGGATGACTAACAATTTACGTCCTTTAAATTGCTACTGTTAAAAAACTACATTCTCCTGTGATTTAGACCACAATTAAACAAAATCCGCGTTACCGTCACTAGCTATCAGAGTAAATAACGTCGGCTTACTGGCGGTACGTTGCAAAAAGAGACGGTAAATTACGATAAGAGCTTTCTATTGTTTTCTAAATCTATCGGCATTATGTGATTAATTTATATGCTTAGGTAATTTAATTTTCTTTTATAATTGAAAGCAATCACTGTAATTTTAATTTTAAACTGTTAAAGTTTTAACAAAAGATTAATAAGTACATGTATGTAATACTTAATACAGTATTTGGCTTTAAATTGCTTACAACAAAAGGATTTCGTTTTTTTGGAATGATTTTTATTTAAAATTATTTACTTTTTGAAAAATATGAAGTGCACTGTACAAAACTGTAATAATAATATAATAATAATAATAACATTTATTTGCATACCCTACAATTCACTTAAATCTATAGCTTAGAATTACATCCAGAGTGTATATTTGATGACAGAATGTAATATAAATTTGGACCCCTGGCTCCCAAACTAGGAACCTGTGCTTTCAGAGCCAGTGATTCCTCACAGATACAAAGCATAAAAAAAGAAAAAACAATGTCTGTCAAAATATAAAGAGAGCAAACATTAAAGAATTGTATTTTGATTTTATTTTATAATTGTATAAACATATACAAGTGAATGTGAGTAGGTGAAAGAGTGAGTGCAGGTGCGTCCGTGTGTGTGTATGTGTGTGTGTGTACGAGTGTGCGCGTGTGTGTGTTTATATGCGTGTGTATATGTGTGTGTGTGTGAGCATGTTGGTTTAAATGCATTAATTGAGTTTAACCTTATATTGTATTAAAGAGATTATCGATTTCATAGTGAGAAACTGTACTGTACTGAAACATTAATGTTCATCGGATGATACAATAGCTTCAGATTTGCATTTGTATATCAACTCGTTTAGAATGTTTCATTCGATGTAAGGATGTTTGTACGTTGCTCGGACCAAGAAACATAATGGATGGAGGTATAATAAGTTGCCGGTCTTATTGCCGTGTCTCAGATGAATTTTCGTCTCTTTCTATCTCATTGAGCGTAACCACGAGTAAAACAGTTAGCTATAGTAAGTATGGAAACCTAGCACTGTCAGTGCAAATCGTGTCAGCTCATGACCGACTTCACGTTCATTATGTAAATACTTATTTGCAAAATACTCGTAAATTTTAAATGTTCTGGCTACTACTATTAAAAAAATATATGTCGTGTTCAGCTGGGTATTGTTGAACCGTGACGCTTCCTTAGTTACGCACATTAGTAAAAGTCCAGAAAGTCGGTCAACAAAAAACGTATCGCTCTTAGAGAAATTAAATGATTGATTCTTGGTCCGAGGTGCTTTATGTATAGCATTCTTATTACAATCAATAATATAAAACAAAACCTATAGCATACTTAAAGACGATAAAAAAGATTTCGAATATAATTAAACAGCCTTTATTCGACACGAATTTCTTCGCGCCGACGCGCGGTTGTCGTACCCCTGCCGCGGGGTCGCTAAGCGAATGCCGAGTGGTGACCACTTGGGGTGTCTGGAGATCACGCTGTTAGAGCAAAATACACTATATATTTACATATCTAAGCTCAATAGTAAGAAATCAAAATAGCTAACGAACATATTATAAAAAAAAAACGACACAAACGACAGCGCTAAGCGACATTTTCCGAAACGATAAGCAAATCCAATGTTCGTTGTACACAACCAAAAGTAAATATACAGACAATTAAAGCATCCAGAAAAACTGCAGATATCATTATTTACATATAGTTTCACTTTGTCTGGAGTGGCCAAAAAATACTGGAACGCGAGGTTGGGATAGTTTTTGAACGCGTGCTGATCGCGAACGACCGCGCGCTCGCCGCACGAACGACCACGCGGAGACCGCACGGTTAGGTAATTCCCAGAAATTTGAATGTCGTTGCTTAGGTAATAGAGTTTACATTCGCCATTAATAAATAAATGAGAATGACAACTGTGCGACCGCCGCGCGGCGGCCGTAAGAAAATTTTCGCATCGTTTAACTGCGTTGTCAGGATAACTGTTTTAAGATCACGTTTAAAGCTGTCTACCTACTACTGATTAACGACGACAGTACCTAATATAACTTATTTATGTAAGAATAAAACCTTTTCAAATCTTTTAAAAAAAATAGTTTACCTGTTCCTTTATCTAGCCATCGACGCAAGTAAAACATTCTTTGATCTTGTACTAAGTGGCTGCGTGGCGCTGCGTCAGCTGAGTGCGGAAATCACTGTAATGGATGGACGACTACAACCACGCAGGGCTGTCTCAGTTTTATATATTATTATTATTATTATACTCTCTTGGACAACCGCTGAAACGAGATAAAGGCATCGAAATATTGTTAAAAGTTAATTTAGTATAATAATGGGATATAATACAGTATACTTTATTTCACTTTCAGATAACTTTTTCTCAGGAATTCAGAGATAGCATTGAGAAAAAAATAGTTAATATTAAGTTATTACTAAGGTTATCATCTAAAAAAAACTCATAAGGTTAATGTTCTGGTAGAGTGCATGTAAAATTTCAGTGTTTATTTGAAAAATTTGGCAACCCTGCTATGGTCTCCTTGCGTCTGTGGCTAATAGATATCCATTACTGGGCACTTGTCTCGCGAACTGGAGTCAAGCACGCGGTTTAGGGATTACGTCTACGGAACAGACATAATGGGTACGAGGGCTTTTTTCAAAGACAATTCGTTTTCGGTAGAAGCAGTGGAAAAGGAAAGTAATTGGTATTTCAGTTTAGAAATTCTTTTTAATTATAACGCAATGCTTGACGAAAAAATGCGGTTGTAAAATAAAAGGTTATTATGAGGTTACTATGGATTTTGAAATGTAGAGATCGCCTGGTAGTCTCTTGGCGACAATTTCTACTCTGAGCGACAGTGTTTGATCAAAAGAGATTACATATACGAATATGATAACAAACTCTTGAGTTTGACATATAGTCTTTTTAGTAATTGGCAATATCTCACATTGGCCAAATCTCACACTCCTCCGTGTGTGCAATATTCGTAAAAAACAATCTGAAGTTTTCACTTCACGTATTCTGTTTCCAAAATCTTTTATTGATAATACTAAAGTTCGCCAATAGCTACTAAACAAAAAATAAAATAAAATCAGTTGGCAGAGGAAAAAAGGGCACTGAACTGTTTTGTATTTACCTATTTATAAAACGTAATTCAAGCAGCATCAAAGCGTTATAGCTACTCTCAGAAACCAACGTTTTGGGTTTACAGACGATATAACGGGACCAGATAATAGCGGATTGCTAGCCTTGGCAAAGCTTATGGCTTGCACACGAAGATAATAATCGTTGGCGCATTTTTTTTTTTCATTCCCAGACATGCTTTAAAAACATGTACTATTTTAATAATACATACATATCTTCAGGCTGTATCCCTAATGGGGTAGTCAGAGAGGACGGAGCGCCAAGCTTCGCAGTCCTAACATACTTTTTTCGGCTCCTCAAATGTCATTATTCTCCTTGCACATTTTTGCATATGCTAGATAATAATAATCTGTATCAATATTATAAAGACAGAGAACGGATTTCATAAGTTCGTTTATTTGTGGAGGGAACTCTGGAACCGCTGCATTTATTTGAAAAATTCTTTCACCATTTGCAAAGTACATTGTTCCAAATGGACATAGGTTATATATTCAACCCGAGCGAAGTTAACCACTGGTAAATAATAATTTAGATAAATGTGGGCGTCCAAGCAAAAAGGTTCCAGTAGTGGGGTATTGAGTTGACTAGATTCGGAATTTAGAATAGTCAATGTAACTTTTGAAGAAGTCTATTATTTAAGATAATGTGTAGTTTTAAGTTTGTAAATATTAACGTATGTATGTACTTTTTGTTATTAATAAATTTTTTGAATGGTCAATTGATAATAAGGATTAAAAAATATTCAAAAAGTAGCCTATATTTTTTTTATCAGACATTTAAAGTTGAAACTGAAAGATATTCGTTTTGGGAAAAACCATTTTTAAAGTTTATTTGAAAAGAAAAAAAACACTTCTACTTATTTGTTTCTACGTAAAAACATCATATAAAGTAATTTACTACGTGAACTTGTAGATAATTGAGCATTCATTAATAATCAATTAAAATCACGAAATGCCATTTTTTCACCCAACTTTACAAAACTGCGTATACCTTGGAAAGTAAATGCTAACCATTGGATTCTTTTTGCTTGGACGTCCACATATATTTGTAAAATAAAATTAACAGCAACATTAAGAAAGTTTCACATTAAGACTTCTGATTAAAACCAAATGATAAAATGACATATTGATTATCTTATTGTATAGACTCAGGTGTTACTTCGCGGAAATCCATTTCATGTGATAAATTCCCAAAATCATCAGCTAACCAATCGGTGCTGGTTAGCTGACCGTATCTTATCTCTGGTATATTCTGAGGATGCTCCGTTGAGGGGCGAAACACGTGTCGATTGGTGGTTTTTGGAGTTTGAGCGGAAAATAGCTAAAGATTTTGGGAATTTATCACATATTATCTATAATTATTTGCCTGATTAGTCAATATTAATACCGAGACTAGTAATTTTGCCATAATACTATAATTTCGTTAATTTCATCATGGCGGTATAAAAGTCATATAATAATGCAACGAGAATTCAATGTGAGGTGACGTGTATCAATTTTTAGTAAGTAATAAAATTAAAAACAATAAATTACACCAATTATGTGATACGTTCTGTCACCTGTGTCTGCTCCATTAGGGATACTCCGTGAAGTTATGTAATTATGTATGTATGAATAAGCATCAGTCCTTTAAATCTACTACACGAGGAATATATAAAAATGTAAATATAGTCTGAAAGACGTATTATCCAAGTTCGTTTGTTAAAAATAGCTCGTGGGGTACGTAAATGGGTTCGTTTCGTAAAGTGAAGGGAGCAGACAAAAATCTCATTTCCTGACTGGAAAGGCGTACTGATAACGAAAGCACGCCTCGCTAACTCGCGCTTACTACGCGTGTTTAAGCGCGGATAGGAACTGAGCTGACACGAGGTATACTTACCACCATACATACTGTTGTTCGCTGTGTAATGTGTATTTATTTGTATCGTGCATATAAACAATAAAATAGATAATAATAAATATTAAAATAATAATTTCTAGACTAACACAACATAATAATGGGTTCCGAAATACGAAATTCGAAATTCAAAAATGAACGAATGACGGATTCATAGCTGGAATGCATAGCTCAAGTTATTATTGGGAATAGAGTTTTAGATAGCCTGAATGTTACTGATAACACTCAGGTGCCTCCAGGCTACTAAAATGCATAGTTTCTTGACATTTTCCATTTGGAAGTACAGAGCATCGAGGTGCAAAAAAATTACATATTGACGCCATTTTTATTAATACATCATTTGGATTAACGATGGCATGGCGGACTTTTTGGCGGGAATGGGAGAGGTGATGTTGGCATTTTATTTAGATATTCTATTTCTTGCATTTTCAAAAGCTTGAGTACAAAAGTGATAGTATATTGTGCTTTAAAGTTCTGTGCAAGTGTTAAAAATTAGAAAGTTTGAATAAATATGCGCAGCTGAAGTTTTCCCGTTTTTTAAAGAAGTCCAATTTTAACCCCAGTAAAGCCTACAATCACTACTGTTAGAGACTTAATGACAAGAAGAAGAAAGTCAGACATTTTACAGCAGCACTTTTGACATGAGAATGGCAAAAATGTTTCAAATAAATATGAAACGAGTTGCCAGTATATAGAAGAGAAGAAGAAGGCATGGTGGAAATAGATAGTAAACCATAGATAGTCAATCGTTCATTTCGTTCAAAATTTTGATCGTTCAAGTATTGATATGAAAATAGATTAGTTCGTTCATTCTCACACAGATTCAGTTCACGTAGTTTTGACATGAAAGATTGAACTATTGTGTGTAATAATTGATCTCAGATTTGAACCCTCGTTATACATCTTTGAAAACGTAATGTACACTAGAAAAAATATAGATCTATTTAAAAAAAAATGTGTTATTAATGGTATGGAAGCTCGTGGTCGTGATCAGCTAGTTATTTCTAAATTTAAATTACAAAAGTCTCAAGAGGGTAATTTGGGCAACTGTGTTCGTTTTTATAATAAAATTTCTCAAGAAATTACTCAATTCACGGAAAAGAAATTTCAACTCGTTATTAAACGCATACACTAATTGGAAAAGCATACTACAAAATATGCGATGTCGAACAATATAATCTGCGAATAATCCTCTCTGCACGCAAGCATGTACTGGCTTTATGAATATTGTATTTTAGATAGCTGTTGTAGAATGATGTTAAAAAAAATGATACATAACTGAGTTTCTTGTTGGTTCTTCTCAGTGCCTATGTTTTCTTTTTGAACCGAACTAAAGAAGATTTCACGTTCAAAAATACCTTGATTGATTTGACTTTGAGTTCGAATGACCGATCGTTTACTATTTCGATATTTGTCACTTTTTGCTGTATTTCTGCTGCATTAGGGTATAATGTTATTGCATAAAATATGTTTTTAAGTGTTATGATAAATATATGTTAATTTATCTTCTAAACTTGTCTGAATTACACAATCTTTACATTACTTTAAGTACCGAGATCCAGTCAATCGAATGATTGAATCGATGAAAAATACTTTCATACGATTGTGAATGCAATCACCAATATAATTGGAATCAAATTGAATCAATCACGAACGAGACGAGTCTATAGATATTAGTGATACCTTGTGAGCCTATCGTATATGCACAGATTAATTAGTTTAGGTATATGCAAGATTTATATAATAAGCACTATTTCTTTGCCCATTTGAAAGACGTATTCGGGCGGATAAGTTGGTGACACATTTTCTTTCTCTCTCAGATCTGAATAGAGAAAATATTTTTATCCGTATATTTTTCATAAAAATTGAAATTAATCACAGTATAAAAGTAATACAGCGACAATAATATTGATACAGCGTGCAGTGAAAAGCGGAGGGGATCCTGATGTTCATTTCTCAGGTTCGACTTCCAGTATTGATATTGCAGGGTATTACGCGCCGAAAGCTGTTGGCGTGATACAGAGCTCGTAATCCTATAGAGAAGATCGACAAATAATTTGTTCAGAGACATGACAGCACATAATTTAGTAAGTAAAATGAACAAAAGAAACTAGACTCGAATAAGAAATATATAAATATGCGTGACGTGTGTAGTAACGATTTCATAGTTTTATTGCATAAAATGATAGCGTAATTATAATTACAAAAGATGTACTTATTCCGTTTATATTTAAGTCTACAAAATCTACGCCCATATCGGCAATATCTTATTACATAATACATAAATCAAATTCATACCTAATTGAAAGGTGGTTTTGAACGTCGATCTACTTTTGGTTCCAAAAGAAAACCTGTATACTGAGAAGGACCAGCAAAAACTCGGTCAGGTATTATTTTTTCAACATAATTTTGCAATAGTTATCTACTTGAAATCACAATATGCAGGAAGCTAGTAAATGCATTTAGGGAGGATTATTCACAGACTATTGTTTTGTCTTCGATAAAATGTAAAATAAATATTTTGTAGTAAATATATTAAGAATTTTCCAAACATTGTATGTTTTATAACAAATCTAAATCTATTCTCCTTCAATTGAGTAAATAAATGTAATTGAATACAGAATTATACTTATGTAACTGTCGTTACACTTAACAGTAGCTCCAGATTAATTCCCTCTTCACATTATTTTGGATATACGTAAATTATTGTTCGATAACGAAGAAAACATTAAAAACAGGTGCCAGTAGTACGAGAATAAAAAGATAATATACATATGCTCATTCATATCTTCTCGCGTTATCCCTAACTGAGTAGTTAGAGAGGAGGGAGGGCCAAGTATCACGGCCTTTACATAATTTTTCGCGTCTACAAATGTCGGCATTCTTCTTACACACTTTCGCCTAGGTATGCAAGTGATTTTGATATTTCGTTCAGCTAACATTCTATTTGATCTCTTCATAAGTCAGCCTTGGTCTTCCTTGGCTTCTCTGTATCACTTTCGCTCTGTAGACTTTCTTCATCGATCGTTCATTTTTCATTCTTTCTATATGCCTGAACCATACCAAGCACTCTCCTTCATTTTTAAGATAACACTGTCGTCCAACCCTAACGTACTATAGTAAATATGTATTTCTTAATTTTTATCTGATAGTATATATTATAATGTATAATAATCTTTACCTTGTCTAATATTGTGTTAAGCTTCCGTTAACTGTGTCACTTATTGTTTTACTCAACGCTTACATCCGTTTATTCTCTTTGTCATTCTAAAATTTGTATTATTATCCTCTTATTAATGTACCTTTTCTTTTAAATTATTGTGTAATACTATTTATATTATCGTGTACTAAATTTTAGTTTCCTTAGTCATTTCAAGTTCAAGCCGTCTTCCTGACTGCTGTCTCTATTTTCTCTATGGTAGTAATTATTTACTCAGTGGACTAAATTATGTGTTTTGACTTCTATATTTGACATATACATGTTTATTTTTTATAGCATTATGCCAAAATTCTATACTTTTAAAATAACTCTTCGTTTAGTACAGGCCAGAGTCAGTACCTACTAAGACAACAATTTTATTTGAAGTTTTGAAGGGAGAATAAAAAAAACAGACGAGAGAGGAGGACTCGAGAATCGAGGGTGAAAAAAAGTAAATTGTGGTGGTAACAATATATATATTTATTATTTAATTTGTGGTGTAACGAGTTAATTTTTTAACCGGAGCGTTAACTATAAGTCAATGTAACTGCGATTATCGTGAATTTCAAAGAGAATGGACTTTAAAAAAAACTAGGCTACCCATCTCTAGAAAATCCTTTTTTGGTTGTTCCTGGTTTTAAGGTAATACAAGCCAATGGGAAATGATATGTTGATGCTATAGAGAAACCCAGAAGACCCAGCATATCGTATCAATGGTAGCACGTTAAACCGGGTAAGAAAGTCACACGCATCTACACAATCAGGTTTTCGAAAGGGAAAAAAGGCTCGTGACGTACACCAGCACCATCAACTAATTATTCTTCAACATACAATCATGAGTAATAATATTAATTAGATTTATTTTTATAAAAATTTAGATGTACAATTTTTGAAATACATAATTACATATAAAGAAGAATGTGAAGTGAAAGGATTGAATATGAATCTGAACAAAACTAAGGTTCTGGTGTTTGAAAGGGAAGCGGTACAAACCAAATGTGAGGTTTGGGTAAATGGAAAATGTCTAGTACAAGTAAATGAAGTTGTGTATATGGCGAGTGTGTTTTCTGGCTGGGGTGTGAGTGTGACGGGTAGCAGCTGGCAATAAAGTGAACGGTGCTCTGTCCGCATTAGTATATAGTGTGAAAATATCTAACACTACCAAAATGGCCATCCACAATGCGGTGTTGGTGCCATTTTTATTGTACGGTAGTGAGGCCTAGATATGCCCGAAATCGAGAGAAAGTATGATAAAGCAGTAGAAATGCGATCTCTTAGAAAGATGTGCGATGTCACCCTTGCGGACAGGATAAGCAATGAAGAGATACGCAGTATGTCAGGGTCGCACAACAGTGTTTTAAAAATGAAGAAAGGAATGCTTAGATGGTTCGGGCACATAGAAAGAATGAGTGATGAAAGACTGACGAAGAAAATATACAGAGCAAAAGTGAGTGGTAAAAGAAGCCAAGAAAGACCAAGACTGACTTATGAAGATCAAATAGCCAGAGTGTTAGCGGATGGAAATGTCAAAAGCTCTTGCATACTTAGGCGAAAATGTTTGAGGAGAATGATGAGATTTGAGGAAGCGAAAGAAGTATGTAAGAACCGCGACGCTTTGGCGTTCCGTCCTCTCTGACTACCTCGTTAGGGATACAGCGTGAGGATATGCATGTAAATTTGTTTTAAATTCTTTATCTATTGTCGCTACACGACAGCACTGCAAATGACATTGTGGAACTTTATGAAACATTCTAGTCTTTTTATTGGAACTGCTTTGAACAAAATTTCGTAACGTCACATAATTTCGCCATCCACTCAAGAACAAACACGCTACCTCGTATCTATTGGAGGACCAAGAGTTATCTACCACCAGAACCGCGAGATGAAGTTGGTAGGTGATTGTAAAGAAAACTGAGCTTTATAGGAACACACTTTCCTTTAATTGACATTAATATTAAACGGCGTGTCTAAAAGAGTCATAACTATACGTCATCGTCGAGTAATATTTGTTTAATCTGCAGCCTGAGCGGGTGACATCCAGCCGCAGACTATTGCTTCTCGATAATCTAAGCTCTATATTTAACATCGAGCCTACGGCACTGGAATGAAACGAAGTGACGCCAAGTAAGTTATTTTAGTATTAATTATACACCAAACTAGTTAGAGAAACAAATTAAATATGTGAGAAAAGGACGGTGTCTATAGTGGTGGGACGTATATAAGGTTGTACTAAAAAAATATTATAAGTCGTCATAATAAAATATTCTTTTTTTAAATTTGAAAATGAGGTAAAGAGAATCGAACTCATAAAGCCATTGTCTTTATATATATGTGTAAATGGATAATATGTACACCTACAAAAAACCGGCGAAGAGTGGGTCGGGCATGAATTAACGTAAAGTTCCATGGCAATTTTTAACAAAGTATAACTTGTAATAAAAAAAAAAACTTTGGTTTAGAAAACCCTTTACATAATTTCTAGTTTTTCATTCTGGATTTATGTTACCAATTTACATGTCAACTTACTCAATTTCTGATTTTTTAGGTGTAAGTAAACCTGAAAAAGTGGACTATAACATATGGGTAGACTTTAGGACAAACGAACAGATAGATTGACAGTCAATATAACTGACAGACAGACAGGCAGACAAAAGGGCAAACACATAAGCAGACAGATGGATATAGAGATGGACTGACAAACATGATAAAACTGTAAAAGTTAAGTTTTCGCCATTTTGTCTATGAAGCCATAAAAATGAGTTTTCTTCATGAAAATATTATAATATTTTTCTGTTTGTCGTCGCTAACAATAATTTTTGGCATCTTTAGACTGCATATAGGTACAACATTTATGGGAAACATTGATTCGTTTATTAATTAGTATTTATATTTTGTAATTGAATAAATCTGTCTAAATTGCAAGACTCATAAAAATTCCTGATGAATAAACAATCAGTGAATTCACCTTCACTCAAGGGAAATTAGACGAAACTGCTAGTGGGGTCATTTCGTACTCGTACTGGAAATAGCTGAACTACTGAAATTGTCATGTTTTCCAAATGTTATTTGAGAAGTGATGCAAAGATTGAGTTCATTTGGAGTTAATCTTATTATTATTTTTATTCGTAGAAAAGGTTTATTGCCCCTGATTGTTTTTATAACGTGATTTAGCAATAACATTTTGATATTAAAAAATTATCTAATATCAAAATTTTATTGTAACACAGTGCCTAATTATATATTGTCTAGTTAGGCATTGTATTATATTAATTATTGCTAGAAATAATACGGGCATTTCAAGATTAAGTTCAAAGAAAATAGTTCCCGTAAATTAGATATTGGATAAGTGTCGATTTTGTCTAGTGTCATCCGTCATCAACACTTATCATTTCGTATGTAATTTCCCTGATTCCGTGTTGTGTTCGTTTCTAACAATGATATTATAAAAGACTAGCGACCCGCCCCGGCTTTGTACAGCTAGAATTTTTTGAAAATAAAAAACAGCCCATGTTACTCGCTATATTAGCTTTCCATAGGTGAAAGAATTTTTTAAATCGGTTGAGTAGTTTTTGAGTTTATCCATTACATACAAACATACAAAGTTTATCTCTTTGTAATATTATAATATAGATACATAGTATAGATATATAGTAGGTATAGTTACCTTCACAATAATTGGCTTTAGAAATGTGATCGCGCAGTCTACAAATATTTAAAATTCGTCTGGACATTATTGAACTTTGTTAGACTTTGTTGAACAGAATGGATATTTAAAAAAACCGATAGAAAGTAAAATACGATGGAAAAGAATAGCATATTTATTTCACACTGGCAAAAATTAATTAAATATACTCGATAAAATTATGATGTATCACAATACACTTTACTTGTTTCGTTCATTGGGGTGTTTGACATTTTAGTGAAACTTTAAGCTAACATTATTTTACATATTGAATAATATCTATATTTCGCGTCTTCACGAACAAAGCTTTACAAATGAAGTGGGTGTTACAAATGTTTACAGCCTCGTAAGAAAATGTACATACATTTTACAATAATGATAATATTTTTTAATGGCTGCATCTGTACTGTACTATCTATACACTATTCTATGTCTAATAATATTAGAAAGACATCAAGTTTGTAAGTTTGGATGTAGCAGGTAGTTATATCTGAGACTACTCATCCGATTGAAAAAATTCTTTCACCAATATTTACCTTCATGGTAAACATGGGCTGTATATTATCCAGATTTCCACCTAGACGAAGTCGTGGGCAACATATAGTGTTGTATAATAATGATTGCGAGAGTTAACACGAACATCATTTACAAAATCTACTGATAAGAAGAAGTAATTACCAAAAAAGTGTAGTAAAACACGAGTAACGACGTGTGAATAAATTTACACAAGAAGAAATATTTATCTTCACATAGAGTATGTATGTATAATGTTATTAGAGTGAAATCTCGCTCGTACCCGCTTCGTTCCGACTCCGGGGGAGTGTAAAAAGGCTACAAGAAAGTATTATTAAATTGGCAATGGCTGCAGACATTCGCAGCTTCATTCAGATTGTCGAGAAAAATATAGCGGAATTACAGACATTCATGTAACACCCATACATGGCTTTTAAAAAGAGATCTTATGAGGTGACGTAGTAATTATTGTATCCGGGGAAAAACATAGTTAATTTTAAAATGAAACCAAAATATCGTAGAATGAAAGACAAATAATATTAACTTTTTAAATTGTATTATAAGCTACGCTTCAATTTTTTATGTATATGTATAATGTATGTGTACATGAAAACTTAAATTAGGCTAAAAAGAAAATTTGCAACTATTATATGAAACTGAGCTTTTTAAATTACTAAGTAACCTTTGTTAACTTTATTTTATTCTAGTTTAAAAAATGTCTAACGTAACGTAAACGTAACGTAAATGAAGTAACGTAAAAGAAAACTGACGTCGTTTTTAATATAGCTTCAGAAATGTTGTTCCTAATGTTGTTAGAAATACAACTGTAGTCTATGAAGTTAACAAAGTTATTTGTTTTCCTGGGATAAATCTGATAACTCATACAAAAATAAAGTTACGCAAATCTCTGGGAGTTAGTTGTTGAACTGTTTTTATTTCATTTATTTATACGGAAATATTAAGCGTATCATTCTGATTATCATCTTTAGTGTTTGTTTAATTCGATTTAAAAAGAAACATAACAGGAGTTTTGACACAATTACAAGAAGACTAATAAAATTGTTCAAATATGGCAAGAGATGAGACACTATATGAAAATATAAGTGCAGTTCAAGGATTGGTATAAATTACATGTTGAATATAATGTAGTTCAATTGAATTGAATATAATGTAGCTTAATCCTAAATGTACGGCTCAATGCTTACATTCTATCGCCGATTAGATTTAGAATAAATACATTTGGAATGCAAAAAAAAGCAAAATTTTATTACAAGAATTAAATTAACTAAAAATTTTTATTGAACATGTATTTAACGCTATTTCATTACGAAGATCGCTCATCACAAAGGTCGCGATTTTGAAAAAACAAAATAGGTAATTGAGGAACAAACATTGTGTCTGTAATATTAATTGAAGTATGTATTTCGGGTCGACGTTACGCTAGGTCATTCCACTGGTTTATTCATTTGTTTATCGTTTTATTAGCGTTTCCAGACTCATGTCGTAAAAGTCCAATCTCGATATTGCCTACGCCGCCGCAGTTACAAAAAGTGAAATTTTCGCGAAGACTGTGAAGTGTAGATGAAAAATGTATCAACTCCAAATTGTGTTGTCTATGCAGCTTATTGTATTAAATGTACATGTGTACGTTTCTTTTTCGTTTTTGTATTTGCTTGATTTACCACATCATATTGTTTAAATAAACTCCCATTCTTAATAGACAGAAGTACAATATTATAGTAAGACTGAAACAATTGCCACTCTCTCTATCTGACATCGAGTTCTAATAATAAATACAAAAACAGTACATTTACGTCTAACATTTTTAGTTATTTGTTACTTCCTTTAAGTTCCTATCTGAAGGAATTCACGTCGCTCGTATAATTCTAATATTATAGACGCTAAAACGTTTACAATACTTTCAAAATTCGAATTCCTATGAAAAAAAACAACTTTCAAAATAGAACAAAAAAAGTATTATTTTATTCCGAGAAAAGAAAATAAACTTTCAGCATGTTACAATATTCAAAATTCGAATTCTATAAAAAAATAGTTTTGTTACAAAAGAAAAGAAAAAAAAACTTCATATTTTATTCCGAGATAAGAAAATCAACTTTCAGCTGGCGTGTTGTTTTCAATCAAACCCATTCCAAAGGGTGTTCGGTTCCGTAAGGTTTCAGATGACGACTCTATGTCGGTACCCCAATAAACATCGACAAAGGGTTGCGACGATTTGTAAGTGCGATACGAGCATTCGAGAAACGGCAGACGAATAATGCCAGTTGAAGTGCAAGTATTTCTTAGGCTTTTTTGAAAGATTTGTAGTATCAAAATAAAAGTAGTGTAACATACTTATTTATTTTTGGTACTGGCTGATGTTTTTAACTATATTTCCAACGTTCATTCCGACTTTTTGGCGGGAACGGGAGAAGTGAGGTTGTCATTTTATTTAGATTTTCTATTTTTTACATTTTTAGGAGTTTTAAAGTACAACAGTGATAGTATATTGTGTTTTAAAGTTCTGTGTAAGTGACAAGAATGGAGATCTAAATAAACATGTATAGCTGAAGTTTTCGCGCTCTTCCAAGAAGTCCTTTATAACTTCAGTAAAGCCTACTATAACTTTACTGGAGGCGTTTTACGATAAGAACTAATTTACTTGTGATTCTACATGGATTCTACTTATTCTGTGTCGCATTTGCCAATGACACGCGCAAATGCGCTAATCATCTACTGAATTGTTTTCTCGCTTTACTTGATGTTGGCAATGTACTCACGTACGGTGCCATTTAAAAAAATAAAATAAAAATAAATTAAAAAAAACGTTCATTCCAAAGCATTATTTAAATGAAAATTTATAAATTACGTAGTTAGTAGTACGAATCTCCCTTAGGAGCAAAGGTAAAGACATCTTAGCCCATACAACCGATGTCTTGAGTAACAAATAGATAAATTCTTCATATTATTTCATCAAAATGTCGATTATTTTGGATGTTTCTTGCAGCTTCTGGCGACAAATATATTGAGGCAATTTTTTCAATAGCATCCGCTGAGGCAGACTAAGTCACTAAAAAGATTTCAACATCACTCTACTAAATAAGCACTTATTTAAACAATTTCACATAACAGCACAACAGCTTAGATACTTGGGACGCAAAACTACGCCAATTTTACATCACAATATCCACTAGAAACCAGAATTAAAATAAACGCCCAACCGCTCCTCAAACCGCCCAAAAACTCCTATACAATTACTCTCAACATGTTTTTAGACTATTTTCAGCCAACTTTCATTTTTTAGTCTTTTTAAATCAGGCATAATAACTATTATTCAATGAAAAGGGTGTTTACTCCCTTTAGTAGTAGTTTAGTGTTACTCCCGAAATGTCTGTAAAAACAGAAAAAATTAGTTTGCGCATAGAAGGTTTAGTTCGCGCACCGTAATACGATATTTTTTATAATATCATCCTAGGACTTTCGTTATACGAGTACTTTTCCTGTTTCTTTATATTTTAAGGAAATTTTTTAAATTGTAATAGGCGAATAAAAGAGGAGGGGAAATGGCCAAATCGAGTTCTATCCGATTTGCCCGTTTCTTATTTCTTCTTTGAATCTGTTAACAATGTTAAATAGTTTAAGATCGCAGATTTAACAAGGTGGTATTGTTTAGTTTGTACATACATATCTTCACGCTTTATCCCTACATACTACTTCTTCATTCGCGGTCCCTACATACTTCTTTTGCCTCCTCGAATCTCATCGTTCTCCTCACACATTTTCGCCTAGGTATGTGGGCGCTTTTAACATTTTTGTCAGCTAACACTCTGCCTATTTGATCTTCGTGAAACAGTCTTTTGTGGTTTCTATTACCACTCATTTTCGCTCTGTAGATTTTATTCGTCGGTCTTTTATCCCTCATTCTTTTTATGTGTCCGAACCATCTACGCATTCCTTTCTTCATTTTTTACAATATAGTACTGTCGTGCAATCCCTTCATACTGCGTATGTCTTCATTATACTGTCCACAAGTGCGACACTGCACATATTTCTAAGAGATCGCATTTCTTGTGCATTTATCTTACTTTCATTAGTTAAGCTTTTTGTAGCTTTTTGCTTTTAGCTTACGTGTTTGTGAGATATTCGACTGTAGTAGACGTACAGACGCGTCTCGCGAGTGATCTTATAAGGGTTCCGTTTTCCTTTTAAAGTACGTACCCTGAAAAAAAACTATTTTTTAATTTGTTTTTGTAGTGTTCAAAACCGATACAAGGAAGCAATACAAAATATTCTCATAGAAAAAACTAAAAAATTCGAAAACAAAACGACAACAGTCTCGTCCAGTTGTGTACGTTACAGTATTAAGAAAACGACCAGTTTTTGTCAACTGATAAGTAGACAACATATTTGCTGGTTCCTTATCTTGGGTGTTGAGTATTCGAGACCCTAATAAAACAAAATGGTCCGTCCCGAATAATGATTATTTTTGGGTCCGTATCGAAATTCGTTTATGGTTAGAACAATGTTCTAAAACTGAATTTCTTCAATCGCCATATTTCCTTTTTTAAACTGTTTATATCTGTTTAATTCTCAGGTTTAATTAATGAAAAAAATCTTCTGAAAATAACTTTTATATATTTTAAAAAAAGAACATCAATGATCCTAAAACATTTTAGTATGTAACTAAAAAGTTATAAACGATTTATTTATGTAGACTTTAACATCGTTGTTAGTTTAGTAAACGAACCGGACGGGACCGGTATCGTCGGACAACTTGGGACAACTACCAAATAAGGTTACGTGACTGCCAATTTAGTTTTTTATAAAAATGTATATCTAGAATAGAAAAGCTTTTGCTTATGAATCCTGCTAGTTGGAATGCTGTTTAAAAAGTATATTCCATTTATAATACAGTGACACCTAGAATTGATTTCAATCTTGCAGAAAATGCCAATAATTCTAATCTTATGTATAAAAATCGACATAGTGTTATAATATTCTTCATGGACTACCAAAAATTTTTTTTTTCGTATGTTTTACCATTAAGAGGGAAGGCAAAGAAATCTATGCCCGTAAAATCGATATCTTCAGTAACGAAAAGATAATATATTCCTCACATTATTTCGTTAAAATGTAGACGTAATACGTTCGTATATTTCTTAGAGTCTCAGGCGATAAATATATTGAGGCAGTCTTTATAGCCAAACTAGGCCACTACAAAAATCTCAACATCACACTATTAAATAACAACTTATTTTAACAAATCCAAATATTGCATAGCAGCGTAGACACTAGGGACGCTAAACTACGCGAATTTTACATCACAACATCTACTAGAGACAATTTGGAAATAATTAAAAGAAACGCTCAACCGCTCTCCGCAAAATCCCGCCAAAACTCGATCCTACCAAAAATAATTGTTGTCATATTTTTACTTTATAAAGTCAAAAGTACGGTGCAATTCGTTCAGAAATACAGTAATTATTTTTGTAATATCACCAGTTACTCTTAAGTGTGTATGGAATCGATTTATATGTAAAAATTTAAAAGAAAGTCACAATAGGGAACTAGATTAGTCAATCGGCACAATCTCTAGTGAAGAGGTGTATTGAAAGCGAGATATTTAGGAGCAAGTCACGCACTAAAGGGTCGCCGGTGTGATGAAGTTATAAGGCCAGAAGGACTGTTATTACCTACTTATCTATTAAATAAAGTATCACACTTTGTACCTTTTGTATTTTAATGTTATACTGGTAGTAAATCATTATAGTCGAAGCGAAGAACCGTTATGAATTCAGCATACCTACATATTTATTTTTCGAATTTCAGTTTACAAGATATGTTGTAAATGTGTGAGGAGAATGATGAGATTTGAGGTAGCGAAGGAAGTATGTAAGAACCGCGACGCTTGGCGCTCCGCGCTTCGTCCTCTCTGACTACCCCGTTAGGAATACAGCATGTGGATATGTATGTATGTATGTCTGTAAGATATGTTTTATATAAAATGTATTACGTACACATAAATACATAGAAATAGCTAAATACAAACCAAACAAAACAAATATTTTACTGCCTTTTACAGGTCTTCATATTGAACAAAATCTGGTGAGATTGAAGCTAATACAGCGAAAACAATATGAAATAATATACAAATCTAATAATATCTGATAATCTGGTAATGCCTGACACGTTATTAACTAACATATCTGAATTCTAAACAAAAGTCTCGGGTACGATACTCAACCACGTCAATTTAGGAAACAAACTTTTCTAATTTTTTTCTCTTAGTACTTGGCTTAAAAATATCCGGCATAACACAGCCATAGTCAAACTAGGGATTCCGTGTAAATGAAATGGTCTGACTATATAGAGTTACTCTACTTGCTAGCTAGCGAGCACTTTATTGTAATGTTAAAAAATTGTTTTGCTTCTTTATTTTTCTCTTTTTGGCGGGAACAAAAGGAGTGAAGTTTACATTTTAATCAAATTTTCTATTTTTTGCATTTTTGGGAGTTATAACTTTATAAGATACAAAAGTGATAGTATATTGCGCGTTAAAGTTCGGTGCAAGTGATAAGAATAAAAAGGTTTGAATAAAGTTTTTGCGTTTTTCCAAGAAATCCTTTTTAATTCCAATAAAGTCAAATAACACTTTACTGGAATGTTAGTAACTTAATAGTGAGTAGACATACATTTGACATCAGAAATACACTTTTTACATGAGAATGGCAAAAAATTTTCTAATAACTATGACACGAGTTGCTAGTACATAAAAGAGAAAAAGAAGAAGAATTATGTGTAAAAGATCTTTTTGGCGGGAACGGGAAAAGTGAAGTTTACAGTTTGTTTAGAATTTATATTTTTTGCATTTTGAGTTTTAAAGTACAAAAGTGATAATATATTGTCCGTTAAAATATGCTAGTGCTGAAGTATTGGAAAGTTTGTATAAATATGTACAACAAAGTTTTCACATTTTTCCAAAAAGTTCTTTTTAATTACAGTTAAGCTGAATGTCAAGCGACAGATATTTTTCATTAAAGATATACAAATATTATATGAGAATGGCAGTAGTGCATCCTGCCATTTTTATATGAGTATGGCAGGAGCGTTGTTTTTGCTAATAAATATGAAACGAGCTGCCAGTACATTAAAAAAGAAAAGAAGAGATATTTATAAGAGAAGTATTTATATCCATACTTAATATTATAAATGCGAAAGTCTCTCTGTCTGTCTGTTCCGTTTTCACGGCTAAACCGCCGGACAGATTTTGATAAAATTTGGTATAGAGATAGTTTGACACCAGGGGGTGAACATAGGCTACTTTATTTTTCAAAAATCTACCCCTAAAGGGAAAAAAAAGGGGGATGAAACTTTGTATGGGAAATTTTTAACCGCTGAACCGATTAAGATGTAATTTGGTACAGAATACACCTTTTCTATTAAAAAAAAATCGTTTTCTTTTTTTATCAAAAATCTATACCTAAAGGGGTGAAAAGGGGGATGAAACTTTATAGGGGAAATGCTAAACCGCTGAACCAACTAAGACGAAATTTAGTACATAGATAAAACCTTTTCTGTTAAAAAACACAGACTTCTTTTTTTTCCAAAAATCTACCCTTAAAGGAGTGAAAAGGGGAAACTTTATAGGGGATACTAATGTTATAAATGCGAGTCTCTGTTTGTCTGCCTGTCTGTCTGCTTGGTTTTTACGGCTAAACCGCCAGACCGATTCCGATAAAATTAGACATGGAGATAGTTTGACACCAGGGAATGAACATAGGCTACTTTATTTTTCAAAAATCTACCCCTAAAGGGGTGAAAAGAAGGATGAAACTTCGTATGGGAAATTTTTAACCGCTGAGCCGATTAAGATGTAATTTGGTACAGAGATACACCTTTTCCATTAAAAAAGCATAGTTTTCTTTTTTATTAAAAATCTACCCCTAAAGGGGTGAAAAAGGGGATGAAACTTTATAGGGGAACTTTATAATGCTAAACCCTAACAATATGGGTATCAAATGAAATAGAATACGCAGGGGAAGGTAGATACATATGTGACGTCACCATAAATCCAATATGGCGAATGTTATGATATTCATTTTCAAATCTAAGATGGCGATTATTACTTTTTTTGGATAAATCGATACGGGTATCAAATGTTAGGTTTCTCGGGGTGCTGATTACGAAAATGATGTTCATTTTCAAATCCAAGATGGAGAATATTACTTTTTTTTGGATAATTCGATATGGGTATCAAATTCTAGGTTTTTCGGGTGCTGATTACGAAAATGACTTTCATTTTCAAATTCAAGATGGCGAATATTACTTTTTTGGATAAATCGATATAGGTGTCAAATTCTAAGTATCTCGGGGTGCCGATTACGAAAAAGACGTTCATTTCGTAATCCAGGTAGCGAATATTATTATTTTTTAAAAATCTACATGGGTGTCATGTTCTAGGTTTCTCGGGGTACTGATTACGAAAATGACGTTCATTTTCAAATCCAAGATGGCGAATATTACTCTTTTTGGATTAATCAATATGGGTGTCATATCCTAGGTTTCTCGGGGTGCTAATTAC
Organism: Zeuzera pyrina; assembly: GCA_907165235.1. Classification (NCBI taxonomy): domain Eukaryota; kingdom Metazoa; phylum Arthropoda; class Insecta; order Lepidoptera; family Cossidae; genus Zeuzera; species Zeuzera pyrina. The sequence continues at coordinate 5,968,361 of OU015637.1, forward strand.
GAAAATGACGTTCATTTTCAAATCCAAGATGGCGAATATTACTTTTTTGAATAAATCGATATGGCTGTCAAATTATAAGTACCTCGGGGTGCTGATTACGAAGATGACGTTCATTTTGTAATCTAAGATGGTGAATATTATTTTTTTTGATAGATCTACATGGGTGTCATGTTCTAGGTTTCTCGGAGTATTGTTCAATACCAACAATATGGGTGTCAAATGAAGTGGGATACGCAGAGTAAGGTTTTTGTATATGTGACGCTATCATAAATCCAATATGGCGGATGTTCCATAATAGGAAATAACTTTTTCGTTCAACACCAACAATATGGGTATCAAATGAAATGGAATACGCAGGGGAAAATTCCCGGACATGTGACGTTATCATAAGTCCAATATGGCGGATGTTATATAAATAAGTTTTTCGTTCGACACCAACAATATGGGTATCAAATGAAATGAAATACACAGGGGAACGTTTCTGGACATGTGACGTCATCATAAATCCAATATGGCGGATGTTCCCTAATAGGAAATAATTTTTTTGTTCATTACCCACAATATGGGTATCAAATGAAATGGAATACGCAGGAGAAGGTTTTTGTATACGTGAGGTCACATAAGTCCAATATGGCGGATGTTCCATAGAAGGAAATAACTTTTTCGTTCAAAACTAACAATATGGGTATCGAATGAAATGGAATACGCAGATTTTTATATATGTGACGTCATCATAAATCTAATATGGCAGATGTTCCATTATAGAGATTAACTTTTTTTTTAACACCAACAATATGAGTACCTCGGGTAACCTCAGTAACCTAAAGAGGTCAAGGAACATTTTTCCACGCGGACGAAGTCGCGGGTACAGCTAGTATTACGTATTTTTGTCTTTAAACATGCTGTGGAGCTTCAAATTCTTTGAATTCAGATTTAATATTATTATATAGCATTAGTACATATGGTTTACCACTACTGTCGGAATCTGTAAAATCTGTAATTCACTAAGTTCAGTTATATTTCTATACTTTTTGTTGAAAGGGCTGTTGATTTTCCGTATATATTAATTAAAAAAATATTATGGCCTCGGCGCGCGATCCGCATTACATTTTCATTCATGTGTTCTATCATATTTGACTACGTTTAATACGTATGCGATTTGCACTAAATGAACATTTATTAATACCACAAGAAAATAGGTTCGTAAAAACATTCACCCTAAACTACCCATTCTGTTATCCCATGTCTCAATAACAGCTCCGAAATTCTGTCTGGTTCCGTAATGCTATAGCGGTTGGTCGACGCCAATATCTTAAAAGTGCACTCGACTTTCTGTTCACATACAGATACCATATATAGTAAAAATGTAGGTTTATACATAGTAAAATTTCGTGTACACGGTTATCGGATGCATATTTATGTTACATTAATGTCGTATCTTTTTCCAATCGTGATGGATAGCTGAAGAAGATGCAAAAAAATTAGATCTTGACTTTACTACTAATAACAATAAGTTTTTCGGCTTATAAATCGATAATAAAACCATAAGTGATAGGTTGTTAATTGGTAGTTAGCACATGGCCTACACAAGCCCCTTAAAGCTCCGTGTGTCCTTAAAGCACTTGCGCGTGCTAACTTTACAACAGTGTTATTGAAATATACATTTACTAACTACGACATTTCAATATGTTTAATTCAAGAATATATTATTATCTCCATGTTAAGTTGTTGAAATAAATTGTTGTCAAGTCGTCAAAACAGTTCTCCGAGTTAATGTTAAGATCAGACTAGTAAAAGTCGGATGAAGGTAGTCAGATATTTTAATCCTAACCGTCGCTATGTACAGTGCAGATATAATCACCATAACTTTAACTATAGCTGCGAATGGTCATTGCCAATAAGGAAAATTAATAGTGTAATTAGAATAAGTTTAGTGAAAATAACTTGCGTGCTTCTACGCGGGAAGATAATGGTACATTTCTGACGACCTCTGTGGCGCAACGGCTTAGCGCGTCGGAAAGTAAACGGGGGTTGCGGGTTCGATTCCCGTCTCGAGTCTGGGTGTTTATGTATAATATGTATATATTTACAAAAGAAAAGTATATAAGTAGTGTATATCAGCTGTCTAGTACCCATAACACAAGCGCTATGCAGCTTACTTTGGGACTAGATGGCGCTGTGTGAAATGTCTGTGTATATTATATTATATTTTATATTTTTTTTTCTCGTTCATATTAGCATTTAAGTAACATTCATTTTAATTTAAATAAAAATACAACACAAATGTTTTATGTCGAAATTCCAGTGTATTTTACTTGTTTATTTTATCCAATAAATCAATAATGATAATAAGGAAGGCACCAGAATGTGTACGCGAGCCCCGGGGCAACTGTCCCGGCAAATATTTGATTATTCTCCTTGTTTGCAGCGGTTCGCATGAGGGCTAACGATAAATTATATTAACTATTTAGGTGATCACGTTTTTCTTATATAGAATAAAAATAATAAAATTTTCTGCTTCCGAAGTTGTTCCCTTCTTACAAAATGTGGATATAATTATATCCATAATTATAGCATAATTATGCTAAACGTTATACTTGGATAATTGTCTTTGGCACCTTCTGTACTCTATAATGTAATTTAATGTAAAATATAAATACCTATGGATGATTATATGTACATACATACATATATATAAGTGAGTATCTATATTTTAATATACATTATCTTAAATTTTTTAATTGTATGTAACATAAAACGTTACAATGTTTCAGTTAAGTAGGTACATTATACAAATTTTTTTTATTTTATTAATAACAAAAAAGTACATACATACTTCAATATTTACAAACTTAAAACTACACATTATCTTAAATAATAGACTACCTCAAAGTTGCCGCTTAGACAGCTGTCATTGCTTAAGGTGCCCAGCAGACTGGCAGCATTACCTCTATGAATAACCAAACTGATTCGTTGGGGAAAGAAGCTGCCAGCCCAGCGGTCTCCCGAAGCCTCGACCAGTCTCTTACAAATATCAGCAACCAGTCGATTTCGGCTTCGGGGCCCCAGGGACCCAAAGTCTCTACTGCAAAGGGGGTAAATATGAAGCTCTCAGAGAGAGTCGAATACTTACGCCGCTTCAAGTTCTCGGCAGTGCTAGCCGCGGCACCTGCTGACTTGGTAGTCGCCGAATTATACAGCTTCAATTTTTTTTATAGCATTGACGTGTAAATTTACATTTTACAGAAATTCATTTGAATATTGTGCTTAAGATAATTTTTCCTGTCTCCGGGACCTACACTTCTAAACTTTTATGTAATTCCTATATCAAATAGACTAAATTTTAAACATAAATACTCACACACATACACGAAAACGCATACATGTGAACTCACACACAATTTGATGTGACTAAAGTTAATAAAAATTATAACTATGTATACTTGCATAAATAATTTAATTTTTTTGATGAATTTCTAAATCGCCGGGGATAGTAGTAGCAATGTTCAACGTAAACAAGATCACGTTTAACCCTCCACTGGCTATGCACATGATACTCGTGTAATACAATACCGTAGTACGGTAACGGTAAACTGCCGTAAGTATTGCAAGTCAGTCCGGCATTTCAGGTACGTGCCGCGCATTTTCATACATCCCCCTGCTTGGAGTTAGTAAATACAGGACTGGAAATACGATGGATGAGAAATAAGTAAGGGTTTATTTAATCAAATATATTATTATTTTATTTATCTGCTATCAAACTTAGAATAAAGAACAGTTATGTTGGACTTTTACAATCTTTCGACTTTAGAATGATTGCGCTGCTACACATTGTCCTGTAAAATTAGTACTGAATCGAAAATGTTAAGCGTCAATGTCTTGTCAATTAGCAGTATTGTAAATTGTGTATTTTGTTCGTTAAATACCGCATCCATTCCACCTTTCAATGTTATTCTTAAAATTCGACGGTTTTAACTTAGCTACTTTATTTGTGCGAGTGCGAGGTGAGGCCGTCGAAAGTGAGATAGTTCACTTCAATTTACCGGTCGGGAGCTGTTAGAATGCCTCACACGTACACTCGGACTTTTTGGCTTTATTCGTCTATAGTTTTTAGAGACACAACGTACCTATTGTGTTTTGAAAAGGATCAATTGTTGAGAACTTCAAGAACAAAAGTGCTTTAACTTTGAAACTTAAAGGTAAGAGAAGCGTATAAATTGGGCTTATAACGAATATTTAGTACTCATGTACATTGTACAATATATAACTATTTCATTTAATGAAGTATCCATAACATGTTTTTTAACCTGGTACTAAGCTTGGTCTAGCTTTTATTTTAACTTTTATGCCAAGTAACAACAGCTGTGACAGCAAGAGTAATAACTCTTTAGAATTACTTTACATACTTAATAATAATCAATTTTATAAATAAAATAAAACCATTGATAAATTGTTTATATCGTCTCTAATTTTTAGTTACAATTACAATTTTATAAACATAAGTAAACAATATTTTATTTTAAAGTTATTCGTATTTATGTAACATAAACAAGAAAAAGTATTATTTCTTTAAATACTAATATACGTATTGAATATACAATATATAAATAAATTAGGACTGCTCGTCCTTTAAAACAACACGTGAATTATACATGTCTACCGACAAACGCTATTTCAAAGGATAAAACATAAAAATATCGATTGAAACATTGTGTGAGATGTTAATCAAGAATCATCATAACGAAAATTGTAAAGTTAGCTGATTTTTTCACTCGCAAATGTAGTTTATTGTCATGAATATATAATACTGTAAATATATTTCCCCAATCTATTTCTCCATTTATTGCTTATAGTGCATTTTGCCACTACATCTTCTAAAATTCAAGACGCATAGCAATCAATGTTTAGTCAAACGCAATCTATTTGTCTTTTGTATGTATTATGTACATTCGCATTACAGTATCGTTGCAATCTCCAGATTGGTTATTTATGAGTCTCAGTATGAGTACGCTCATAAATAAATCCATGCACGAAGCTGGACGAAGATTATTGCCTGTACGTTCGTCTATGAAAAATAAATAGTTAATAATATTTTGTTTGTAGTTTATTATGCGAAATATGGAAAATCTACTACAAAATATTATGTAAATTTCATTACCAAATGGAAACCGAAGTTGTTGATTGGAGTTTATAATGATATCATAGTTATATCTACTTATAACATATGAAGAAACATAACGACACGATTATTAGTAAAAATACTCAACAAATGTAATTAATGTAACACTTTCGCCGGTTATAATGAATAATCCTCTCCGACTACTCCATTACGGATGCAGCGTGATGATATGTATATATAATGAAGATATGTAGGTATATAGTATATATAACTAGATAAATTTATTTTATTGCTGTTGCGATGCAACATTAATAAAATGCGTACGAATTACATAATATTTTCAAAACATACTTAAAACATCATATTTTATGCTAGCTATTTCAGTTATTTATTATACATTTTAAAATAAGTCGCAAACTTTTAAATACATCTTATATATTATTATATCTTATAAGTATTCACATAATTGGATACTTTAGATCTAAAAGTCATTAAATCCAATTTCGTTGTTTTGAGATAAGTCAACTGACTTATCTCAAAACAACGAAATTGGATTTAGTGACTTTTAGATCTATAGATAGATATATGTTTTGAGATAAGTCAACTGACTTATCTCAAAACTACGAAATTGGATTTAGTGACTTTTAGATCTAAAGCATCCAATTATACATTAAGTGGTTCATTCGAAGCTTCGAAGCATTATGAAACAGAAAATTCAACAACAACAACATATCTTAACGCTGTATTCCTAACGGGGTAGTCAGATAAGACGCGACGCCAAGCTTCAAGGAATGGTCCTTAGGTACTTCTTTCGCCACTTCATCATTCTCGTTACACACTTTCACCTTGGCATATGAATGCTTTTGACATTTCCATCAACTAACACTCTGCCTATTTGATCTTCATAAGTCAGCCTTGATCTTCTTTGGCTTCTGCTACCACTCGCTTTCGATCTGTAGATTTTCTTCGTTAGTCTTTTATCATTCATTCTTTCTATGTGCCCGAATCATCTAACCATTGCTTATTTTGTCTGCTAGGTGACACCGCACATATTTCTAAAACACTGGTTCCCAAACTTATTTTGTCTACTGAGTCGAAAGCTCATGCAGTCTTTGTCTAAGATGCCTCCTAGCTAAATGAAATTACAAATCACCCCCCAGGCCTCTACACAACGCCCCCATTTTTTTTCTGGGTCTCTTACCGCCCCCCTTTAGGCCTGCAGCGCCCACAAGGGGGCGTTATCGCCCACTTTGGGAATGGCTGTTCTAAGAGATCGCATTTCTACTGCATTTATTTTACTTTCACCTGATTTCGGACATATCCAGACCTCACTACCGTAGAATAAATTATCCATCAATTGTATATAATATATAATAAAGTACACAATAAAGTACCGTATAATATTTACGTATTCGGCCACCTAACCAGCACCGAATCAGAATCTATTCGGTGCTGGTTAGGTGGCCGAATTCTATCTCTGGTATATCCTGAGGATGCTTCGTTGAGAGGCGAAACATGTGTCGATTTGTGATTTTTGGAGTTTGGGCGGAAGATGACTAGAGATTTTAGGAATTTATCACATGCGATGGATTTCCGCAAAGTAACACCTGAATCTATACAATTTCAAAAATTCATTCACCTATAGAAATCTACATTATCAGCGAGTAGGTAACATGGGCTGTATTTTATTTTCAATTAATTTAATTAATGATAAATGTGTTGAATTTATTCGATTTCGAGTACATACATACATACATACATATTATATTAACGTTAATATTTGAACTAAGTGTTATCAGTAATTGCTTAGTCAGGTGTCATTGCATGGTGTCCAGCAGACTGGCAACATTACCTCTTTGAATAGCCAAACCGTTTCGCTGGCGGAAGAAGCTGCCAGCCCATTTAAATTAATTAAATTTTTGTTTATCATTTTTGGTCTTGAGTTACCAATTTATGTCGTAGATATCATGAAGACGGAATAAATCGAATATGATAGATAATCGAATAATAATCAGATATGAATAAATTGAATATGAAAAATAAATGACGAGACTAGCAGGGCATCGCTTTTCTCTTTTCTCTACAGAATCCTAAAAAGTGCTTACTTGGTATCATATAATATATAGCTACTTCGTAAGATTCTCTATAGAGCCCTATGCAATAAAAGGCGTTTGATATTAAGATCCAGAGTCCAGTCCTCGCCCGGAGCGCTTTTTGATGTATTGACTTGGTTATATTGTAACTTATATGAATGTGTATATATATGTATGTGGTTAAAATTTGTTATATCTGTTTGCTATGTTAAAGTTAAAATGTGTTGTATGTAATGTAATGGGAAAAAAATCTGTTAGGATGTACCATAAAGATTTTATGCATAAGAAAAATAAACAAATAAGAGGTTTTCACGCTATATCCTTAAGACAGTAATCAGAGAGGGTGAACCATGAGGCGTTTAATTTTTTGAAACTTATTTATTCCTGCCGTCTTAGCTCTCATTTGTCCGAGCAAGTAGTGTTTTTAACCAATTCAAGAAAAGGAGGAGGTTTTTAATTCATCTTTAAACATACATATTTTTATGTATGGTCGTGCATGACTTTTTTCTTTATGAACCGATTTAAATTATTCTTTTTGCGTCGTGTTCAAAATAGGTTCAAGATGGCCCCATTTCAATTCATTTGGTATTGGACCTTGGACTTCGAAGATACATCAAATACTCCTAATGGTTTTTTTATACCATGAAGGCGGCAAACAAGCATACGGCTCGCCAGATGTTGAACGGGTACCGTAGTCTATGGACGCCTGCGACACCAGGAGCATCACCTGTGTATTGCCGACCCTGTAAAAAACATTTTTACGCCCTTTTTGAAAAAGCCTATGCTGTAGTCTCTTGGGAAAACCTCGACAGGGAGCTCATTCCACAACCTCAAAGTTCGAGGGAGAAAGTTCCTTTGCAACCGAACTGTGCGTGACCTTGGATTTCGTTTCCAAAGTATGGGAATAAAATCCCTCCCGGTAGGGAGCGGTGCGATGGTAGATGGTGTCCGTGGACATTATGTCGAACAATTCTTCTGAACTCAGCCCGTTAAATAAACGGTGGAATGCGCACAGGGAGGCGAAATCTTTCCTCAAACTTAAGTATTCGAGACTCCTTGTAAGCCTGGGATCGTCGACAACTATCACAGCTCACCTTTGAATCGAGTCAAAAGGAGCAAGTTGGTATGCAGGTGCTCCCGCCTATAGGTGACAGCAGTACTCCATATGAGACCGAATTTGCGACTTATACAATAATAGCCTCTGCTCAGAAGTGAAGTACTGCTTCGCTCTGCTGAGCACACCGAGCTTTTTGGACGCCAGGCTGACCTTATATTCCAAGTGACCTCGGAATTGTAGGTCACGAGAGATATCTACACCAAGGATCACAATACTCTCTGAGGTGGTAAGGACCGTGTCTTGGCACTGAAGAGTCACAGCAAATGGGAATTTTTTTAGCGATGAATGCACAAAATTGTGTCTTGGTGTAGTTAAACTGGACTAAGTTCCGTCGTTTCCAATCGGATACGCTGACCAGAGTGCTCTCGATTTTAGACCCAAGTTCGTTGCGCCTTTCATTAACAACAGAGCAAGAAGTATTTGCTTTACCTATAATAAGCGTCCCCAATGCTGTCATCCGCATTGCAATGCATATTGTTGATACACAACATGTCATTGATATGCAGCAGAAACACTGTCGGGGTCAGCACAGAACCTTGTGGGATGCCAGCGGTAATATTCATGTTATCAGAGCAACTACTTTACTACTGCTCTGGCAGTGGCAATCCATGTGCACAAATCCTCACGTAGTCTGTACGCTGGCAACTTCGAAAGAAGACTCCGGTGCCTGACCCGATCGAAGGCCTTCACCATGTCTAAGCCGACTGCCATCGCCTCACCCCGGCTTTCAACGGCAAGAGCCCATCGGTGTGTGAGGTACACAAGAACATGTTATCAATTTGTAATACCTTAAAAAATAAGACTTAATTAAATACATAAACAATTGAGTTTTGTTTTTATTTATTTATTTAGTACAAGAGGAACAGCGCGTACCATACATTCAACTCAACACCAAAATATATATGAATACAATCTAAATGTATCGCCCATTACAGAAAGCCACAGCATAAAAAACATTTTCAAGTTACTGTAACTTTTAAATAACTAGGTATACCTACAGTATAAAAAAACGAATGAAATACTCTACTTAATTTTAGTTGTTGTTTAACAGTGATTCCCTGGACGTTGCGGGTGTCCATGGACGGCGGTGATCACTTTCCATCAGGTGACACGCTTGCTCGTTTGCCCCTCTGATATAAAAAAAAAATTACTTCCTATGTAAAAATTATAATTGAAACTAAATTTTAACTAATTTCCGTCAGGTATGACGGAAAAATATTATAGCGTCATTAAACGGTTTGTTGAGGAATCATGACCTAATTTGGTATAAATAGGGAAAGGGAGACGGAAGAGAGAATTTGTGTTCTTGATTTTCTATGTAGTATGTAAAAGTTAAAACCACCAAGGAGCTGTGGGCAATTTATTTCTCCATTAATTACTTTAGGAGTAAAAGTACATCTTGCAATACTCCGAGATTACACATGAAAAATCCGTTCATATATTATGACGCGTATTTTAAGTTTTAAGTAATTTGAGACTGTTGATGTATTGTGAAAGAACTTCGACATTTCGTAAATAATATAACGCTAAATCTATTGCACAGCTCGAAAGGTATGCAAGTCGCATCGTATTCAGTCGTCAATAAAACGGATATAAAACCATATCGCCGCGAGATCGTAAAGCTGGACGCGAGCCGCGCCCCGATCCAACTACTTTTATAATGTGACGAATAAAACTCTATACTGTTACAATTCGCTTTTATATTTTACGGTATGGCACGGTAAAGTTCATGTGATTACATTGGCAATATCATTTTAATAGTATCATATTAAAATACTGTTATAACTTCACGTTTCATATGTATTGGTATTTGCCAAAAGATAGACCAAAGCAATATAAAGTAACGAGATTAGTAGCAATTTATTGAGACTTACCTAATAGGTACATTTCGATATGGATTGTTTTTATTATGTACAAGTATGCGTTAATACTCTTTTTTTAGATTTTCATGGTTTGTATTCATTATACTACGTAAATACTAAGTTAACCCGGGATCATGGTGCTGCAACAGAACGGAAATATTGAGAAATTCGATCTTAATATCGCGGTAAGAACGGCGGGGTTATTACCTAAAAATCTGCAGACAGCAATAGCCATGCGATGATTGCGCGACCGGTGACTAATTGTAATAAAAAAATCATATCAGGAATGACGATTGTGTGTCTGTTGCGCCGTGACCGTAAAATGCATTTTTCGCTGTAGATATAGCACCACTATACAAATTACATTATACGATTTCTCGTTTTGACAGCAGATATCGCGCGATATTTGGCTGTCACATGCTGACTGCAAGTTAGGTAATAAGCATGCCGGTTTATTTCTATTGTATAATAATGTGTGAATTTCGAAATGGCAATGAAGACACGCAAAGTAGTAAATAATCATAAATTTTACTGTTAAAATCTCGCAATAATTAATTCAGAATAAATAACTAAAGGCGTTCATAATAATCTAATTATTGTAATAGTTACTATTTTTTAATGGCATGAGTAGAAAAAAAAGGATTTATTATAATTATATTTCAATATTTTAGTAGAAAATAAAAATTATCGTTAGATATTTTTTAATTCCTTTAATGAATAAAGCATTATCTACTCTGAACAAATTATTAAAAATTATTTTTCTTCTTTTTGTTGGTTGGAATGACTGTCGTCTTCCTATAGGGAAATAAATGTAGCAAAAGTGTATGTGGTGCTTTGAACGCATTATAGTAGGCAATATGAATATATCTAACTCAGCCAAAATGGTCATCCACAATGCAGTGTCGGTGCCAACATTATTGTACGGTAGTGATGCCTGGATATAACCAAAATTAGATCAAAGTAAGATAAATGCAGCAGAAATGCCATTTTTTAGAAGAGATACGCAGTATGACAGGGTTGCACGACAGTGTTGTTACAAAAATGAAGAAAGGAATGCTTAGATGGGTTTGGCACATTGAAATAATGAGTGATGAAGGACTGATGAAGAAAATCTACACAGCGAAAGTGAGTTGCAGCAAAAGCCAAGGAGGACTTATGAAGATCAAATACCCAGAATTTTAGCTAACGGAAATGTCAAAAGCACTCGAGTTGGTGATAGGCGATTAGGCAAAACTGTGTGAGGAGAACGATGAAATTTGACAGAAAAAGAGTATATATAAGGACCGCGATGCTTGGCACTGCGTCCTCTCTGGCTACTCCGTTAGGAATACAGCGTGAGGATATGTATATAACATGTGTAAAAAATTTCGGCCTTAAAAACACTACGAAATAGTTCAAAACTCAAAATCGTTTTTGATATGGGCCAATTTTACTTTAAAATTAAAGTGAATTCTATTTTATGTTTTTAACTATAGTAACTGAAACACTTCTTTCGTATTCTCTATTATAGTTCACGTGGTATTTCGTATCGTAATAAGATCACGTACTTATTACGATTGGACGCAGCAGCATAAATCGATAAACGCATATCCGTTTAAGTAAACACTTTGAATATACTGTATAAACCACTTTTAGTTCGGTTCTCTCGTAGCTCTTATCACATGTTTTCACATAACTTTCATTAGTAAATAATATTTAGTAAATAAAATAATAATTACCAAATATTATTGAATAGGTACTTGTTTTAAGAAGTGCGTTTTTAGTTAACATTATGTAATAAAAAAAAGTAATTATTTTTAAAATTATTTCAGTTTTGTATTAATTATTGTTACGGACTTTTTGGCGGGAATGGAAGAAGTGAGATTGTCATTTTATTTAGATATTCTGTTTTTTACATTCTTGGAAGTTCCTAAAGTACAAAAGTGATAGTATATTGTGTTTTAAAGTTCTGTGCAAGTGAAAAGAATGAAGTAGGTCTAAATAAACATGGGTAGTTGAAGTTCTCGCGCTCTTCCAAGAAGTCATATAAAACTTCAGTAGTCTACTATCACTTAACTGAAGGAGTTTTTACGATAACGATTCTACTTATTAATACAATACGTGACATTGGTAAATGCGCTAATCTATGCGCCAGACCATGAAGAAAAAAAAATTGTTACTTACCAGTTAGTTACAACAATTTCGACTCTCATACTTGAGTAGTGGATTTTTTTTAATTTTATTGTGCATTAATGCATATCTTTACGATATATCCCTAACAGAGTAGCTACAGAAGACGGGAAAATGTTAGCAATTTTTTAGTTTCACGGTTTTTACCCATACTACAATTACTATACGAGGGCGATTTTATCGCAGGTTTTGGACACCTTACGATAGTCTAAGGAGTCAACCCACGATCTATATCAAAAACGATTTTCAATTTCGAACTGTTTCGTAAATGAATTTAATGAACTATAGTCTCTATTTCATTTGATTTATGGAGGAGGCAAACGTCATTCGAGCATCATTACGGGTTGATTCAGCCAACTCAGTGTCGAAATATCGAGAAATCTCAAAAACTTTCATGGCGGCAAGAACCTGATTTATTTCAAACGAAAATTTACGTGATTTTCAACACATCTTTAACAAATAAGAACATACGAATAAAGACGTCGTGCTAGCACAATATCGACGGCATAACTAAACTGCTTAGATATATTGCTCAAGATAGGTTCATAAAAAATGGACATAATATCACTGTACATGATGTCACATAAGAGTCCAGTTTTCATCAAGGAATTGTCAGTAAACCTGATAACGACGAAATGCCGCGTTTTTGTGTTATTATACTGTGATAAATGAGATGTCCATGTATTGTGTTATTATGTAGATACACCTTACATATTTCGGATAATGTTGTAATGTGCTTTTGCTACAATCAACCTAATATAAGACGTTTAGTTTCGGCACCAGTGATATTGTTATGCAATGAAATAGCGGTCATTTAATGTCAATTTGTAATTTTTCCTTTGTTATTATTTCTGCATTATATATGTATTATGGTGTAAATGAATATTTTTTTTTTATCAAAGTAAGACATACCTATCGATGCTTATACTACCTCTGTTACCTTAAGCTCCAGGGACGGGATTCATTGGATTTGTTTAGAAAATTGATAGAAGCTCGCAGCATAGTATTATAATATGTGCAATGAGTATTGCAGAGAATATTGTTAGAAAAAATGAGGAGAAAACTCAGTTGTTTATTCTTAAGTTAATTTATTTTTTCATGTATTGGACCTGATGAATTCCATTGTTTATTTTTACTTTAACTATTGTTATTGTTATTATTTTGATACATTTATATATGTACTCGCATGTTAGTGCTTCTCACTTTTTCATAACTTTGTATGAATATAAGATAAGTTTTCACATATATTACTATATGTGAAAACTTTTATTGACTCTTTTGTGTCACCTCTTTGTTCTGTACCGAGTCGCAAGAATTCCTTGTAAATAAACTTTCGATCACAAATAAAGAACAAGATGCACAATCTCCTGTAAAATCTAAACAAATTATTGTCTGAATTGACGTTTATCTTTTTAATGCCGTATAATTTTATCGGTAACATTGTGTTAATCTAAAGTAGACCTTACTGCCAAACTATAAGGTTATAAAAGCTTGTAAACGATTCTTGCATGACATTGAAACGATGTTTGTAAAAAAATATGTAAATGCAATCTTACGTCTCGTGCGTAAAGTATAATTCACATAATCTGTGATTCGATCAATGTGCACTCAACTACTTATTTGAGCGCACATTTGGTTCGGACATTTTTGGAGCGTTGATTGTGTATCTAGTTTTTTATTTGTGATCGAAGAAATAAACAAATAAAAACAAACAAATTCGTAAATTTCTGCAAAGATTGCCAAGAGCAAATACAATACAAGAATAAACAGCAATAATTGCTTGAAACCTTAGATAAAAAACCAGAGCTTAACAAAAAACGTTTTCTATCGACGATAAATCTCTCCTGACATTTTTGTAGTAAGTTATTATGGTCATTATAAGCCCATTAATGTGAATTTGAAGCGATAATTTGTAGTAACGACACTCTCAGGTACTGGTTTGCATTCCGCCCACATTCCACATTCAATTTCCTTCCAATAGCAGCTCGTAAAGAGCGCTAGGTGCACCAACAAACTTTATTAGCTACGCTTGTTCCGGTAAATTGTGTCTATGTCAGTACTGCAATATACGAAATTATACTTTATAATTAATATTTCCTTGTACTTCTAACCTTATAATCTCCCTTGCCTTGAAGTATTTGGCAGTAGGAAAAAGAATATAGGTTTATAAAGATAAGTTAGGAAAAAGAATCCTAACTACGTAAAACTAAAACTAGCGTTAAGTTGCAATTTTATTGCACTTCATTGCTTTGTCTACTTCGAAAGCGAAATGGTATAAAGATGTGTTCTGTTTTAAGGTTATTTCTAGTATTATTATTAGTTACAATATCTATCTACAAAAAAGGTATTGGTTATTTCGTCGAGTTGAGCTGTATTAATAAATTGTAATTGTAATGTATGTATAAATTGCGACAAAGAAGTATGTACATTTATATTATATATGTATAATTCTTTTTTCATAATGAATGTTATTTATTTTCTTAGCTTAAAGTACAAAGCATTATTCATTGAGCTTATCTTTACACATATATTATTATTATAATTTTGTGTACAGCTCCATATAACACAATTACATTATAATTCATGACTAATGTAAAATAAAATTACATTATACACACACAATATAGACAACAGATGTTTAATCTTATGATTGATGGTCATTCATAACTACAAAAAAGCATTAATTAGAGAACACCAGTTTAATACTCACAGTGATGCACAGGGTACGACATTCAACACACGACTGACCATAAAAGCGTTTACGAGCATGTCACAACGCCATCTACTAGCGGAGATTGCGACTCAACAGTAAATCCGCTGCTACATCTAGGACGATCCTAAACTAGATCTTTTATGGTGGCTTAGCTAACTTCGAAGTGAGTAAAATTTAAACGATGTGGTCGTTTGTTAAAACGTTTTACGGTTTAGTTTCAGTGTGTGACGGAAATTAAAAAGTTATCTCCACGAAAATCTAAACGAGCTCCACAATGTAAAAGTTGCATTAATACCTACCATGTCTTCACTTTGTCTCAAGATTGTCGAGCTCACCCCTAATTTTAAAGTGAATGTACTTCTCGTTACCATCGAAATTGAAATATCGCTTTGTTTCTAACCTTTTTGCAAGGGAATTTTTCAGCAGGGAATAAATAATCCATTAGTTGAATGAATAAAATATCATTTTTACTCCTTTTTACTTCACACGTTATTCTCAAATATAAAAGTTATAAAATGTAATATATATACAAACTATTGCACTAAAAGTAAACAATGTCTATTTTTTTTTGAGAAAACTTTCAAGAGACTTCGTTGAAAGTGAAAATAAATGAGAAAACGTCCAAGTCTTAATAAATTATACATTTTTGTGTCACAAAATTAATATAAACGTGAAATATACTATATCAGGTTTGTAGTCAGACTTGCTGACGCATTTTATTGAGTTCATAAAAGAGAACTGCGCGGGTCCAGTTTCTACGAATTGTTTCAAGGAATGGCCTTTTCTGAGAAAGTGTCATATTTTATGTGTGGTGATGATTGCTCTCTCTAATATTCTGAACATGTGTTAGGAAAATTTTAGTCTACTGCTTTAGTCAGCGTCCCTTCAAGTGGAAATGGCTGAATAGTACGATATGATCATCAAATGAGTTTTATAAAATAAAATATTTCGTGATTGTGTTTCGCTCGTCCTGAATTATCTTCTGTAGCATCTTAGTAGATTTTAGGTTTAGGTAATTGCATGTTTGAATGCGCTATTTAGCATCAGTAAGAGGAAATGTTGAGGAAAGTTTCAAGTGTACCTAAGTATTGTATGCAAATTAAATATTGCGAAAACCGATTGTTCAAACTCAATAGTCTGAAATAACTTTATTTTTGATTCAATTCAGTTTCCACTATAGACATAGTTTCATACTTAGCAGTTGGCATTAGATCAATTATTTTTTTGCTGTGTTTTATTACTACTATTACGTAAAAAACTATTACGTAAAAAACTATTACGTAAAAAAATTACGTTCGCGTTGTGGTTCTGGATGACAGTAAAAAATAAATCTGATAGTAAAGGCACGATTTTGAACTGCATATAGTTTTCTGAGGACACAACGCAGTTTTACAGAACGAGAGCAGTTTCTTTTTTCTCCGAATTCCCTTTACACGTGAATTATGGTTGATACTTCTGAGAGATGAGGTAGGTACTTATAATCTTCGACTTTTAAAGACGATGCTTCAGTTGACATTTTGACTGAAACTGAACTGTCAAATGACTTGTAATAAATAAGTTATTTTAATTATATTTACGACATTACATACTTAAAACTAGACTTTTAATCAATGTTTACATTTTTAAGTAAAGTCAATCTCGAATCAAAAGTTTTACCCACAAGCTTGGCCCAAAAACCTTTATAAAGACAAACGAACTTAGAAAACTGATCGTTCGCGGCCAGCCCTTATAAAGTGGACTTTTATATCAAGACCCGCGAAACACGACCTCTTGGAGAAAAGTATACTTACGAAGATGTTTTTATGCTAGATAGAACATAATACAAATATTGATTTAGATTGAGAAACTAGGCCTTACATATAATAATTTTATAAAATGTACAACTGACAATTTTGAGGAAAATTATTAGTTAATATTCTAAGAAGAAAAAACTTATTATTTGAAACGATACATTTATTTATACATTACAAACTGATCATTTTCTATCGAATCGAAATATAATCTTACCTATATTATAATAGTTAAAAATTATATTAAATTTAACTCTAGTAGTTTTGGGATTTTATCAATTTCGAATTTAGAGTTAATTTAGAATTGAAATTAGAAACAAAAAACTGGAGTAATTTTCTAAATCATCTCATGTTGAGTTTCAAGATATAATATAAAGACAGAATAATTTTTGGATTTCTTGATTAAACCCCAGGGTATTTATAAAGGACTAAAGACAAAGAGAAAGCAAAATATGATAATATGTATCACGAATGTAATCTTTTTAACAAAAAACTGATATACGCGTAAATAATATTTTTGTGTTTGTGTAATGTTCTATCCAGTATTGCTATACCCTTGACCTATCCCCCCGGAGATTGAATAAGGCTCGAGTGAAGTCGACTCCGGATTTATGAGGATTCCCTCCGACATTGCACTCCTCTCTGATTGCCAGTTTATTTTGTGTCAAAGTGCGTACGCAGCAGTGTGAAAATCGTTTTTATTTAACGGCTTCGGTTTTAAAACTGTTGATTTTAATACTTTTGAGATGTGTTTCTTAATACGTACAAATAGACAAATATTGAATCTGTTTTTATTGAGATATAACTTTATCATAATATTTGTTTTTATACAAGTTATTTTTTCACGATTATACTAATTATACTGAGGGGTTAGTTAGAAATATTGGGTCCTTACATATGAAATTGGCGTTTTGTACGGGAGGAATATAAAGACAATTTTTTTTTTGTAAAATATATTTAATTAATCAAAGTATGCACAGTTGTTATCTATGCACTTTTGCCATCTCATAGGTAGTTCATTGATCCCTTTACTAAAAAACCATGGGGGCGTGAATGTATAAACTCTTTGAAGACGGTTTGGACTGCCGCATCGGAGTTGAATTTTTTTCCTTGTAAGAAGTTGTCCAAATTCCGGAAAAAATGGTAATCTGTTGGAGCAAGGTCCGGGGAGTACGGTGGATGTCGCAGACATTCCAATTGTAGCTCATCTAACTTAGTGGTTGTTTGTTGTGCAGTGTGTGGTCTTGCGTTGTCGTGAAGCAGCAGTGGCCTAAAGCGATTGACTAATCTCGGTTGTTTAGCAGCTAGTTCTTCCTTCATGGTTTGCAGTTGCTGACAATAGATATCTGCCGTAATCGTTTGGCCAGATTTTAGAAAGCTGTAGTGAACGACACCGGCGCTAGTCCACCAAACACTCACAAGTAACTTTTTCTGAGTCAATTTTCGTTTAGGGCAGGATTTGGCTGGGTCTCTAGGGTTCAGCCATTGCGACGAACGCTTCCGATTATCGTACAGTATCCACTTTTCATCACAAGTAATGATTCGATTTAAAATCCCTTCATTATTGTGTCGGTTGAGCAAAGTAACACAGCAGTCGACGCGTGTTTGCAAGTTCGATTCACTCAATTCATGAGGTACTCATCGTTCAAGTTTTTTTACTTTCCCGATTTGCTTCAAGTGGATTAATACAGTTTTGTCACTTACCCCGAAGCCTGCAGCTATCTCTGAAGTGCTTTGTGATGGATCCGCTTCCACAATAGCCTTTGATTCTTCATTTTCCACTTTGGTCTCCGTCCGTCCGTCCGGCCGTCCACGGGGTTGGTTCTGAAGGTCGAAATTTCCAGAACGAAAACGTTGAAACCAAAAACGTACCGTGCTTTCTTTTGTGACACCAGCGCCGTACACATCATTAATCCTTCGAGCTGTTTCTGCAGCACTGGTGCCACGGTAGAACTCGTACTCGTAAATACACCGATATTTCATGTTTTCCATTGTGCGGTAATAAGCGACGCCAAAGAAAAAAATAATGAGGAAAAAAACAAATGAATCACTGTTTTCAGAACTCAAATGTACCAGCTAAATGAATTTATAAATTTGAATTTGGAACTCTTAACCAAAGAGGAGATATTTCAGATCAAAGTGGTCAGTACGACAAAACGCTAATTTCATATGTAAGGACCCAATATATTTAATTTAATCGGTTTTGTAAAACTATGTCATGGCTCTAAGAAACACTGTCAAAGTCAAAGTCAAATCAATTTATTCAAGTAAACCCAGTTACAAGATATTTTTGAACGTCAAATCTACTGTAGTTCTTAAAAATTTATATCTAGTATATTATATATCTAGACTCTAATTAAATTGTACTCCAAGCCATTTTGACAGTTCATTTTTAAGACTGAACTCGGGTTCCTTCGGCATAGAAGGTAGGCGAGCTAATCTTCGCACCAATGAGCCAGTAGCGTTGCTAATGGAATTTTATTTTTATTTATTTATTTAGATTCCTGTAAAGTACATACACACATTTTTACGCGATTTAAAAATAAAAAAAATACATAAATTCAACAATAAACGAGTAATAATCAATACAAACCAATCAAATAAAATAATCGAGTAATTAATCAATTAACAACAAATACATTAATAAAACATGAAATACAATAATAGATTACCTACATGGTGTGGGGACACAGAGTTATCGACTGCAGTGTCAGCAAATTATTGTAATATGTAGCGAGCGCTATTCGCGAGGCGGCAGTCGTCTCCGCGCCGTGATGTAACACAACACGCAGTGTAAAGTACAATATACAAATATTTATACAGAAAAATAACTTTTATTCAATTTCTAATTCTTTCGTGTGCCCAATACGGTAGACGGCTCAACAATGGGATTGTTTGAACTTTGAAGACATGATATTATTATTAACATTTAATAATATCAGCTTATTAGTAGAAAAAATTCACTTAAAAATCTCTGGCTTGATTAAAGACTTCACGTTCCCGAGCACGAAGAGGTTCGGTATAGTAACCATTGGATGATCCATTAAGTAGTCGACTGCGAGCAAATTTACTTAACCTTAGTGGTCGTATGCAATACTGAAGTACCATTGCACTAACGCCTTACATATACATGTGTATATAAATATATTATATACTTGTAGCTATAGGTGAGGAATGTATATTCGTGAACGGTCACTACTTTTATTTTATGAAGTTAATAAAATGTCGGGAACTGTCGTCGTAAGTTTGCTGCGAGCAAACATCGTCTGGCTAACGGAGGCCAACCTCTGGACTTTGTAATATTTAATGGATGCTCGAGTATCCGGGCGACAAACTCTAATTGGGTCTTGCAAATTAATGTTAGAATAATGACCGAAACGACAACGAAATTTAAATTTAAAATTTATACTTAATATAAAACCCAACGTCTTTCTGTCTGTCCGTTTATTTTTTTTCTTTTCGCGCGAGAATCGCTTATCCGATTCACATGTTTTTTTATAGTATACATTTTGTTACATAAAGTATAGTACAAAATAAGCAGTGACAATAATAGTGAATCAAGTCGGAAGAAATAAGTTTATTTTGGGGCGCTTTAACGGTTTACGCTGATATAAGAAATATATCAAATTAATGACTCTCGGGCTACCCCGCTGGGGATACAGCGTGAAGTTATGTTATGTTGTGTTATGTTATCAAATTAATGTACTAAATGATACGTATAAAATAATACATTGTTTTAAGTGCAGCATAAACATACTAAAAGAATAATATAAAATATACTTAAAATAAATACATAGATAAAATAATGTCAAAGTTGAACTTATGTTGCAGTTTGCTCAAATAATAAAAGGAAAATCAGAATTGAAATTAGGCAGTAAAAATATAATTTATAAAAAGCACGTAATAAAACACCCTTTATTCGCGCCATCGTAAAAAATATTGTACATTCTTAACTTTGCGTAATGCCTCCTCTAGTCTGAAATTACCCGAAAAATGGTCGAACCCTCGCAAGTGCCTCGTTGGGGGAGATAAAAAAATATGCGATGACATGACATGAAGAACCCTTCTCTACGTATTTGAAGATTAGATAACTCAGAACGGCACCAAAGAAACCGATATGACTTCACTTTCGAGCTTTCGACAGATCGTCTCGGTTCGTAAGTGTAATATGAATTTAAGAAACTACCATCGGAATGGTTATTTATAGGAAAAAGTGTTTCCATTTCTAACAAAAGAAAAGTTCAAGTATTTTTAAAACCTTCAGTAACATACATACATATCTTCACGCTGTATCCCTAACGGGGTAGTAATTAATGGTAGTAACGGGGAAGGGGGGGGGGGTCTCTTACGCACTTCTTTCGCTTCCTCAAATTTCAACATCCTTTCAACACATTTTCACCTAGGTATGCGAGTGCTTTTGACATTTCCGTCGGCTAACACTCTGGCTATTTGTCAACCTTGGTCTTCTTTGGGCTCTTTTACCACTCGCTTTCGTTCTGTAGATTTTCTTCGTCAGTCTTTCATCACTCATTCTTTCTATGTGCCTATGTTACAGTCGAACATAATACATCCAATCTTTTCTCTTCAATCCCACCTTTCACATTCCACGCAGCTATTCTGCACTCCTCCCTCCACTTCCCGCCGCTAGGTGCACAGCGTGTTGGGTGGCGGTCCCCAAGGCCGAACTGTACTCTGCACACATCAGCAGGGCAGACCGGTGTACGTCGCTTTCGGGGGACGCCCTAATTCTATCATAATCGTTGTCTCGCATGGTGTGTACAGAAGAGGAATTGCAGACCTGAATAGGGCTGGGGGTCGCGACAAGCAAGCTTCATCAGTTGAAAACGTTCAGTAACGATTTGAAAAAAAATCTATGCTGAGAGGAATTAGCAAATGATCTGATTTAATTTCTTGAATAGTAAAAAGGCTGTGGCTGCAGTGACACAGTTTTCGTATGGCCTGCGTAGCCACTTATCTCTGGCTTCTTTAGCCGCTAATGCTCTAACCTCCCTAATTAGTAAAAAACGAAGTCGCAATGCGTGTTTCTTTGTGGGCAAAAGACTGTATGTATTGATCCAAATTTTTGAATGGATTTTAATGCGATTTCACCACCACTTAGAACATTTAACTAAGATGGCTTATATGTACAACTCGTTCGCAACTAGTCTATAGAAGTAGAGATTTATTGACGTCTCTTACGAAGCCTTCTAAATAAAGCTTTAACATATTGTGTAGACTCAAGGGTTTCTTTGTGGAAATTCATTGCGTGTGGTGAATTGTTTTAATTTATAGCTATACACCGCCTAAAATTCCAAAACCTCTAATTAACACTTGCTGACCGAGTCTTATCTCTGGAATATCTTGAGAATATTTCGTTAAGAGGCGAAACACATGTTTATTAGTGGTTTCCAAATTTTGAGCGTACACAGTACATACATATCTTCACGTTGTATCCCTAACGGGGTAGTCAGGGATAAAACAGAGCGCCAAACTTTGTTTTATATCCTTTACAAGTTATATTGTTGTTATCTATTTAGTTAGTGCTTACTTATTATGTTTTTAGGAGCGTTAGAGGTATGTTTCTGTAAATATGTTAGAACTATGTTAACAAAGTGTCACCGCCTTTTGGGGTTTCAAACCTCTATCAAATTTCTGACAACCTTATGGTGCTAGTATTAAAAGAAGAAACGAAAATATATACAAAACAATGTATTGCCGACGAAAAAGCTCACTTAAATTAAATAATATTTTGAAGTATAAAACATTTTTTTCGTGTAAGCTCAACATAATTTATTATTAACGCTATTTCTCATTCGGCATGGACAGTATTTTCGCGCAACGAAATTAAACCTTGACACTACTTTTAGACTTACTCATTAAATGCAAAGCGGAGTCAGTGTCAGGTTGTGGTTGTCAGTGTAACACTAATACAAGTACTGTATTTACTGTCAGTGTAACACCAATACAAGTAATGTATTTGCTAAAGTTTTTTGTGAAAAATCTCTTTGCCAACTTTTATGATTAGTCTGTGAAAATAAACGCATTCTAAGCACGGTTATCAGAATTACTAGGTTTACAGTAAATGGGATCCTAGCACGAAAATAGTACTCGTATTTACTTTTTCAAGAACCGGTGGGTGTGTCTGTATGTATCATTATCTTATGCAAATATAACCTGACTACGTAACAGGTATTTAACCATCTTAATGAAGTTGTTTAAATGCATTAACTTTCAAACGTGATATACTTAACAAAATAAAATATTTGGTTGCGTAATGTTTATACAAAAATACATATAAAATACGTAATGAGTAATGTCGTGAGGTCCCAGGGCGTTCCTGTCACGCCCTGCGATGGAGAATCTCAGATGAGTCCCTAGACAGCGAGATTCTGGTGATATATCGTTAGAGGAAATGTAATTACGAGATCATTGTGTAAGGCAAAGAAAATTAGACCTCGACAATACGCTTGTCAGCGGCAAGATGCATAGCTATCATGTTGATTTGAGTTTTGAATGAAAGTTCACTTTGATTCTTACCTGAGATTGTTTAGATCATAGGTTCTCAACTTTATTTTGCCCACCGCCTGCTTCGAGAATTTTTTTTTAAGAACCCTCCAATTTTTTTTAAATTATCATCTGCCGTGAATCCGAAACAGCTATTGCCATGATTATACTTAAACGTATAATATTATATTGTCGTAAGATAGGACATGACCCCTATCCTATTTCTGAGTTTAAAGAAGAATGTTTCAATGAGAATAATTAAAACGTATACTTAATTTTCTAGTATTTTTATTAACACTTACTGCCTCCCAAATGTCCCGAAGACACTGAGCAAGTTAGAATAAACACAGATAATACTGTCGATTAATATTTTTTTCCAATTTTAATTAACAGGATTTTTTAACTTCACCTGTATTTATATATGAGAATATATTTATATATTTCACGTGAAATCGGAAGATTTGAAATTTTTTAATTCAAATGAAAAATTAAAATTTTTCACATTGTCCCATTTAACGTAGATCTGAATGTAATAAAAACTTTCAGTTCAGTTTTCATCCACTTCCCGAACTACCGAAATATGTGAATTTTTCCACACGTGATAAAAATTATTACAATATATACAATAACAAAAATTAACCAATATTAAACTTAACTTGTTTTTTTTTGTCTTTTTTAGATTATATTTTTTGAATCTGCCCACGCCCCCTCTGTGCCATCTCAACGCCCCCTAATTATCTCTGGGTCTTCTCCTGCCCCCCTGAAAGTCTCAAACGCCCACAAGGAGGCGTTATCGTCCACTTTAAGAACCTAGGGTTTAGAGGGATCGTATATTTGACTGTCTTTGGTTTAGATGGATGACTTATAAAATACATATGGATAGTTACAGTAAAATTTTCAGACAATTATATATTCCTTTTACATTGGTGACGTAAAAGGAATTTGGCAGTACTCGGTATTACCGACTCTTCTATGATTTGTATAGGCAATGGATTATGATTAAAGTTCAGCTTCATAGTGTTGCAACAATAAAGAACGTGCACTCGTATAGTCACTTTTACATTTAATTTCTCAATAATTACAAACCAATGATATTATAATACAAAAGAGGTAGATAGGTTACCTTGGTACTAATCCAAGTAAAATATTGTCCCAGTTACAACGTTACAAAGTGAGACGGATATACATTGCACTGCTATGCAATGTAAAACATAATTACATTTCAAACCTTTTCAAACAAATCACATAGATCTCTAAATCATTGTGATTGGTCAATTTCAATTTCTTATTACTTTTTAGCGAATCCGTGAATAATTCATAAAATATTAGTAATTAATGCCACAGAACAGACATTTAAAAAAAATATGATTGATACCTAATGGGATTAGACAGTAAAAAATGATGTTTGCTTTTTTTCGAATTTCGTTTTTCTTGAATCATGTACATGAGAACATATTTATTTAAAAAGATCGCCAACATTTTTTAATTATAAATTTGAAAATGTAGGGACACATTGTGTAGGACGTCTAGCGCGAGTCAGCATTTCAAGCGCCGCCCGCGCCAGTCGTTCCCTTGCGCTTGCGTACGTAACTGTGGCCTTATTTCTTATGTAAAATATTTCTTTGTGGTAAAGATAATACACGAATCCAAGTACTTAACAAGACTTTTATTGAGAAGGTTAATTAATAAGTGATAAGAACAAAACGTAAATAAATAATTGTTAAATTGGTGACCCCGACGTGATACGTATAATGAATTATATATTATTGCTTTTAATAAATGTAAACGATGATGAAATCTGGGTGGCTGCGTCATCACATGATCGTGTATATTATAAAAAACGTTTGGATTATTAAAAGATTTTAGAATTTTGAATGCGCAATAGGCATTTCATGATATTGTTGGTTCTGTAACATTACTTTTCATATTCTTTGACCAAGTCCGGGTTGGCTAATTAGCAAAGTTATGGGGTACCACTTTTCGAGTGCATGTAACCTATCTACCTCTTTTATATTATAACATTATTGTTACAAACTATAACAAGTTGTAATTAATGACTAACGACGAATAATTAACACCTAATCACGAAGAATGATGTAGAATGATTTAGATCTTGACGCGTATGGGTTTACATAGACTTTTTGACTTCATTTCCCACACGACTTGGCGGCGGTAGGCGTAGCAGGTAGGTTGTGAAGTCAGCTAAGCCGACCCTGCGACAGTGACGTTATCTTTACAATACAATACAATAGTCAAAACACTAACAGTCATAATATGTGTCAATCATTTTGTTGCACCTGGAAGACTGTTTTACCCATAAACTTAGTATATACTGGCGTATAGACGTACAAAGAGTGCGAGTGAGAATGTAAATTTTTTATTATAGTGGCACGAGTAGGAATGGGACAGTAAATAAGACGCTATTGTAACCCTTTTTGAATGAAAGGTCGTTGTCGTCGTCGTGATGTGGAGAATACTGTTGAGTTATTTTATTATTTTGTGTTATTCCTATTTTAATTCAAAACTGTATTTTTCAATAATGGTTACGTGTTCTGTATGTGATTATGAAATTACATTCCGCAATAATCAAGCGAATGTTTTATTTCATAGTTGACATTGACAAACTAAAAATCGTCACGCGTCAACGAACTCCATACGTCAGTTTATATAATAAGTTTATGGTTTAACTCATGAAGTTAGTATACCTTGCGGACTTAATCAGAAAAAGAAATGTTTAAATGTGAATTAACTTTTAAATGAGAATGAACTCAACAAAATAAAACTGGGTATTAACGTTATGTAAATATGTGCGGTAGGAACCTTCCGGACAAGATAAGTATGTACATAACAAGATTGGACAACAGTATTATTGTAAAAATGAAGAAAAGAATGCTTAGATGGTCAAAATTTACAGAGCGAAAGTGAGTTGCAGCAGAAGGCAAGGAGGACCAAGGCTGATGACTTATGAAGATCAAATAACCAGAGTTCTAGCTGATGTCTAGACTGCACTGACAGCTAGACAGATAGACGCACTGACATAGACGATAGGTAATTAGGTGAAAGTATTAAGCAAATGACGAGATATGAAGGGGCAAAAGAAGTATGTAAAGACTACCTGCTTTGTGCTCCATATTCACTAACTACTCCGTTAGGGATACAGTGCGAGGATATGTATGTATGTATATAATATGTACTAAGACTCAAAGTCTGTTTATAAAGCTCCTTCCTTAATATGAGGAGCGTCGGTACTGTCCCTATATATAATGTACTCTGTGCCTCGTACTGGCTGTTGTTAATATTCGCCATTAAATGTTAACTTCATGATCATACTTGGCGCAAAGACTAAGCGCGTCGGAAAGTAAACGAGGGTTGCGGGTTCAATTCCCGCCCCGAGTCTGGGTGTTTATGTATAATATGTATTTATTTACAAAAGAAAGTATATAAGTAGTATATCAGTTGTCTAGTACCCATAACACAAGCACTGCGCTCTTACTTTGGGACTAGATGGCGCTATGTGATATGTCTGAGTCAAAAAAAAAAAGATCATTAATAGATGGCAACACCGTCCTTTGTAATAATTAAAATTATAGTTATGATTTATTCGTGATTTGAAAATTCTGAACTAAAGAACCGTAACGATAATTTATTAGTGACTTGACAGTTCTGAACTGAAGAACTGTCTAACCACGAATAAATCACCACGAATATTGTAAGCAGCTACCATAATGTTTAAAAGTAAAACATAGGTACTCGACCATCGAGTTAGTAACGCTATTCTTGAAAAAAATAGTTATTCTTACGTAGTATTTACTAACTTTTATATATTAAGTTCATGTGTCGTGGAACTGGGCAAGAAAACATGGTTTATATTGTTGAAGACGAAGTTGGCTCACTTGGGTTGGCATGTACAATGTACGTCAAAGTTTAAAAGCCTGCATGCGTTGCCTTCGTGCCAACTTTATTGAGAAATGGCTGCAAGAATTGATTCTGACATTTCCTTCGCCCACTTTAAAACACGGTAAAATGTCTTGACTGGAACTAAGTTATCAATATGCGACTATATTGCCTTGTTTTTAAGGTAAATTTTTCACTGACGGATTTTATAAGGTTTGTACCCAGAAAAGCGAGTCTTCTTCATATTTATTAGTGTTCTTTTTGCGTTTAATGGATTTTTAAGTAAATAAACAACAACAAAAGTGGAAGTGACTTGCTTGGTTTAACATTCAGAGTAAAATTGATGCATTAAGGTTTTATCTTGAAATATTCAACTTAAACATGGCTTTGAATAGACAAATTGATGTAGGTACTTATATAGAATATGCAAATTACAGGAGGCAAGTAATACATTTTTGTAGAATGTACTACCAAAGTAGACGTACTAATTCTAGTATTTACAACATATTATCTATTTATATATCTATGAAAATCATCATCAACTATTGAGAAGAATTTCTAAAGTGCGAGAGTGATTTGCGCGCGGAGGATTCTGAACATTATTTATAAAATATTAAATGACGATGCCCATATTCGTTACCAGTGATCCCAGAGTAACCATTCTATTTGAAAGTTATATTTTAATTTCTTACGATTAGCTGTGTCGTTTATAATTCCTTAAACAAGCGCAAGCAATGACCAAAATAAAAAGTAGGTATTTTAACTACACATTCATTATTCGTTATTTTACAAAAAAGAGCGATACGTGCTATTTACAGTATGAATGCACGAGAATCACTAAGAGATCGTTTTAAAGACATTGATGTACTGACCTTGCCGTCCTTATACATCTTTGAAATTATTATGTATACGAGGAAAAATATAGATCAATTTACAAAAAAAGGCGATATTGGTGGTATGGAAACCCGAGGTCGTGATAAATTGGTTGTTCCAAAATTTAAATTACATAAGTCAAATGTTTCATTTTTGGGTAACTGCGTTCGTTTTTATAATAAAGTTCCTCAAGAAGTCACTCAATTAACAGAAAATATATTTAGATTAGTTATAAAACGTACATTGATTAGACAATCATACTATAAAATAAACGATTTCGTTGAAGATAAAACAATAGTCTGGAAATGATTTTCTCTGCACATGCATTTACTGGCTCTCTGAATATTGTATTTTAATAAAGCTTTTGTAAAATGAAGTTGAAAAAATTATACCTGACTGAGTTTCTTGTCGGTTCTTCTCAGTGTCCAGGTTTTCTTTTCTCTTCTCTTTGAACCGAACTAAAGTAGATTTGACGTTCAAAAATACCTCGTGATTGGGTTTACTTGAATAAATTGATTTGACTTTGACTTTGACTTAATTATTATTATTATTATTATTTTATGACTGAATAAGGCTGTAAACATTGATATTTTTATTCTTTATATTACATTAAATGCGTATAAAAGATGTTCTGCAGCGATGGAGTGAATACTATGGAGAACTGTATGAGAGTGGCGACTCCGTCTCTGATACTGAGAGCGATTCTAATGAATTGCCACACTCGGGCCAGGGACTGGAGGATGCCGTTAGTATGAAAGAGATTGAGAAAGTGATAAGAAGTTTGAAATATGGAAAGGCTGCGGGAAATGATGAGGTGACTGATGAGATGATCAAGTATGGTGGTCCTAGGGTCTGGGATGCCTTCTGTGCACTCTGCAACCTTTGTTGGCAGAAGGGGGAGGTTCCAGAGGACTGGTGCACGGCAGTCATAGTACCTATATATAAAGGGAAAGGTTCCTATCTAGACTGTGCGTGCTATAGGGCCATCAGCTTGGTCAGCTTAGCGAGTAAAGTCTATACTAAGGTATTGACTGAACGTATGAAAGGCATTTCAGAAAGATATTTGTAGGAGGCGCAAGGTGGTTTCAGGAACGGTAGGGGTTGTATGGATCAGATTTTCTCGCTTCGCGTTATCGTGGGAAGGTTTCTGGCTATAGGCCAGAAAGTTTTCTGCGTTTCTAGAAAAAGCATTCGATAGAGTAGTACGGAAGAAACTGTGGAGTCTTCTGCCTGAATATGGCGTGGAGGGCTCTTTACTGCAAGCTGTGAGGTCATTATATCGTGACCACAGAGCCTGTGTAAGGATAGACGGTGACATGTCGTCCTGGTTTGAAGTCTGTTCTGGTGTCAGACAGGGCTGCCTGATGTCTGCCTGGCTATTCGTGCTGTATTTGGACAGTTGCCTCCAGAGATTGAAAGGTAATATGAGTGGAATGGGATGTGATGACACAGTGGTAAACTGCCTATTGTACGCTGACGATGCTGAGCTAATAGCACCATCAGAAGCAGAGTTGAGGACACTAGCCACGTGTATGAAAGAAGATTGTGAAGTAAAAGGATTGAAAATGAATGTGAACAAAACTAAGGTTCTGGTGTTTGAAAGAGAAGTGGTACAAACGAAATGTGTGATTAGTGTAAATGGAAAATGTCTAGAACAAGTGAATGAAATTGTGTATCTGGGGAGTGCCTTTTCGAGGGATGGAAGATGTGAGTTGGATGTGGAGAGACGGGTAGCAGCTGGCAATAAAGTGAACGGTGCTCTGTCCGCATTAGTGGGTAGTATGAATATATCTAAAACTGCTAAAATGGCCATCCACAATGCGGTGTTAGTGCCAACTTTGGTGTACGGTAGTGAGGCCTGGATATGCCCGAAATCGAGTGAAAGTATGATAAATGCTGTGGAGATGCGGTCTCTCAGAAATATGTGCGTTGTCACGCTTGCGGACAGGATAAGCAATGATGAGATACGCAGTATGACAGGGTTACACAACAGTGTTATTGTAAAAATGAAGAAAGGAATGCTTAGATGGTTCGGGCACTTGGAAAGAATGAGTGATGAAAGACTGACGAAGAAAATCTACAGAGCGAAAGTGAGTGGTAAAAGAAGCCAAGGAAGACCAAGACTGACTTATGAAGATCAAATAGCCAGAGTGTTAGCAGACGGAAATGTCAAAAGCACTCGCATACCTAGGCGAAAATGTGTGAAGAGAATGATGAGTTTTGAGGAAGCGAAAGATGTGAGTAAGGACCGCGACTCCTGGCGCTCCGTCCTCTCTGACTACTCCGTTGGGGATACAGCGTGAAGATATGTTATGTTATGTATGTTATAATAAATGATGATAAATCTGCGGATTTATCATAAAAAATGACTGCATCCTAGATTTAAATAGCGCCATATTTTCTAAACTAATACTGAAAATCTTAAAAAATGAAATTACTTCTTTCGTAAATGACTGACAGTAAGATAGCAAATCAACGACGCTGTCCTAGTTTGACTTATGAATTATGGGCAAGAATTATGACACGACTTTTTGGCGGGAACGGGAGAAGTGAGGTTGTCATTTTATTTAGATTTTCTATTTTTTACATTTTTGAGAGTTTTAAAGTACAAAAGTGATAGTACATTGCATTTAAAAGTTCTGTGCAAGTGAAAATAATGGAGTAGGTCTAAATAAATATGTGTAGCTGAAGCTCTCGCACTCTTCCAAGAAGTCCTATAAAACTTCACTTTACTGGAGAAGTTTTACGATAACAATTCTATTAAATACAATACGTGACATTGGCAAATGCGCTAATCTATGCGCCAAGCCATGAATAAAGAAAAAAAAATTATGACACCTAACGTCATTGACATTGACATTCGGATTTTTACGAAGTTACATCCACGTACACATTTGCTTGTGAAAGATGTGCATTTTTTTCTGGTTATTTCATTGTTTTTATTTTTGTAATTCTGAGTTTACTTAATTTCAGAAGTAAAACCGAGGGGTGGGGGGGGGGTAATATGTTCAAGTCAAGCTCAAGTATCGAGTTTGCCAATTCTTTATTTTTTTTTCTTTGTTCTTTATTCTGCAGATAAAGACTCTTGACTAGTCAGACAGACCGATTTTTTCATATTTGTATTTTAAAATATTACAAGTAGGTACAACATAAGACGTCCGTTAACAAGATGTAGCTATGCTAAACAAGTTTTTTATACCACGAGAAAGCCAAAAGAGCAAACAGTGTACCTGATGATAAATGGACTGAGGCTAGGGTTGCCACCCGTACTTTGTAATAAAATATTGTACGTTTTTTAGGACAAACGTACTTTATGCTTTATGAATGCAATAAACTACGTGTAAATACTTTATTTTACTTATTTTGACTATAAGGTTTTATTTCAGTGTTTTCTAAATAAAGACAAATGGTAAGCAATTTTTGCATGTAACGATTCGAATCGTATCTATGTATGACAATGAGTATCGATTTTACGAACCTTTACACGTCACTGCCAATTCACATTAATAAAGCGGCAATAAATTTTTCGAAGTAGCAAGAAAAAATACATACTTATAGAAAAGATTTAGCAAGTCCAATAAACTAGTAGGTACTTTATTTTTACACGTTGTACTTTATTTTATAATATCGACAAATGAATATACTTGCTCAAGAAAAAAGGTGGGCAACCCTGAAGCCCATGGACATTTACAATACCAAGGCTAGAAAACACTTCACATTGCAAATGTGTTGACAACCTTGGGAACTAAGATGTTGCCTCTTGTACCAGAAATTCACCAGCTGTCTCATCTTCCACAAAGGAACACAATATTGCAAGCACTAATGTTTGGCGGCATAATTAGCGAGTAAGATGGTGATAGTGAAACGGACCGACGCCGCACAAGGTCCTATTACCCGGGATCAAGTTCTAAGTCACATTATTTCGACTGCGTCAGACGAACAGACAGACAGACACATGAGTAATCTTGTAAGGTTTCGACTGTGTCAGATTCACAGACAGACAAACACATGAGTAATCTCATAAGGGTTCAATTTTACTTTTAAAGTATGAAAGCATGCTAAGCTCATAGAGAGAGAAATTGTAGAATGGCGGGTCTTCTAGCATAGGGCACAAAACTTGACCAAAAGAGCTTATGTCATAAGTAATATGTACAATAGGCGATGAACTAACAACTTTTTACTGTTTGTGTCTGCTTTGCTATATTTAAGTTATAAAAGTAATCCTTAGCAGAGGTGTAAGGGTGCGATTTTGTTGCATTTCAATGCCTAATGTACTATGAGTGAAAGTAAATAGTATTTCGAATGTAGAAATATGAAGTAAGAGTATGGTGTATTTAATGGTATTTTGTATGTATTACTTTAAACATTTGATATATGTGAAGAGAAATTTTTATGTAGAAATTTCCTTTGGGTAGTGTGGATGCCTTATATTATGTAGTTAAGGTTTATTTTTTTTAAATTATGTTTTTTGTTTAATGGTTTTTTAATCAGAATGCATTATTTCTTTCTTTTTTGTTGTGTATCGATCGATGCAATGTCTACTAAATGAAGCTAAAACGAAGTGTTAATAACTCGTTTTCTGTTTTGCCGGCGAGGTGGGCGGTCCACACCACATAAATATATTTGTGGAAACTGGGAGAATTTATTTATGAGGCAACACTGCCGATATTCAGTGACTGTGAAAACGGTTCCAAGCCATCATGATACCTTCAAAGTTTTTGTCGTTTTTTTTGACAAAATATAATAAACAAATAAATTAGTGTAAAGTTTAATTATATTATTTTATTATTATTTTGAGATGTACCTAAAAAAATAATTCAAATCGTAAAGATAAAAGAACAATGAAAAGAATCATGGCACATATTAAGTGTGTATAAAAAATAAAGTACAAAAAAATATAGCGTTCTTGTTTTTTGATATATTATATCAGCTATTATACAAACATACTGAAAGAGCTTAAAAATGTCTTATATACATTACATACATAGAACACAATACATATTCTGAGAATATCAAAATTAACAAAATCACAACTAACTTGATGTCACAACATAGCGGCAAGTTGCTAGTTTGCCACATATATTATGATCCTTGGATGTATTCCTAAACATTAGTCTAAAATACCTACTCTTTCCAGTAACCGTTACCCAAAATTAAGAGGTACATAGTTTAATAACATAGTTACAATTAACTCCTTTAAGAAAATGTTAGTTTTATTTTTGTGAAGTATCAAAATTGCTAGGTCACTTTATGCCTACTATAGGCGGTTCGCGGAACGAGATGAAAAATCACAGATGACTCTTTTTTATTGTACGAGTCACCACTCGAGGGAACATCTAGTATAATTACGTGGAAAAGTGCGCGCTATATTGTTAAGTGTATAAAACATTATGTTATTATGTAGATGCTTTTCGTAGAAGTATATTATACAATTATTTTCGTTACATTACTTATTATGATTTTTTTAATTGTAAAATGCAAATTTTGTGGCGTAGTACGTCACTAAATTTTTTTAATTAATTTGCACAAGATAAACAAGACTGTATATGTCAGGACCCAAATTTGAATTTCCAATATATTTCTTCAATATTGATTTTCCTAAATAGTTTGGAAGTAGATAGGCATGTGTCATAATTATACCACATTTTAACCATTTTTTGTATTTAAATAATCCACCGCTGATCATTTAAATGCAAGAAATGGTTGAAATGTGTTGGTGTATATGATTACTTATTGGTTGAATGTGTTGAATGTATAGAAATAAAATAACATTAATTTAGTTAATCATCTTAATTTACATTAATTTTACTTTATCCTAAATTATTACACATATCGGTAACAAATCATACATACACAGTTCTTTGTTCTCTTTTATAAATTAAAA
This sequence comes from Zeuzera pyrina, assembly GCA_907165235.1. Lineage (NCBI taxonomy): Eukaryota > Metazoa > Arthropoda > Insecta > Lepidoptera > Cossidae > Zeuzera > Zeuzera pyrina. The sequence goes on from OU015637.1 coordinate 6,002,379, forward strand.
GAGCACGAAATTAAGAAGTAATATTGAGGAATGAACAGACAATGTGTTTAACTCAATAGAATGGAAGATGTCGATATTAACGTGTTTCGTCTACAAGCTGACAACTCTATATCGATATTGACGGTGACTGTACTGTGTCCGTACTGTGGCTAATGTACAGTGAGCTGACAGTTTTCTCGAGTCGTTTCGTTTCCTTCATTTAGGAAAACGGGGGACTATGAAAAATGTTCCCTTTCGAATGTCATTGAATGATAAGTGTTTTTTGATACAATAAATGTTGGAGTGTTGTTTTTTAAATAGGTCTCTGTTTGTACATTTAATATTGTCTGTTATATCTGTTATGTTAAATATTATATTATTATGCCTTAGCCTCATAGCGCAAAGTAATATTGCATTAAACTTGAACATTTGAACGTTTCATGAAACGAAGGTAGATTATACGCATGTGTGCATATAACATAAAACATCTAAAATCTTTGGTCTCTTCATAAAATACAACTAACCGCTGGGCAGACGCTGTTAAGTCCAACAATTCATTCAGAAAGTCTAACCATTCAACATTATCAGATAAATATTTAGATTACGACTACAAAATAGATCCTTTTCTAAATTGTTCGGAAAAAATTATATGTGTGATTCTTGAATTACTAATAAGTAAAACTTCTAGCAATGAGTTTTTGCATTTACAGTTGGTAAAGGGGAATTCTGTAGTAACAGATTGCTAACGCATCAGCTATTAGTTCTTTATAGATCTAGCTAGGTCTGAATTCTGGAAAAATTCGTTATCTCCGTGTTATTACACACAATTGTTAATTCGTATTGATTGGTAATTTCGCAACAGAGTTCGCTTCTCAATAGCACAGTGACTAGAGCGTAGGTCTACCGCCGAAGTGCGCTAATGCGAATCCTGCAATGTGGTCAAACTTTTTTAAATACGATCAACGAGCAAAGCTTGGTCGCCCAAGTATAGCTTATGATAAAAATTTGAGGAAGCGAAAGAAGTATGTAAAAACCGCGAAGCTTGGCGCTCTGTGCTCTCTGACTACCCCGTTAGAGATACAGCGTGAGGATATGTATGTGTGTATTTTAAATAACTATTGTGAAATGATGTTGAAAAAATGATACTTGACTGAGTTTCTTGCCGGTTCTTCTCAGTGTTCAGTTTTTTTCGAACCGAACTAAAATAGATTTGACGTTAAATAATATCTTGCAATGGGTTTACTTGAATACATTGATTTAATTTTGACTTTGATTTTGACTTTGACTACGATAAGTAAATTAATAAGCTCTATCCCTTGGCCAACTTTGCGTGCCTGCGTGGCATGTAGCCGGCATATTATAATTTTTTTTTCGCATTAAAGCATTAAAAATACATAAACAACCTCCTCAAAAATGGACTGATTACATTGATTCTATTGTACACTAAAGAATAAATAATTTACAAGTAAAATAAATGAGAAAACACTTCAGATATTATACCACTTGTGTAAAGTAAGCATTAGGTTTGCGCTACGGGTACCACACAATGAATTAGGCGAGTTCTCGGTAACATCCAAACCCTAAGCCAATACAGTATGTTCGTTTCCTGAGTTGACTTGAAGATGAAACGAACTCAAGGCCCCGGTTTAGAAGGTAGATGCATTACCGCTGAGCCGCGAATCTATCATTACAGTTAAATATGTACGAATAGTTTTTCTTTCCTCTGAATGTACGTTGTGTGCCAATCTTTATAACTCACACACAGTCCGAGTGTAAGCATTTTTTGCACCGCAATAAAACTGAAATACTGACACATCGGGGCAGTCGTGAAGAGCAATAATTCGGGCAGTCACTCGCACGCGGCGTTCAGAAGGACACTTGAAAATGAAAATATATAGCCACTCGACACTTGAGCGCGCGAATGTACGTATACGGGCTCAGTCTGAGGGACATTGAAAGATGTTTTTACTTTTATCCACTCAGTAATGTGATACTCTTTTGTAGCTAGCTAAGATTATAGTAATAACAAGAATTTTTATATTTATTGATAGCTTTTTTATAATTTCTAACTATTTAACTGACCGAGTCTATACTTTAGTGTTTCCCGAAGATACTTTATTGGGAATCAAAACACGTGTCAATTAAGGGATTTGAAATTTTATAGTAGTTAAGTCAATACCATTACTTGATTTACTTTTTATTAAGAACTGAATGAATTGGCTGATCCATCTTTTGGAGGTTTGTATGTCAACTTTTTAAATTCTATATATGTTCCCCTCATACACTTTAATGAGAGGAAGCCTGCATATAGTATGATTAGTACAAACTAGAAGCAATTAGAGTTCTACGATAAATAAAATTGAGTATCACATTCCCATCGAAAATTAAACAGAACCTTACTCGAACACGAGTAGTTCATATTTAATTATGGAGTAAAACCTCTTCTATTCGTTGTTACTTTAACACGAATGCTAGTTTTCAAGTTAAGTTTATATTGGCACTTGTGGGCAATCTTTCGATCCAAAAATGGCATTTTTCGTAGAACCGTAACAGATTGTTTTCATTGCTGCATTATTTTGCAGGAAGAACATACAAAACGTATAATAAACACATTCCAACAAACGCAACAAGGGACGAGATTTATTTTAAAGAAGTGTTAGCAACCTATCACTAATTAGTTTCAGTCCAAATAATTATTTTTAAACTGGTGTCAAATGTGCTTTATTACGCTTTGATGCTCTGTCCACGCTGAAAGGGTAATGGCAAGAAGTTATTTTTGTGAAAGTCGTGTTTAAGTACTATTACTCTCTGTGTAGTAAATCTTCACGCTGTATCCCTAACGAGGTAGAGAGGACGGAGCGTGGAGCTTTACTGTCCTTATATACTTCTTTCGCTATATCAAATGTCATCACAATGTATAATTATGGTTACTTAAATATACGCTTATAAACGTAACGATCTGGTCAATTATAAAGTGGCAGAAATTCAATTTCCAGCGAGAAATTAATTCTCGCTGGAAATTGAATTTCGGACACGGCTTAGAATGTAGATGTACTAATATTAATAACAACGAACTCGTAAAAAAATTGACAAAGAATCTACGCTTTTGATACCGTTCTCAAGCAATTGTTTGCCTATGCAGCCCTTTTTTTTTTGCGTCAGGAAATGCTTTATGCATCCCGTCCTGCCGTAGGGGGGTGGCAGGGGGGTATGTGGGACTCCTCGACATTAGGGTGCTAGGCCGAGTCTACCCACTAAAACCTGACGGTGTTCCTCGAGAGCCTTGATGCCGGGGCAACGGGAGCGCGTTGGCATTCTGCCGCGACCCCGGCGGCTATGCCCAGCCTGAGCCGAGCCCTCCTCCGTTTGCGGGCAGTTTGACCTGCCCGCTCTCCTGGGAGGCGCGCGGGAAGACTGCGCGCTCCCGATGCCTATGCAGCCCTAGCTCAACGTAAGCGAATTCGTTTTTCACTCCGGCGTACTATACGGCGCCTATGTTAGCTATTGTGGTTTGATCTTATTTAAGCACGGATAAAGTTATGTTTTAGTACATCATTTTAATTTATGGTGGTATGGTACAAATTAAAAATAAAAACTGCCTATCCATTTTACTAAACGATGTTATGAAGTTCTGAAGTTTCGGAGATCCAACTGAATTTGTCTGAAAAAGAATCAAAGCAGCAAAATCCCAAATACTCCCCATATTTGGGATCTTGCTTTCATGAGATTTTTTTTTAAATTGTGTTTTTCTCGTTTGAAGATTTAAAAAAAATAAAATCTGCAGATACTGACTTTTTAACCTTTATACATGTACGTACATATTATAATGTTTACTTACACACATATATGCGATATGGATGTCTGAAGGTACTACTCTTCCTTTTAAATTCGGCACATATCTTCATCGACATACATATCGCGGATCTTTTTAAATATATTTTTCAGCTCCTCAATCCTCATTATTCATTTCACACATTTTTACCGAGGAACGTCAATACTTTTGACATTTACTTCATCTAACACTCAAGCCATTTTAATAAAATTATAATATTACGTAACCAAAATGAAATATTTCGCTGTAGAAGCAAAAAACACGGAGCATCCACTGCCCTTTAGCTTATTAAGTTTAATTTTTAATATTCGCGCTCAACCCGCGTAAAATTGCAATCTACCTCGAAATAAAGGAAAAATGTGCCTCCACCCTCTCGTCCCTTGTTTCAGCAAGAAAAATATGAACTAACTGTCATTAATTATTAGATATTCATATGTTAGATTAAGGCAGTGAGTATAAACACCATACGAAATTTTATCTGTATTAAACCAAAAGCTCTTATTGAATGAAACAGGGCATATTCATTCTAACTGATATTTTTTCATTCTTATGAATTCTTGGCGCTTAAATCGTACATGATTATATCCTGTTTAGTTTACAGTTTTTCATGTTATTTTAACTATAACTAAACTATAATGGTTTAATCTAATTTGTTAAAGAGATAAACAATGTTTTCAAGTTTTTTCGGTTGTAACTGGTGTTAAAATAAGACAATATTTACATGAAATTAAATTTATTTATTACTAGTAATTTATGTCAAAAACTGTCTCATGTATTCAAAGATGTGTTGTTTAATAAATGAAACATTAATTCTTATTCGCGAGTTAGGTAAGATAGAAAGAACCTCAGGTACAGTGATTATTTGTTTCAAAATTCCGTGACTACAAAATGAAACTTTTCAAGATTGCGATCTGTGATTATGTTTCTTGTAACGTAACTTACAAGAGGGTTCCAATAGTGAAACGAATACAAACTTGCATTCTTAATTTCTTTTCGCTTTAAATTCCATTTCTTTACATTTCCTCACAAAATCTTTATTCCACCAATATCTGAAATTTTTGTAAATATTGTGCCTCTTATTTTCGTTTAGTTTTTCACAGAATCTGCACGCAAAGTTCATATTCGTGTTGTCGTAATGGTAAAGATTGGTCCACTTAAAGAAATCTAAATAACGTATCTGATTTCTGACAGCTGCTAACATGGTCGCTGCTAATTTATCAGGGCTGAGTTCTCTGGCGTCAATATATGAATGTGGAGGAAGAAACCTGAAGAAAAATGTATGGTTTAGATTTAAAAGGCTGTCAGTTTGATGCCTGGGATTTCGTTTACCTACAACTAAGCATAGCTCATATTCAGAAAAAAATTACAGAACTCCAGCATCGACCTACAAAACGGGCAATGTAGAACTAAAAATTTGTCACCTAAAGAGTAGTCAATTGGTTACAGCTCATTTAGGCGATCACATGCAACTATGGGAATATTTTGTCTGATTTGTGAGCTAAATATTTGAACACTTAATTAAAAACGCGATTATTATTAAATTGCTTATTGAAGTTACATCCTGCAATATTTATGCGCTTTATTTCAAGTATGATCATTAACTTGTGACGTCTGATGTGTGACAAAGTTTTCGTTTGGGATTGCTTGTCTTGTGGGTTGCTTGTAGGTCAATGTAATTCAGTCTATTCTCGAGTAGTTTCATGGTAAGGTTTGAACTCCGATTTTTACCCTTTAAATTACATTTCAGCCATTGAAATCGAACTTTCATTTGTTTTTAAAAACAAACACACTGATTATATGATCTCTATCTAATCTATTAAATTATTCCTGCAGATCCTGGTTACCATGGAACTTGATACTGCTTACACGTAACATAGAAGTGGTAATTAAATACAATAAATCACACTTGGTCGCAGTGATACAGGTCGGTCATAACCTCCTTAGTAAGTAACATAAAATCGTCGGTCAACGTTGTTATAAGCCAAGCCTACTACTGAACTGGTAGATTTTTATTGATTTGGCGCCGACTTCAACAACTGTTAAATTTAATTATTATAATTATAAAGTTGTTTTTGGACTTGAATTTTGATTAGTAAACGATATTTTTTTATCAATAAGTTATTTATTTTTCCTCTTTGAGTGGTCTTGTCCCAAATAAATATCTTAGGGTAGGTCTACAATCCTAGGGTAGTACAACAACTAATTTTTTTCCAATTCTGACATTAAATAAAAGGATCATCAAAACCGTCGAATCGAGTCGATGCAAACCGTAGAGGAGTACTTTTGTCTAAGCAATACTGTATCGTCAGTTGATCTAAACTAAATTTCTATGAGACCATGCTGTACATACATACACACATATATATATATACCCTTTCAAATAATAAAAGAATCATCGAAATCAGTGAACATACATAATAAAAGATTTCGTCGAATTGAGAAATTCCTCCTTTTTTAGAATCGATTAAGAAGCTGTCAAAAATGTATTGAACATGACTTAACTCCGGGTTCCTTAGTAATTTAAGGGCCGATTTTTCAATCCTCAGATAAAAGGTCTAATAATTACCCAGCGAATAAACTTATTAGGCTATTTATCTGCCAGATAATTTGTTGTCTATTTTTCAATTGACATTTATCTCATGAATAACTATCTGACCAAATATTTCAACTCTGGCAGCACTAACTTCAGCGAGGTGAAACAAATATATTAATTATACAAATGTTAGAGGAGGACAAACTATTTCATAATTTCTTTTGTCATGCTGTCACTGTTGTTACTGTCATGTGACTGTCTCTTCGAGGTTATGTTTGTGTGGCACATTGTGTGATTTGACTTTTGCTTTGTGCTTCTTATTTCATTAATAATTAAACTCGCAATGGATTCAAAAAAAGAGAGCGTTCGGCGAATTTTAATACTGCCGAGATAAAATTGCTCGTAAATTTAGTAGATAAATATAAATATATTATCGAAAATAAAAAGACTGACGCGGTGACGAACAAAGAAAAGAATGAAAACATTCTAAAAGAATTCTAAATTTAAGACAAAAAATAAAGATTTGTTCATTTTTAATAACAATTATAATTTGTTATGAAAATATTAACATAACATAACATAACTTCACGCTGTATCCCCAACGGGGTAGTCAGAGAGGACGGAGCGCCAGGAGTCGCGGTCCTTACACACCTCTTTCGCTTCCTCAAATCTCATCATTCTCCTCACACATTTTCGCCTAGGTATGCGAGTGCTTTTGACATTTCCGTCTGCTAACACTCTGGCTATGAAAATATTACTTACTCGAAATTAGGTTTACATAATTATTGTAATAATATATGTACATAAAAAATAAATATCTATCCATATTTTATTAATAAAACTATAATTTATTATGAAAATATTACCTACTCGAAATTAGATTTGTACATACTTATTGTAATATTAAAGAATGAAAATATTCCAACATAATTTCCCTAGTCAGGTGCCTTTCTTCACTTGTGGGAGTGGCTATAGTGGTTGTAAAAATTGGCTGTGGTGAAATAAGTACATTGGATCATGTGGAGTTTCCTCTTCATTTTTGATTCTTGCCGAATTGTGTAGTACAGCACAGGCTACAATTACATCTTGTGCTAATGGTAGCTTACATCTTAAACCGATGCTCAAAATCGGGAAGCGTCTTTTCCACACACCGAAGCATTTCTCTATGACATTCCTTATTGACATTCATTATATAAACTTTGAGCTTGTGTGTTTGTTTCTTGAAAAGGAGTTAATAGATAATTGCTTTGTTCATAACCACTATCTCCAAGTAGAATTCCATTATCAAATTCACCATTCTCAAATTGGAATTTTACGGATGAATTTGCAAATATCATACTATCATGAGTGGAACCAGGTAATATTTTATAACGCAAGAAATAACCTCAATTTAAAGGCGTCAAACCAATGTCAAAGTCAAACTAACTGTTGAATAGGCGGTTATCTGGTCGTCAAAGAGGCAGATATATTTATTCCTCAGTTATTGGGGTTATTCGCCAAATAGAGCTTATCTGAAGATTGAAAAATCAAATGTTTTGCTATCTGTCGAATAAACGCTATCTGTACGTTTATCTGAGGATTGAAAAATCGGCCCTAAGTTTAATTAATTGATGGACCAAAATACGCAATTTTTTGTTCCTAATTTATATTTTCGAATAACAATCCAAATTTCAGCACAGTAGGTGCAAAAACAAAGTAATAAATCAACTGTGACATACGAGCAAGTAGACGGACAGACGCGTAGACTCTAGATTGACATGACATGACTATAACATGAATATAAGGGTCAAATTTTCGACTTTTTGTCTACGAGATTCATAAAAATGGCCTCAAACGAAACTCTACGTATTTAACTTGTTAAGAAGCATCAGTGGGGAAAAAATAATTAATTTTTGGTTAACAGCAACGACACATCTTTACGTTGTCCGTTGTATCTCTAACGAGGTAGTCAGAGAGGACGGAGCGCCAGGCATTGTGTCCTTTACTTCTTTCGCCTCCTCAAATCTCATCACTCTCCGTACACACTTTCGTCTAGGTAAGCGAGGGCTTTTGACAATTCGTCAGCTATCGTCGCTAACACTGAATATTTGAACTTTGTAATTCAACCTTGGTCTTCCTTGCTTCTGCTACTAATCACTTTCGCTTAAGATTTTCTTCGTCAGTCTTTCGTCACTTAATCTTTCTACGTGCCTCACAGACAATGCGTACAAGACCTGAAATGTTTACGAATTTCTAAGCAAACTATTCTGTCAAGGTCAAAGGGCTAGGACATAAGCGAATGGCACGGGTAACGTCGTGTACTAGAGGACAAAGAGATTCATGTCAAGAGGAAGCATGTCGATATTATATATGTATATCGATAACTCATGCGTACGAGAATGTGTTTCATGTTTCTAAATAAAGAAAAATTATGATAATCAAAATAAAAATTATTCGAATTAAAAATATTTGTACTAAATAAATTAATTAAAAGCTTGTAATAGTAGGTAGGAAATAAGATAGTTTGGAACTGGGTACCCAAATAATTTCAAAGAATGATATTTCCGAAATTAATTGAAACAATATTGACATATCGATACGTTTTTTCGCATCTCTACTTACACGTACCGCTTTGCAAGAGGGAGACCCAACATGTAATTATAGCGTGCTAAACAAGGACAAATGCGGACTCGAAGCATAGCAGCAAACAGTATTACTAGAACTCTGCTCAAATCTGTTATAAATTTCTATTATTAATTTTGTACTTAACGATTGCCCTTTTTGAAACTATTTTTATGACTGTCACTATCACACTACTTTACAGCGCAATTTCGCAACGTTTTGGTATTTTATTCTATATTTTTTGATATCGCTTAGATATACGTCGCGGATCTGTTTCCTGGTGACTACTAAACGAGCGCGCGTTTCTGTTTGAACTTATATGAGCGTTTGTGCAGATCGATGGCAGAATAAGTTGCCTTTCTATTTCAAGTCTCGTAGGCTAGGTTGTCTGTGATGTGCCCGAACAATCTAAGCATACTTTTTCTTCATTTTTACAATAACACCGTCGTCCAACACATTTCAAGTCATAATCAATTTTGGTTAACACAACCAAAAAAATGCAAAATTATAAAAGGAGATGTTAGATTTTCGGCTCGCGTTTTGTACGCTATTTAGAAAATCGAGGAAATATGTAAAGATTGTTAGAAAAATAGTGAAATTGCAATTTTTGTTACATATTTTTAGTACAACAGCAATATTTTATTATTTAACAGGGCTATACGGACAAGTACGCCATAACGAGTTCGTTCCAAAACTAAATGCGAAGTTTTCAATTTATTATCAAACTCATATGATATGTAGGTATATTATTAACAAAGTAATGATAAAAAAATCTCATCCATTAATTTATTCTTTACTAAACAAAAATACTTACTTACAAAGAGCTTTCAGTGCAACTATTTTTATTTTTTTGAAAACATGTGTAGTTGAAAATGTTTTCAAGTTGTGATGTATGAATATACTTTAAACGTCGCGCACGTCACGGGTCACAGCGGTCAAAACGCTGTCAAAAACTATGGAGCACAGATTAAGTATTTGTAGCAAGCTACAGATGCGACAGTCGCTTTACCGTAATTGTTATGTGTTTCGTTTTGGCGCTACTATCGCCTATTTAAATGTTCAGGTTATTTTTTTTATAAATTTATTCATATCATTCATATTACCAAGCTTGATAAAATACAATATCATCTTTGATGTGCTGACTAAAAATGTCTACAATTCACACTAGAATTGCATATATCAAAAAAGGCGTGTTTATTTCTAATTTTGCATAACTTTGATCTGTTCCTCTAACGGGGTTATTTTTTTATTAAGTACCTACTTATACTTTACCCATATTATTTACCAAGATTAATAAAATAGAACTTATTTAATATGTTGACTTAACATTTGTTGTCGCTATATTGCATTTCTCAAAAGAACAGTTGATTTGGTTGATCTGTTTCCCGAGGCGTCAAAGATTTCCTTTCTTTTTAATTTTTTTATACCCTGAACTGCAGTGTGGATATGTTCAAACTGTGAACAGGCCACTGTTTGAGGTTTTAAATAGGTTTCGACTGTTAAGACCTGCAATATAATTTGTTACAAAAGTACTACTAATTAACTATTAAAAGTGGAATATGTCAAATGTGTCATTGACGCCATCTTGTTTAGGTAAGGTGTTGCCTATGATATGTGCATATAATACTTTTGTACGAAAGAACTAGGCTAATATATACCGAAACCATAATTAAAACACTTTTATTTAATATTAAAGTTTCTAAATCATAAATGTACAAAGTGCAAGCCGGAGCTCTATACAATCGCGAAACGTCTCCTTTGTTATTGAAATGAACAATATTTAGTTATCACATAAATACCTATTGATAACATGGCAATTGCTACCACTTACCTGGTATAATTAGCTCCTCCATATACTACTGGAACGGTATAGTATTTAACAGCTGTTAGCAGTTTCTCTGTCACGTAATCTTCATCAAACGAGTTTTCTAAAGCCATGTAGTAAAAATAGTTATTTTGAACTAGTTCGTGGCAGTACGCGCTTTCATTTTTTGGGCATTCGAATTTACCACACGTGCCATAGATATCTATAGTTTCATTTTTTCCTGTTAATCTGAAATATTATTTCATCATAGTAACGATAATGTTTATTCTCTCTTTTATTTTTTATATATTTAATTTGAGGACGCCAAGGAAATATGTAAGAACCGTAAAGCATGGCGTTCCATCCTCTCTAACTACCTCGTTAGGGATACACTATGATGATATGTGTGTATGTATTTTTATACAATACTGTTGGAATCGAAGTTATTATTAAACATATTTAGATTTCATTCGTTTGATTTATAACATGTAATGATAATAGTATTAATTTTAATCATCAATCGTACAGAAAATTATCACATGTCTAATGTCTATGTATGACTACGTATGATTGTTTGATCACTAGGTCTATTAATTTTGAATCTATTACAATACATCGACGTTTGTACCATAAACTTAGTGTATATACTGACGTATAGCCGAACATAGAGCTCGTTGACGAGTGACGATTTTTAATTTGTCAATGTCACATATGAAATGAATGATTCCCTTGATTATTGCGTTATATAATATCACAATCACATACAGAACACTTAACCATTATTAAAAATACAGTACTTCTTTGAAATAAAACAGGAATAACACGAATTAATAAAATAAGCCAACAGCGTCATCCACAGCATGAAGACTTGTGACTCTCTGTCGTTCAGAACGGAACGCTCATTACCTAACTGCAGACAGTATGCGACAGGCAAATATCGCGTGATATTCGCTGTCAAAACGAGAATTTGTGTAATATAATTTGTACAGTGGCGCTAAATCTACAGCGAAAAGTGCATTTTACGGTCTGGCACAATAGACACGCAATCATCATACATGATATCAATGTTTTATTTTATATTATACATGATATCAATGTTATATATTTAATGTTTTATAATTAGTCACCGGTCGCGCAGTGATCGCGTGGCTGTCGCTGTCTGCAAATTTTTAGGTAATAACCCCGCGGGTTACAATAGCGTCTCGTTTGCTGGCCCTTTTCTACTCGTGCCAACATCATAAAATGTTACATTCTCACTCACACTCTTTGTACGTCTATACGCCAATATATACTAAATATATGGTATGGTATATACATGTTGCATACGAATATACGGGTATATATATGGAATACAATATATTATGGCCATTGGTCATTTATATTAAAATTAATAATATGATCACATATGGCCACACATGGTCATATCCAAAATAATTTGTTTTGACAGACCCATCGGAGCGGTGACATATCTGCTTTCCAAGCCGTGGCACTGGATTCTATCCCCTGTCAAGTCAATTTAGGAAACGAACTTTTCAAAATTAGCTTAGAGTCTGTGCGTTACTGGATATTCCTCCAATTCTTTGTGTGGTAGTCATAGTTTGTGCTATGGGTAACTAAGCACTAGATTTGTGTCAAGTGCTTAGTTCGGGTTCACGCAATTTGTGTAGGTAATTGTGTACAGTATTATAAAATATGGGAATACATGAACATATTGTGATTGTACGAAGTCACAAATTCTAGTAACAGATTCCCAAATTTCTATGTGATATTGTGAATAAATTACGTAATGCGATATATATGTGCAGTACCTATTTTTTGTATGAATAACTAAACGTTTACAACATAAATACGTATTGTATGTATCAAATGGCATTACCGTTACCAAAATCTACTCACTTTTCAAAGGCTTCATTTAATTTATATACTAAAATATCCCTTTTATTTCCGTCTTCGTTGCATTTACTTTCAAACCACGCTACGAGTTCTGTTTTAGAATCTATATTTTTTTTAATCTTTTCTGATATCGGAGCCAGGTTTTGCTGCCATTCCATTTCGATTTTAGGTCCAATCGTTTCGTTCTTGTTATTCATTATTCTAAAGTAAGGCCAAGGAATATCTGACCTCAATCGATATGTCATAGTCCAGTTAAAATAGTGGTCGAATACTTTGTCACAAACAGGATATCTGTCACAGGATTCTAATGTTACAAATACGTAGATTTGTTCGGGTCTCCTAACTTGCGGAAGATCTTGTCGTTGCAGGACGAGGATTAGACGCCCGTCAAAAAGTATAGCATCAAATTTTTCAACTCCGTTGAGCATTAGTCTGTCAGATGTGATATAACAATTCTTATATTTGCATTTCTGTTTTACGAATGCGTCATCTCCGTAAGTAAATCCTTGGAAGGGAATAAATGGGTCACTTCTTGGCATCCACAGTAAAATATATTTTTTATCTTTATCGTGTTTACCATATTTATTAGTAGAAAGGTTAGGTTTATTAGATAGATATATAACACAAAATACTGTGAGACATATCACCGCTTTTTTTGAGAAGAATATCCTGGAAATTGAGTGGTTATTCGTCCTTTTATATTTGTTTTGTGCTGTCATATCTTATTATGTTGTTAAATTATTATTATTCACAATTTTCCAGTCCACGTATTCGTCAGAATATGTACATTACCAGACGTCTTCAATCAGACGTTAGGTTTAAACTGAAAATATCATAATATAGCTTCTTGCGATGCTATCCAGACAAAAATTCACAATTGAATTGATCCCATCAATTCAAATTCAGGTTTTGCCTTTAAATTTATTAGCAAACACGTATTTTTTTATAGCTAATAAATGAGGGTTTCATTATAATATCAACATATATAAAGATCCTTTGTTTTCAGTATTAAATTGAACTAAAATTCTAAGAAAGTTATTTCAACGTTTACACCTCAAAGGACTATATTTATTGCAGGCGTGTTAAAGAATGAATTCAGAATAACAATGTAGTTGTTTTAATCATATTTATATTCAAGTTTCCAGAGGATGTTTTAAAATAACAATATCAAATAAACTGTATACATTCTGAATGCATTTTCTTGCGGAAAATATCCGCCTGTTAATAAGTATTTAATAAGTGTGCCAAATTTAATTATACTGAAGCGTTGTATTACATAAATATTTTCAATAGATTTTTAATTATGCTTTCTACTTACTACTTATTACTACTCATTCTAGTTATAACAACTTGCGCCTTCTAACGAATGATAAATAATTATTGCGGACATTGCACGTGTCATGTACGTGTATGACTCGTTACCACTAATAATTAGATCTACTAGAAGCTACTAATAGCCATTACTAGTAGTCGCCAATAGTAGCCGTGATTACGATAATCGAGTTTATATCGAGTATATTACGTTTTTATCCCGACATTATGCACGCATTGCACTGGTCACGTGGTCACGGGTAGAAAACAAAGAAACAAGAAGCAAGGACAAGCAGAGGAAAGGATAGTTTAACTTAAATTTTTTTACATTAAAAGAGTAGTAATTTAAAAAGTCTATTAAAAATATTTGTGTAACTCTTGAGTATAATTAAACTTGAATAACTTATTAAATATTTATTTATGGGCGGATATTGTCACTTGTGAAAGTTCACAGGGGGGATTTTCTTATACAATTTAAACAACCAACCAGCAGGGATCTTTGAAAATTTAACCCTTACGGAGTTAAAAACATATGCCAAAATTAATAAGTATGTTAAAAAATCAAGAATGCTTTAAATAGCAAAACTTTATATATAAAACCTATCAAACAAGTAATAAATCAGTTCTTGGCCGATTCGAAAAGTCAGGACTCTGTAGGTACTAACTGAAAGTTAGTATGGGAAAAACGAGTTATACAGAAACGATACTGCTAGCAACAGTAAGTAGGTAATAATTCAACAATGTACATTTATTTGTACTTTGTTTGTATAACTAGTCAATTTCGAAAACTTCGCTTCATAAATTAAGATAGTTGAGAATCGAACCTGGGCCCTTCGGCTTGTAAGCGCCGGGCTAACGAGCCCATCTAGGCATGGTACATTAAATAGGTAAGAATATTTGTTATTTCATGTTTCTCCCCAGATAAAACTCGTGAAGAAACATAAATAAATATTCCCTTTCATATTTACAGCGTAATGAAATTCTTATCGCGCGGTCGCCTTCAGGCGTTGAATATTATTTTTGCTGCATTAATGCGAAAACTGTGTATTGTGGTGCTAATATGATGGATCGAGCCATCGTCGAGTTTACTCCGATTTCGATAGATGATGAAAAGATCGGAGTTCGAGGATGATGTATCACTGATATCCCGTACACTCTATCATTCCGTCGGATCATTCGTTTCGTTTTAAACTGCTTTAAATAAGTCTTTACATACATACATATTAACTTGACGCTATTCCTATTCAGGATGTATCAAAGTTACATCTTGAGACCACATTCTGCAGTGTTTCAAGGCAATACCATTTTTTTATCTATAACATAACATAACATATATTCAGGCTGTATCCCCAACGGGGTAGTCAGAGAGGACAGAGCGCCAGGAGTCGTGGTCCTTACACACCTCTTTCGCTTCCTCAAATCTCATCATTCTCCTCACACATTTTCGCCTAAGTATGCGAATGCTTTTGGCATTTCCGTCTGCTAACACTATTTTCTTATCTATATTATATACACACCGGCACAATTAGCGGAACAGAAAAAAAAGTGAGACTATGAGATAATAACGCATATATTTGACAAAAATGTAATTAGACACAAAATAACAAATTGATTAACATCTTTTAACAACGACTTTGAAAAGTCTTCGTTATTTTTTATTGAAAAATAAAGAAATTTGAAATAAGTGAAATTTTTAGATGATTATGAACCATCACAAAAAATAAAAAAAGTAAGCATTAAATGATTTAACAATAAAATTAAAGCAAAATTAATAACGAGTGTTTCCCCCTCTTGCTCTGATTACGGTTTCCATTCGTCTGGGCATGCTACAGATTATGTTATCGATGATTTCTTGAGGCAACCGCTCCCACTCCTCAAGTAATGCGTTTCCAAGTTCATTCAGATTGTTGGGGGGTGGCATTCTGGATTTAACCCTTCTTTTTAGCAAGTCCCAGACATGCTCTATCGGATTCATATCGGGGGAATTTGCTGGCCACTGCATCACCGGTATACCTACGTGGCTCAGATATGCCTGTACCGATTGTGCACTATGAGCACGAGCATTATCTTGCATTAGAATAAAGTCGTCACCAATAAATGGGGCAAATGGTACAACATGTTCTTCTAAAATGTCTCTGATGTATCGATCTGCTGTCATGGTCCCTCCTGTGACTATCACTAACTCCGTGCGAGCTCCCAAACATATCCCTCCCCAAACCATAATCGAGCCGCCACCATAAGCCACTGTGTGTTCAAAATTAGACTGTATGTGCCGTTCTCCTTTGCGTCTCCATATTCGCTGTCTCCCATCGATCTGTTTTAAAAGAACTCTGCACTCATCAGTAAAGAGAACCTGCTGCCATTCGTTCAAATCCCAATGACGATGATCTCGCGCATAGCTTAATCGGTTTACGCGGTGACGTCTCTCAAGTTCTGGGCCTTTGGCAGTTATATACGACCCTAAACCAACTTCTTCAAATCTCCTGCGAACTGTACGCTCACTTACTCGTACTCCTCGAACGTCTTCCAGTTCATTTCGAGCTTGTACAGCCGTTAATCGCGTATTCCTACGAACTCCAAGTTGTAAAAAACTGTCATCTCGCCTCGATGTACATCTTTTTCTACCTTGACCCCTCCTCCTCACAAGAGAATTAGACGATCTGTACCGCTGGATGCTGCGATGAATCGTTGATACTGGTCGACGAAGCCTTGAGGCAATCGATCTGTAGGTATGGCCATTTCTTCTCATTTCATCAGCCCTAATGATTTCCAGTGATGTTAAGTCAGGCATAATAAAGAGCTTTTAATAAACAAAATTGCCTATAGAATAACAAATTTATAAAAAACCATTAAGTGCAATTTTTCAAAAAAATTACAATTACGTAGTTATTACTCGAACAAGTTGACAAAACATATTGTTCGGGAAAATAAAACAAATGAATGAAAAAAGTGTATGTCATCTAATTTTCTATTTTCAAATTTGACAATAAATTAAAAAAATATCATAACTGGCCAGTTCCTCAAGTAAAAGATTTTAAAATCCTGCTTGTTTTGTGTTCCGCTAATTGTGCCGGTGTGTATATATATACTAATATTATAAAAAGAGAGACTGGATTTTGTAAGTTTGTTCATATGTAGAAGGTTATATCCAGAACCACTGCACCTATTTGAAAAATTCTTTCACCATTTAAAAGATACATTATTCCAGATGGACATAGGCATCATGTATTCAACCCGGACGAAGTCGGGACGCGCCGCTAGTATTAAGTAATATTAATAATAATATAATAATAATATTAATAATAATACTCCAGACAATTACACAGATTGTGTGATCCCAAACTAAGCAGTAAGCTTGTACTATGGGTACCACACAACGAACTCTGGGGGAGTTTCCAGTAACACCCAGACTCCAAGCCAATTTAGAAAAGTTTGTTTCCTAAATTGACCTGACCGGGGATCGAACCCGGGATCCTAGCTTGGAAAGCGGATGCATATGCCACTGCGACAACGGGCCAGCCAATTCCAGGTGCGTTTCACAGGAGAACCCGGTGAGAACAATCACCCCGCGATATTTTTGTCCTACATGACCCGAGGGGGGCTGAGTGCCTTCTCAAGGATTCTCCCGCATCACTGAAAAAAAGTCTTTTGCTATATAGATCCTGCCACATCGAAATCTATGAGAAATGATATGGTGTTATGTATTTTTTTTATATTGTAAGGCCGTCCTTAAAGCATTTTATTAATAATATAATAATCATCTAATTTATTTAATAACAAAAACGTACATACATGTCTTAACGTTAATATTTACAAAATTAAAACTAAACTTTATTTTAAATAATAGACTTCCTCAAAGTTGCCGCTTAGAAAGCTCATCTCTCATCATCATGTACTATATGATATATATCACATATCATCTAATACTTTTTCATATTTTTCTGATAATTTAGCTAAAGTAATGCAATTTGCAGTCAATTTATGCTTTCGATTGCATTGAGACTTATCAAGTCAATTATCTATTATGTAATTAGAAAATTTGATGATGATTCGTGAAATAATTTTAATGTGGATGAAATTCTTAGTAGGTACTGTGGTACTGTTCTTAATTTCGTATTTTTATGGAAAAATATTATTTAAACGCATATAACGTAAACATTTTTAATCTCAAATACCAACGAAATAAATTCAAACTCGAGATGATTAACCTCACCCCTGTTTTTATTCATTCTATATTCAAGTCGGCGTTACCGAATGTATTCATAGAGTTTCCTCCCTTCAAAATTCAACGCGAATTTCCAACAATTTTCTCGCTTTCGCGTATTTTTCCGCTCTTTTGACGGATTCTGTCGCGTCGACGCCAAAACACGGCTAATCTGTTGATATTGATACACGGCTCCCGTGGGAGTTATTTAAGACTGTGACGGCTTGTTTATTAACTTTTGTGAAGGTTTTTTGGGATATGTTTTATGTTTTTGTGACGTTGGACCTAAACATAGATCTTCACTTGTAATTAAATAGGTATTTTACATACATATATACTACAACTCTATAAACTTTATTGCACTGTAAACGATTACAAAAAATTGGCCAAAAGTGTGTTGAACACGAATTAATAATAATAATAATAATAATGCGCCAGACGATACACACCAATCATCTGATCTCAAACTAGGATATTCCCTGTGCTATGAGAACCAGACGACGACTACTGGGGGCGTCTCCCAGTACACCTAGACCCAAGAGAATCTAGAAAAGTTCATTTCCTAAATTGACCCGACCGGGAATCGAACCCGGAACGTTCCGCGCTTGGTGCAACGTCTAAACCACTGCGCCATCGAGGTCGTCGAATTAGAATAAAATGTAATTTAAAAAAATTAAAAGAATCTTATAACTATCCTCTTATTATATTTTTTTACTAATTTTTGGTTTTGTGTTACCGTATATCACTGACTATGTGAAAGATAATCGAATAAAATGGCTGTGAGACGCGACAAGACAGACACGCAGAAAGTATATTATATGATGAAAGATTCAATTTTTGGTATTTTGGCTTCGAAACCCTAAAAAATGAATAAGTAGGTATAAATCCAGTACAAAGAGGCGTTATTGTTGATCAATAATTTTTTTCCGGCAACCCTTGCATTTGTCTCTACTTCATTATCATGTCTTAAGAGCCCTTCGACATTTTTGTGCAAAATATATTATATTATTGATATATGATATTTTGAAGCTCTAATTCTCAGAAACCTTAAGCTTTTTTAATATTCTACTG
The DNA here is from genome assembly GCA_907165235.1 of Zeuzera pyrina. Taxonomy (NCBI): domain Eukaryota; kingdom Metazoa; phylum Arthropoda; class Insecta; order Lepidoptera; family Cossidae; genus Zeuzera; species Zeuzera pyrina. Next base: position 6,021,607 of record OU015637.1, read on the forward strand.
GCAGTTTCAGTTTATAATAGATCCATTTCCCTTCTTAAATATTGGTGTTGCATATTTTCACATTTATTTTATAATATTTTACAATAATCATTCTACGAAGTCAGTTTACAAGGAAAGTTCATAGACGCGCTACTTTGACGTCCTAATTAACATTGTTTCCACGAATTCTAATTTCTAAAATTCAGTTGAGACCAAGTACATATTTTTATTGAATATTAGTGTTGTGGAAATGTAATAAATTTCTTCCTCTTTCTAGAAAAAAATATTTAAAAATGCTTGTTTTAAGGATAGTGTTATGATTAAACGTCGATTTAGTTCCAAAAAAAGCAATAAGTTGTAAAAAAACGATATGAAATGAAACTTCATTCAATGTACAATATATGACAGATATTATTTTAGTTAATTAATCAGTGTAATAAATATAATAAAATCAGTATAAAATACGCATTGTTGACGCGTGTATCTCAGTCGTAGGGTCTCGCTCGATCACGTAGCTCTACACGCACACACGCGGGCCTTAAGACATATTGTAAACAGCCACGCGAAACACTAGGCACACTAACCGGCCCTCAGCCGCCTCGCCGGCCGGGTCCGCTAGAGGCCCGGCCCTCACCCGAATAGGAAGCCCGTTAGGATGCACGCAGGTGCGGAAAGCTCCCATGGCGACGCCTTGAGCCCGAGGTCCGTCTTCCATACGAGGTATCCCTCGACTGGAGCAACCCTCAGATGGTCGACCATCTGGCAGGGCGCCTTTAGCGCTTGCCCCAACGCGATCTGTGACGCTGTAAAAGCCACTTAGCCAAGAAAGCCATTGTTCAAGTTCAAGTCCGACACTACTCAGTCGGCGTAGAGTCCGGCTGAGTGTCCGTGGGGATTTCATTTTGCCTCTCAGAAACAAAAAAAAAAATGTATCTCAGATCCGCGCGAGCGCTTGTGGAGATAGGAACAGTACGAGAAATTTATGCGCTCTTGATAACGAGCGATAGTAAGCGAGAACATTAAATTGCGACCCGTTTATGACTATGCGACTGACTTGTTTTGATCCAGTGTTGACTTTCTTTATTATGACTTTCTGATTTCCTGCATTTTTTCCTAGGCACGTATACATTGTGTTTTAAATATAATCACAGATAAATTAGTTTACTAACGTAAAATATAATATCACTAGTAGGATGTGAAGTGGCAGCGCATGCGGCGCGCGCTTTCTTGATGCATGATGGTGGCGAGGTACTCCTGAAAGTAACCTTAAAAATTGTATTTAATTCTGTCGATAGATCCATCTTGTTGACACAAATAAAACAGCATGTTCCGGACATATATCCTTACCTCTGGCATTCTTACAGCAGCCCTTAAAAATCAATATATAAAGATAATTTATTACATTCCGAAGTTGGCTGTCAACAAGGTGATCTTCTCGGACCAGCTATCTTCAGTTTGGCTATCCATCCTGCCATTTGTAATTTAAATTCCAAATTTAATATTTGGTACCTTGACGACGGACAAATAGTTCTAAAGTAATGCTAGCTGACAAGAAGTATTGCAAGCCGGGTATTAAGATAATATCTATTACATTTGTAACAATCTATAGATATAAATAAAATTGAATTGTCTGTGAATAATTTTGAAATAAAAGCTTTTTCTTAAGCTTATATTATTATTTGCGCGTTAACCAAATCCAATCCCGCATTTTTTTAAATTTTCAAAACGGCTGAACTGATTTTAACGTGACATTTATGGGAAGATAGAGAATTTTTCAATAATAATCTGAGCTTCCTATGTAAAAATTGAAAAACTTTACAAATAATTAAACTGTAAATTGATCCGCACCTGTTAATGAAAGATATACACAAAAAATAAGCCGAGAGGTACGCATAACATGAATGGGAACCAAAACAATTTAAATTTGTTATCTGTCTGTCTGTCTGGATATACAACATATATGTACTTAAGCATCTTACTTACTGCATGAATTTAAAGATGGTTTTCATATTTGCATCTCTTAGAGTCAGGTTGCACATTAGATTTGTTTTATTGTAATCCACCGTTTAGAAGTTCTAAAAATAGAAGTAGATCTAAAAATGAGCTCTCTTTAGTTAAGCTGCATCTGTAATATGCGTTTATTTTATAGTGGTTTTTCCGTTGATCCTATATTTTTTACCGTAAACATACATAAGCATAGGAAAGACATCTATCTATATTTTTTTATAAAACAGCAACAAATGTGTGTAATGTCTGTAAATTGACGATCTTTTTAAGAATGATTGAACTAGGCATTTTAGGCTTTTCTGATTCCAAAATAAATATTTATAGAATTGTTGTCTTTGTGTTTGTATGTTTATTTCTCAAAGCTAAGAAACTGCCATTGAATTTTATACGGATCTCTCTGTATGAAGAACTGGAAGTCTCACTTATTAAATTGCATATGACTGACTTGAGTGGTTTCTAGGTAACCAATCCTAATACTAGTAGAGTGCTAGACAAGTAAATATTTAATTCTATTCAATCTTTACTTTTAAAATAGTTTCCGTCTTAAACATGTTAATAAGTAACTAAATACAATATTAGTGTTAACGAATCTTATTGTATTTCCTTTACATGCATTAAGCGCGTTGAGAACACTTAATACTAATTACAAATATTATATGTATTTATCTAAAACGAAAAATACTCAATAACAAAAATCGAATCTTTTGATTCGGAAAAGTATCAAAATTATATTTTAAACTGAAGTCGCTATGTTACTCACACTATAATAAAGCTACGAAAGTCGCACGCATACACGAGTGTCCGAGCGCGCCAATATCTTAATTCAAGTGCTTACGATTCGTCATAGGACTCTTAATTATTTTTAATGAAATAATATTGTTTGTGATTGCAGGTCTGTTATTTGATAAGACAGTTTTGAGCATTTGCTTCTAAGCAGAAAGATCCAGATTTAAATTTAATTTGGGATTTTGTTCTCACACTAATGTGACACTGTTATTTGTAAATTGTTTGCATAAAATGTTTTTGATTTTAATTTTCATGATACCGTTACAGTTTTTTACTAATGCAGATATTATTTTAACAATTCCATATTCAAAGTCTCCGATTTTCCAGAACAAGTTTGAATTATTGAATTTGGTGGATGTACGAATGGAAGTCGCGAGCGGAAGTCCCATGGGCCACAACTTCAATGCACTTCTGGTAGCTCTATTGAAATTTGTGGCGGCAAACTAAACTGGGTGCCCATAGAGCACGTTTTCGTGCGCTCTTCGTAATCACATCACTAAGGTATAGTACAGCGAAGGGATGTTCAATTAAAAGATCAGTTTTCCTACTGGGATTCTGCTATTACTCCAGATTAAATTATAATGTCGATCAGTCCCGCTTTCGTACGTGGACTTGATCACAAAATGTCAATAAATCTGTACTTCAATAGACTAGAATATGTTATAATTATGAGCATCCCTCGATCAATGTTCTTAATGGTGGTTAAAACTACATTAGAACCCACTTATAATTTTATAAGATATAAGCGAATTTACAGACAAAAGCTTTGTTTAATAGTATTTAAAGATTATATAGCTTCCATGTCCATCTGGGGAAAAAGAAAGACATAAAATGTGCCGGCTGCCTATCTTCTCGCTCAGGGCGTACAAATCAGCCAATTGATAAACTGTACGATTTTTATTTTCAAAAATAAATACCATTCCGTTTTGGTATTTTGGTTTATTTTAATACGTTCACTTATGGGACTATGAAAGCCATAATTATTTCCTACGAAATGTATGGGAAAAGTTTTTAGCGATTTTTGAGATTTCTAGCACTCTAGCCTCAGTTTGTTTCATAGTCTTTCGATCCTTAGTCTTTTTCTATCGATTCTTTTGATCTTCATTTAAAACAGGAGGGATTAGCACTAAAAAAAATGTTTGTGTAAATTGGCCATTGTCTTGCTGACTAATTTATTTCCAAAATTTGTGAAACCAAATTATATTATAACCGTTGTTATATATTATATAACAACGGTAATTATGCAAACAGCTTGTTTGGAATGGATACTGTACGGTTCGTTAGAAAAGCTGCATATTTGTGATGATTTTATTGCAGACTTAAAACAAATAACATAAACATTAAACAGACATAATTTATATGTTATTTATAAGTAATTACTATTTTTGTATATATTATAAGTAACTTACTAGCAGCCTGTTAATATTGCGTGCATTAATATTACTGAAAATGCTGTCAACCAATAATTTTGTAGCTCATTGATACTCTATCCCGAAAGAGAAATTGAATATGTAAAATAAAAATTTTAAAAAGGCGTGAAATTTAAAATAACTTCGCTTACAAAACGAAATAGTGTGAAAATGTTAATAAAGGGAAAAAAACGAGCCCAGTGAAATCCCGAGCGAATCCGACAGACGACGAGATGAAAATTGGATTTTTCTCTGATTGGATTTTTATTTACTTAAGACAAGAAAAATTCTGCTCCGCGACGGCGACGTCTTTATAAATGATTTAAGAGAACCAGTCAGCCTCGTGACTGATTAACTAATCGCCTTTCTGATTCAATTTAGTAAGGTTTTTTTTGGGTACATGTTACATTTTCTAACTCTGTATTAACATTTCATTTAAAGCCACACCTTCGCTTACCATCAGGCGATTAGTGGCTAAACGTAGACCTATTTTTGATAAAAAATGGGCTTAATTAAGACTATAAATTTTCCATATTTGAAGAGATTAAAAAATATCCAATTTTAATAAAATGTAATACTGTAATTTTAATATTAATTTTTATGCTATTACTGTTATATCACTGCTATTCAACAATGTCAATTCCGTAGCTATAATAGCAGAAACGGAATTCTTATCATGTCGTCATATTTGTCTGTCTATCTGCGTCCATACGTCAAACCCGATTTCTTCGTTTTGTCCGTCATCTTTACACCTCTTGCGATTTTTTGGAGAGACCCAAACCCAAAATCAGAAATGAAATGAAATCACAATTTAGTTTATTTTTAACGTAATATTAAATATTAATATATTATTTGTCATTCTAATCTACCACTATTCTACTAGCTTTTACGACAATTAAGTCACTTGTCCAGGCCCTGTTCCAAATTGGTACGAAATTTTAAATTTCGTTCGACACATTCTAAGCCGGCTTTTAAAAATATTCTTTCCTCTGCTCAGCTGCATGGCTCAAACCAACCACGTTAACACCCAAACTTCAAGACAATTTAGAAAAGTTAAATTGAATTCAGGACCTTTATGTTGGAAATCTGGTGCATTAACCATGGTATTAACAAACCGCACTAAATCAAGTAAGTAATTAAGTTAAATCTTTAAATTCCTCAATCTGTTGAAGAAAATATTTATTTTGATGTTAAAATTGTTTTATTTATATTTTAAAGCAATTCACTTAGGTACTTTGTATTTAATTTTCGAAACTTAATAAACTTAGTCACGAATGAAGGCGAACCTTTCTCGTTTGATGGAAATCCATTCAAGTGTAATGAAACTATATCTAAGGACGTGGACTAATATTTACAGAAAAAACAGATAAGTTTAAAAAACAAAAGATATGTATTTCTTAGTCAGTGCTTTCATAAAAAACATTTTTACTATGTGTAGACTGATTTTGATGTATGAAATGTTACATTTAAATAATAATAGGAATACCATCCATCGTCAAGGAAGACCAGAATCATTGTAATATGGAACATAACATGGAAAAACTAATATTGGACTGGACATATTTGAAAGGATTTGAGATAACTTTTCTGAACAATCGAAGTGTTTTTGGATATTATACTATCTACTTACGTGCAATGTAAGTACGATAAGTATATAATTTTATTATAATTCGGTATTATTATTTAAAATATCGTAATTATTATTTATGAACTTTGTAATTATTATTTATAATTATAAATATTATTGTTTAAGTTAATATTTAGGTTTAGGTTTGAAAATATTAAAATTAAGATATGTATGTATTGATTTCCGTCAATAAACACTAAAAAAATTGTTATTAAAGATCAATTTCATTAATTTTGTAAATAAAAATTATGCATAATTATTTCAGCTTGTACTTTAAAAAATGTGGACAAAAAAATTGGTGAATTTTGAAAATGGTCATAATCTCTATTTTTCTGTATGTGATTATGTTAAAAAAGATAATGTATCAACGCAAAGTCCTGACCACTGGATATAGGAAATTTTAAATTTTTAACAAAGATACCTTATAATTGTAATGTCGGTAAGCACTAAGAAATAATTTTTGGGAATTCAACGCGTAAAGAGGCAAAAAATCATGTCGAAGCTCAGGTCAAAGTGTGCAAAAAATGAAAAATGCGTTTAATAAACTTGAAAATAGTGATACAAAGTAACGTGCATATTACATTTAATCTATGATTTAACGAGTTTTATTTACCCACATACTCCACACGATGACCCAAAAATATTTGTTTTTTAGCTTGCTATTTTTCCCAACTTTTCCTAAAACTAACCTCAAAAATCAAACTGACGGACAGACGGACGTGAACTTCAAAGTAAGTTCACGTCCGTGACACTTTGTATGGACCACTACTTATTGTAACTGTACCTACTAGCTGTTTACTTTTACGTTTCAGAGAAAAACGACGACTGCAAGAGACGGACAAGGTTATTACACAATAAGAAAATAATCTTAACCTTTCATAACCCTTATAGAGAAGGCATTATGAAATTATCACTGAGAAGTTACAAGTTACAGTTAGCATTGATAAATTTATTGATATAACTTCTTAGTACTTACCTATGTACCAAACATTGACGTTACAATCAATAAACGTACAGTTACAATCAAACTCAATATGCATTTGTAATGTAGCTAAATGATACCTTGGTGTTTGGTTTGATCACCGAATTTAAATAACGTTGAGCGCGGGTACGAGTTATTATATTAATACCCCGATGAGCAGGTGACACATCTTGTTTGCTAACTAGCTTAAAAACGTAAAGCTGTAGTTTCTTGCCGCTTCTTCTCACTGCAAATTTAACGTTAAAATACCTTCTCGTTGTGTTTACTTGAATAAATTGATGATGTGTCTTCGCTAGCTTGCTAGCATAATAATAATTAAGTATATTATTCACGACCACGATTCATTTATCGCGATTCAGTTTGAGACGCTAGTTGCATACTAAAATCTGGCTACATCTACTCCAATTGTTAGATTACAATACCCAAGCTTCATTTACTAGTCTCGTTACTTTCAAAGCTAAACTTCGGACAACAGTTACGAGAATTTAATAAACCTTACGAATTTGTAGATTGGTAACTGGAACTCACTCAAGTAAATTTAGTGAATTTGTCCACTCCAATTATTATAATGTTGTGGTAAAGCTCACCAAGTATTGGGAACGGGAATCCATTACGGGTTATTTATGTAGTGGCTCTGCAAAATATTTATCTGTGTCGATATTCGATAATGTTCGACCGCCGCGCCCGAGTTAACAGGAAATGAAACCGAACTGAAAGCGGATCGCTAAATTATAAAAAGTTACCTTCGTGTCAGAATTTCTTTATATTTGATTATTAAATTGATTTCTACTTTCAAGTTTCTTAGGTGTGTCTCATTTCATTTGTTCACAATAGTTCTAAAAATAAAGTATATTTACGAATTATCAGATCAGATGTAATACGTTAATAATAAGTAAACTTTTTCAACATATTTTTTTAAATTCTTCCAAAAATCTAACAACTATTAAAAAAACAACGTACTTTACAAGCAAGCGTCTCGACAGGTTCTGTATTTATACTATACGCCATTTACATTCAGGATCGACTTAGCATCACACAAAACACAACTTTAATGTCCCTTTTCCTAGTACGTATTTAGGTTTATAGATGGCAAAGTACAATCATAATAAATGACAAGTTTGATAGCTTAGCACCATACCATATAAGTTACTACAAAAGTAGACAAAAGGGAGACTCTTAATAGAACCTCCGTCAAAAAATTTATATCTGACACATTTTATACTTTTTTCTTACCGCGACCGTGCGGCATGAAAGAATCACAGATTTTGTCATGTAATATTTCCTAAAGCAATTAAATAGTAGAAACAATACTATCCTATTTTTCTTGTAAATTACAACTATACATGTTATATCTGCCTATTTAGGCATAATTTATGAAAATTCATTAAGTAATATTGTGATTTGAGAAAGCGAAAGAAGTATCTAAGGACCGCGACGCTTGGCGCTCCTTCCTCTCTGACTATTCCGTTGGGGATACAGCTTGAAGATATGTGTGTATGTATGATGTTGGAAAACTAAAACATCTTGGCACATTTACGCAGAAACGATTTTAATTGAATTCATGGTAGATTCGAGTTCCTAAAATACATTATAATGAACTTAATTTGATTAATTTTCTTTTTTTTTTAATTATTACCTGTAAATTATACCACAATGTTCAATTCGAACTGAATTCGCTTATGATTCTTGTTTTCAAATCGAGCTCTATTCATAGAAGCTTGCAAACAACGCATGAAGTTTATAAAGCTTACACTTCTGTTAATGTAATCGCTGCAAATATCGCCCTGCATTACCACAGTAGCTTTCCGTGAATCCAGGAAATGGAGCAGAACGGCACATATCGAACGCTTTTTGAGGGTACTCGGCCGTCCACCGGCGCTGCGCTTTGATGCGATTATTTGTCCATTTGAGTGACATTAGGGGCTGCGGCATCATACTGCATAGTGCTGATAATTTTGATATAGAACAGATGAAATTTTGAACTTTTTTAAATACTACTGGGAAGATAACATTCCACCTGACGTTTAGTGAACTGAGGTCTGTACAATATTAAGACTAAGGGTGGCTTGTACCAAATGTTTAAATTCGATTTAACGACTTGACATCTCGCTTGCACAAATTATTAAATAATTGGTGCAAGCGAGACGTCAAATTCCTATAGTCCGCCACACACCATCAAGTATGCATGATCAGTCCTGTCCAGTATGCATGAAGCGGAGGTTCCATCAAGTCATATTGATCGTATGTGGCGCCGATTTGGCTTGATCAGTTATACTTGACGGAAATCGTTTTGCCCATCTTCCGTCAATTCATCAAGTCATCAAGCGATCAAGCCCGTCCTGCATACTTGAACGCGAATGTGTTGATTTGTCATATTGAAATAAGTTCACTTCGATATACATTTCAACAAAATATATACGATTTTAAAAAGATAATTCGTAATAAGACATTCGCACAACCGTCCCTTAAATGGTTCATGCAAACTGGACGGCGCGTCAAGTGCTTCATGCATACTGGACGGGATTGACGTCAAGTACAACGGATCGTGTGTGTGCTCTAGGGGCGTCATGCCAAACGACGCTTCATGCATACTGGACAGACTTGATCAAGCATACTGGATGGTGTGTGGCGGGCTTAAATCGAGTTTAAATAGTTGGTGCAAGCCACACTAAGAAAGCACTTCCGGTTTCAAACGCGTTGTCAACCGAAGGCTTAGATGTTGTAACTCTGGTGCCAAAAGTATTACCGTCAGATTATAATCATGTGACTATCGGAGAAAAATTTAAATTGCCCATATTTATAGTTCTATTTGAGTCATGCGGTTAAAGTGTATGCAAAAAAAATTAAACCAGTAATCAATTGAATGAGGCCTTTCCATGATAATATGAATCGTACTACTTATATGCTTTATTATTATATTTTTACAAGCAATTGTGAAAACATGTTTTAGATATCACAATATTATCTTTTTGCTTTTTATATACTGGCAACCTTGACTTTGCTCAACAGCTAACACCTTCTAAAACTGCAGACGTTTATTCGATTTGTTATTAATTATTGTACACTTTTGTAAATATCACTTTAAAAAAAGGTTACTTTAAAAAAAGGACAGAAAACAAACTTCACTTTTGACGTTACCCTAAACTATTATTGTAGCATAATTATTATATCATAAAAAAACCTATTCCCTAAAATATATAACCAGAGAGCTATTAAATCTAAATTCATTATGTTTGTAAATTTACGTATACCCTGTGCGTACACCGCTACCTTTTTAATTTGTTTTTTAAACTTATGTATGTCACATACATTTCGGCCTGTATGTAATGTATTCGATGGCGTATATCTTTTTTTTTAATTTAAAAATGTTTACTTTTTTGCCTTTCAACAAAGTTCTGGTTTGTAATAAAGAATAGTAGGTACAGTGTTTAAAAAATAATCAACATAAAACATATATATCACAAAAAAGCGGCTAAAACGGCAGAATTTATAGAGCGACTACGAAGGGTAATTTTTAACCAATCCCGCTGGCTTGTTAGCGAAGTGAAATATGCCGGCGTGTGGGGCCAAATTGAATGTTGTAACCACGAGTAGATGGAAAGTAGCCCTTAAATATATCTGACATAAATTGCCTTGAAAATATATTAGACATCATTACTCCCCTAAGTTTTTGTTTTAAATTTAACAATAGAAGGAATTGTATGTTGCCCACTTATCAAACTAGAGATACTTCTCTAGTTGGTGATTCAAGCTAAGTACTAAGTTTATAGGAGTAGTAGGGATGTGGGTATTCTGTACCACTGTTTCTGTAACACCACTTTTTCGTATTTTTTTCTACTGATTCAAAAACTTTTGGTGACTGCGGCTAAAAAACAATAAATAAAAATGAAACACCCTCATTTGAGACGATTGCGCTGGGTCCCAGACGCGTATCTCGCTACGTTTCCGCTGTACAGATTTCTCATCTGCACGCCTAATCTATGTCGAAAATTATTAAGTTATATTCACTAAACTCTAGTGTGTACCTGCATAAACAAAATGGATAGTTAATGTTTCAGCGAGTTCTTTAAATTAAGTGAAAACCACGACAACTTGTTAATATTTATTTGGTAATGGCCTCTTAATATATTTGAAAAACAATGTAATGAGTCCCTAGGTCATTATTAACAAATGCATTTAGTTTCCATTTAGTTACCAGTTTACCAATCATTACAATGAGTTAGTCACCAAACAAGTGTATATCATTACTACGTCCGTTTGGTAATTATAAAAGTTGTTAATATATTCATTAGCTAATAGATAAATAATTGGCCAACATCCACGCCTTTGATAAGACTAGTGTATAAAACCATACTATATTGTAAGTCAAAAGCCTTTATTCCGCAGCCGTACTACTACTACTTATAACTTAACTTTCAAAATAAAATTATATTTTATTGTGGAGTTATCATTTCGGCCATTTACTCGAGGTTTACTTTACCATTCGTGTGCAGAGAGCAAAGACGTGCTAGTACCGTCAACTAAGTATCCTTTTGTTTTCTCCACTCACCGCAAGGATCAAGGATGCAAGTAAAAACATTTAATTTTTGTGTGTATTTGTTTAACAAATTGCATGACAGTGTTCCTCTTTTATGTATAGATTGCGTGTTGTACGAATAGCGAGGGAGATTTTGATGTCGAGGAGAACACATTCAAGCATTATTATTTTCCCACATAGCAAAAATTGGCAAAGCGATTTCCATCTGTTGGACGACGGAGTATAGAACCTGGTACATACTCATATTTGTCAACATATGTTGACGATGGAGCAACAGCATCTCATTTAGTCAAAATCGAAGCACATGACTTGAAAAAGTTGGTCAGTGTGCCTCAGTCCGAGCATTGGAAGCACGCGGACATCCGATTGAAGTACTATACCAAATCGAAATATGATTCTTTACATGAAAGGGCACGTGGATTAATATATGCAATAACCAAGGAGATATCTAATTCGCCTAAGTGTAACAAATATAACTACAGTAACAAAAATAATTAATGATGTCAAGATGTAATTAATAAGTCAATATTCCAGATGATGCATTATAGTAATTATTAGGTGTCTTACATTTCGTTTTCTTATTTCTCTTGTACATTAATTGTAACTGTTTTTTTATGAATTATATAACATTTTTTTTGTAATAGGTTGCGTGCTACGTGAAAATCGATGGTGACGTGTAGCAGAGAAAATCGCTATAAGGAAGCGGTAATCTATGACTTTTCTATGTTCTGCATTATATTAAAATACCAAGGTACAATAAAACCATAAATTTTGTAATAAGGAATTGTCATGGTATGCTTTTAAAAAACTATGACCAAGATATTAATAAGTGTGACTTCATTAAAATAGGTAAAAGTAAAGGAGGTACAATTGAGTAAAATCTCTTAGATTCATTAAATTTAAATTCTTTTAATATTGAGAAATTAGGATGTCCAAGATATGTTCAAATATAATTAAAATTAAAAAGCAATCTAAACGCGAGTATCATCGTAGTGGAAGAGAAGTTGAGACATTCGCGAAATGGATTGGAATGGATCCAGTCTTTTAAAAATAAATTAAAAATTGTATAGTAAAATTATTACAGTTATATTTTTAGTTAAATAAGCGAGGTTGAATTAAAATGTAAAAATAGCCTTATATAAGTTTCGTTTAATAAATACATTTCAAGTATATAATTTGTTTATAATAAATTTTCTCTTTCTTTTTGTTATGGTTATTACAAGAAATAAAAGAACACATAAAAGATATTTTATGAATATTTATTTATTAGCTTATTTACTTAAATATTACAAAAACACATCAAACATATCTTTTAACAAAACATCGTTGTGAACCGTATTTTCACTAAACATTGTTATAAATCACTTAAAGATATACCTCCAAAGTTAAGGTATAAATACAATAAACACAATATTCACCACAAAGAGACGAAAACAAACTTTGAATTACTTTAAACTTTTAAACTTTCGCGTTGCATTATAAAATATATAAAACTCCTTTCTACTGATCGCCACTTTTATCCAAGAGTAGTGCGTGAAGCGATTGAAATCAAGAGACATACAAATTTTAATCGGGAAAACGGGTACAATTCATCAACGATGTGGAAACCTGTGACTCAAGGAACAAAACCTCGTGTTTCGCTTCGGTTAAACGCGTGGACACTGTGTTGTGTGTAGGTATCCTGAAAACTATTTACAAATATCGGGGGTAGATGACAAAACGTCTACCTCAGACACGGAGTGAAACTTGCTGCGACAGTTTGCTTGAGACCACGGCCGATGCAACTCGGTCGAAACGTCAAGTCAAAAAAATCACTGAAAAGTACAAAATAACTATCTTTTACTAATCGAAACTCAAGTACACTTAAAATAATTTTATAAATACGATACACATACCTATATAATTAAATTTGACAGTTACTGAAGTCGGTGCCAAGCCTGCAAGACTTTTTGTTATTGCACATTGATTTGGCGAGAAACAAAGCGAGATACGCGTTTGGGATCGAACGCAATCGTCTCAAATGAGGGTGTATCATTTTTTTTTCAGCTGCAGTCACAAAACATTTTGAAAAACTTGAAAAAATTACGAAAAAGTGGTGTAGCAGAAACAGTGGCCTAGAATCCTCATATTTCCACTATTTAAAGGTAATCAATAATATACCACTTAATGAAAATGATTGGCATGGCATGTCATATTGTACCAATCAGGCGAATACTTAGTTTAGCTCAGTAGATTAGAAAAATTCGTTTCGTAAATTGTCATAACCGGAAACGATCCTGAGACCCAGATAAAGGCACAGATGTCAGAGGCAGGGTTAGTGGCAGATGCTCCATCGAACACACAAATGGATCACTCATAAAGTTTATTACTTGTATTTAGACATTAGGACTCTAAATTCATTAGTTCTAGGGAATTTGCACTGGACATTCAAAATTCAATGTGCTAATGTATAAATCACACTTTATTTTTTTATGGATTGTCCTCGATGTGTGAATATTTTTGTTCATGTATAAGATACTAGCAGTACTATCTGGTGCTAATATCCTTTCCAGGACTTAATCTCTCTGCATTCTAAATTTCATTAAAATCAGTCCAGCTGTTTAGCCGTGTAAACTTAAAAAATAAACAGACAGAGACACTTTCATCGCATTTATAATACTAAGTATTATGGGTTTTTGACAGTAAAATCTAAAAGAGAGATTTAATCTTTATTTCAATTCATTTTCGAATGAACCGTAACGAAATTTCTTTTGAACTATAAATATGGAACAACTATGGGTTGAGTGCGAGTGACATAAAATGTATGATAACATGCATAACGGTGCCCGAGAGCGGGCAACTAAGTTTCTTTTTTTTTTAAAACTGTCACTGACATTATCTAGACGTTTTGCAACGCGTCTCTTTCTGAAGTTCAGTTTTATGCAGTTGTCCTGTTTATTTTAATTCTGATACATTCGTTTAATTCATTTGTATTTTTACATTAAATAATAAATATTCCTATTTCATCTAGATAATACCATTCCCACCCGGATGCCACGAAAAGGGAATGGATAAAATAAATTTTGAAACTAATTTGGAAATTTTTTAAATAAAATTCTTTTTGAAAAAGAATATATGTATAATGAAACTTACTAACAAAAACAATACTAATTTTACAAATGAAAAATATAAAAGTATAAAAAGTGGGTGCGATGGTGTGGTGTGGAGTTTATTAAATGAAGTATAAATACCTTTTACATTGACCTTTAAAATTATAATTTACATATGATTAAAAAAACACTAACCACTGGCTTGTGATTAGATACTATTGTTCCATATTCATGAATTCCACTCTCGAACGATATCTTCAAATTTTAGGCAAACTTTTCATAGTTCTTTACTTTTTCACATAAACCTCTGAATACTATTATTAGACATATCACGGCGAGGTGGCAAAATAAATAGTTTTAATAGTAAATATTGTACCATTCTTGGTTATGGATTTTTTGCGATGATTATTATCTTCACATAATGTTAATTTTTCTGACTTTTACTGAATGATATAAGTACGTTACATCGTCTTTGTTGTATAATAAAATAGAATATAATATAGAGGAAAAAATCTTGTCCTCACCCCATCACATCCTTCTCTCCTTTTTTTTTTCCTTGTTTTGGTTTTTTTTCATTCTTTAAAAATTCTCTTCTATTCTTCCAA
This sequence comes from Zeuzera pyrina, assembly GCA_907165235.1. NCBI lineage: Eukaryota > Metazoa > Arthropoda > Insecta > Lepidoptera > Cossidae > Zeuzera > Zeuzera pyrina. Next base: position 6,036,628 of record OU015637.1, read on the forward strand.
AAACCATATTTAAATTTTTAACTTGCCAGTTCTACAATTAATTTCTCTGACAACATCTAAGCTCATAAAAAAGGTAGAATAGGAAAAAAATGTTACAATATGCAATAGATTTTTTTACCGTGAGTACCTTTACCGTGAGTTACTCAGGAGAAACTTTGGGAGCTTCTTCAGCACTCATGTATATAGTGCTTCTGCAGCATGGGTCGCCTCAAACCGTACCTCAGGAGTAACTTTAAGTGGTTAATACAGAGCTATATGAGCATAAACTTGGACCGCTCATGACTCTGGATTCATCTTTGATTGCTTTTGACAAGTGAATAATACGGTAGCACTATTCTTTTTCTTACTGTACAGCGTAAGGATATGTATGTTTGTACGTATGTATTATTCTATACTATCTTTAGCACTGTTTTCAGTAACACGGGAGAGACTTCTCATAAAGCCAGAAACTGAGTTATGTGGAACTTTTACTCAACGAAACTCGTGTTGATTATGTTCGGCGCGTGTCGAAAGAGGGGAGATGGTAATCCACTTCAAAATCTCTTACGTAATATTAACGTGTTATTTACATTTTGAATTTGTGAATTACAGTGGCTTTCCATTAATGAAACATTTGCTTTTTTTAACGTTTGAAAAATGAAATTCGATGAAATCTTGGACCAGTAGATAATGAATGGGCTTTCGTTGAATACCCACACCCACACGATGAACTTTCTACTCATAAATAAGCCGATTCTTATTTTCAAAGTAAAAATTAATGTTTTCAGATTCACGTTTTTGTGGTGATTACAACTTATAAAAGCTGTTAAAATTTTCAGCTGTTCATTCAGTCTCTGATAAAAACTGCTGTGACAGACAGACAAACAGACAGACAGGCACGCACTTGAGCGATTTCATAAACATTCTATTTTTCCAATTTTGAAATGGAATATTAACAATTCTGGTAAGCTTTAAGAAAAATTAGAGAATTTTTGCCATTTCAAACGTCAGCTTAGTTACGAAAAATTCAATTGCTTCGGTACTGTTACAAAAGAATAAGACGACAAACCAAGCGCTTTAAAGCTGCATAAAGTTGCAGCCGCTACATAAACACTACATAAACATCAACAATATTGTTGCTGAGTTAATAGGAGGGTAGTCGCCTTAATTGAATCAGACTCTGGCGTTTACTAGGTAAGTGTACCTTAACTGAGTTGGGTGTTTATTCGATGTTAATGGTTCATCCTTTATGTATATTATATTGTACCCAAATACATATTATATATATGTGTGCATTTGTGGTTAAGGTGATCAGACTTTCTTGTTGGTTTTTTGGGGTTTCCTAGAAATGTGGTTAAAACGGAATCGTTACAGTTCCATCGTGTCTGTCTATCCGTCTGTCAAGTATAAGCAGAAAAATTATTCATTAAACAATTCGCGTTTTGAAGTACAAAGCGAAATAATCTATTTTGGAAAAGAATTTTATGGAGAAAAGGAGATTGGGTAATTTTGAATGGGATCTGTCTCGACGAAAAAAAATATTGCAAGCACTATAAGCAACGTCTGTCATTGTTACCCTCATCGAGTATTTTAATTTACACTGAGATCGGAATTCAATTGCGGTAAAAAAAAAAAGTAATATTACAAAATAAAAGATTTTCCCCTGTGAACTATGCGTTTTAACAAAGATTGGGAATCGCATTAGCTAACAGATTCAGAAACATACCATTAGTACCGTGCCGCTATATATGTACATGACTTAGAATAAATCGATATAGTCGATTACGATTTTACTCTTACAACGTAATTGTTTTTTTTAAATAATGTGTTATACATAAAATTTATAATTAAAAATAACAAATTTCTAGCATAACTACAATTTTCATACTACGAATATATTTAGCTCTTGCTCTTTTTTTGCTCTTGTAGTCACAAAACATGACATGAAGATATGTAATATGTTACAAAATAATTTTATCAATGATTTCTCATCGGAAAATTCCTTTTCGTTTTTATTTTTCCTTAGAAATCAGACACTATAATGAAGGTTAACGAGTGCTAGCTCCCATGCGGTAACCCCATCTACGGCGTAGAACTTCTACGCCACGTAGCTGTTGCTACGAAAACGCGTAATTGAAAGGTAACTTTGTGTAAACAAACGTATAAGTTATAAGTGTAATAATAAGTACATCTTACATAATTTTACCTACATAATATCTCTCATTGAGTCGTTAGTACGGTGCAAGGCAATTGCATTCCTAGTCCCGGCCCTGCATTCGATCCGAATAAACTTCTAAATTGGGTTATAGTTTGGCTAGTAATAGACCTCTTTCAGTTCGTTGTGTCATATCCATAGTGAAAGTCTAGTGTTTAATTTGGGGTCACACTTTGAGGACAGGATAATTTTGTCGTTGCTTATGAATGTGTAGGGACCTGGCGATGCTTTAAGTGCTAAATTGCATTTTTGTAGAATGTAAAGCAATTTGAACGTGCGGCTCGCCAGTAGTTTACATACTATCGCCTTGCCATGCCACTTTGTACTTGTTAAATTGCGTAAGAGAAAATATAAACTTTGACACCGACATGTAATTTATTTATTTGGATTTACAATAAAAAAAGACAAAATGAACACGAAGACAATCCCTAAATTGGTGACACCGACGAAAGAAAAGAAAACCAAATTGCTGATGTTCTTTGTATTGTTCATTGTATTCTTAATTTTTTGGATCGTAGTAAGTGTTCGAATAACATTACCCTTCGAGAAATTGTTTTCATCTTGAAAGAATTATTTTATAAAAGACATCACATTGCCTTTTGCAAATATATGACAAATTATTGCTTATTTTTGTTTTACTCAGCCAATACGTCGAATACAATATGAACTGACATTCTATTGTTCTTACATGCTACTTTAATACCAGCATGTGCCTCTAATATTCATTACTTTTTTTTTGAAAAGCACTACAATAACCATAATACAACATATTACACAGTATTAAAGGTGGTAGAGCCACGCTGCATTGCAGTACGAATAGGGCCGGCTCGCCCGGTGAAATACCACCTTCTCACAGAATATCGGCGTGAAATAACAGCATCTATTGCTGTTGTGTTTCGTTCTGTGAGTGAGAGTGCCGGTGGCCCATCACCCCTCCCCCTCCTTTTACTATTTCCCTAAAGGCCGGCAACGCGCCCGTGATTCTCCGGATGTTGCGTGAGAGTAACCAACCGCCGCCCATGGACACCCATGGGCGGCGGTTGGTTACTCTCCATCAGGTGACATGCTCGCTTGCTCGTTTGCTCCCTCTTTTATAAAAAAAAAAGTTTGTTTATTATCTTATAAGACAATATCTTATTATCTAATTACAATTAATAGCTGTGACAGGTATACATTTTTTATAAGTACTCCAAACGATTACAAAAACTGTGTTATCTAAAACTAAGCCTGTTTTTTTTATTTAGCTTACCTAATTGAACTGAAATTCCGTAGGAATCGAATCGGAAGCGCTCGATTTGAAAGCAATAAACACCTTGCTAGCGCTCCATTCAACGTGAAATCATATAAATTTTATTTGTTTATTTTTGTAGTTTACAACATAGAAGAAAACAATTGTTAAAATATACCCAATTTAATTTTAATACTTATCACTTATCAATAACAATTTAGAACTAAGACACTATCGTTATGTCACAATCGTTTATATTGTCTTAAACTTATTCAATTGTTTGTTATTTGTTGAAAAAACATTTCATTAAATAGAAAAAAGCCTTGGCTCACAGTTGGACGGAGCATTAATTAGTAACCTCCTGTTGTCAGATTACTTCACAAAAGCATAGAAGTACAAGTAATTACGGAGGTTTAGAGTTGCATTGGCGGGTAATTGCTGCGCCTTGGGCCGTGTCGGTAGGTATATCCTATAAATACGCCGGTACATATACATAAGTACATGTATGTACGTATACATATTATTATATAGTGACGTATGGACAAAAATTGTACAATTAGTACGAAGCGAAAAGCTCGGCTTTCATACTGAAGTTCGTACAGATTGAGAGATATTCAACTTCATTCTTTATACCGAATATTTTTTGTTTGAGCTGGTGGACAAGTGATAACTATTTTTTAATGTCCACCATAAGAAAGTTAATTTGTAATAAAAAATCCAATAAGTTGTTTGTTCTTTGTGAGGATTTAAAGTGCATACAAATTTTAAATGAAAATGTAAAATCTTTGAACTTTGCATAGAAAAAACAACCAATAGTTTCGTTAAAACCTACTCCCGATTTGTGTATTATGCGACTAGTAAATTATAAAAAGACAATAAATCAGTGTACAAAACTATTTAACTCATCTAATGTGTGTTTCTCTGACTAGTAACTCACATAAAAGACAATTTCATATTTCAATTTACGAAACCGATTGGATTTTTGTTGTTTTCCCGGTTCTCCCATCAAGTTATTAGTAGGTGATAGTATTAATTATTATCGGTGTTATATATTTTATTCAAATGACGAATATACTTAGAATCGTTCTGGTTATGACGATTAAAAAACTATATTGGCTCTACAAAAAACACATGAATTCACATAATCATATGACTATGACTACTTTTAGTATTTTGGATAAACAACGAATTGAGACATATAATAACACCTGTACATTTTTAAAACCGAAGTATTATAAAAATTGTTTTATTGCAAAATAAGGCGGGGAGCGATCTCTTTCCTTTCTTCTTGTCCACCGGTTATGCCAAAGTTATGTTTAATTAGTAATCTATAATATTTCAGCCTTCTTTGTACGTTTACAAAAACAATGAAAAACATGTACGTCGGGCTTACCCTATTCTGAAGCCTTAGGCACGCCACTGCTTAATAGGTACTTTATACGCTAAAGTGTAATAAATAATTAGATAATAATATCTATCAAAAAGTTAGAAATCTGCCTTACACTTTTCTTTCTATAGAACATTGATACTGTCCTGACTGATATTGATACTAATACTGATAAACTGATAGATACCGTAGACTGAACGTAGATGTAACGATATTAATCGTTAGATGTAAACGATGTTTTTTTTGCATGTATGTGTGTATGAAAATTGATGGTAATTTTCGTATCACTTATGTACTCGAATACCTCTGGATATATAATGAGCTCAATCATGTCGTCAAGCCTAGCCCGTTTCTTTACAGAAGTATGAGGAACATCCTTTTTATTGTACCAGTTTTAAATTAATACAAAAATCATGTATTTGGACTATTATTCTTATTGTTATTGTAAATGATTTTATTAATAACAAAAAAGTACAAACAAACGTTAATATTTACAAACTTTAAACTCCACATTATCTTAAATAGTAGACTTCCTCAAAGTTGCCGCTTAGAAAGCTGTCATTGCTTAAGGTTATTGTAATGTGTTTTAAAAGTTTTCTGTATTCCATTCATATCTGAAACCAAAGGCTTTTTAATGGGCTGTGTTCAACAGATTACTGGAAAAATTTAGAAAACGTGTTATATACTTCAAGAGTAAATTATTCGAATTCGAGACGATTTCGCGGATAAAAGTTATTATGAATATAATTTTCATAACAAAATAACAAGAGACACATATTTTGATACATGGGCTACGCTTTCGTTTAAAGTGTTTTTACATATATATATTTTTATTTGTATAAATATTTTTGTAACTTTTTCATAAAACTTTTTTATGACTGTTTTATGACGGGCGACTGGCCAATTGGCGCAGTGGAATATGCATCTGCTTTCCAAGCTAGGGTCCCGGGTTCGATCCCCGGTCAGGTCAATTTAAGAAACGAACTTTTCTAAATTGGCTTGGAGTCTGGGTGTTACTGGGAGCTCCCCCAGAGTTCGTTGTGTGGTACCTATAGTACAAGCTTACTGCTTAGTTTGGGGTCACACAATCTGTGTAATTGTCTGGAGTATTATTATTATTATTATTATACATATGTGTGCGTGATTCGTGTAACAAAAGTTTTTTGTTACACATATCATGATATCACGCACATATAAAAAAAAGATTTATAAAAAAGTTTCTAAAATAAGTATAACTGTAAAAATACCTGTAACTGTAAGCCGGTAATTATCAAAAATAATAAACTGGTGGTAGATTTAATCTTTCTGAAAAACGATACTGAGCTCTGGCCACTTAATGCAGCTTAAATCGTTTGTATAATATCAAAAATATTTAATTGAACATTTAACGGAACTGTTAGATTAAACGAAATCTCTTTGTAGGTGTGGGCTTTTGATATTGCATTAATAAATAATAACAGAGCTGAGCTTCGACAGGGGATTGTGGATGTCAATTTATTCGTTGTATTCGATATGGCTCAATAATACTCTAGTTATCTCGAGTTTGCCATAGAGTTGAATCAAGCGTATTTGTCGGTATTTCGTAATAAAGTCAATTTATTAAATGAACCTCTATACAGTAGGTGGAAATTATTGTATTAAAAACTACAAATAAGTTTAGTTGTGTCATCGGTATATAGAAGTGTCTGAAAAAAAATAAAAAAAAACCCTAAATTTTTCTTGCAGTTTTTTCTTATGTCCTCATAGAAGTACATGAGGACTTGGCCCTCGTGTGAAGATGGTCCGTATAAAAGTAAAAATTAAATGAAAAGTGTTTGTAACTTATTTAATTTTAACTAGTCTTTATTATGCAATAGAATTTCCTCCAATTGAGAATTGCTTCGATTGGACTCGGAAAGAAAGAATAATTTATAATGTGTCTGCTTATCTTCTCGCGCAAACAGCACACGTTGTTCAAGAAATAAACAACACCAGTGACCTATGTTGTTCGTGATTTCTTCAATCATTTCAAAATATTGACGAATGCCTTATTGTACGAATGTACCTTCCATCGATTAAATCTTTTGATAGACTGGATTTGGGTACTAGACTATATTTCAATTGATTGTGTGGAATTGTTTGTGCTATGTAATGGAAAATAAATAAAATTTAAACAAGTTATGTTTAATAACATAATATACAATAAAATTATAAATACAACAGAATTATAGCAGAAAATTAAAAAAAATTGATATCGATAAAATTCTGTCAGTTAACAATGTGAACTCGATTACGCACACAATCCTTGAATGTTACATGTCGATAAAAAATACGTGAATTGTATGTGTGTACATGAATTAATGATTAAATCATTTTATCGAAATTTTTCCTTGACAATATTTGAAGAATCGAATATTTTTGAAATGAACCATTGACATGTAACATATCTTCACGCTCCCCAAAGGGGTAGTCAGCGAGGATGGAGCATAAAGCATATGGCTCTTATATACTTCTTTCGCCTCCTCAAATGTCATCATTCTCCTTACACGCTTTAGTCTAATATGCGAATGCTATTGAAGGTTCTATCAGCTACCATGCTGGTAATTTGATTTTTATAAGTCAGCCTTAGTCTTCCTTGACTTTTGCTACAACTCACTTTCGCTCTATAGACTTACAGATTCTCTTCGTCAGTCTTTCATCACTCATTCTTCCTATGTGCCCGAACCATCTAAACATTCTTTTGTTCATTTTTACAATAACACTGTCGTCCAACATTGTCAACATTGTCATGTATATATGAATAATGAATGCTTTCACGTCACTCCTGCATGTCTTAAATAAATTAAAAGATATTTTTTTCATGATTTTTATTTTTATTTTTTTTTTATTTTTTTCAACAATAGCATAACTTGAAATGAGATGGAAACTGAAATTTTATCCAGTTCGAAACTGAATAAAATTTTAATTTAAAAATCGAAAATTTCGAGTTATGCCTTTGTTGTATTCAATAGACGATATTACGTAACTCTTCACAACGGTGAAAGAATAGTAGGTAGTAACTGTTAGATAAATCGAAAATAGATTAAAATACAATTCGATCTTACTTGTAAAACCGATCCATGCAACTGATGAGTTTTTCTCGTTTTAATCAATTCCCTATTAGCCAGTCATGGTATAAAATCTGGTTAGAATTTTAAAAACCGTTATGCAGCCGACAGACATCACTTTCGCATCAGTGCTATCGACGCTGAAAACAACGTGTTTTTGTACAGAATGGGGTAAGTTAAACGAATGTAACTTATTGAGTGATAAAAAAGCGTTAATTGTATCACAAAAAGTAAATCAAAAAATATAATGATATTAGTTGCGTGAAAATCTCAGACCTTACAAACTCTTTTGTGATTGGCTCCATAAGACCTTTTTATAAGATTTTTGTAATATATTTTTTAAATTACTTTTTTGTTGTTCGGACTTTTTGGCGGGAACGGGAGAAGTCAGGTTGTCATTTTATTTAGATTTTCTATTTTTTACATTTTTAGGAGTTTTAAATTACAACATTGATAATATATTGTGTTTTAAAGTTCTGTGTAAGTGAAAAGAATGGAGGAGATCTAAATAAACATGTGTAGCTGAAGTTTTCGCGCTCTTCCAAGAAGTCCTTTTTAACTTCAGTAAAGCCTACTATCACTTTACTGGAGGAGTGTTAGGGAACTTAGTGTTTCTCCAGAAGTTACGTCATTAGACTAATGGTTTTGTTACCAATGCCTTGAGAAATATAAAAAAAAAATTGGTTCGAAAACTTCAAAAAAATTTGTTGTGTCAAAAACTTGGTTTACTGTCTCTTTCGCTATCACAGATCATGATAAATGTTATTCATTAATTGATTAATAGCTACAAAAAAAAATATTATATACGTACTTAATATTTCTATAACGATATTGAAATATTTTACTGGCGGGAAAGGAATTAAAAATACACCATTAATAATTCATCGAAGACAAACTGTAGCCTGGAAGTAATCTTCTAGGTTACAGTACACATATGTACATTCTGCATATATACATTGTATTGATAATAAATAAAAGAAATATAAATTTACTTTAGGACGATTTTTCTGAGATTCTTCAAACTTTAAATTTTATTTATTTATCAGAGAACCACAAATATTTGTGAGTTACACTTGAGAAATTACGTCTAAAAATGAAAATGTATGGCATCCCTGAATGTCGTGACTTTCATACGAAAATCTGTAACAAATTCGCGGGGCGGGCCAGACGGATGTCGGCCACTTGTCCGCGGCATGAAGCCATTTGTCATCACTGAATTTTTTATACTCGTACCATCTTACCTTAAGGTTGTTACTATTTTTTAAACAAAAATACGAACGTAATTTGAAAAGAAAACATATTTAGTGTAAGTAAATAGGAATTTTTAACTGATGAGCAATTTAAAATGACATTTATGAATTATACTTATTTATAGATTAGATTAGATTAGATATATTTATTTCATATTATCAATGTCAGTTTTACAAATGTTATAAAATGTCAAAGCATAACATAATCGTCAAAAACAATAGTAACATAATATTAAAAAGTAAAATAAATTTAAATTCAAATGTAAAATAAATGTCAAAAATATAAAAAATAAAATATCAATTGTAGATATACAAATACGTATTTTACAAATGTCAAAAATTTAAATATTCATTTGTTGAATAATATTCCTTATCCAATAAAAGGTCTTTCAGTCGGCGACTAAACGTTTCGCCAATTTTTTCATCTGTTAAGTCGGCGGGTAGACGCTCATAATAAGTAGGCCCTATCACGCGGGAATTTTTAGTTGCTAACTTTGTCCTCCGTGGAACATTTTCTAATCGTCCTACATTTCTGAGCGCGTGCCCGCCACCTGTTCGAAGAGTGAATTTGGACAAGTTATGCCGAACGTACATAATAACTTGAATAAACCTCGACATAAATCATATAAATCAAGTAGAGATATTAAGTAAATACATCTGCTTCAATTCTACTACTATAATATTATTAACAGTATATTACTGTCAATCCTATATATTAATATTATGGATATCTGTCAGTGGCGTGCCTAGGGCTTCAGGATAGCGCAGGGCAAGCCTGACATACATGTTCTTCATTGTTTTTGTAAAAGTCTAAGATATTATAGATTACTAATTAATCATGATTTTGGCACAACCGGTGGACAAGAAAAGAGGATAGAGATCGCTCCCCGCGTTATCTTTCAACAAAACTATTTTTATAATATTTTGCTATTAAAAATGTACAGGCGTAAATAGTTTATCGTTCTTAACATATTAATGTGTCTCAATTCGTTGTTTATCCAAATTACTAAAAAAATCACAGAATTCATGTGTTTTCGTAAATTCATGTCTTTTATGGCGCCAGTATAGTTTTTAATCGTCATAACCTGATCAATTCTAAATATTTTTGTCATTTGAATAAAATAATAAGTAATACCAGGTACCTATAACTTGATAGGAGAACCGGGAGAACAAACAAAAATCAGTTCCGTAAACTGATAAAATTGTCGTTTATGGGAATTACTAGTCAGAGAAACACATTCATGAGTTACATTTATACATCCAACTATTTACAAATATCGGGGGTACATGACAAAACAACCTCGAACACGGAGTGAACCTTGCTGCGACAGTTTGCTTGAGATCACGGCCAAAGCAATTCGGTCGAAACGTCAAGCCAAAATAAAAAGGTAATCGCGTTAAATTTCCCATTTTAGATATTGTAACGGAGCAAGATGACGTCACTGTCACCGGGTCTGCCTAGCTGACATCACATCCTGCCTGCCACAAGTGACTATGCGAGTGTGTGTTCTTAATTTCCGTAACAATATATTAGATAATATACTGAAAGAACAGAGAAATTAAAAAGAGCGCTTTGACAAGAGTAGGAAAGTGTCTAGCAAGTATAGTGTAGGGGATCTTGTTCGTGTTGAGAGAGAGATAGGTATTTCAGTACAGGGTCAGAGTAGGAAACTTCAACCGAAAGTATACCTTATAAGGTAGTTAGATTGTTTGGAAATGATAGATATGAAATAGAGGATACTCCTATTACTCGTTAGCTTGGAAAACCAATATATAGAGCTGTTTTTGCCATGGATAAGATTTATTCCTGTAGACTTTTATGGACCCCATAGAAAGCGCTTCCGATGAAGAGAGTGATTGGTTTATGAGTTCTAGTTAGTTTCTGTTACATACTATATTATTTTGCAAATCTTGTATGTAACGATGACGTAAGTGCACAAAAAAAAGACGTTATAAATTTTGTGTTTTTCATACTTTAAGGAATGTTTAGTCTAGTTACCAGACTTGCGAGATGTTACCAGCCCTGCGTGGCGTTAGTAGCCCTGCGTAGCGTTATGAGCCTTGGGTGTCGTTATTAGCCCGGTGTGGCGTTATTAGCCCGGTGTGGCATTAATAGTTTTGTGTAGTATTATAAGTTTGTTACTGTATTTTTGTTTATTAGTTTTGTGTTTTATTTAACTAACATAAGACGCGAGGACGCGTGCGTTGTCAGAATTGGTCAAATGTTAGTAAAACACTAATTTATCAAATATACAATTAATATGTTTGTTATGTATTTAACTTATAAATGAATTTTATTAAGTAATTAATTTGACTCATCGAAACGGTTTTTATTTTGATTAAAATGTACGAACGAATGTGGAATGAGTGAATGCGGTGCTAAATATTATATTTCTCTATGTTTGTCAGGATTTTGTTTGTCTTTGAAGATGGCGGTGGTAACTTTGTTTTTTCGCTAAGTTATAATTCGCTAGTTGCTTAAATAAGCACATGTTTAATATGGGGCGATGATACACTATGCGTATTTTGTGTGACTGCGGACCACTGATGCGCACTCCTCGATACTGCCCCGGCCAGTATTTTCTGAGTCCGGAGGAGGTTCAGCATATCACTCCAAGGAATACCTTGCAGCTTTTGACTATGTGGGAATTGGTAGTGTTTTATAACACAGTGGCGATCACAATAGATCACTTTGGTCGCAGTGATACAGGTCTGGTGGGACCTGCATAGCCACTTACATGAAATAAAATAAAAAGTTATAATTATTTAAATAAATTGAGTTGCAGCGAAAACAAAGTTATAAATGGTGTGAATGTTTTATTTTAAAAGATGTATTAATAAAGATGTTATTTTATTGACAAAATCTTTATGACAACCGACTTCCTTTTCTATTCGTACGCCAAACTGTGCGTATATAATATAATCTAAATAATATTCTAAATAGTTTGTATATTGTGTTGTAAATCGTGTGTGGGATAATAATGAGTTCTCCACAGTTTGTTTATACAACTACACTTCTGTTAGACAATAGGTCCGCCACGAATACCATCTATTAAAAATAATCGGAAGTGGCGATTTCCATACAATATTGCCCATTTTGAATTTCGCAGCTATTCTTTAGAGTTTTCCCTACTTTTTTTTAAACAACAAACCAAAAAAAAATTATTCAAGTCGGTTAAGCCGTTTTAAAGTTTTAGCGAGACTAACGAACAGCAATTTATATTTATATATAAGGATTTAGAGGTAAAACTAGTATGGTATAATTCAGGCTGATGTAAAGGAAATTGTGAGTAATACCAGAGTTTTACGCTATGGTAATAACTAGCGCGTATACTATTGAATCCTAATTATTTGTATCATACTATAATAGAACTACGTTTCAATAGCACTGTGTCTTTGAGAAGACGGTCGGAAGACATAATTTAATTATGCGTTTCAAACTCGCTCTGAATCGCGATATCTGTCTCAACTGTATTATTTAATAACTAATTATAAACGCTAGTTACAGTTTCGACGTGTTGACAGGTTATTATAAGAGTTTGCATGTGTATGATCTACAAATGTGGAATTATGTTTTGCATGAAATTATTTTGTGTTTTATTTCGGGCGGCATAGAAAAATCCGAAATCGATGGCGATGGACAAAAATATTGACCTTTTCAGACGTATATACTTCAGTAGGATAATAGAACCCTTTAAGATTATTCATATATCCATCCGTCTGCCCGTCTGCTTATCTGTCACGGACCATTTTCTTAGAAATTATGCGACGTATAACATTTCCTGCCATAGTAATACATCTTGTTAACCGATTATATGTCGTCACAAGCGATATACGAACGATAATGAAAATGTAAATTGATATCGTAGTAGAAGTCTAACCACACAGCTTGTTTGCAATTGGTCGATCCAGTTTTGACATACGGCGAACGCTGTATATTGCGCTAGCGTCGATCTTGCTTTCATGCGTGGACAGAGTTGAGAATGAGGAAGGGCAACTAATAATCTAATAACTTTAGCGGTCGCAAGGTAGAACCTGTCATGTTGGTCGTACTGCCGCCAATTAAAATAAAACGTAGCTTTTGTTATTATTGCATTATTTCGATTTGCCTGACCACCCCGCTTCATGGAACTTATACCACGAGACTACAACTACAAACTTCCCGTCGTATCGCCCACAGTCGAAATGTTATAAAATGTAATAAAACAAGGATTTCATTTGGGTAATTAAACTCGATTTGACCATTCCCCATCACTATCTAGTTCTGCTTCACCATTTGTAGGACCAAAACCTAAGAGCGTAAATGCTTATACTATATATTATATAATACTGCGAAAGAGAAAAGGCACGAGGAAAAGGCACGACCTTCAAATATTTGAAGTACTTATAAGGAATAGTAGGTGCTTTAAATATCTGAAGGTCGTTCATTTAATCAATTCAGTACACAATTCCATAATTGTCATTAACGAATCCTGTTCAAACTTCTGTACAATACTGCTTCGTAATTTGTCGAATTCGCCTACAGTCCAGCTCGTCTAGAAACTTCTGTCACACGTTCCGCGAGGTTCGGCAATTCGTATTGAACAAGGTTCAAATAGGTACAATTTATACACAGATACAGAAAAAATGGAACCGGTGAATTAGTAATGAGCATGAGTAATGAGGATTCGAAGTATAAAATTCACATTTCATGGGGCTAATTTTTGAAAAGTTTGAAAATTACGTAGTACTTATTTAATATTCAGTATTTGAATCTTTCAGATAAATATGTAAATTCATTGGTTTGGTAAAATTCAGCTTGAAATAAAATTCATTTACGTGATAATTTTTGAGAAAGCGCAGAAACGAGAAGAAAGAACTCAAGCATTTATGGCCTACTTTCGAACATTTTCGCTTGCGCAAGGTTAAACCCAACGTACTGTGTACGAGTATGTGTCGAATACAAAATATATACGTATATATATTCATATGTATAACACAAATATTTTTTTTAAAAGGTATGCTTTTTTTGTTACTTTCTAGTTTTTTTGTTACTTTTAGTTCTAAATTTTTAAATGCAAATGCAAAAAGCAAATGGAAATTTAATTATGATAACAGAATGTAACGAATTTATGGTTGACACATCTAGTAAAAAAGTACTATCAAACACGATATTGGTGAAAACATTTCTCTTCAACTGCAGGCACACGGTCCGATGAGTTCACTGATCGTTCACACAAGCAAGTTAACTTATATGGGCACATTGTACATACATATATACATACATATGCGTGTACAATGTACGTATTGTAACTTTAACACATTGTTAATTAACTTTTTTGTCTATTTCAAGTGCCCCTTTCTCAATCATCTAATATCCTTATCCGGGTCGAAAGAAATTCTCAACTCATGCAATTAAACAACTTAACGCGTGAAATAATAATTAAATGCACCAATTTTTTTTTTAATTTTCATACGAAACAACCGAGTGGAAAATTTCGCTTTATATGAAAGAAAAAAAAATTCATACCTACATTTAATTTTATTTTCTGCGTAAATGTGTCCAGTTTAGATGGAATCACCTCTTTCTGTTCGGAAACCATGAAAATTTCACGGTGAACATAAAAAGAAACTGAGACTAAAGTAGATAAATCAATCGATTTATTTACTTATAGACTGACAATACTCCTACCTACTCATAATATATAAAGTATTAATTATTTACTTTCGAGATATATATATTTAAATTATAATGCACATTTAGTCTCTCAGATTACAGCTAACAATTACCTCAAAAACGTAGGAAAAAAATATAAAAGCATTTCTCATGTACGTAATGAGCGAATCGTTTACGCTACAAGATGTATTGCGGACCGTGCCCCATCATCATTATTTATAAAGTAACCACTTTATCGAGATCCCTTCTTTATCCAAAATAACTTTTATCATTTGCAGGAAGAGACTTGGGATTAAGGCAAGCCTCGATCTAGTTATACTGGAACGTGTGTTCAGAATTGTTGTGTACATCATCTTAAATGCAAATTATAGGATCGTTATTTAGACTGTATGGATATTTCAAAGAAAAGTGTTTTAAATAATAAATCAATCCTGCCGCAGAACATAAAATATTTAAACGATTATAATCCAAATTGAAGTACCAGTTACTTTATTCAATATTATAAGCAGATTCTACTGATATCTAACCAAATTTAAACTCAATTAAGGTAACAAATTCAAACAGAAGATACTCTTATCTAAGATTCATCTCAAGTTCAAATTATGCTAACCGCCCGCAATACTCCTGTTTTCGACAATATATTTAGCATTTTAAACAGAGCCGTAGAGTAACGGAATAAATGGTTGCACCGACACGTCCACACGCTTCGAACCCAACTCACGAACTGATTTGAATTTAGAATTCGTTCGTTCTGTTGTTTTGTTGTCGATGTTTATTTTTAACCCTCGTCTGGAAAAAGGGAAAAATAACTCTGTTGTCTGCCTGTACATCTGTCTGTGTGTTTATTTGTGGCATCATAGCTTTCGAACAGATTAATCGATTGGCGTGCAGTTTTTTATTTAAAAACTGTATTTTACAGACTTTGTCTTGATATGGAAATTATTTTTTCTATCGTAGGTTATTAAATTTTTACTCGTTAATTTTAAATATTAAGACTCCTTAAGTCGCCACGAAAAATGTGTAACACGTTATTTTGAATTAAGTAAGTATAGAATCATTTCCTTTAAATTATTTTTAAAAATAAGCACCGAAATTGTTATACTAAAAAAGCATCATCACTTACAAATGTAAAATTTCACGAACATTGAAAAAAAAATTTTAACATTGAGAATAAGGTGTATATTACGCATTTTTTTTTTATAAAAAGACAGTTCCAACGCAAAATTTGTTTTGCGACTGATAAGTGATAATTGAGACCTGACAGTGAAACACTATAACACGCAAGTATGACTGCCACTTAGTTGGTTTTAATAATAATAGAAGGAATGAGGATAGTAGGCTAGTAAGCATCATAGTATCAAGAGTGTTACATACAAACTGGGTATTTCATACAGTCATTAAATATAGGAGTAGTCTAACAGTAGTAATAGTTTATTTAGTATGGAAGGACCGCGATGCTTAGCATTCCGTTCTCTCTGAGCGCCCCGTCAGGGAGACGTCGAGAGGTTCTATGAATAGGACAGGCCAGGAATTGCACAAATGGAATTCAAAAATTTAAATTGAAAGTATTACTTATTTCATGGCAACACCTAAGCACAACCATTTAAGGGACTTTTTGGCGGGAATGGGAGAAGTGAGTTGTCATTTTATTTAGATTTTCTATTTTTTACATTTTTGGGAGCTTTGAAGTACAAAAGTGATAGTATATTCTGTTTTAAAGTTCTGTGTAAGTGAAAAGAATGGAGTAGGTCTAAATAAACATGTGCAGCTGAAGTTCTCGCGCAGAAGTCGAAGAAGAAGAAGAAGAAGTCCTATATAACTTCAGTAAAGCTTACTATCACTTTACTGGAGGAGTTTTACGATAACGATTCTATAATATAATACGTGACATTGGCAAATGCACTAATCTGTGCGCCAGGCCATGAGGGAAGAAAAGTCATTCGAGTCGACGTGGAACTAAATTTTTTGTGTTATTTCAGATATGATTATTACTATGTGTTGTTAGTTAGTACTCAACAATGTCAAAGACGTATAATTTGTCGATTTGTAACATAAGCTGATTTGAATATTACTTGTTAATTTGTGTATATTTTACGAAATGGACTTCTAGGGACGTCGGTTTCACGATCTTTATTTCTGTGAAATTAGAATAGGTATAGCGTAAGGATATGTACCTAAGTATATATTATAAGTGTATTAAATTAGGAGTAAGAGACTTAAAAAAGATTATGAACAAAAATTAAAAGAAAAGTATTCAACATAATCTTTCATTTATTTAGAGATGCTAAGTAGATTTACCGAGGAAATGCTAATGCGATGACTTTAGCTCGTTCAAATTATACACTTCATGATAAATAAGTGTTATAGAAAGAAAAACTACATAATGATTTCACCTTTGACACAAGGAACATAAGGTTCAAATACGCTTGCAATTGAATTTGTCAGTTGTCTAATGAAATCGGAATTAATGGAGCGTTTTCGAGTTTTTATTTTCCGTTTGCTGTTTGATTCGAGAGTTTACGTGCTTTTGACTTTAGCAGTATTGTTGCGAATGTTTATTTCACACGCAAACGTGAATAATCGCATTTAATTAATAATGATTAGCGACCTTAATTGCTTAATCGTACACGCTGCTTGTTGTTCAACCTTGACACAGTTCAATCTGCACATTCATTATAAGCATCATATGCGAAGTCTGTTCGTATTCATCACTTATATTTATAAGCCGTAAAGACCTTATTGAAACATCAGACTCGATATAGACTAATGGTCAGCCTACTGCCAGAGTTTTCAAACCGACACTATATGGCATCTGACCTTTTTTTGGTAAGGCGGAAGAAATCTTCAAAAGATACTGCGACTCAGCTCAACCTCCTGGGGGCGAGACTGATTTGTGTGGGACATTCATTATCATAACATGCCGGTGTCAAACGGTGTTTCGAGGACGACTAAACAGCCCTCCTCAACGCCCTCGAAGGACTAGGTATGACAGAGCGAATCACAGGCTATGCCGTCTTTTATCTATTTACATCAAGTATATAATATTGGAGTCACTATTCTTATCAACGCCTCCTCAAAAGTCCATATTTAGATGTTATAGCCTTATTCCGGTCAATAAAAATAACGCCTTTGACTTTATTTATATATATATATATATGTCGGAAAAGACACGGGGCAATTCGTGCTTTTGCAACTCGGCCATGAGAAATCGGTACCTAATCTTACAAGAGACGAACGAGCGCGTCATCGGAAGTCGCGCTTTGCCATGGTATAGTCAAATGAGTGCCTTTTATTATTGCCACCGACATATATATAATATGGATGTCAATTAGACCAAAATATTAGACGCGCTTAACGTTTCTAAATAAAAGTTCTATACCCTAACAGTATTTCTCAGTGTCGTAAATAATGGAATGTTAAGCATCGTGGTCCTTACTTACTTTCTGCCTGAATCTGGCGTGGAGGGCCCCTTACTGCAGGCTGTGAGGTCATTATATCGAGGCCACAGAGTCTGTGTAAGGATAGATGGTGACATATCGCCCTGGTTCATAGTCTGTTCAGGCGTCAGACAGAGCTGCGTGATGTCTGCCTGGCTATTCGCGCTGCATTTGGACAGTTGCCTCCAGACATTGAAAGGTAGTATGAGTGGTATGATATGTGATGGTACAGTGGTAAACTGCCTTTTGTACGCTGACAATGCTGTGGTTATGGCACCATCAGAAGCGGAGTTGCAGACACTAGTTACGTGCATGAAAGAGACTGAAATGAACGGATTGAATATGAATGTGAACAAAACTAAGGTTCTGGTGTTTGAAAGAGAAGATGTACAGACAAAGTGTGAAATATGGATAAATTGAAAATGTCCAGAACATCGAACGAAATCTGGGGAGTATCTGGGGAGTGCGTTTTCGAGGGATGGAAGATATGAGTTGGATGTGGAGAGCCGGGTAGCAGCCGGCAATAATGTGAACGGTGCTCTGTCCGCATTAAGAAGCAGTGTGAATATATCTAACACAGCCAAAATGGCCATGCATAATGCGGTGTTGGTGTCAACTTTATTGTGCGGTAGTGAGGCCTGCATATACCCGAAATTGAGTGAAAGTAAGATAAATGCAATATAAATGCGATCTCTTAGAAACATGTGCGGTGTCACCCTTGTGGACAAAATAAACAATGAAGAGATACGCAGTATGACAGGGTTGCACAACAGTGTTATTGTAAAAATGAAAAAAGGAATGCTAAGATGGTTCGGGCACTTAGAAAGAATGAGTGATGAAAGACTGACGGAGAAAATCTACAGAGCGAAAGTGAGTGGTAAAAGAAGCCAAGGAAGATCAAGGCTGACTTATGAAGATCAAATAGCCAGAGTGTTAGCAGACGGAAATGTCAAAAGCACTCGCATACCTAGGCGAAAATATGTGAGGAGATTTGAGGAAGCGAAAAAAGTATGCAAAGACCGCGACGCTTGACGCTTTGTCTTCTCTGACTACCCCGTTAGGGATATAGGGTGAAGATATGTATGTATGTATTAAAACTAACGTTCTGGCTATTTAATTTTCAAAAGTTGGACTCGGTCTTTCATGGCTTCTGTTGCCAATTGCCACTCAATTTCACTCCTTACATTTCCTTCGTTAATCGTTCATCACCTATTATTTCCATGTGACTGAATCATCTAAGCATTGCTTTCTTCATTTTTACAATAACGTTGTCTTTATCGCATTTCTACTGTAAATTTACTTTCATTCGATTTCAGCCATATCCAGGTCTCACTACTATGTAATAAAGTATTTACAATAATAATGTACAACGCGATTTTGAAAGCTCGAGTTAGTCTTGAAATGGAAATATTGTTAATGTTAAAAATTGTTCTTTGCGACACAGGGCAATGTTTTCGAAGTTAATTCTTAACTTTACCCAGGTCGGTTCTTCGCTAGTTTTTATTAAGTTACAGTCAAACCAACTGGCTGAGAATTTTTCAGTTGTCCGACGACTTTGCGCTGAGTTCCCGCAGGCTACAACGCTTTCACCTTACCAAGAAGTTTCACTTAGATTAAATTAGTTTAAACTTGATCTTAGACTATTGTAATTCTGACTTAAATATTAAAAACTAGCTATTGTGGGTGACGTCCGCAAATAATTCTTTTTTTTTTAAGAGGAGATGATTTCTAAAAATCTATTAAATACATGTTTAGTTATTTATTTATTTGATTCGTTACTCAAAATGTTGGCTGGTTAAAGCATTTTTTTTTTCTTAGTAATGACTTTGATATTCCTTTTCTGCCACTTAGGGGTCGCGTTTTTTGAAATAGCTTGTTATTGCTTGCCTAAATTGTAATAAAAATATCTACGTAATCGAAGCTTCTAAACTCAGTGGTAAAGGCTGTATGCTGACATGTTGGTTCTTTTTAGGTCCTGCATGCGAAAAGACAGAAGATCGATTCATAAACTCTGCTATTCTTTAACATTATACTAGTAACGATATATATGTGTAATTCTATACATACATATAATCAAATTTAGAATTTGAATGTAAGATTTATAGGATGAATTTTAGGCCTTTAATATTCAGTTGCAAAAATTCTTGCGAATTTTCTTACAGTACAAATATCTAACATTTCAGTATCAAAGGTTTTATGGCATTCCCCTCGGGAGTGGTTTTCCAGCGATTAAAGCTTCGAACCCGTTTGATGTATTCATCCCGTTTCAAAGACGTATATGTACAGTATCTGCACTTCATAAAAACTTCATTATATCAAAAATCATCAAGAGTATATTAATTAACTATTAATACACTTCCATAGGATTATATTACGATTATTTTTTTTTTTTAAGTAATTTATTGCACACATGTTAATCTACATATATATATATATAATGAAGTTATGTTTTCTTTGTGCGTCAATCACGTTAAAACTACTGAACGGATCGACGTGAGACCACGACCATTCGATGCGGAATCGTTTGTAGATAGTTTAAGTCTATTCATTTTTTCAATTTTATAGACCCTTCACCATTTTTCAAACAATAATGTACTATTACGTACAAAATTCTCACTTACGTCCAGCGGAGCAGGCGGGAAACGGCTTGTTTAAGATAATAATATCCTCACGCAGTATCCCTAACGGGGTAGTCAGAGAGGACGGAGCGCCAAGCGTCGCGGTTCTTACATACTTCTTTCGCTTCCTCAAATCTCATCGTTCTCCTCACACATTTTCGCCTAGGTATGCGAAAGCTTTTGACATTTCCGTTTGCTAGATAATAATACTTTGTTTTAAATTTATAAATATAATGTTTACAAATTATATATCATAAATTATATGTAATTAGAAATATATATATATATATATATTTAAAACATACATTTAGATATATAGCTACATATTGACAGTATAATTAATGTTAAGACTGTAATAATTAAATAAATATATCAATAAAAATCTTACAAAATAGTCCACGAACGTATAGAAACTGATAGTGATAATACTGTATGTTTTTAACATTATGCGAGGATAGGAACCTGTGTTGGTAGATAAAAGTCCTGACCTAATACTCCCTTGGGATTTTAAAGAGTCGTTAAGTAAGACGTCGGGCTTCGAATTTCAAAGATTTATTGTTCATTGAAATCTTTCAAGCTCTGCGTTATACTCGACGGTTTATAGTTTACAGATAACCTCGATAGCGGTGGTTTAGACATTGCGTCTAAGCGCGGAAGGTTCCGGGTTCGATTCCCGGTTGGGTCAATTTAGGAAACGAACTTTTCTAGATTGTCTCGGGTCTAGGTGTACTGGGAGACGCTTCCAGTAGTCGTCGTCTGGTTCTCATAGCTCAGGGAATGCCCTAGTTTAAGATCAGATGATTGGTGTATATTGTCTGGTGCATAATTTAATTATAATTATTTACACTCAATATTAAAGCCATGCTGTTCTCGGTGAGAAAGAAAAACATTATATGCCAGCTGCTTAGACAAGCAGGTAGCAAATATCAGTAAAAGGACAGAGGTTGTAAAGAACTGTTGATGGGCTAACGACGATGCCTCGAATGAGAATTGGTGTGACTTTATGTACTTATGCAAATGTTAAAATAACAGCTAACCACATTGTATAGACAGGTGTTGCTTTGTTTGATTCCATCTCAGGTGATTAATTTGTACACATTTTTCAGTTAGTTATCTCTCGTCTACTTCAAACTTATTAATCTAGACGTGTTTGTGTTTCTTCCACGAAGTATTTTCGAGAAGACCAGAAAATGTATTCGAAAATTATATTGGAAACTTGGGGCTGATGATGATAGCTAGGATACGAATGTACATATTGGTCACTTTACTCTATTTAATAAAAACATTCGGTATCCTATTTTTTTTCATTTTTGTCCTTAATGTAAACAAACAAATTTATAACATAACTAAAGATAGACTAGTTCGCAAATGATTGATTCGGTTGTCATACCTTATTAGTTTATTAGTAAAGCATTTTTAAACTTTTGTCCATTTGATTTTGTGCATGCTGCAATAAAAACCACCAAGAATTAAAAGAATAATAAAAGTCGCGATAAGTAAATTTGTATGTTTAAAAAACACTTAAAAATAAAATAACAAGAGATTATTATTGTTCACACATAATGAATATAATATTCTTCTGTTATTATTCCGTCTTACATTTCGAATGAATAGTGTCATTATAGTACATTAGAGTACGATACTAATTTGATCTAGGAACATAGGCAACCTTTAGGTAATATACTAAGATACAAATTAAAAACAAAACGCTCTAAGATATTGTATAGACTCAGTTGTTACTTTGCAGAAATCCATTTCATGTGATAAATTCCTAAAATCTTTAGCTATTTTCCGCTCAAACTCCAAAAACTACCAATCGACACTTGTTTCGCTTCTCAACAAAGCATCCTCAGGATATACCAGAGATTGGATTTGATCAGCTATTGTCAAGCGTTTGGTTTAACCAGCACCGAATATTCGGTGCTGGTTAAACCAAATGCTTGACAAATAACCTCAATTGTTTCACTATATTGGATAATTTTTTTTTTTTACATAGAAGAAACCTTTATTAACAAAAAGTACACACATATGCTAATATTTACAAACTTAAAACTACACATTATCTTAAATAATAAACTTCCTCAAAGTTGCCGCTTAGAAAGCTGTCATTGCTCAAGGTACCCAGCAGACTGGCAGCATTGCCTCTTTGAATAGCCAAACTGATTCGTTGGCGGAAGAAGCTGCCAGCCCGGCGGCCTCCCGAAGCCTCGACCAGTCTCTTACAAATATCAGAAACCAGTCGATGGGCTTCGGGGCCCCAGGGACCCAAAGTTTCGACTGCAAAGGGCGTAAATATGAAACTCTCAGAGAGAAACGCATACTTACGCCGCTTCAAGTTCTCGGCAGTGCTGGCCGCGGCACCTGCTGACTTGGAAGTCGCCGGCACATGGGAAACAGCAAGTGTATCGACACAAGTGGCATCCCACACCAGCGATCTTCCAAGTTTCCAAGGAATGAGCGTCAAACCATCCGGTCTCTTGCCGTCGCTGCGCGCAATACCTACAGGCTCTAAGACTGCAGGAACGCCAGCGGCGACAAGAGCCGGATAATATTAGTTTTGTATGAGCATATTTCATAGTTACGTGTTTATAACATAAAAGTAGTGTTATTAGAGTTCTACGTGTAATACGCCAGACCAGCGAATGGTGAATATTTTGCGAAATTTTGGTAAGTTTCTTGTTTGTATACAATGTAGTCAAAAATGTAAAAAATAGGATATACAACAATCTATTTACCTATATTAAAATATAAAGTTTTAGTTAGTGGATACAGCCAGCTCCTTATAAATGTGATAACACGGGCTGCCCTTTACTATAAGGGTTCAATATAAATTGGCGTAGGTGAACTATTGACCAACCTACAATCGGATTTCATGCCGCCTATAGGGCGTTTGATTTGACTTATTGACTCTGTCGCATAGCAATAGCCAAGAGCCGAGACCAACGATTTATCATGCTTTGATATGGATGCCGTTAAGTCGTATTTAATTGCTGTGAACGTGCCACTGGAAAAATACTTAAGTTGAATTCTGCAGTTTGATCTGTCGTTTCGTTAAACCAACCAAAGTTCACTAAAGTATTATTTTTACAATATTATGAATGTTCAATTTACAAAATAAAATAGATCGAAGTTACACGTTCCAACTTAATAAAATACACAAAATTTTATGTTAAATTACTAGTTTAGTTTAAGGGTAAGTTGATAGTGTGCATCAGACTTACGTTAGTTAATATTACTGAACAATTTTGTTAAATACACAAAACAGGTTCGTAAATATTTCAACATTTTAAGTTTAGTGAAATCAACAATTTCGGTGTGTTAGTCCGAATTAACCCGCGAGATTAGTAAAACTTTTGTAAAATAAACTAAAGTATTTTTGTTGTGTGTGAAGTGAAAGTTAAATCAATTTATTCAAATAAATCTAATTATGAAGCACGTTTGAATGTTAAATAGTTTCGGAAAAAATGTGCAATGAGAAAAGGCGGCAAACAACTCAGGTATCATTATTTTCGACATTATTGCATACGCGGAAACTATCGAACATTGAAAATCATTATGCGCTTAATAGATAAGTTATGTTCGGCTTTAATAATTTTTAATGTCAAAACAAGTACTTACTAATTGAAAGTAAGTACAAACTTTCAACCAAAAATTAAATCAGAAGGCATACTACAGCAAGTATAAAATTATAGAAAGCTGTTCACTAGTTTACTTTTCAAACTAAATAAAAGACTGACTTAGTGCCCCACTCTGGGCGCCTGAAGTTATCGCTACAAGAAATAGCGCCACCTCTTGACTAGAGACGGAATTATGCAAACAACTTGACAATCGGCTAATAGGTCGTGACTTTACTGACTGACGAACAAATATTTACAAATTGATAACCAAACATTTTACAGGCTTAAGGTAAGAAATATCCTCTAAATAATATAAATATGGTAAAAATTGCGTTACTTTTATTAAAATAATTATAATTATCTCCACGCTACAACAGCCGTTATAACATCATGTAAACAGTAGTGTATATTTTATCATTAAAAACATGAGTGCATTTGTTTGTATAGTTAATATTTTTAATTTTTTTTTATCCTATCCGGTCGGTAGTACATAAACTTTATAAAGTTTTTCCAACTACCGTCATTCATCTGTAATTTTGTATGTATAGAAATAAAGAAAAACTCAATTCATGCACATACATGTGTTTGTGACTGTAAGTGTGAACGTTTCGATGTGTATATTTAGTACGTTATTTTTATATAGTATGTTAAAAATATTAATTATGTAATATTAAATTAATTTTTTTAATATAATATTATAAGGATTGCGACGTTTTTAAAAAATATTGTTGTAGTTTAAGTTTGATATTTTTTGCGGTAAGACAATCTTTCATTTCTTTAGGCAGGTCATTTATAATTGTTAGTATCCTATGTTTTAGGATTTGTTATAAATTGTTAAATTTGGGAATTGTTAATTTTTGGTTAGAAACTTGTCTGGTAACTCTTTCACTGCTGTAGGGTATCTTCAATTGGTCATTAAAACAATTTTCCTTTCCTTTCCTTAAATAATGAAAATTTTATTTTGTCATGAATAGGCATTATCCCAAAGTAGTGAAATAGATCACTGTAGTTATCTTTATATTTCAATTTAATTTTACGAGGTACTATAGTCTTTAGTATTCTTAGTTCCACTTCATATCTTGTTTAGGTGTGTTTTGCAAGTAAGGCCGTAACTGCTTAAGCCATATAATATGATTGATCCGCCTAATCATTTGTGTAGTTCCAATAGTAACAAATATGGAAGATTACATTTTAGAATACAAAATTTGGATAATATAACTCTAAGTTTGTCACACACCGTGTTTATGTGTTTAGTCCATTTAAAACGGTCATCTATTACTAAGCCTAAGTACTTTTGTTCGTCTACGAAGTCTACATTTGGGCACATACATGACGTTACTGAGTCGTCTCTTAATATAGTGTGCTAGCACATGTGATCATGTGCAGTGAGCTTAAGTTGGTAAGACAATCTATTTTGACTTGAATTTATATACATTAACTTAGTTTTATTTGCATTGAGAAAAACCAGAATCGTGAGACCATTGGATAAAAGTCCCGTCGTAGTTGCTGATGGGCAATATTAATGTTACGATGAGCTGCTATTAGGCATGTATTATCCGCGAATAAAAACACATTGCAGTCATTAACCAGATGAACAACATTGTTAACATGAGTGAGATAATGCAAAGGCCCGAGCACCGAACATTGAGCTGTACCATCACGCACCAACACTGTCACTTAGAACGTCTCCTATCCTTATACAATAAGATCGATTAGCAAAATAATTTTGGCACCATTTTAGTAAAGGCCCTCGAATACCACACTCATCAAACCTATCTGTTAGTATATCATGTTTTAACATATCAAATGGTTTACTATAGTCGATAAATAAAACCAGTACATGTTTTTTGTTATTGAGATCTTCATTAATTAGATTAGTAAATGCAGCCAGAAGTTGACTAGTACTTTTATGAGGTTGGAAGCCATACTGTTTATCAGTAAGTACTGAATTATGATTATAAAAATTGAGTATTTGTTGACAGATGTACTTCTCAACAATTTTGTCTACTGTCGAAAGAATTGTAATGGGGCGATAATTGTCATATAATTTTTTACTGCCTTTTTTTAATATAGGTCTCACGATCCAGCTTTAAGATCATTAGGGTAACGACTCTTATCAATACAAGTGTTTATCAACTTGTCCAGTACTAGTGCAAGTTTGTGACAAATATGTTTGATGTCTATTGTACGTATACGGTCCAACCCTGGTGCCTTCTTTTCATTTAATGCTTTTATAATCTTTTAAATATTGCTTGGATGTGCTTTCCTAAAATGCATGGAAACATAACGGGTTTACTGTATTCTTCTTTATTTAATAACTGAGATGTACATTTTTGAGTAATCGATCTTACTGAATCGAAAAGGTTTTGGCAAAGTTGTTTGCTATATGCAATGGTTTTAATTTGTTGTTGCTAAGAGCATTTAGTATTATCGAATCGATAGATTCACATATTCTGCCTGTTAATTTATTTAATAAACTCCAAAGGTTTTTAAGATCATTTTCATACATTTTAATTTCGTCAAAAATACATTTTTACATTTTTTTATTAGTGTAATTACGAGATTTGTTGTGTATTAATTTTAGTACCACATTATCACTGTTTTTTATCCATTGCTCAAATAATTCATCAATATATTTACAGGATTTAATGATTTTCTTATTAATCCATTTGTTTTTGAGCTCCTTACCATTTTGAGTCACTTTTATTTCCATTTGAGATTTATTATAGCAAGTTTGAAATGTTTCTTTAATATATTCATATTTCATATTCATATTTCAATGTTTCTTTAATATATTCATTTCATAGGGACAACTCATGTATGTCACTTTTCTCCAATCGATTTCAGATAAAGATTTATTTAATTTTTTAACGTCATATAGCACCGTTTGACAAGTGGAACATGCTGTGTATTTGCTAGTGTCATCGGCGTTGGCCCGACACAAGCAATCATAGTTGCACGATGATCGGCCAGTACCGTTCCCAGCGCCGCCGTATACAGGTCCTGTGCACGCGATCTCGCATAAATGTGATCGATGCACGATTTACTTAATTTATTAAGAGATAGTTCGATACGTGTGTATTCTGAGATCCCGCACACACGCACTCGGGAAGCATGCAGTTATATTTGTATTTTATCGGAGAGTCTCTTTGCAAATCGATGTTTGTGTCTCCGATCATTATCATGTCACAACTATTATCTATATTATTTATTAGTGATCTCAGTTCATCAATAAATAAATGTTTGCTAAGGTTAGGTGGTCTATACACTGCACAGATAGTTACGGAAAATTTTACAGATGAGGTTACATTAAACATAATAGATTCAAAATTAATTGTTTTACATGTATGAACCGAATATTTTAATTTGTTGTCAACATGGATTATTATACCGCTACCTTTACGACTTTTACGTAGCAGTGTGTGCATTTGGTAGCCCTGTAAGCGAAACAGACTACTTATCGAATCAGATATGTTTGCTTTAGTAATAATTATTACATCTATGCGTTTACTACTACTGTACACATATTGTTCTAAAGCACTGAAATGTTTAATTAGTGATCTTATGTTCAGGTGTATGCATAAAAGGTTAGTTTAACGATTTTTTCTTAAATGGCGTTAATTTATAAGAGATATTTTATTTTTTGACGAGTTTCTAATTCAACGCCTTCATTTAGTTCTGTGGATAGAGATGATTGCATTGGTATTTTTAGATTGAATACACAAAAAGCTAACATGTAAACAAATTTTAGATACTAATTATTGTCTGTTTGCATATAACCATGTTAGTGCCAAATTTTGGGAAATTTTCCCAAAGTCATACCACCATAACTCTAAAACTAGACTGTTTAGACTAAGGTAAACTAGTTCAGATTTGTATGTGTCTTATAAGGTATTCTATCACACCTCAAGACTGCATCGACGTTCCAGACACCTAATAAAGTTTTAAAATTAGTAAATATTATTTCATAAGTACAGCAATGTTTCGGTTTAATGAGTAATAAAATAATTCTAAGATAAAGCACTTGGTGATACATGAAACAAACTTAGCAATTGTTATTTTATTTAAAAGGACATCGCCATGTGAATATTTTTCACCTTTTTTTAAAAATGTATCAATTTTATACTTTTACTATTTAAAGTGATGCAGATAATATAATCATTTATAATATAAAGAAATGTTTAAAGCTATACTACAATCAGATATTATTGTTAGAAATCATTTAACTTCAAGTATTTTCCAAAATCCAACTAAATATGTAAAACTCTCAATCGAGTTGAGGATTGAAGCGAAAGCCTCCTCAACCTACGTCACTAGGTTCCGGGGAAGATGTGATGTATAAAGAGAATCTCACTATAGTCTCTTTATACATTTCTCTTATATAACGTCATTGTATATAACTCGTGTATTATCCTGCAAGAAGAAGAAAATCACGATTCTTATTCTTAAGATTTTATGTACACGCATGCGTTAGAGATAAGCCACGCCTTTGGGGGAAAGAGATAACCATCTCTTTCATGTTTCAATTTCTGCAATCTGATTCTGTATAAGATTGATTTCAGATAAATTTGATGGCAATCGAAATAAAAGCTTTTTTCATACGCTATCACGTTTCTTCGATCAGTCAAAGGATATTAAGATTTTAGTTTTATTTCAATAAGGGTATCACGTCACTAATACTCTACATTAAAGGTTCTGCAATTATTTAGGTCCCAAGTTGGGCGCCAATGTTTTATTTACGTATATATAAGAGCAGTAAAAATCGTTTTATTACATAAACATTCGCATTATGAAATTGATATTTCTTTTGAAAATCTTTTTCTTAGCAATTCTAAAAATAAAATAATTGAGTATATACCAAAGTAAATTACAAATAATT
Organism: Zeuzera pyrina; assembly: GCA_907165235.1. Taxonomy (NCBI): domain Eukaryota; kingdom Metazoa; phylum Arthropoda; class Insecta; order Lepidoptera; family Cossidae; genus Zeuzera; species Zeuzera pyrina. The sequence continues at coordinate 6,065,980 of OU015637.1, forward strand.
GTCCTTGAGGTTAAATAATATGAACATTCCTACGGTATGTCTTCTTACTTACAGTAATTATTTTAAGTTCCATTTTCCTAAGGTATATTAAACTTTTTTTAGACTTTAACAAATGTTACTGTTTCCTCCTTAATTCATATAATATTCAAATTGTATTCGTGTTGTACTTAATTTTACTGTAATTTTATATTTTATTTTTATATTGTATTGTACTATTTCATATTGTAATTCATTCAGTCTACTTTCCAAAGTTGTGTTTTTCCGATATGCTTTTACCTGTAATTATTCTGAATTAAAATATTATTCACAGTTCTAAAATTAATCACGTTTTTATAAATAAGTCACACTGTTGCTGAATTTTAATATACATATGTACGTTTATTACTTACTCATCGTTACCTTGATAAGATTGTATTATCTCACAAAATATTATCTATTGTAATCACTGTATTATGTGATTATTATTTTCATTATATTACGCTCATATACTAAAAATTAACAATAAAAGAAATATATAAAAATTTTGCAAATTTTTTTATAAATATTTTTAGTGTATAAATTTTAAAATTTTATTTGACTAAGATTTCTAAGATAAATACTTAAAGCGAATTCTGAAAATCTGTGTAACACAATTCAGTAAGTGTTAATTAAATTTCTATATTCATGAAGTTTCATTCAAAATTTCTTTAAAAAAGTGTAAATAAACCCACGCCTCGAGCCTCTGTATAAAGCCTTTGAGCAACTGCATCAGTTTTTTAGTCTTTCCTAGCAGCTTCATTTCATTACACACTGAAACTAAGCAAAGTTGGCGTTTTAATTAAAGAAATTCTATAAAAACCCGCCCCTGAAGCCTTAACTCACTGAGACGCGGTTGGCTTATTTTTTTTCGACACATTCATTCCCGCCTCTGTGACCCTCCCAAACAAACAGCTGAGTACTTTAAAAACAAATTACGACGCATGCTATTTTCAACTTTAACGTAATGTAATAAAGCCTAAAGTCTTATGTTTTCAAAAACTACTTACGTTGTTATTGAAATATGTCAACCTTTTCAGTTCATTTCATGAAAGTGGAGACAGGCTGGCGAGGATTCAGTTAACCGCGAGCTTTCGCGAGACCGGACGTATTTAGGGGTTAGTCGCTCTTCTTGTAATTTAACTCGGAAAAGTTTACGTTCATTTACGTAAGTGAAAAACGTGATCTGTGAAACAATTTTATATTGCAGAAAACTGTAATGTTTCCTGAGTTTATATGAAGATTTTGTAAAAGGTTATTAAAAGGTACGTAGTTCATTTCTGTTAATTCAATTATAGAAAAAAATATAATTATAATTTTCTAAGTATGTACAAAATAAATTAAAACTTATAATTGAAAGGTCTACAACGTCATTGTTTATAATTTTGTTTTACGTGTTTTATTTGTTCTATTGTTAGTATTTTAAAAGCAAATAAAATAGTAATATCTCAGTTAAGTATTATTATTATTTACAGTATATTTGGTCTGGTCTACTACAGATCTGTGTCGTTCGTGATCAATTCGGTCATTTGATTGCAATCATTTCAAAGTATTGATAATGCAATCGCACTTGAACGAACCCATCGTTCATCAGTTCAATCATTTTACAGATTCAATCTCTGTTTAATATAATGTATTTGTGTATGTAATGTAATGTGATAAAAAGTGTAATTCAGACAAGTTTACAGGATAAACTCACACAAACCCATTATTATTCAAAACATTAACAATAACATAATTACAAATGCAGCAAAACTAAAGTAAAATTTAAAAAACAAAATATAAATCCTAAAAGATACGATTTACTCATACAATCGTTCGGTCTTTCGTTTAAATCAAAAATACACGATTGTATCGGTGTACAGTGAACGAATGATTGGTCCATTTGACTGAATATTTTTCATATCAATGTTTGAACTATCGAATCTTTTCAAAAGAATGATGGACACAGATGTAGTCTACTTATTATAGATATTTTAGGTGTTTGCGTTAATAATAAAGCAGACAGTGAAAAATTTTTATATTCCAGAGAATCATTGCTTTTTAATACTACAAAATTTCTAAACCAAAGTCGCAAATATTGTGCTGTATGTATTTGGCGACGTAAAAAGCAGACTCAGTTAAGAAAGCTTGTCGCTCTCTCGCAGAACCCAAAGTATTATATTCTGCAGCTGTTCTGGCCACCGTTGGATCTGAAATTTTTTTATACATATGATTTTTTCTCACTGATCATTTGTAATCCTAAAGATTAAGAGACTTTCTAAGGTTAATCCTATGAAATAACATGATCTCATACAAGTAACACATGCTGTAGAACAGAATCATTAAAAACAAAGAACCATATAAGTCACACTATAAGTACCTTTAACATTGTTAATGGCGAAATGGCTGCATTATATTTTTATCCTAGGAAAAAATATTTTAAGACGTCAAACATTCAAAATTAAAAAAAAATAAAAACCTGAAAAAACATAAAAACCGGGAGAAATTTCTACAAAAATAAGCGGTATGTTTTGCTCTTTTTTACAAAACAAAAATAAAACATTAGACATTATTCATCAAAGTAAGGTTAGATTCAGATGCTAAACTTTATCGCAGCTAGGAAACTGCAGCTCTATAATAATGTAAGAAACTCTAAATCGATTCAGTATTTTCTATTTAGTCTTCCAAATAAACTTTTTTTTAATTACAAATACACATGTAAACCTAATAATAAAAACAATGTGTCCGTAATTAGAAGATATTTGTAAAATAATTATTGCACTAAAATATTTAGGCGTCACTGTTACAAAATTAATATTTTTTGAGTTTATATAGTTTGTTTGATTTCTCAAGCTTTTCTGGACAACTACTTAATCGATTTCTATTTAAAATACACTATATTACATGATTGTTATTGTAGGTTATTGTAGAGAAAAGTACGGTCATCAAAATCTGAAAATATAAGACTGATATCGAAGTATTTTTTTTTCACATTAATGTAATAAGATTCAATAAAATGTATGCTATTGAATAAGTTTACAACTGTTCTTAACAGTAACTAGCAATTTATAGTAGCATGTGTTGTTGTTTCAAATAATTGTGATTTTTATGATTAATTATTTTCTAATTCTTGTTGTGTTTAATCATACGTTAAAACTTACCAGTACTTGCGAATATAGTAGGGTCTAAGTACAAAGGATAGGATGCCAATGCATGTGTGGATACTTCAGCTCTCTGCAGCTGCATATTGTCTATTTGAGGTATTATCACAGTGGACACTGATAATGCTGCAATGTATTAAAATATTCAGTAATAAGTAATCAATATTATGACACTTTCATTGATGAAACGTTATAAAATATCAAATTCATCATTAACAAGATCTTGATGATCACAAGAAACTAGAGGTGACAGTCTGTTACAGTTTATAGCAACTGAAATGTAATAAAATGAAATAAATGAAATAAAATAAAAACAAGATCATAGAATAAGAGTAGATGGAAACTTTTCAAAATAGTAGAGTTATATACCAGTTTTTTTTAGTCCTTCAATATCGTCATAAAGCACATTAGGGCCCAGGATATAATAATTACAATTCCAAAAAGTCTTAGTAGATTCAACTAAAAATTGAATCCTCATTTCTAGGAAAAAATTAGATTAATATACGAAAATGAATTCGTAAAATATCTGATATAGTTCCTTCTTAACAATATATTTAATAATATATACATATCTTCACGCTATATCCCTTTCATACATACATACGGGTCCTTACATAATTCTTTCACCTCTTCAAATCTCATAATTCTCCTCACACATTTATGTCTAGGCAGACGAGTGCTTTTGACATTTCCGACAGCTAAAATTCTGACCATTTGATCTTCGTAAGTGAGCCTTGGTCATCCTTGGCTTCTGCTACCACTCATTTTCGCTCTGTAGATTTTTTTTGCCAATCTTTTATCACTCATTCTTTCTATGTGTCCAAACCATGTAAGCTTAATAATAATCATAAACATGATTGTGAAAAAGATATTAGAAATTAATTAATGAACACAGGAGTTATTATTAAACTAGCGACCCGCCCCAACTTTGTGAAAATAAAATACAGAGCATGTGACTCTCTGATAATGTAGCTTTTTATAGGTGAAAGAATTTTTGAGCTTGGTTGAGTAGATTTTGAGTTTATCCATTACAAACAAACAATAAAAAAATGTCTCTTTGTATTATTAGTATAGATTAAAGTAATGGAGATGGAATGTGAGTAAGATTTGTCTTTGTCATTGTCACTCACTGGCACGACGCAATGTCACAACTCACTACGACTTTGTGACGTCACAGTTTAGTAGCATTATCTATGACGTTTGCGCCGTTCTCACACTACTGGAATTGAAAAGCTTGTAACTTCTATATTTTTAAATCAACATTAAGTTTTTTTTCAAGTTCCAGTTCAATGTTTTATACAAGACATAATTTAATAAAATTAAGCTTACGAACGAAAGCTTCAAGGCGGCCCTCAGTGACGATTGGCTCCTTGCCTCGTCGATGGAAGCGGAAGTAAGTATAGTTCGACCTAATGTGGAGGTTGCGAAATTCTACAGCGAGAATTACATTATTCGTTTCTCTGTTTAAACTGAAATTAAATATATGAAATATTTTCTTAAATAATTTACATAACAGACTATGTAAAACATAACCTGACATATCTTCACACTGTATCCCTAATAGGGTAGTCAGAAAGGATGGATTGCCAAATATATTCTGCTTTCCTCTCTCCTTAACATTTTTAGTAAAAGTAATAACAAGTAGACAAAATCGTCAACATAAATATTTTAAAAACTAATACGTACATATTAATAGATTAGTTTTGATTCAAAATTGGAACATTATCGATGTCCTAAATACTGAACGTAATATTTAATTGTTTGACGACCTCCGTGGCACAACGGCTTAGCGCGTCGGAAAGTAAAACGGGGGTTGCGGGTTCGATTCTCGTCGCGAGTCTGGGTGTTTATGTATAATATGTATATATTTGCAAAAGAAATGTATATAAGTAGTATATCAGTTGTCTGGTACCCATAACACATGCAGCTTACTTTGGGACTAGATGGCGCTGTGTGAAATGTCTGAGTATATTATTATTATAAAAAAAAAATGTATCTAGGACTATGGGTATTTCGTATCATAGTAAAAAACGCACTATTCCATCGTTAACTGGTTCATTGCAATTGTTTAAAAAAAATTAGATTTTACGCGGTATGTATCCCATAAATATGTAAAGAACTCAATCTCAATTTTAAATTCATCATTGAACTAAAACTAGCATCTAGCAAACTTGCTAAATAAAATATATGTAAAACGGGAAATTTAACGTGGTTACCTTTTTATTTTGGCTTGACGTTTCGACCGAGTTGCATCGGCCGTGGTCTCAAGCAAACTTTTGTTTTGTTTTTGTTTGGTTTTATAATGCAACGCGAAAGTTTAAAAGTTTACATTAAACTTGCTAAATGATTGCATAGGCCATGGTCGTAGTGCTTAATGCATTCTTTTTTTTTCCCCTATTCGTCCATCTCTTCCCATACTCGTCATCCATCGTGTTTTATAAGACTACTACAATATTTTAAGTCATTTAAATCACTTGTATGGCGTACGTTCAAAACAATTTGTATACAGATGGATGCATCTAATTTTTGCTTGCTTTTTTTATAAAAACAGTCCTATTTTCATCGAGAAACAATTTTTTTCTTTTTTAGGGTAATGAGAAAAAAAGGATATGTGAACATACAACCGTCGAAACGTCTAGACAAATAATTTAAATATAACATATATAGATTCAGTTATATATAATTGTAATATATACGTATATATTGACGAATTTTTTCTTTTGGGGTAGAAGAGCAAGAATACACAACGAAACTGCACTTTGGGGCTACTTTGAGCAAGTGGATCATAATCAAAAGGTCTATAATTATTGTTTTTAAATAGGACAAAAAATAACCTAAAATATGTACATGTACTTAGGTTCTAAAATATCAATTTTAGAGCCAATATTTCGGCTTATTTTGATTAATTTTTAATTTAGAATATTGGTACTAAAGTATCAATTTTAGAACCAATGTTTTAGCTTATTTTTAGTCCTCTTTAAAAATATGTACAAAGTTTTAATTATGACTTTGTTTAGATAATTATATCGAAATATTTTATTGAAGAATACTCACTAGAACTCATCGATCCTTCCGTTAAGCCCTCTGTATTCTAGGTTGACCCCAGTTGCAGTTAGATTAACAGATGAGAAATATACTGTGGCTTGTGCTCTGTACACGGGATCTGGTACGGGACCTCGTGATATTTTACATGTGGCATGACTTGCGAAAAAACGTCTTATACAGTATATGTCATAGATAGGGCACGGACGTTCTATAACGCCTGAAATATTGATAAAAATTTTAAACATTAAACACAAACGTAACAAAAATTCTACAATAAATGAGCGAAGATCTCTAAAATCGTTCTGTAATTTTATACTTAAATTATAATGTAAGTAGTTTTTACACATTCGAGTGTCATTAATGAAGGCCATCTATAATTTAAACTATATTTTGAATAATAAAAAAAAATATGAGCAATCTTTTGCACTGATAATAAATTGTTAAATCAATGGTTTTCTTTCCAGCCTAAGAAAAACATCATGTGAATACAGATCTGGACTGAATGTATACTTATTATTATTTATATTGAATATTATTATGTCATTATTATTACTTACTCTACAAGGCTTAATTGCTTTAAAAACTTACCCCGACTTCTTCCATAATAATCATTATTATATGACACACGAAAATTATTCCCAACATCGTAGTTTGCTAATCCAAAGTCATAAAAATTAACTGAAAATTATTCATTTCATCTATATTATTAATCTTACTTATCGAGTTCATTATATTATAATAAAAATAGGGAAAAAACCCTTTAAAAAAAGTTTTACGGTTAGAGTAAAATGGTAATTATCAATAGATCATCAATTTGGGCTTTCATTATAATTAAATTAAATATTAAATAATTATCAATCTAATAAAAGTTATAATTGATGTCTCATTAATACATATTTTCTAGCTCTTAATACATCGTCAATGGCATAATAACTTAACTTAGAAAATTAAGTTAACTTAGAAAGTTTTTTTAACTTTGTGGTGGTATTATCAGGCGTACCGTTGCAGCAACAGGACTGAGGAGTTGGCACTTGGAGTTTAAAAACAAAGTCTTTATTTGAAACTCATAATATGACTTAAAACTAGCAGATCCTAAGTCTTTAGGATCGTAGGTTGAATTTATTATCGTAATGCATTGTCATGCAGACTTAATGCGTGCACAAAGTTAAGTAAAGTCAAAAGAAGCTGTCAAGTCTAAGTACATAGTTAAAAACCGGTCGCAAGATTTCAGACAAACGAAATGGTATTCGAGTTTAAATAAGACCGTTTAATAAATACCTTGAGTATCTTCAGTTTTATCAGGTTCCACTGAACCTTCACATAAAACACAATTTAAAATAGCTAATAAAAATATAGTTAACGTGCAATATTCCATTATTCCGATGTTAAAGTGCTTGTAAGTAAAATGATGTTACTTATCCAAAATATAAGTCAATGTTATCGACTTTATAGTGTGAAATCATTGCGTGATTTTAACTCTCAATTAATCGGATCATAGCTAACAATTAAATTCATGTTCGATAATTATTTTAGCAGTTCTTTATGATTTATACACTAACGTTATTAAAATTATATCCATGAATTATACAATGTTGATATAAACATTACGTATTTCAATTTAACATTTGATATAAGTCGGTCAAGGGATACGATTATAAGGAATTGATATAAGCGAGGAGCTGACAACCTATATCTATTTAGTTTAGCTTTGCTATCTGTAAGCCTTATAAGTAAAAGTTGCGTTAAATTTTGATTTTGTTGCATTTTTATTATCACAATATTAGAAATTCGAATAGGAAATGGGCGTGTCATTATTATATATGCACGTATTTATACAATTTTATTATTAATAATAACTTAATAATAACCAATGAAATAAGAAAGTTTAAATTTCCTTCAACATTAATATTTCCTAATTTTGAAACAATTATTTTTTTCCTCAAATACGTTATTAACCTCTAAAGTAGTTGGGTAAAAAGAGCAATAATTATACATATAAATATGCTGTAATACTTCCACAAATAAAATGACCTAACGACACCGATTCATTAAACTGTTTATTTTATTTTTTATTTTTTTTATTTTTTTTAATTAAACCCAATTACAAGGTGTTTTTGAACGTCAAATCTACCTTATTATGTACTAAATGTATGACAAAACATGATGTTCTCCGCATCTTACACCCAACACAACGACCCCACGTATCCAGCCGAAGTAGGCAATTTTGTTACGCTTGTTTGTATACATATTATGTCCACCATCCCGATATCGCCATTTCAGTGTCTTCAAATTTCGGTAAAATCTCAATCTCAAGATTTTCAGAAATCGATCTAAATGTAAAGAAATTCGTTTAAACTATAGGGGCACTTCTCCACCAAAAAGGCTTTCAAATTATTTTTAAATTTAAGGTTCGGAAGGGCCTTCATGTCTGACGGAAGTTTGTTGTACACCATGACGGCATTAAACCTCACACTTCTCTTAAAATTTGCCGTTCTGCCTTTGGGTATAGCCCGTATTGGTTTCTGCTGCGCTTGTAATCTCTTGCTCTTAAAATCGGGTCTAAGTGGAAATTTGTCAGGGTATCGTCTAACCAATTTACACAATTCGATGATGTACAAGGCCGTCATTGTATGTACCTTTAATTTTACAAAGAGAGGCCTGCATGATACTCTATTTGAATTTATACCGCACAACAATCGAATACACCTTTTCTGAAGAGCAAAAATCTTGTTTACATCAACCGAGTCTCCCCACACAGGCAAACCATAAATTAATCGAGACTGAAAAAAACACATAATAGGACTGAATGGCTGCCTTTCTGGTTGATATACCAACTAAGCTCTTTAATGCAAAACAGAAGCTACTTAATTTGCTTATCAGACTTTGAACATGAGCTTTCCAGTTTAGGTTCATATCAATAAGTACTCCAAGGAACTTGGAATAGTCAACTAAATCAACATTTACTTTTATATCAACCTCATTTGTGTTGTAGTTCCTGAAATGAATCATTTTTGTTTTACTGAAATTTGTTTTTAAATTTAGTGATTGAAACCAGTTTGCTATAGTACTCAAAGAATCTGATATTTTTCTAGCCAAATTTTCTACACTATAAAAGTTAACTAACTTATAAAAGATAGAAACATCATCTGCAAACATTACCATGTCCTCTGATACAATGTTTGGTAAGTGATTTACATATAAAAGGAACAATACAGGGCCCTGTATGCTTCCTTGTGGTACACCCTGTTGTACATACGTAAGATCAGACTCAGTATCTTTTATTGTATAGTCACTTGAGTCTAGCACAGAAACCACAACACTCTGGACACGATTTTTCAAATATGATCTAAACCATTCGTTTGCTACACCACGTATACCATAGCGATTCAGTATGTCCAACATAACTTCATGATTTACACAATCAAATGCCTTTGATACGTCTAATAGCAGTGCAATGACATTTTCATCTCCATCAATAGTTTCACTTACATAATCAGCTGCATAAAAAGTAGCATCCAGCGTTGAGACTCCCTTTTGAAATCCAAATTGCTCTGGTGCTAAAATATTATTTAAAGCTAAGTATACTTTAAGGCGGTCAGCCATTGCTATCTCAAACAATTTGGAAAAAACTGGTAGGAGAGATACAGGCCTATAATTTCCAACCTCTTTTGAATCTCCTTGTTTTAAAATGGGCTTGATATGCGCTCTTTTTAATCTATCTGGGAAGTGACCCTCACCGAGAGAGAAATTTATCAAATACAGCAGCGGTTCAGCAATACCATGAACAATATGTTTAAGGACTTTAGCAGGTATTCCGTCAAAACCACATGACTTCTTATCTTTAAGTTTGTTAACCATTTTTATTACTTCATCTCGCGTCAGTGGTCGAACAAACATAGAATTTAAGTTGAATGGAGGAAGAGTGATCCTACTATTTCCATTCAAGGAATAAGTCGTTATAATGTTTTTAAAAAAGTTACTGAAAATATCCGAAGCCTGTTTGTTTGTATTGGCCGTGTCAATCCCGTTCGACAGTCCCACAAAATCATTAGTCAAGCTAGTTGTAGAGCCATTTACAGTTTTATTTATCAAATTCCACGTCGCTCGAACCCTATCATTAGATCCCAATATTATGCGCTCATTGTCAAAAGCACTCGCATACGTAAGCGAAAATATGTGAGGAGAATGATGAGATTTGAGGAAGCGAAAGAAGTATATAGATAACGACCGCGATGCTTGACGCCCCGTCCTCTCTAACTAGCCCGTTAGAGATGCAACGTGAAGATATGTATAAATAAAAAAATAATAGGCATGCATGCATACATATCTTCACGCTGTATGCCTAACGGGGTAGTCAGAGAGGACGGAGCGCCAAGCGTCGCGATCCTTACTTCTTTCGCCTCCTCGAGTTCTCGACATTTTCGCCTAATAATAAATTTGATATGCATAATACATAAATTAATTATACACACATATCTTCATGCTGTATCCCTATTTTCTAACGGATAGAGCACTAAGTATGACAACTACACTGTATAATATAATTATAACTATTAAAAAGATTACAAACATAAAATACACATTATAACAAAAAGTACATATTTATAAGTGTTTTAAATTATTTATGTTAATTTCGATCAATAGCGCTTGTTTTGACGAGGAAATCATTTATTAATTATAACTGTATGAGTTTAATTTTTCAATAGCTACACATCGATTTTATTCTGTAGTTTTCAAGACTGAAGGTTATCGATTGTCTGTCGTTGATTTCATATTAACTTACAGAAATCGATAATTTTACTTACCACGCTTTTTGAAATAAACGTTACAAATAAATCTCGAGTCCACCTATGCATTTGACTAATTTGGCAAACAAGATGGCATAACCCCGAGTCGAGGCCTTTTTCAAAGATTACTTCAAAGACATTACAGTTATTCCATGTTATTTACAAGTTTTTCTAAATACATAATCGGGTTTTGTTTAATATCTTTTATTTTATCTTTGCTTAAATGGTACATAGAAAGAATGAGTGATGAAAGATTGACGAAGAAAATCTATATAGCAAAAGTGAGTGGTAGGAGAAAGCCAAGGTAGACCAAGGTTGACTTATGAACATCAAATAGCCGGAGTATTAGCTGACAGAAATTTCAAAAGCACTCACAAACCTAGACAAAAGAAGAATGATGAGGATCGAGGAGGCGATAGAAATATGTAAAGAGCGCAATACTTGACGCTCCGTGCTCTCTTACTACCCCATTAGCGATACAGCGTGAGAATATGTATGTATTTTATCTATATTTTTAAAATAATTTATCGATAAAAATATTGTTCTTGATTATAATTGGGAACCTTGTGTTATGCATTTTCGAAAAGGTGGTCTTAACATTTACTACCAATCATGATGGGGTCAAATAAATTCTTTTTGTCCTTTACTTCATGTCTACCATATTGATATTTTCAAAATCAACCTAATCTATAATAATCTCTACATAATTGAGGCGAATCAAATGATACGTTGAAATCACTAAGTGGTTTCTGTTTTATGAGGTCATAAAACCATAACCCTTTGTTTTGCTTCACTGACGTCGTTTAAAAATATTGTCCAAGAAAAAGAAAGATAACGAGCTCGTAAATTTTTAATATTCAATACCATACATTCTTGCAAGTTCTACAAACACGTTTTTTTTGTAGAATTTGCAATAATGTATTTTTTTATGGTATTGGTTTCATTTATTTACTATTAGCCTATTTAAAAATTCTCAGATTATGAAACGAATACTTAATAATTTTTAATTTTTGTAACAATCTAAAATTCTTTTCATGGCATATATTTTATGTAAAATAATTGAACTGAAACGGACTATATACACTATAATATGTGTACTAATTTAAAATCCGATTTTCAGTTTAATTATATGTATGATATAGCTACAACCACCTACACCTTCAGAGCTGACTTCACCGCCGCGGATTAGCATATTTTAAAAGTAATTCGCACCTGTTCCGTGTCAAAGTTACCCCGCAGAACTTCGCCAAGTACTCGGTAAGTTGGTTGGGACTGTCACCCCGACTCAGGTGTTAATTTCACAAAATTATCTTACCTCATCTCTTTGATTACATCAGATATTTAATTAGCTTGATTTGGTATAATCCAGAGTTTGGAATAACACTTAATTTTACTCACTCACACATAGATTTCGCAGGTTTTTTTAATATTCATATTTTTATAACGATTTTTTCGTAAAAATATCTTTTCATTTTCGTAAATTACTATTAAATTAATATTGGCATTAGTGTTTGTGAATGTCCATGAATATTCGCACAGGGATTTGCATTCACGAATACCTAAAAATAGGTTTTAGTTACATTGCGAATGTCTTTATATGTTTTAATGTATCGAATAGTAGCTTTTATCTACGACTTCGTCCCTGTGTAATTAATAAAAAGTAACCTATGTCCTTACCTGGGTTTAATATATCTCCTTTCTATATCAAAATCGGTTCAGCGGTTTAGCCGTGAAAGTCAAACGTAGAGAGAATTCTGCACTTATAGTATTATTATGGACATTATTATTTGAACAGTATTTAACGCATAATACGGTATTAAACAAATTGCCATTGTATTATAATATTACATAATTTTCTTAAATTATTGAGGAAATAATATTAGCGTTTTCCAATACCTACCTAGGTACTTACATGCTTTTTCATAATAAAATTTTTTTAACCAAATTAATTTGAATTTGAGTTAAGATACCCTGTACGCTAGGTACTAACTATCTTATTAACCATTATGTCATAGAGGTTGTCAATTTAATTCTCGGACCAAGAAACATGGACGGAACCGTATTATGTTGCCTCTCTTATCAGCGTGCCTCATAAGAATTTTCGTGTCTCTTTCTCTCATTAAGTGTAACTACGAGTAAAACTGTTAGCTATGTGAGTATAGTAACCTTGCACTGTCAGTGTAATTCGTGTCAGCTCATGAGTCTGTCATGAAATAATTATTTGCAAAATACTCGTAAATCTATTTGGCTACTAGTATCCACAAAAAGAAAAATATGTCATGTTCAGCGGTATATCGTTGAACTGTGACCCTTCCCTAGTCACGCATTTTAGTAAAATCTCAAATTCGGTCAACAAAAAAAGGACACCATAAGGACACGCTCTTAGAGCAAATGCTTCCATTTTCATTCTTGGTCCGAGATTTAATACTAAATTTCGTGTATCGCTGTAATGTGTATGTAATGGACTATATACTAATTTTCCTTAAGTCAACAGTACTTTTCAATTTTATATTAGTATTTATTTTAATAAAAATAATACATGCCCTGGTTTCTAAGTCAAACAATCAACCACTTTATTATATTTCAAATTCTATAAAACTTTAAAAAAGGAATGTATATAAACAATATTATAGAAAGAAATAAAAAAGGTATTACAAAAAAGGTGCATTTCTGCACAGTGTATGTAGACGGTTAAAGTTTACAAAACAGTTTTAATTTGTCTACTCTATCATAAAAGTAAAGGTTGTTATTTTTTAATACTTCAAAAAAAATTGAAAAATAAATCGAAGAATATATTAGGTGAGTGAGATGCGTGTGAAAGTTTGGCATATTGTTGCCGAGGTGGATGGATGAGTCGTTTTATTAAACAGCGGGGAACCGCACTCAATTTCATGAAAAAACTTATAAACGCCTGCGTACATTCATGTCCAATGTGCGTTTTAATTTGGATATGACATTTGCACTCATGGAAAGAGGAATAATATGGGATAGGACCTTTTCTCACTATGATAGGTACTTGTTAAAATTGTGCAATTTTACAGAGATTTTCATATATTTTATTCAGTACATAGAAAAATCTATGCTTTTTTAACATTTTTTAAAAAAGAACTGAAATCGGTATCCCATGGAATTTTCTGTGGGAACGATTAAACATTTCAGCATACAGTTTTACGTATAACTTCGTACAGACCCTTTGGCTTCGAAAAAAAACAACACAGATTTATGGATTATAATTATTAAGTTAAATAGAATCATTCATGTAGAAATATTAGTTGGTAGTATTATTATACAAAATACGATACGTTATTTAGAAAACATTAAAACAATATATTCATTAAAATCGTAATATCGCGGTAAGATCCTATTTTGTATAAACTGTAAAACATCTAAATCAGATATATGTATATAAGCAGTGTGAATATATCTGTCTACCTCCATCAAAATTGCCATCCACAATGTGGTGTTAGTGCCAATTTCATAGTACGGTAGCGAAGCCTGGATATGGCCGAAATCGAGTGAAAGTGAGACAAATGCAGTAAAAATGCAATCTTTTGGAGATATGTGGGGCGTCATCCGTGTGGACAAGATAAGAAATGAACAAATACGCAATATTAGAAGGTTTGATGACAGTTTTATTGTGAAAATGAAGATAAGAATGCTCCTGTAAAATCTGTAGTGGACTATATATTGTATAAGATGTTGATGTTGGTGATAAATTCCCAAAATCTTTAGCTAGTGCTGGTTAGCTAGCCGAGTCCTATCCCTGGTATATCCTGAGGATGCTTCGTCGAGAGGCGAAATACGTGTCGATTGGTGATTTTTAGAGTTTGAGCGGAAAATAGCTAAAGATTTTGGGAATTTATCACATGAAATGGATTTCCGCAAAGTAACACCTGAGTCTATACAATATCGTTGATGTCGGTTCTTTAAGCAGGAATAAAAAACTTGATTTAATTATAAATAACAATAATAGGAACCAATCCGTTGACAATTGCAGATTCAATTTTTGAAAGTGATGTGTTGACATTAAAAATGACAAAAATATATAAACCACCCTCAAATGAATAATACGAATATGTCATAAACAATAAAAACATAAAAATGATAACGATTTTAAACAGCTCCTTATTATCAATGGGACACAGAAAGAATGAATGATGAAAGACAGATGAAGAAAATATATAGCGCGAAAGTATGTGTTTGCGGAATTCAAGGAAGACCAATACCAATGCTGACTTATGAAGATCAAATTACCAAAGTAGTAGCTGATAGAATTGTCAAAGAAGATGAATTTGAGATACAGTGAGGATATGTATGTAAATCTACTCATATGTCACTTATTGCTGTCATTAAATAATTTATTAATAACAAAAAACTACATACATATCCTAACGTCAATATTTACAAACTAATTACGTTGGCCGCAACCGAATTCCTCAAAAAAAACCAATTTAATCGACTTAAAAATTATATTATAATAAAATGTTAGCTCTCAGCTTTTTAAATTTCAAACGCTTTTAAAATCTGTAGACAATATTCTAAAAAATACATTATCTAAAATATTAAATTGCTCCTTTGTTGATGACAGGGTCTGGAATCAAGCCTCGCTTCCCATCTGTTATGGAGGCCTGGGCATACGCAAAATCTCGAGTGTGTCACTGCCAGCTTTTCTTTCATCAGCCTACAGCACGGAAAACCTTTTCCTATCTGTTATTCGCCCTTCCTTAGGATCGGTTGAGGTGCCGTGCTTGACTGATGCTCGAAATGCTTGGTTAAGTGTTTGTCCGAGTACTAACCTGCCTACCTCGACCTTTTCTCAAAAACACTGGGATGAGCCTCTATGTAAAAATGTTCATTTACAACTTTTAGATTCTTGTAGTACCGAAAAAGATCGGTCTCGCCTCCTAGCTGTTTCTGAGAAGGAGTCAGGACACTGGTTGAAGGTAATACCTTCAAAAAACTTAGGAACCTTAATCGACAATACCACGCTTTCTCTCATAGTATCCCTTCGTCTGGGGGCCAGGACTAACCTTCTTCACCGTTGCCGCTGTGGTGATCTCGTCGATGTACTAGGTCACCACGGTTTATCCTGTTTACGTAGTGCGGGCCGCATGTCACGACATGCTGCCTTGAATGACGTCATTCGGCGGGCTCTTGTCGCCGCTGGCGTTCCTGCAGTCTTAGAGCCTGTAGGTATTGTGCGCAGCGACGGCAGGAGACCGGATGGTTTGACGCTCATTCCTTGGAAACTTGGAAGATCGCTGGTGTGGGATGCCACTTGTGTCGATA
Source organism: Zeuzera pyrina (assembly GCA_907165235.1). Taxonomy (NCBI): domain Eukaryota; kingdom Metazoa; phylum Arthropoda; class Insecta; order Lepidoptera; family Cossidae; genus Zeuzera; species Zeuzera pyrina. The sequence goes on from OU015637.1 coordinate 6,082,259, forward strand.
CACTTGCTGTTTCCCATGTGCCGGCGACTTCCAAGTCAGCAGGTGCCGCGGCCAGCACTGCCGAGAACTTGAAGCGGCGTAAGTATGCGACTCTCTCTGAGAGTTTCATATTTACGCCCTTTGCAGTCGAAACTTTGGGTCCCTGGGGCCCCGAAGCCCATCGACTGGTTTCTGATATTTGTAAGAGACTGGTCGAGGCTTCGGGAGACCGCCGGGCTGGCAGCTTCTTCCGCCAACGAATCAGTTTGGCTATTCAAAGAGGCAATGCTGCCAGTCTGCTAGGTACCTTGAGCAATGACAGCTTACTAAGCGGCAACTTTGAGGAAGTTTATTATTTAAGATAATGTGTAGTTGTAAGTTTGTAAATATTAACATATGTATGTACTTTTTGTTAATAAAGATGTTTAAATGTTACAAATTAATTTACAAGCTAAAATAGGTTTGGCGACGTTCGATGATTCTAACGAAGTGCCTCGTCCCACCTGTCGTTCATGTGAGCTCGATGTTCTCATCGCCCTGTAGCGCCGATTCAGCATATCGCTGACCGTGGGAATGTTCTTGCGAAATGGGGTATAAGGTCCATAACACCTGCCCCCTCAGATCAGCAACTATTTGAGAACGTTGAGCGAAAATGTTGCTGGCAGTCCGGATGCTTCAGGAACAAGTTTCGGCTTGCAAAACCAACCTTTGCGTGGTCCTATTATGATAACGGCTAGTGCAAGTGCACTTAATAGTGCTATATATAATGGTATTGTAGTGTGGTATATTAAATCGGGTTGAATTTCATTTATCGGCAGCGAAGATTGGAGTACTATTTTATCTTGGACGCCATGTAGCTGTTTCAAATCGATAGAGTTCAGATGGATTGTAGGTGAAGTAATTGCATTCACTTCCTTCTGGTAGGGGATCTTCATTATATTCAGTGGTTGACCCTTAATGCGATTATTAGCATTTATGATCTTCATCTCTAATGTACTAAGTGAACATACAGTAGATATAATAGCCAGGTAGCTTCCTTGTAGAGTAGTGTGATCTTCGCGTTCGCAATTTAATTGAACTTTTGTTGGGTGCGGGAAGGACACAATGTAGTATTTGTCGTCCAACTGGTCCATAGCTTCTCTTGACAGTATGATTTTCGTAGTGTTGCATGTTTTATTCAGTGATTGGTTTACGATGAGGCTTTGGATGCAGTCAGGTTGTATGTGAATTTGCTGATAACTTTTGTCATGACAAAGAAACCATTTATTTACCTTCGGGCATTCAGCCTCCATGTACAAGAATGATTTCTGGTTAATTGCTATGTAAGGATATGGAGCTATAAGGTCTTGTTGATGTTTATTGGGAACTACGGATAGCTTATAGAGAGAATATATATAAGTACTGAATATAGGGATTCGGAATATTATCATTATTTTATTATCAGTAAAATAAGAGCCGGGCTTTATAATATTATAATATTCTCTTAGTTCTAAACCTATATCTACTTGATCCCGATTATATATGCTTTTTAACCTAATTAACATTTTATTTAGTACATCCGTACTTAACATTGAATGATGAGTGCTCGATGCACTAATAAAAGCTAACATATTCCCTATTCTAATAATTTCTTGCAATATGTCATCTACATTTTCGGTTATGAATTATGATAGTTAGTAACTGAGCGAATTTAGTATTTCTCGATAAATTATTTTCTTTATGTAATTCGTCCTGAAGTATAATTTCTAATGTCGAATTTATCCTATTCTGATAATCTACTAACTGAGAAATGTCGCTATATTTAGACATCCATTCCTTACTTAAACTAATATGCGAATTAATTTCGGGTACGAATATGTTTTGATTCCTCGATAAAACTTTAATATACGTCTCTATTAACTTATCACATATTCTAATAAACCTAGTTAACACGTTTGGATTACCGTCGAATTCTGGCACAGGGCGTAGTGCCTTAAAATGGTATCCTGGTCGTGCGACATACCTATAATATCCCTACAGTAATGTAATTGTTGGTGTCGGCGAGACTGCCTTTGTGCAGACTCGCTGATCGTTTTATGATCTGGTCGAAAAATTTTTGGAACACTAGGATAACTAGGAAATAGCAAGCAACACAAGAAAGATTCTTTGTACTTACAATATCATTATTTGGTTTCTGCGCATCGATGTCTGGATACTGGTCCTCGGTCTGCAGCTCCACGTAGATTCTGGATACTCGGATGTGTGGCGTTGAAAGCCGCTCGGGCGACCCGCGAACCCAAATTCGATTTTTGGGGTAAACCGCTCGCGAACCGACCCGCGAGTATCCTACCGACTGCGCCAATTACGTTGGCCGCAACCGAATTCCTCAAAAAAAACCAATTTAATCGACTTAAAAATCATATTATAATAAAATGTTACAAATTAATTTACAAGCTAAAATAGGTTTGGCGACGTTAACGAAGTGCCTCGTCCCACCTGTCGTTCATGTGAGCTCGATGTTCTCATCGCCCTGTAGCGCCGATTCAGCATATCGCTGACCGTGGGAATGTTCTTGCGAAATGGGGTATAAGGTCCATAACAAACTCAAAACTAAACATTATCTTAAATAATAGACTTCCTCAAAGTTGCCGTTTAGAAATCTGTCATTGCTTAGGGTGCCCAGCAAACTGGCAGCATTACCTCTTTGAATAGCCAAACTGATTCGTCGGCGGAAGAAGCTGCCAGCCCGGCGGTCTCCCGAAGATTCGACCGCAGTCTCTTACAAATATCGCTTGGGTTCGGGTTTCGGGGCCCCAGGGACCCAAAGTTTCGACTGCAAAGGGCATAAATATGAAATTATCAGAGAGGGACGCATACTTACGCCGCTTCAAGTTCTCGGCAGTGCTAGCCGCGGCTCCTGCTGACTTCGAAGTCGTCGGTACATGGGAAACAGCAAACGTATCGTCACAAGTGTCGTCCAATACCAGCTATATTCCAAGTTTCCAAGGAATGAGCATCATTAAATTACAAATAAACGGTAGAAATAATTGCCACATCCGATTACTTTCTGTCATCCCACACGAACACAGGAGCAACTTTTTGACGCAGTCATGCCAAAGAGGTTCTTTGTAAAAGAGTGCTCTTTTAACAAAAGTTATGGCTTATGGATTAAATTTCCTTTTTCTTCGAGATTCCCGAGTTAGATTTAGTAACTTTCTTCATCTACTTCCTCACGGTGTGAATACTGTTTTTGTAACACACTTCAATAATCGAAAATAAATACAGTAAAAAGTACCTACATAGTAAATACAGACTGAATGTTCTTATTGAATATACGAGTATTTGTACGGAGTTTTGTTCCAAAGAAGTTTTCTGTACCCAGATAGTTACAGAATAAGGTAAAGACTTTTTCAAAAACTATTTATCATAGAAATTAAGCCGACTTCAAAAGAAAAACACTGTAAAATAGAAAATAATTAGCCTTTACAAATTAAATCTTCAAAAACAAATTTGTAATACGATTTAAATACCTACATAATTTGACAGTTACTGAAGTCGGTACCAAGTTTAACAAATTTGTAGACTTTCAGTTGTTGTTTACTAATTTGGCACCGGCTTTCAATTGCTGTCAAAATTAATCATACAGTTATTTGTATCATATTTAAAAATTTATTTTTGCACTTAAGTTTTAATTAGTAAAGGATAATTACTTTGTACTTTTCAGTGTTTTACTTTTAAAATCGGTTTAATTTTTTCTTAAAAACTTTTCTGTTGAGTGAACTTTGACTAAATAAATATCTAGGGTAGTACTACAGCTAACTTCTTTTCCAATTCTAGAACGGAATGATAGAGTACAGAATGTTAGAAATATACAGTATATAAGTACCATACAGTTCCTTCAGAACTCTACAATTTATACACATTGCAAATAGTAGCTTTATGACCTTTGACTTCAAAATATTTTTTACATTAAGCCGTAAATTATGAAGATTGGTTTAATTCGAATGCTGTCAATTAGTACAATAGTGAACTTTGTGCAGTGGTTACATTCATTTGATTCTTGTCCTCAAACTGCATAGTCGAAAGCTTCAGAGAAAAGATTCTTTCTACTTTTCTGCTAACAAACTTAAAAAGTTCATTACACGATGAAAATCACTTTACTAAATGTACGCTAAACCGAGCCAATTTTTATGAAAATAAATTTCGCTTAAAGTTAATTAAGTAAAAAACCTTAGAGTTGTAAAGTCCTTCACTTAAGGTCATTGTCAACGGTTCACAGAATTCGAAGCAAACAATTAGTACTATGGATTTTTTATTTTCTTTAAAAAAAACTGGCAAAAAGCGTGTCAGACACACGTTAACTTAGGGTTTAACAAAGTAGAAGTATAATTTAATTAATAAATGTTATTTTAAAAAAGTGAAATAAGTCGTGGAAGTATAATATACGACACGTAATATCCATTATTTATTTTTTGTTGAATCTCATTTCTGGGTTGAGTTACTAATTTATGTCCTCTAAATTTCTTATCTTAGTAGGTGTAAAGATGGCTGACTAAATCAGCTGTTATATACGAACCAACAGACACTTGGACATACAGCCACGTTCATTTTGGCATCAGAACTCCATAAACGTAGAATGCGATGACTGCTTGTCTTCCCTCACGGGTAGTAAATCCGAACAAGGGATATGGTTTACATAAGTATGAATTTGTGTAGTCTATGAGTTAGTAGCTCCTCATTATTTTTCACTTTATTACCTGTAGACCCAAATACCTAAAACTGGCGCGAAGTACGATTAAAATTAACAAGAAACAACGCAGCGCGAAATAATACGTTTTGAATGTTTATGTACACAGATTTGTTCAATCTTTACTCTAAGAACACGTGGGCCAAGCCTTGCAATAATGGGGACCCTCAAATGTCGAAATCCATGCATACGTATTTATTTTTATCCAATTATATTTATCAATTCATAGCTATACGCTGTTTCGCTCGCGTTACGTTCGCTATTTTTCCGATATAAGAAGTAATCTAGGTTACTCTACGAAAAGTTCTCTACTTGCCCTTAAAGTCTCGTCGAAATCGGTTTAGCCATTTCGTAGATCTACCCGGACAAATAAACAGATAGTTTTGGTTGGATGCAAATAACCATATAAGCTTAAGGAAAGTCTCTATTTCCTAGTCACAGACAGGCACATAAATTTTATTTAAAAAAAATAATGCGTTCGCAGATTAATAACGTAAGTTCCATTCATAAAAGAGTAATAACGTAACTCTTCGTAAGTTAAAGCCATACCATAATGACCAACAGGATCATTAATAACATTGATAAACCCAGACGCAAGAAAAATAAAACGATTTCCACTAAACACACCAAAGAAAATTCTCTAAAATTGCAATTTTCAAACAAAAACCTCATGCAAAATGGTCTTTTTCTGTTGTGAATTAAAAAGCAAGTTTTCAAATTTTGATTAAATGATACTCTTTCTTGCTTCGGTATAGGCTCCCAAACTTTATATGCCAGCATGGCTAAAATAGCCCTGATATAGATAATATATTGGTGAAGAAAGATAACAACTTGCATGTCACCAAAGCCTCTAATTCACTTCCTAAGACTTCATTTAACAATTTCCTTACTAAGTTAAGCATATTCAGTTCGTAGCCATAGGTGTTAGTGACGCAGCGACGTTACTATGTAGAACGAGATATCACGACTAGTTCTAATGTAATAACTTAATTTACGAGTTGATGAGGGTCCGACGTGTACTGTTTAGAGACTAATTACTAACATAATTTATCCGTATATACAGGGTCACTCAGGAAGTGTTGTGAATATGTTACTGCGTGCTGTTTGTAAATATGTATCTAAATGCATGTGGATAACCCTAACGATGTCGGCATATTCGCGTGAAAGTAAGGAAATGCACAAGTCTAAAAGAACTTGTTTCTGTCTGTTGGGTACGATTCTTCTTACAAATGTCAAAGTTAAGAAAAATGAGGAGCGCACTATAAGTTCTTCCATAAAAAACGGCATACTAAATAAAACAATATTTATTTAGAAAATTTTATACTTACATACGTATTATGTAATACCTTGTGCGGTTTCCACCAGGATAACTACCGCCACATCATTCGCTAATCTTGCCTCCAAATAAGGTTCCGGTGTGGAAAGTAAGACAGTTAGTATAACTTCTGGCACAAGAAATACATCATCTTAGTTCTCAGGTTTCCCAAAACATTTACAATCTGAAGTGCTTTCTTAAGCTGGATATTACAATGTTCATGGGCATTGATCTACATACTGTCAGAAGAATCATTTACTCGTCTGTTTTCCCAATAGCACAAAAAAAAAGAACTAAAATCCTAAGCTAAAATATGTTACGAAATCTATCACCATTCGCGATCATGTTATAGGAAGAAATCAAAATAAAATTAAGTTACGATCATGATAGCAAGCACTGAATATCATGTCTATAGTCTGGGAGCAGAATAATGAGGTTAGGTTATCTCTCTCCTGTCAAACGAAACTATTTATAGGGGCCATCGAGGTCTCAGACGGGTAAGTAATTCGCTTCAAGTGACCTCTGGAAGGACTGTGCTGAAGGAAGATTGCAACACTGGGTGCTGGGCTGCTAGGGAGACGGAAAGAACTCACCGAGACATGCTTCGGCATGGCGCCAGCGTTCGTTTACCAGTGCCTCCAATACAAGATCCCAGAACAAATAATATGCACCCAGACATCAGTCTGGGTGCATATACTGTAGAAAATTTAATAAAAGTACCACATAATTCAGTTTCCAGATGGACCCGGATTCGGTATGGATATCTTTGGTAGATTTTTACATTTTATGTATAAATACATTCTCTACAGTTTACGTACATAATATGTATACCTATAAATACAATATATTATAAATAGACTTGAAGTTCTACCCTGTATATCGTCCAATATATACATTCGATCAAGAGGGTTTACTCTCAATTGAATAACTGAAATGGTTGAATTTTGATAGCTTTCGGGTACCTTTTGAAAATATTGAGTTAATTTATGCTGTTCACTAACACTGTTCCTATGATAAATTTATAATCAGGAAATAAGAATTCTCAAATAATATTGCTCGTTTGGACTGATTTCTCGGCCACGAGTAGGAGATGAATTTAATAATTTGAAGCATTCATCAATTCATCATCAGAAATTATGGTAACTAAACAAAGGCTAATCTTTCACGCTGGATCATTGTATATTCTAAAATTGGACACAGACACCATGTAGTTACACTAGTAGATACATTGTGTAAGTATTACACATTAGCGACCTGCCCCAGATTCACACAGGTAGATTTTTTTTTGAAAATATTAACTATTAATGAAAAATTACTTTAGTTAATTGATAAGAAAAAATATTCATATTACCTATTCTTTAGTCAGGTCGTTCCTTGATTAGTTCTATACCCGCAGGCGAGTAATTAACTATAATGTGCGTCGTACAGCAACCGCCGTTTGTACGGCGTTAACCTCTTTTTTAACGTTTGCCTTTTGTTTACATTTTATTGTTCTCATTGTTTTCGTAGGAAAGATAACGCCGAGGTTTTATTTTACACGATTCAACTATAAGTTTCCTTCCTTATGTTTTAGTGAATGTAATAAAATGGAATAAAAACTTTACAAGAGAACCAAATTTTTTAAAGTTATTTTTCAATAAATTCAACGTATTTTACACATACAGGCAGTCCTCGACTTACGTCGTTTCGATTTACGTCGTTTCAAGTTACGTCGAACAATGTTTTGACACTATTCCTCAAGCATACGTCATTTGTTTCGATTTCCGGCATAAGAGAATGCACTTGTCTTGTTGAAATTTTTGAAGAAAATGATCCTAAATTTGAGAGAAGTTTCAACGTTAATAACAAAATTTGTGCAGCCTATCAGTGTTACCAAGATCTGTATGATAGCAAGAAGAAAGAAGCGAAGCAATCTAGAATTGATAGTTTCTTTAAGCCAAAAGTTTAATTTATTATTTTTCATTACATATTTTGATTACATATTAAAGTTTTATAATTATTATTAAAATTAATAACACACAAATACCAAAAATAACTAGCAATTTCATAAGTGCATATATAATTGTTTTAAGAACTTACTTTTGATAATAAAGTATGTATATCCTTTGTTATAAATGCAGTTTTTTTTTTAATTTCGAGTCCGTGTGGATCCTAACCCTTGAGTTTTACATGTAAACATATGAAAAAATATGTTTCGACTGACGTCGTTTCGATTTACGTCGCGTATTTCGAGAACCTAACATGCCGTAAGTACGAGACGAAGAGAAAAACATTTACAGCTGTATTTTATCGCTCATAATATACACACCGGCACAATTAGCGGAACAGAAAAAAAAGTGAGACTATGAGATAATAACGCATATATTTGACGAAAATGTAATTAGACACAAAATAACAAATTGATTAACATCTTTTAACAACGACTTTGAAAAGTCTTCGTTATTTTTTATTGAAAAATAAAGAAATTTGAAATAAGTGAAATTTTTAGATGATTATGAACCATCACAAAAAATAAAAAAAAGTAAGCATTAAATGATTTAACAATAAAATTAAAGCAAAATTAATAACGAGTGTTTCCCCCCCTTGCTCTGATTACGGTTTCCATTCGTCTGGGCATGCTACAGATTATGTTATCGATGATTTCTTGAGGCATCCGCTCCCACTCCTCAAGTAATGCGTTTCCAAGTTCATTCAGATTGTTGGGGGGTGGCATTCTGGATTTAACCCTTCTTTTTAGCAAGTCCCAGACATGCTCTATCGGATTCATATCGGGGGAATTTGCTGGCCACTGCATCACCGGTATACCTACGTGGCTCAGATATGCCTGTACCGATTGTGCACTATGAGCACAAGCATTATCTTGCATTAGAATAAAGTCGTCACCAATAAATGGGGCAAATGGTACAACATGTTCTTCTAAAATGTCTCTGATGTATCGATCTGCTGTCATGGTCCCTCCTGTGACTATCACTAACTCCGTGCGAGCTCCCAAACATATCCCTCCCCAAACCATAATCGAGCCGCCACCATAAGCCACTGTGTGTTCAAAATTAGACTGTATGTGGCGTTCTCCTTTGCGTCTCCATATTCGCTGTCTCCCATCGATCTGTTTTAAAAGAACTCTGCACTCATCAGTAAAGAGAACCTGCTGCCATTCGTTCAAATCCCAATGACGATATTCTCGCGCATAGCTTAATCGGTTTACGTAAATAGCATAAATAATAACGTAATAGTAATATAACATAAATAGCGTAATCGGTGACGTCTCTCAAGTTTTGGGCCTTTGGCAGGTATATACGACCCTAAACCAACTTCTTCAAATCTCCTGCGAACTGTACGCTCACTTACTCGTACTCCTCGAACGTCTTCCAGTTCATTTCGAGCTTGTACAGCCGTTAATCGCGTATTCCTACGAACTCCAAGTTGTAAAAAACTGTCATCTCGCCTCGATGTACATCTTTTTCTACCTTGACCCCTCCTCCTCACAAGAGAATTAGACGATCTGTACCGCTGGATGCTGCGATGAATCGTTGATACTGGTCGACGAAGCCTTGAGGCAATCGATCTGTAGGTATGGCCATTTCTTCTCATTTCATCAGCCCTAATGATTTCCAGTGATGTTAAGTCAGGAATAATAAAGAGCTTTTAATAAACAAAATTGCCTATAGAATAACAAATTTATAAAAAACCATTAAGTGCAATTTTTCAAAAAAATTACAATTACGTAGTTATTACTCGAACAAGTTGACAAAACGTATTGTTCGGGAAAATTAAACAAATGAATGAAAAAAGTGTATGTCAACTAATTTTCTATTTTCAAATTTGACAATAAATTAAAAAAATATCATAACTGGCCAGTTCCTCAAGTAAAAGATTTTAAAATCCTGCTTTTTTTGTGTTCCGCTAATTGTGTCGGTGTGTATAGTATTCTAATTTGAATTACATATCACAATTACGCTTCGCATACTAAAATTTGATTATATCTAATGATGTCCAATATCGGTTTCAGTTTTTAGAAGAATTGCAACGAATATTCGGTTGCTATTCGCTATTCGGCTGAGCCTTCATATCAAAAACACAGTCAATTAATCATGTTACTTTTATTAATGCTGAACATACATTCTAAGTTTGAGAAAGCGCAACTTTTTTTGTTATTTATCTAAAAGATCAAAGGATATGTAACATAACTAAGATATTGTTCTAAGAGATTAAAAAAGGTAACATATGAAATGAAAGCCGTCTATTTATTACGCAGTTTAGTTATTGTTGAGTAAACGCTAACAAAATCAACTAAGTTCCTAGTTATTATTTGCTAGCCAAAATAAAATTCAGTTATTGAAAGTTAATCAAACCACAGTGAAATAAAAAATTACTTCTTTTTTTATTACTATTTCGCAATTGCTATAAACCGCTCACAGTAAAATGATGTCAAGGAATAACGCGATTGGTGAGCGTAGTGACAGAAAGCCAGTAAGCAGGATGCGCTATCCTTAGAAAATTTGCGCGCCAATTTTCTAAGTACGTAATCAAACCGAATGATTTATATAATAGCCGAATATTCGGCTGTTCGGCCACGTTCCTGGCCGAATATTTGATATTCGGCCTGAGGCCGATTACACTATTCGTTACAACACTAATTTTTAGTTTTAGTCTTGTGAAAATGTTGGCCATTAATAATAATTACAGTAGTTTCCGGTTTCGTACTTTTTTATATGCTGCATTTTTATATGATATATATAATTGAGCTTACGTCTTCTTCATCACACGATTGCCGTGTTCACTTGTACTTAAATTAACATTCACAACATGATAAATGGTGATCTTTTAACAAAAAAATATGAATATAACGGAGAAACACTGGACAGTACGAGAGGCAGTTCGCTAGTCATCAAACGATGTCAAAAATTCTGTATGTGGTAAATACCAATTTTTAAAATTTAATTTCAGACCGCCTATAAAATTAGCACTTATGTTTTTCACAGCCTAAAAAAGGTTGCTATCACGTCATATATATAGACACATACTATAAAAGCAAGTCACGCTATCTCATTAACTCAACTGTTTCGTAAAAGATAATTAGTATTAATTATGAAGCTTTATTAATGGCTTTATAGCGATTTAAAACAAAAGACCACTGGTTTCTGCTTTCTCATTGTGCAGTAATAAATTATTGTTTATTTTTAAAATGTTTTATAAGGATTTCATGGCTATAATATGAAACAAGTTATATTAGGTACATATACAATACATTTATTCTTTTATCTTCTAAGGGCGAAAACGGAACTATATTGTCATGTCTGTCCGTATGTTTGTATGTCACAATCGATTTATTTTATCATTTCTGCACTTACAGATTTAAAAAGCACAGAGACTTAAGTTGGTAACCCCAAATCAGAAATGAGAAACAAAAAAAATTAAATAATAATGCATTTTGTACAAGTTTTTTATGTACCTTCTACTTTGAATAAAATGACTACGGCTACGGTGGATAATCGAAAAACAACAACAGAAAGTCAGTAAACGATCTGTTGTCGCCGACTTCAGTAACTGTCGAGTTTAACAGGAATTTTGATTAGTAAAGGATAGTTATTTTGTACTTTTCGGTGCTTTTTTAAAGTCGGTTTAATTTTTTTCTTAAAAAAGTATTTTTGTAAATTCTGTTCGATAAAATGTTGAATTGAGTAATTTTCCTTTGCGCAAATTTTTTCTAACTTTATAAGTGCAATACAAATGTTTACTTTTTATTGTCAAAATGGTATCTCATTCATATTACGGTATTTCGAACAACTTTGTGTTAATACATTCGCTTGTCGTTACTTCTTCAATGGCTTGACGCCATAGGTGTAACAGGCAGTATGCGATATCAGTTAGGTAGATTGATGAAAATAGCTACACCGGACTTCGTTACACTATACTGAGAACTAGCATCACACAACTGGAAGTAGATTATCGCGCATCACAAACATTTAATATTTTACTCAATGTGAAAAGAAGTTGCTCTCCTTCGTGCTCATTAATTCACGAACCCAGTATGAGCTTGCTCGCTAATCACTTAGTTTATGTTTCAAGACAGTATCGTCGATGTAGTAGTCTGCTAGTAATCCTGGATAATTAGACCGTACAATATTAACAAGTGTAGTGTGGTACAGTTCTATTATTCAGTCGTTTCACCGTCGAGGGAAGATAATCTTGAACTGTGGAGTAGAGACTCTGAAATATGCAAGAAGATTGTTATGTCTTACTACAAATTAATGACACAGAAACATAGACGTAATAAAAAGAGAGACTCTGTGTTGCGTACCTGTTTAAAACTTTGGTCAATGCGAGTTGAGCTCGTATATTGAGAGTTCTGTATAACTTTCATAAAATATTAAATTTTTAAACTTAATTTCTGGAAAATTGTAAAATTACTTTCGTTATATTATTAATTTGTAAATTTGAAGTCCTGTAGTTTCTCAGCCATAATGAATGTCTAGTTACTAAAGATACTTTTTTATTTTGATCATGCGTACGCTATTTTAAGGTAGTTATAAACAACACAGATAATAGTAATAAGATTAAAATATATTTTTTAAATATAATGGTTACTCTGAGACCAGTGGTAGCGAATTTGGGCATTATCATTTGGAATTTTAGTAAATTTAATACAATGACGAAATAAGAAGATTCGGAGAGAAAAAAATTTAGTGAACACAAGCGTGTGAGGTACCTATGGATAGATAGTTCTTCAAAAATAATATAGAGGTTTCTAAATGAGAAATAAGAACATTACTCGGTACTAGTTAGAATATAGTTCACAAACATGCTTCGTTGAGAAGCAAAATACGTGTCGATTTACTAAGATTTTAGGCGGAAGTTAGCTATAAATTACAAGAAAAATTCATCACGAAAATGGTTGTAACAGACAGATCGGCATTGAGGTGATTCCACAAATGTTCCCTTTTAAAATTTTGGAAAGGGATGCTAATTATCGATGAAAATTAAAAAATATAGTCAAAATTTTCGTCGAATGGATATTGAGATGATTCCACAAATGTTCCTTTTTCCAATTTTGAAAATGGAACACTAATCATCGACATTCGAAAAAGAGTGAAAATTAAAGTTACATGGACTCGCTATTAACAAAGACAACCCTCGATGCTTTCACGTCATTTTAAACATACAAATAATTCAAATTCACGTTTTCATACATTTGAATTTCGAGTGTTTGTTGTATGACGTGACATCCGGCAGCGGCTATCTAATTTCCTTTATTATAACACCTTTTGTAACAGTGGTTTTGTTCCCAGCGTATTATGTTAAATGACTTTGTTTAATGGTGCGTTTATTTTTTAAACGCATTATTTTTGGACACAAATAACTGGCCAGTTACATTTATGTTGTAGGCACAGAAAAGGGATGGCTTTACTTTATCAATTATAAAAAAAAATTGTTAAATAATTATTTATACTTATGTATCATATTATAATTTTTAGAAAACGAATTAGGTAAAAGTAATATTGCAAGAAAGTTGTTTGGGCTGAGTTTGTTTGTTTGTTAATAATTACAAATGAATTACGAAGTGCAAAAAGCTGAAGTGTTATAGCTGACTTCAAAAGCATTCGCATATTTCGGTGATGGGATGTGTGTGATGAGAACAATGATGAAGTTTTAGGAGGCAAAAGAGATACGTAAGGACCGCGATGCTTGACACTCCGTTTTCTCTGTTTATTTCGTTAGGAAAATAGTATGGAAATTATGTATGTTTATATTATTTATATCACATGGGTCGAGAACTTAGTGTTTAGTTAGGAGAAATACAGATTCGATCGATCAGCACTTCCATTATGGCATGATATAAATAAAAAATACATACTACACTATGTCATAAAACAACGACAATATTTTCATTGTTATTTACTTGAATAAAAATCCTTCGCTCAAAGAATAAAGCGATCTCAAGTTTAATACCATTAAGTTGGCCTCGGTCGACGATAAACAAGCCGCGACAATGCACGGCGAATCCACTCAACTAAATTAACTCACATACTTGTTACCGACTATAGGCCACGTGTCACACCGTGATGTAATTTAAAGGGATATAGAAAACACAATACTACATGTTCTTATATGAAACTGATGAGTAAGGGTCAATTTACATTGTCGCGGAAGAGAAGGGAAGGGAAGTGAAGCGAATATCTCGTGCATAGCATGATAAAAAATAAAAGTGAACGTTGGAAACTATGTTGGGAAAATTCCCAGAATTTTAAAATAACTCCTGGAATCTACTCACTAATATTAACAGTTTGGGGAATATTTCCGAAATCGCTCACGAGGCCGTCTGATGACATTCTGTGTCTTTTTATTTGTAAACATAAAACTTTAGTCAGCACTAGAACGAAATTGGACTTAATTAATCGCTACACCACGATGTAGTAAAATTACGAAATAAATAAGATTTGGAGAGAAAATAAATTTGTGAGCACAAGCGTGTAAGGTACCTATGGATAGATCTTCAAAAATAATATAGAGGTTTCTAAATGACGAACAATAACATCAGTCGGTGCTAGTTAGAATATAGTTCATAAACATGAATCGTTCGCGAGGCCGTCTGACGACTATTTTGTGTCTTTTTATTTGTAAAGATAAAACTTTAGTCAGCACTAGAACGAACTTGGACTACGTGGTTTTTATGCGACAAATAAGAAGGTATGCTGATTATTATTTATTTCGTATTAGTAATTATTGCGAAGCTATCGTTCGGTATAAAATTCTAATTGAAATTATGTTATATTGCATTCTGATAGACAGCCAAATTTATTTGTATTTTGTATGGGGGAATCCGATGCGACTCGACGAATGGTATTGGATCGCTCCCAGAAAAGTCTGGAAAAGAAAATGTAATGTGGAAGCATTTAATAACATTACTTATATTATTTTTTATTTATATTATTAACAGCATTATTTATATTATTAACAGCAACGTAATTTTTATATCACGTCTTCTATATCATGTAACGTATAAAATAATAGACATTAATATTCATTTAAGAATATAATATCTAGTATCTTGGCGGGTGCCTCGTAGTGATTCCATACCGATAATTTGCTACTGAATGCACCAAAAACTAAACGTGTAATTTTTTGTTTTCTTTTCTTTGCAGAACAAAAATTAAACATTATCCGTTGCTCCCGCTATATTTGTAGAAACAAAATCCGAACGTGACTTTTATCACTAAATTACAAAGACACCGAAACACTGCTGGAGATTTCTATCATATACTCGTATAACCGCAAGGTGATGGATGGATGTAATGTCTGGTCATGTTACATGCAACCAGACTTTTTTTTTATAACGTTCGCATTCACATACTTTATGTCTCTCTCTCTCTCACACACACACACGCATACACACGCACATTCTCACACATATTCGTGCATGCGCTAACACATACGCAATACGCTAACATAACGCGCTAGCACGTACATTTGCAAACCCTTATATACTAAATTATTCTATTAGTATGGTTATTATACACTTAAAACAATGTACATACATATCTCCAACATGAAACGACTTTTCTTTGTTATCTTCTACATTTCTTAGTGACTAATGTGAACTCAAGAGGAACCTAATTGTCCACAACATAGGGTATCCCAGTGTAGAAGCTAGGTTTTGTACATGAATAAATAGGTAATATATATTTTAATTTAATTTCATCATTGTCTTTCTATTTAAAACATTATTTTTCAAAATCTTTTCTACCCAAAAACCACTGCTGACGATCGAGTTAGAAGTCTTCCCTATCTCCCGACTTCGTCATCTTTTAAACAATTCGAAAATCTTTCCATCGAAAACCGAATTCATTTAATTTCTGATCCTTTTGATAGATTCGTAATTCGGCCCACCGAAATACATAATATGTAATATTGAAGTATATCATGCTAAACATTACGACATATTTTATCACGTTATACCAAGTTTGGAAAATATGTATTTTGGACTACATCTCCCTTTTTTATAATTGTTTAAAATCTGTATATTATGATAAAGAGTCCGACCATGCATACGAGCCCTAAAAATGAGTGTAAAAAAGTTATGTCACCAATGCCACACAATTTACCTGTTAACAAGTATTGTAACAAATATTGTTAATTAATTAACATCCCTAACTCCTCCATTATGGATTCAGTATGTATATTATTTATTTTCTTATCTTCATATTGAATAATTGACAATAGACCAATATGTTTCAGTAAATGCTTCATTCGTATGAGATATCTGTTGAAGCATGCGTTTTTTACAAAGACTTCCATAGTTTACAGAGAAGACAGAAGTCTTTGGTTTTATTTAACATCCGGCAGGGGTAGCACGAGACGGGATGGCGCGACGTTTTGGCGCCAAAAGTTCATTGCACTTCTCAACCGAGAGTAAGAAAGATATTCGCGTTCCCAATAATGCTGTCTACTGTAGTATAATGTATTTCTCTAATTCTTATCTGGTAATATATATTATAATGTATAGTAATCTTAACCTTGTCTAATATTGTGTTAAGAAGGTGTTAAGTCTACGTTTACTTTGTCACTTATTGTTTTACTATAAGCTTACATCTGTTTATTCTGTTTGTCATTATAAAACCTGTATTGTTATCTTGTTATTAATGTACTTTTATTTTAAATAAATTATTCGTGCAATATTTTTTATATTATTATGTGATATTAAATTATGTGTTTTGACTTTTATATTTGACATATTCGTGCATGTTTACTCTTTATAGTATTGTGCCAAAGTTCTCTTGATATGAAAGAAGTTTGTTAATATAATAACTCTTGATATAAAATAAGTCTGGATAAAAGCTCTTCATTTAGTACTTAGGCCTGAGTCAGTACTAAGAAAATTAGATTGAAATTTGAAATTTTGAAGAGAGAAAGCGGAAAAAAGAGAAAGGGGAGATGACAAGTGTAAGATAAGAGAATGGTATAAAGAAATGTGGAATTTCTTAAGTTTCCCTTTAAAAATTAAAATAACGAAGATATATATATGTATATGTGTAATGGAAATTTTTTCCTGTGAAATATCTCAATAAAAGCAAATACAAGGACCATCGCGAGGAGTCCAACGATAAGACTACATATTATTGTGATACCTAGCATTCAAGCTGCCTTCCATTCGGGACTATCCAGACAACAACGCCGATCAGTAATAATATTTTTTTTTTTACGTAAAATACCTTTATTTACATTAACAAAAAGTACATACATATGTTAATATTTACAAGCTTAAAACTATACATTATCTTAAATAATAAACTTCCTCAAAGTTCCTCAAATAATATTAATTATATTATTTTTGTAAAACTTAAATTTGTACATTATAGAAAAATACATACTTAATCTACATAAATTTCCTTTTTTAAATTTAGTTATTGTAGCTACACGACACTACACACATTCCAACATTGAAGGGATGCCAAAAAAATGGGCACAATTATCTCTTGATTTATGAGGTATAATTTCCTAAGTGTTATTTCTAATACTAACTGTAAACTTATACTAATAGGGGCATTACCTACACGCAATATTCTCGTAAAATAGCGCAAATTTTTGTCAAATGTTTTCAATAATTATATATTATATGACTTTGATTATGTATCTATGATCTGATTATTTCATAATTTAAATAGAATTTACCAAAAATCGAACGATTGTATTCGATTTCGAATCAATCGATTCGAATTCGTAGTCGTTGATCAAAAATTAGGTAAATTCAGTTAAGTATTCACAAATTAGGAGACCTAGATCCTAGATACACTGAGGAAATATCGGAAACGTAATTTTTAATACTTATCTTATTATTAAAAATCGAGTAACAGTACTTCCTAGTTTTCACATTACTAACAGTAGGTATAGTTAATTATACTAACATTAAATTAATGTTGTTAATATTTTTCCAATTTTAGAGGCACATATTTGTGTGCTACCACATAATACTAACCTATTACTCTGCCATTTTATACTGTTATAGTAACTTTTCGTGTCATTATTATTGTTATTATCCTGATCAAACTGTTAGAAGTGTAAAGTTGTTATACATATATGAGTATTATATGAAGATTAACGGCTTTTAAAGACATAGCATTTTAAATGAAATACTATTATGGAAATACATTCGCAGAAAACATAAATCTAAACCAAGGGAGCTCTACCACACAAATTGGATTCTTTATAATATGCTTATTAGGGTTGAAAATAGAACGTATCTCATGTTGATCGTTAAAAGTGTTGTGGCCAAACCGGAACTTAACAGCGGCTAGTAGACAAAGCTCGTTGGCTGAAGGAAGTGGGTGTAACAGAAACTTGCGTTTGTTACTGCATTGTTAGAGTTTTGTTTGAAATAGGTTTTCTATGAGTTAATTCTGTTGATTAAAAACGTATGCACAAAGGAATAACAGTTTATAATGGCTGATGTTACATTAAGTTTTCGTTATTAGATTGTATTTTGTGTGAATATATTGATTATATATTTACTTGGTTGCTGTAATAATAATAATAATTTATTTATTCAAACATCATAGGTTCATATTTGTTAGTAATAAATAGAATAACTTATATACTATGTTATTACGTTATTAGAAACAAAGAGAAATACATGAAAACTAAGGAATTCTCGTAGGACTAATTATAAGACACTTACATACCATTTATGTCCTTGTATACCTTCTATAACTCCAAATATCTGTTTCGGTAGTGGCCTCCAGCTGTGATTTATTGCTTTTTGATGCTTAGCTCTGTCTACCCCGTAAATGGAAAATGCTTATATATGTACCGGTTTATTTCCCTTACACGGTAAGGCCACATCGCGCTTTTTCCACAAAACTTAATCAATCAAATCAACGACTTTGTCGAAGATTGAAAAGTCTTTTTATGGTTCCATAATTAAATGGCAAAAGCGGAACCCTTTGTTTCATCGTATATCTGTAGGTATCTGTTTCACAAACGATTTATTCCATCGCCTTTTGGAGTAGAAAGTTGGCAGAGAAACGTATGTAAATTGGTAGCACAAACCCAGAAATACATACATACCATCTTCACGCCGTATCCCCAACGGGGTAGTCGGAAAGACACAGAAACCCAGAAATAAAGGCAAAAAATTGAATGTAATAACTATAACAATAATGTGCCAGACAATATGTACACCAAACATCTGATCTCAAACTAGGGTAATCCCTGTACTATGAGAACCAGACGACGACTGGATGCGTGTTAATAGCACCGTACACCCGGATCCGAGACAATCTAGAAATATGTAATGGGTCTTTAGGATTAATTTTTTTTTTCAATTTGTATTTGTTCCTAATTGCTACGGTTTATATGGATCTGATACCCTCTTAAAAAGAATGTGATCCCAAACTAAGAATTGTTCTTGTATTTTGGGTATTACGCAACTAATTGAGGGAGAATACTATGCTACAGTCCAGGACGTACAGATGTGTACAGTCTACGAGTCCTACGTCCTATAAAATTTACAAAAATCAGATTTCTAAATTGACTTTCCGGAATCGAACAAAATTAGAAAGCAAATGCACTAACCACAGCATCAACAGAAAAGCATGGGAATGTTTATATAACATCTTTGTTCTCAGTTTTTCTGTACAGCAAGATCTGAAAATAAATTAATATTGTACAAGTAAATTGTAAGTCACTGATTAATCAACCACCCAACTTTCGAAGCGATATTATCTTAAAAAGAAAATGTTATATTGATCTTAAAGACTGGAACAGAAAGTTTTCACTCACCCTCTGTCGCCAGACAGTCGGGCGCCGAAGTCTCGCTATTAGTTAAGGGGTCGCTAAATGTATGTATGTTACAATATATACCTCTACAGCCAAGCTACAACAATTATGAATATCGAATTGCAAATGTTTTGGAGAACTTTTTATAATGTAATTGTTACTGTTTCTTAGGATACCGTTTTTTACACAGAGAGAAATTGGTGCAATTTATTTGTTATTTAGTGAGCGATGTATTTTTATCGTGGTGGTTAGAGCATCTGTCTTTCAAGAACAGGGTTCTGGGTTCAATTTCCAGCCAAGTCAATTTAGAAAACATTTTTTTAAATTGCTTGTAGTTCAAGCGTTTGAAAGTACCTTCAATTCGTTTTGTATTACTAATTATTAATACCGAATTTTAATTCCGAGTAGAAAACCATACTGCATTGTAGCAAGAATGGGGCCGGCTCGGCCGGTGAAATACCGCCCTCTTACAGAATATCGGCGTGAAATAACAGCATCTATTGCTGTTGTGTTTCGTTCGGTGAGTGAGAGTGCCGGTGGCCCATCTCCCCTTCCCCTCTTTTCCCTTTTTCCCTAAAGGCCGGCAACACACCCATGATTCTTCTGATGTTGCGGGTATCCATGAACGGCGGTTGGTCACTCTCCATCAGGCGACACGTTTGATTGTTTGTCCCTCTTTTATAAAAAAAAAATGGTCATAATCCTGCTTATTTTACGACCACGCAATTGTGGTAAAGGCTAAAGATTCTTTTTCATCTTCAGATCTTTTTCCGTGTTTATTTGGCGTCGGCTTTCCTACTTATTCGTCTTCAGGGCCACCTTATCGTAGTCTATGTTGGTCATTATTTGCATTACCTTCAAGGTCTTTCTTTGTAACTGACATCCATGTCTATCGGGGTCTTCCACGATATTGTGATCGCGATTCAAGGACTAGCACTTTTTTTGGCATGTACTCGTTTGGTCTTCACATGATGAACTCTGTTAGCTTGTCTGGTATTGCTTGATAAAAAAGCTGCCTGCGATATAGTTTATTCCTATAAGCATGATCATCACAATAACGTACAGTCTAGTCATTTTGTTATTTAGCAATTCTAGCAAAATTATGATTGAGACTAATTTGAAATTTCGTTACATATTGCTATATCATATAAACGTCTATATTGTTCGAAAAGGGCCCAAATAATATAACATTTCAGTCACATGGAGGTCTTGCTACAGTCGCGGTTACGGAAACACTACTATAAAACAGTTGAAGACTTAAGGTTGTATAAATTTTCCGATGTATCCTTTTAACGTGTTGGATTATAATTATTATTCATTTAAACCCTTCTGAGAAAAAAATAAGTTTTTTTTTCGTATAAACTTCATAGATAAGGACCTAATAATAATAGCAAAGAATAACCATAAAAACTCTTGATCACAATCTGAATGTGCTGCTTTCACGAAGTTATCTTTAAAGCTCGAGGGCGCAATCTTCAGTCGTTAGCCCCGCCCACTTCCGGTGTAACGCGCCGATAGCACTTCCGGCACTTCACAGTTACCCTTTAACGAGGTAAGCTATCATTTAAATTCACTTACGAACAGTTATTTAAACATCACTCGACATGGTCTGACATTGAGAGAGTGAAATAGCAATTATTATAAGAATAAATTTAAACATTTTTGTAACGAGTGTCCTAACAAGTAGACCTGAATTCAAATCCCAAGCAGGTCAATTTAGAAAATGAACTGTTCGTTGTGCGGGACCCAAAATATAATATTCATTCTTAGTTTGGGGTCAAACAATTTGTGCAATTGTCTGAAATATTTAAAATATAACAATAAACAATTATTAATATAGGAACTAAATAATCTATCCACTGTGCTCCAAAGCATTTAGTAAACTTCCAAAAAAGTAGTATAGGTATTTCTACGAAGCTATTTCAAACATAAAGCAAATAAATAGTCATAATTATAAAGTTGTAACAACAAACATTGTCTACAAAATACGATTTTCTATCGGGGGTTAAAAATAAATTCTGAGGCAAAATAAAGAAATAATCTGAGAAGGGAAATGAAAGCCATATCTCTGAAGTAGCGGGTTCGATGTGAACATGACAATGCTAATGCTCACAAAATATCGCTGTAATTATAATGCAGTTAAAGAATGATAAAAACATTAATAAATAGGTATTTATATATTACAGTTATATATATTACAGTTGAAGCAATTTTTTTTTTGTTATAGAAGTTATTTTAAATATTTTGAACAATACAAGATGTTCAGTATTAAATGTCGTAACGTACTAAATGTCATTATGAACAACTAGATAGAAAGACGCATACCTTCTGAGGATAAAAACCTACAAGGAAAACTATATTCTATGTACATTGTACATGCTCCAAACGATCACTACGGAAATGTCGACTCTCCATTAGGGTTACAGTGGTCGTAGACATCGCGTACATATATGTGTATAGATTCTGTATATGCAACGGTTGTATACAGCATTCTAGTATGCTTAAAGTATACACATATCACATAGATACACATAATTACACATAATAAAAGGTTCCAAATTTATTCAAGAGTAATGCGTCAAAATCAAGAGAGCAAAAAAATTTTAGGGTAGCTAGGTTACAGGGTGGTTTGCAAGCTTGGTGCAAGCTACCCTTAATCGGGATAAAGGATACAATTTATCGACGACGTGGAATCCAGTGACTCAAGGAACAAAATCTCGTTTTTCACATTCGGTTAAACAGTTGGACACTGTGAATGTAATGTGTAGGAGTCCTAAAATTATTGACTAAAGTCGAAGGTAGATGATAAAGGAGGAGTGAAATTTGCTGCGACAGTTTACTTGAGACCATGGCCGATGCAACTCGGCCGAAACGTCAAACCAAAAAAATTTTTATAAAAAAGGTAAACCGACTTCAAAAAAGAACACTGAAAAGTATGAAATAACTATCCTTTACTAATCAAAATATAGTGCAAAAATAACTTTATAAATACGATACAAATACGCATATAATTAAATTTGACAGTCACTGAAGTCGGTGCCAGCCTACTAAACTAATATACTTTCTGTTGTCGAACATTAATTTGGCACCGACTTCAATAACTGTCAAATTTAATTATATGGGTATTTGTATCGTTTTTATAAAGTTATTTTTGTACTTAAGTTTTGATTAGTAAAGGATAGTTATTTCATACTTTTCAGTGTTCTTTTTTGAAGTCAGTTTAATTTTTTTATAAAAAAATTTTATTTTGTCCTTTTGAGTGACCTAGGCCTAAAAAAATATCTAGGGCAGATCTACAATTTGTTTATTTTCTAATTTTGGAGCGCAATGTGTTAACTTCCATTCTATTAAAGACCATAAACCGTGGGATTTCACAATAAAGATGCGAACAGATCGAACATGGGATATTATTGCCCATTGTGGCCATTATCAATATCATCAATATCATATCAATATCAATCAGTTATAAAAGAACAGTGTAAAGGTTGCATCATAATGACACCTTAGCAGTATTCTTATAATCCGAAGACGACAGCTACCAGTCATATTCTCTGTACGCCACAAGACTGACTCTACTGACTGAATTTATTATATCACAGGCAATTTATATCTTCTCCCTACTACCATTATACCATGTGGGGACAACGATAGTTTACAAATGTCATACAAGAGAATCATCAACATAAATGAATAAAGGTTATAACCAAATCGCGTTATTTGGTGTATCTTCGAAACCAAAGCTTCAATGTGAATGAAATTTCAATGGGACCAATCTGGAAGTGTATCCTTTCAAACAAAAGAAGAATTTTCCAAATCGGTTCATAAATGACGGAGTTATGAGGTAACAAACATAAAAAAAAAACATATAACCGAATTGAGAACCTCCTCCTTTTTTGGAAGTCGGTTGAAAATAAAAGGTAACACCGTTAATTTACCGTATCTCAGATAACTTTAATAACGCAACGCGAACGTTTAAAAGTTTATATAATGCATAAAGAATTAAGTAGATTCAAAACACAAAGTTCTTAGAAAAACATGTTTTTGTACTACAATCACGAAGTGCTAAAGCTGTGTTTGCGTTCGCATGTCCGACGGCGATTAACACTGTTCACTCATATTTATCTTGCGTTAAAAGCCTCGGTTAATTGCAACAACACAATAATCCTTTGCTTAGTGTTTCATAAGGATAGTGGTCAAGAACATGATTCAAGCGGCACAGTGTATTCATCATTATTGACAAAGAAAAAGAGTAACGTTTTTAACAGTTTTCGAGTTAATATAGTAGCACTCTATCGTAACTTTTCACTATTAATATTGTAGCAATATTTTGAAGAATAATGTCCTATAACTTTCGTAAAGTCGATCGTTTAAGTCTCTCATACAGGACACAAAACAGTATCGTCTTGCAAATAATAATAATAATTATTACTACTTAACATCCTTTTAACCGAGGATTCCGCCCATGATACAGATTACGTTAGGAAATAAATTACATAAAACAAACGAAAATCCAATAAACCTCAACTCTGAAACCTTGAATTCATCACCAAGCCATATGGGCGCCGTCAGAATTATTTTCAGAGAGGTGCATTTGTATGTTAATTATGTTAATGTCAAATTGAAATCGCGCGGGTTTTTGAATATACGTCGTATCATTGCTGGGTGTTCTACCTGTGGTGCCGACAAGGTGTGGAAGTGTATCCTCTTTGCCGGCGGACAAGGTGGTGGAAGTGTATCCTCTTTGCACCCTCCTGCCGGCGCCCGTACGTAGCCATGAAAAGACAGTTTGAGCCAGCGCTTGTAATTAATATAGAACATATACATTCCGCAAAATTCAAATTTATTATCCAACTAGCGAAATTCGCACGATTGTACAGTGTGTGTGACGTAGGTCGTGTAACTGTAGAATGTTTAGAGCTGTTTTTTCATTAGACAACACAAACAGATTCCATTTCGTAATAATCTTTAATTCTGTGATATGTTCTAAGATATTCATTTTAATGACATGCCGAAAAGGATAATTTTGATCTACATTAAATGCACAACGTATCTAACGTACTTAATTGGATAAGGATTAATGCTTATTGTTTAAAATAGCTTCCTAAATAACCCATTATTTTTTAGTAATATGTAAAAGATAATAATGGTTACTGTGGGTTATCCTTAGGAGATAGATTAGAGGATTTCATTCCGGTTTTCGGGATCCTGGGATCCCGACCGCTTTTCAGTCCCGAAATTTTTGGGGTTAGCTTTTCCTGATCCCGGGATTTTTGATCGACATCATTTGAAAAAGTTGCAAAATAAACTGCACGAAGCGAAATCAATGAGCTCGCATGCCTATCATTTTAATGTAGCAGCTCACTTGGTTAAATTGCTAGGATTGCTTGAAATAAACTTATTGTATATTGAATCAAAACTTAAATAAATAATTTCAAAAACTCCCGACTCAAAAAAAATCTTAAAAAATAAAAAAATTAAAAAAATAAAATGTACTTATTGGCCCTTTAAGTTTATGATAAGTTGTAATATAAATAGTAGTAGTAATATGTTCAATCTTCGTCGCGTCTGGGGACTGTTAAGTAAATTACTTGTATTTAAATTTCGTACCTACTCTATCATTTTTAGTTGTTTTCTGCTTTTTTACTTTACTTCTTTATTCTGTTACTTTTTAGTGTTTTTTCTTTGAGTCAGCGGTTTTTAAATATCTTATTTTTATTTTAGTTTTATTTCGCACTTTTTAAACACGATGCGACACCGAATTCACACAAATACTTACCGGGACAATACACAAATTGTGACAAGAGATCTTGCCGAAATCTGTGTATTCTGACAATAGTTGTCTGCTCCATCATCAGACCATGATCACCATCTATCTATCTACAACCTATTTATTGAGACCTATCCAATGAGCCTAAATACGATACCTCTGCTGTAAGTTGGCGAGGAGTCCTACTGATCCCAGATGATGTTGCTGCATCAGGTCAAGGTTACCATGTTATTGTAATATTATTAAAGTCACAAGATATTAAATTTTCAATTGATCAGATCAGTAGAAGTTGCTCAAATCCATTCAACAACTAGAAAAGAGTTGATAACCTTCAAACGGCTGAAAGATTTTCCTGAATCATAGCTAAGGAGACTCTCGTTCAAATCACCTTTCAAACAAAAAAAAACTAAATCTAAATCGGTTCATTAGTTTAGGAACTACGGTGCCACAGACAGATCCACAGATGCATTAATAATAAAAGGTAACAAAAGATATGGTATACAATAATAACAAAAGATATACAATTAACATACGTTAAACATACGTTAAATCATTTCAATGTTAAAGGTAAAAATAAGTTACGAAAATATATCAAAATTAAGAAATTTATTAAAAAAACTGAAAAAGTAATAAAAAAAAAAATTATTTCATAATAATATCAAGTTGAGGAAAGATCGTAGGGATCTGTTAGACCAGGTGGAAAACTGCACTCATCAATTACATGAGAGTAGGGAAAAGTATGATGTGGAGAACACAGAGCTGCATGGGTTCATAGATAGATTAAAAGAAAACATATCCGATATCAACAATAAGTACAAATTAGCTCAAAAAGAATATAATGATCATAGACTTTTATCTGAAAGATTGGAAAGGGAAATGTTATTATATAAAAATTTAAATATACCTAAATCGTCACTCAGTAGCTCAGATATGTCGTACTCACAGATTATAACTAAGAGGTATGGTGACTCTAACCCACATAATAAAAAACTGACTGACTATAGTAATGTGAAAAGTAGTGTTGCAATTTTTTCTGATAGACTGGGATTAGGGTTGGGCAGTCTAATTAATAATAATGTCAGTCAGTGCATCACTAATTACTGTTATCCAGATGCACCCATCTCGCAGATATTTAAATTAATTGTAAACAAAAAGTTTAATGTGAACACTACCATAATACTTATATTAGGAAATTCTATAAACATATCAGAACAGGAATTAAATGATAATATAGATTCTTTGGCTAAATTAGCAAACGTGAACAAAATTATATTATGTGCGTTCCCTTATTCGTCATGGTTGCCAAAGAATAGCAATAATCATATTAAAAATTTAAATATTGTAATGAGTAGGGTGACACTTTGTCATAGTAATTTTATTTTTTTGGACACTAATAGGTAAATTAATAATATTTTACTCAAATTTAGACTGACAAGAAGTACTTTGTACTTGTCTAAAAAAATAAAAAGTAAACTCGCTACGTTAGTAGCTAAATGTATTAACTCAGTTATAGGTACTATAACTAATGACATAATTAGAGACGACGCAAGTTTTAGTAGTAATACTAATAGTAATGCGGATAATATTTCTTTAAATTAAGTAATAAGACAACAGAGAAACTACATTGTAATTTTATTATGTTGGCACACCAAAATATCAATAGTTTCTCTGACAAAATATTAGATACCGAATTATTAGTAGACAAATATAATAAAGACATCTTGTGCCTCACCGAGACGTGGTTGAGGGCTGATAAGATGTCTTTTAATGTAAATAATTTTAAGGTGGCCAGTGTGTTCAATCGAGCGTCAACAGATGGCGGTGGTAGTATGATTTTGGTTAAAAATTCTCTCAAAATATAAAATCACAAAGACATAGTTGCTCGCTCGGTTGAACGTGTATGTGAAATGTCGTGTGCGGAGACGGATGATTACATATTATTATGTGTTTACAGACCTCCCTCGTCTGATTATTCTCGATTTTTAATTTCTGTAGAGGAGAGTCTTAACATGCTTAGCAAATGTAACAAATCAATCATAGCATATGGTGACTTCAATGTGGACATAAGAAATAGCTCTAAGGAAAGGGAGATGCTAATTTCACTCTTTCTTTCATTTGATCTTGTGCACATTTTTGATGAACCGACCAGGGTTACATACCATTCGGCGACGTGCATTGATAATGTTTTTATGAATAAGAGCAGTATTAGAGAGCACAAAATTATTAGTGGTATTCGATCAGATCATAAAGCTCAATTAATTAAAATAGATTGCATGAAAAATAAATTAGAAAGAATAATTGAGTTTAGACCATTGGGCGGGAAAACGTTTTACCAACGAAGTAACAAATTTAATAAACATCGTTCCCTCTGTTGGCGATCCAAATGTCATGTATAAGAGTTTTTTGAAAACTTTAACCAACATATTTAATAAAAACTGCCCAAAGAAAAAAAAAAAAATTACTGACAACAAGTTACATTTCTTTGATTGGGCGACAAAAGGTATTATAAAAGGTAGGAACAGACTTTATTAGTTGTATGACGAAAAATCATACACATCGGATGAAAACTTTCATAGCTATGTCCGCAATTACTCAAAAATATTTAAAAAGGTATTAAAGCACGCGAAATCAATTCATATCGCCAATAAAATTAGTAAGGCAGATAACACAGTAAAAGCGATATGGAACACTATTAACACAGAAGTAGGAAAACAAAATAAGAAAAACGAAGACCTCTCAATATACATTAATAATAAAATCGCTACTAATAAAAAACAGGTTGCTAATGGTTTTGCTAAATTTTTTTTAAATGCACCTGTACACATTACTAGTGGTCTAGCATCCTCTGCACATGCAGCACGGGCACTATTAAGCCAAAATATAGGAAAGTGGTTCCCTAGTTTTCAGTTCAGGCACACGTTTTCATTTGAGATAGAGAAAACTTTCAAAGAATTAAAAAAAAAAGAAAAGTGAAGATTTGTGGGGATTATCAGTTCATGTACTGGCTAATATAATGCCAATAGTAATACCGATTTTAGTAAATATATTTAATAAATGTGTCGATCAAGGTGTGTTTCCCGATTTGATGAAGCATAGTAAAATTATTTAAATCGGGTTGTAAATCAGATCCTACAAACTACCGCCCAGTGTCGATATTGGCAGCGTTGAGTAAAATATTCGAAAAAATAATGCTCAACCAAATGCTGGCACATTTTAACATATTCAGGATTTTTCAAGGTCAACAGTATGGTTTCACGAGAGGGCGGTCAACAACACATGCGAGAGCAAGCTTGGTCAAAAATATACTGGAGGCTTGGGAGGGGTCACGAGATGCCATTGGCGTGTTTTGTGATCTTTCCAAGGCTTTTGATTGTGTTTGTCACAAAACTTTAATTTACAAGCTGAAATACTATGGAATACGTGATAAAGCTCTCGATCTCGTGATTTCATATCAGGCTGACCGAGAACAAAAAGTGAGTGTAAATGGGGTTACATTTGACGGTTCTAAATTAAAAAAATCCAAAATTGATCCTTGGGGCGTTTCCCAAGGATCAATTTTGGGACCGTTCCTATTTTTGGTTTACATTAATGATCTTCCATTTATACTTAAAGACCTTTGTGAAATAATATTATTTGCTGATGACACATCATTATTATTTAAAGTTAACAGAAAGGACATAGATATTAGCGGACAGAATAGGACCTTGGCGGATGTCTCGAGATGGTTCGCTGCCAATAATTTACCACTGAATGCACAAAAAACCAATTGTGTTAAGTTTTCCCTATCCAATGTACCCAAAATTCATAATGGACTGAAACTGGATGGGAAAGAATTAGAATTAATGAAATCAGCTACTTTTCTTGGTTTAACAGTAGACAATAAGTTACAGTGGGCGGACCATATCGGGACTTTATCTAATAAGCTCAGTTCGGCAATATATGCTATTAGGCGCATTAGACAGTTGACAGATGTAGCTACGGCTAGGCTGGTGTATTTCGCATATTTCCATAGCCTTATGTCTTATGGTCTGCTACTATGGGGATCAGTGGCGCATATGAAATCTATCTTTATTTTACAAAAGAGGGCAATACGTACCATCTACAGTTCTACAGTATGAACGCACGAGAGTCGCTGAGAGATCATTTTAAAGACATTGATGTACTCACCTTACCCTCGTTATACATCTATGAAAACATAATGTACATTAGAAAAAATTTAGATCTATTTCAAAAGAAAGGCGTTGTTAATGGTATGGCACTCGTGGTCTCAATGACTCAAATCAATGTGCAATGAACCTAATCAATGTGCAACAACATAAAGTCTATTAGTTTGGTGGGCTTGGCACCGACTTCAGTAACTGTCAAATTTAATTATATAGGTATGTGTATCGTATTTATAAAATTATTTCAATTGTACTTGAGTTTTGATTAGTAAAGGATAGTTATTTTATACTTTTCAGTGTTTTTTTTGAAGGCGGTTTAATTTTTTTAATAAAATTTTTTTAAGATATACAATTCCGTAGTACATTATTTTGGTCTGTCTTGTAAGGTTAATCCAGCATTAACAATGTAAGCAAAATATGTTTCTTACGACATCATTACAAATCATTGAAATTCTCGGCTTTTTTCTACTATAATATACATGTATTATACATATAAACCTTCCTCCTCCTCCAAAAATCTCTAAATGAAAAACCGTATCAAAATAAGTTGCGTGGCTTAGAAGAAGTTAGCGGAGAAATTGACAGACGAAAACAGCGACTTCGCTTTATACTATTTAGAGAAGAGAAGATGAGAGAAGAGAATAGAGAAGTGAAGAAGAGAATAGAAGACATACATATGTTTCACCCCTAAAGGAAGCATCCTCTAAAACGATCAGATTCGGTGATTTGCCTCGTACCATATAAACTCATATGAACGAGTGTGATCATATACCTGATGATGTTTCGTCTTTGGTGGAATAAGATGGAACTCCGCAAAGTTACAGCTGAGTTAGGTATTACGATATTTACCGTTAAACGATTACATGCGAAAGTGTCGATTTTAATAAATTTTGTTATGGAGATAGCTAGGCCCTTGCCCTTGGGAAGGAAATATGCTACTTTATTAAATTCTACGCGGGCAGAGTCGCACGGCCGGATGAAAATAAATACGTTTATATAACTTTTATTTAGTTTCGCTTTGTCTAAGTAGATATTGTTGGTTGTTGTCAGATGTAAGCAGGTATAACAAATCAAATGTAATATTGAAGCTATATGCTATAAGCAGGTTTTTGTCTTAATCTTATTCAATAATAATTTTATGCGCTGTAAGTTTAATTATAATTCCAGTAAATACAATTTATATTTTAAGACACTAAACATAAATATCCTGTTTACTGACCGCCAGCTTATCAATTTGAACTTTGACTTTATTAATCTTAAGACGATTAAGCTTTAAACATCTAATAGTATACTTTTGGTGAACACAAAGTGAGCAACAAAATCAAATTAATATTAGAAAAATATACTTTTCGTAGTGTATTTTGTGTGAATATTTTGTTAGTTTTTTTAAGAGGCCGTAGAATCAATATATCAATTGTTAATTGAGTTGTTAACTGCTCTTAATAGGTACGTTTTACATATAATTTAAAATAATCAAAAATCAGACACAAGTCTTTGACATAATTCAAATTCATATAGGAATTATCAGCTTTTTACTCCAACAGTGCAGACGAGCTGATGTTAAGCTAAGGAGAGATAGCACTAATAATAGACTTGTGACGTCAAAATCTTGTAATGTTTATCTTTACCTATTTTACTTAAAACCAAGTTAACCAAATGGCTAAAATAATTGTTAGATTTTTAATTGAAATTAAAATATTTTTTACAAGGGATTCACAATTAATAAACTTATCTTTTAGTTGGATAGTTAACCTTCCGCATACAAGTGAAAAAAAATCCTCACCCATACAACGTGGGGATAAAATTACCCTCGGTAAATATCTAGTAAGGGTACTGTTCAAATATAAATAGCTTAGACAGGGTTTTTTGCTCAATATATTATAAAAGTAATGAATAAAACCCAATAATATATTAGAATTAAACTTTAATCGTAAAAAAACTTAAAATTAAACAACCATTTCTAATAATCAACGAATTTTCCTTAAATCTGAAAAAACAACATAGGACGTTTATTTTTATAGGAACATTTGTTATAATCTGATATTTTAAAAGTTAGGAATATTCGCCTTTATAAAAAAACATAGACATCACTAAATTTGCCTTTTCTAGCGAGATCATTCGTTATCTAAATCAGTACAATTTTAGCACATCAGATTTGCGCGTTCCTTGCATGTCGCAACATCGCATTTGAAGCAACCGTTCGATGTCTTCCTATTTTTATTTCTAGGACAAAAAGAACATCTTGGAGACTTGCTTGGTTGCTTTTGTGGTGGACCTGGAACCTCTTCATTCAAAACACGCACACGTTGGTGCACACGTCTTCTTATATCTCGAGAAACATGAAGATCGTTTTTCTTTTTTCTTATATGATCTTGAAGCAATGAAAATCCCAATTGCTTGATGAAGTTATCCCTAAGATTAGTTTTATTTATCTCAATCCCGTAATTGAACATATGCACAATGAAAGAATTTATATTGGCATGGTTTAGCTAGGAGAAAAACAGCATAAGTGGCCAGCGCTTACTGTTACGGGAAACGTCGTATGTTCTTGCAAGTTTCTCAACCACATCGACCCCACTTTTTATCGTGTTGTGAAATGTTATAATAGACGGTTTTCTTTGAATCCCGTTCTCTGGATCCATGTCGTCATGACGATGCAATCACAACATCATATGCACACACTTTGGTGGTTTAGGTATGTAAGACGAAGACATATTTTCTTTCAGTAATGCCGCTGCAATGTCATCATCTCGCATCCTTTTAGGCATCTTTATTAAATTATATCTCTAATAGAAAATAAATTAATCATTATAAACCAAATCAAAGTTGAAAATAACGAGAAAACATAGGAATGCTCACATACCTTTTTAGCACCGTCCCATACAACGTGGGGTTAAAAACACCCGGGACCCACTTTGTGGGCGTGTACGCACGAGCGTGGTCCGCGAAGCTTTGATCCAAGATCACGAATCGAGACACAGTAATGTTTAACGCCCAGCTACTGTGAATTTCAACTTAATTGCTCGATCGTTACTTATAAATCGACGTCTTTTGCCCGGGCTGGGGTTAAAAATATCTCATCTTGTATGCCGAGGGTTATAGAAACAGTAAAATATCCTATTCCTTCAATTAGAGTGCAGATGTATTTAATCTTTGTATATACGATACCATTGAAAATTTTAATTGGGTAAATCAAATAACTCGATGTTATGGGTACTTATGATTAAAAATAACTGAGCAGTCAATTGAATCTAATTTAAGAAAATATTTCGAAATAATTTAAACAAAAACAAACAATGGATAATTAAAAATAATCAATAAAAAAGAAGTTTTGTATATTAGAAATGTATTTAAAATATGCAATATGGTTGTAAATATAATCTTGATTGTTTTTAATTAAGAATGAAGTAAATCTGTTTTCACGCTATTTCTATAAGACATTAAAACCAAAAATTAAGCTATTTCACCAGTTTTCGACCACAAAATTTAGTTTTCGACCAGCATTGAATCAGTTTTCGGCCATACCACATACCACATACAGTC
The DNA here is from genome assembly GCA_907165235.1 of Zeuzera pyrina. NCBI lineage: Eukaryota > Metazoa > Arthropoda > Insecta > Lepidoptera > Cossidae > Zeuzera > Zeuzera pyrina. The sequence continues at coordinate 6,115,525 of OU015637.1, forward strand.
TAAGTTGACAGAGTGTTATAAGTAAATAAAATCATGCTTAGAGTCAGACGACATGAATGTTTTATGTGATATGATACCAATCTTACTGTATGTAACTTCGATAACAAAATTTGGTTTTATTCTCATATGTATAACTAAATTCTCTTCAATCTTAGGAGCAACACAATCACCATCCATTGCTTATCTCCTGTTGTCATTACTAAAGTTCATCCTTAACTTAATTTTCTTGACCATGAATTTTCAAAGTATGGTTTTTAATGTCTCGATTACTCTTTGCTTCGCCAGCTTTTTTAACATGTTAGTCCCCTTAATCATGTTGTCATGTCGTAGTCATCATGATCAACATTAGTTTTCTCTTGAAACTTAAATTTTTCTTTTAACACTTCCTGTCGTTTCTTTTTAGATGCGTCTTTCTTTTATAATTTAATTCTTTCTCTATCTTCATAGAACTTCCTCAAAGTTAAAGATGAAATTGCAGCTAGGAAGATTCTAGCCGCGATTGCATTCTGAGCTTGCTGGAAGTCGAGACTAAAAACAAGTATATTTAAAAAAAACACTTGTTTTTACTTTTTCATGGAGCGTTAGGACAAATAAACATTTGCCAAAAGATCATTGTTTTTTAATGTTGGTGTACTAGTTTGAGTCTGTATAGTTAGGATGTCATCTAGTGAAACTATGACACAAACTTCCAAAAAGATATCAGGTAGACGAAGAATTGAAAGCAGATCATCTATTAATGATTCATTGCCTTTTACTGGCACGAATGGCGTAAACCCTTTTTGAAGACTCTGGTTTGGATTCTTGTAATAATATCGGTTTTGTCAATGTAACAAGTCTCTCGTGGTTCCGGAAGTAGAAATTAGAAGAAATAGCTCATGTTGCTCTTGGCCTTTCAACTATCTCGGTGCAAAATATCTCAGCGATCCGTTGCTCTGTTGTGACTTGTGACATGATAAAAGGACAAACAAATAAACTTTTGTAATTGTAAGTATTAGCTAGGATCACAGACCTGGAACAGTTTCTCAAACTCTGTGGTTAGGATATATGTTTATTTTTCCGACTGCTTTTAAAAAGAATATGTGAAATTCAATGGGCAAGTGCAGCAGACAATGTGACTCGAACACCTTCATGCGAAGGGAGGTCTGGGTTCCGGCCTTGAAGACTTGTATAGAATAATAATAGTGAAAAAAGCAAATTTTATTAACTTTAAATGGAAACAAAAACATTCGAAATAATGACGCCTGGTAACTAAGACATAATAAATTGCATTTTTAGTTTTCGGCCGTTATTTTTTCCATATAAAATGATAGATGGCCTAATACTCAACTAAAAATGGTACACATTTGGTTTTCGGCCACTGATAATATGTATTATTGTCGTGGTCGAAAACTGACTTGCTAATTCAATCGATTTAAAGGAATTCATAACTCTAAAAGAAAATAAATTACTCTAAGTTTTAATAACATAGAAGTACAACTTCCTATCTGCTGTTTATGCTAGTGATCCGATTGCCAAAGAAACATTATTTCGGTGTCCGACTACCTCGATATTTAAACATATCTCGAATAAATAATTAATAAAAAATGTAGTGTGTAAATGTTTTTAGGATTTTAAGAAAGTTAGGTACTTACTTTTGTGTAAGTAGGTACGACTCACGAGACACGTCGATACTTGCCTCGTCTCGTCACTAATTTTTATGCACTTTCAAACACAATTTATGCGCGCGGATCTGGGCTCTAAACTAAACTTAGAATAGTTATTAGTGTATATTCTTATACCTTTAGTATTCTACTGTAATTAGGGCTAGAAGATTAAAGTTCGTCCACGTATATTGTCAGTATAAATCAAAGCTACTATTATTTTATTTTGATAGAAAAGAGGCAGTCAATTCATGAAATACTACAAACGGTCACGAAACTGGCGCAACGACCGTACTTTTTTTGTAAAGGTATACTGTTAAAGGTATACTGATGTTGAAGAGAATAGAAAATCGATGTATATTGAGAGATTCTAGACTCCAGGTGTAAATAACGTACATACATACATATCTTCACGCCGTATCCCTAACGGGGTAGTCAAAGAGGACGGAGCGCCAAGTGTCGCGATCCTTACATTCTTACCTTCTTTCGCTTCCTCAAATCTTATCATTCTCATTATCATGCGAGTGCTTTTGAAATTTCCTTCGGCTAACACTCTAGCTACTTGATCTTCATAAGTCAGCCTTAGTCTACCTTGGCTTCTATTACACTCACTTTCGCTCTATAGATTTTCTTCGTCAGTCTTTCATCACTCATTCTTTCCATGTGGCCCGAACCATCTTAGCATTCCTTTCTTCATTTTTTCAATAACACTATCGTGCAACCCTGTCATACTGCGTATCTCTTCATTGCTTATTTTGTCTGCAAGGGTAACACCGCACATATTTCGAAGAGATCGCATTTCCACTACACTTATCTTACTTTCACTCAATTTCTGGCATATCCAGGACTCAAAATAAGTAGGTAAAGTAAAATAATCGTTCTTCGGTAGCTCACATTTATTCCTTTTCTATCAATATAATTGGCACACAAATAATATCATAGTGTTCCCAATTCAAATAAGTATATTATGATACGGTCACATACAAAGTATTGGTGTTTTCACCCACGACGGACGGAACGGAACGGAGGCGGTATACGTTTAGGGTTAGAAGTTGTTTATGTGTATGTGTGTATGTCTGTTACCATTTTCCTCGCAAACTACTGGACCAATTTCGATGCGATTTTTTGCATTCAGAAGGTACTTATCATTTCAGAAAAGGTTCTTAAACATACATACAAACGGCTATAGACCACCAGGGGGCGCTGCAGCAGCCAGGATAGTCGGCGCTTGAGGGATTCCTATTAGAAAAAAAAGCGAAATTAAAAATTTTGAAAAATCCCTCGCCGGATGTTAAAACGTAATCGAAAAGGATTAAACAACTTTTTTAAAGTCCCCCGACTAAAGAGAAAGAATTTATACATTGAATAAATTAAACTCATAAAATTGCGTAGGTATATTTAATTTATTTTTTCAGAGCAGAGAATCAAAGAAAATCTGTCGGTAGTTGCCATCGCCCTCACTGTTTCCAATTCCATTTGAAATATGGCAATTTGTATTAATCAAAAACTACATTAATTTACACACTGAATTCAATCTGAAAAAATAATTAAATATACCTACGCAATTTTATGAGTTTGACTAATTCAATGTGTAAATTATGTCTCTTTTTAGAGGTACATTAAGTACGTTACTATCTACATCCCATTAACATTATAAATGTCAAAATGTTTGTTTTATTTGTCATATATCTATGTTTGTTAATACTTCACGTTGAGATGACTGGGTGGATATAAGGAACGTGATGATAGCTGATATTGTTTATCTCGAAAAAAATAGTTTTTCATCTTTACAACTATTTTTTGTTTGTATGTTTGTGTATGTTACAAAGGTAAAGCTCCGTTACCGAAGTTACTAATTTCAAATTACTGAACGAATTCGAATTTATGTATGTACATAATATATAATCCTATATAATTCTTCGTTTCTGTTTTGTTCCAGTTACGACCCCAATGCGGCGTTGACAGTGACTCACATTCCCACCATGCACCAATGTTCACTCTTCATACTTACACTGTTATGCGTTACAGTCCAAGGTAAGCTATGGAAACCATATGCATGTTCTGCATGTGCATGTCTGGATGATAGAATTGTGTTAGCTGTTTATTTCCCTCGCGAAAGTTAACCAAGAATTAGGGCATATTATAAAAAACTTGTGAGACCGATGAGCTGGTGAGTTATCAATTTGTCTCTATAGTCCGTAAAATATAACTTGAGCTCTGTGACAGCTGTCAACGAAATCATGCCGATCACTGGTTAGCTGAACCAGTGTCGATTATGGTTTTTCTGTAAAAGTCATAAGTTCTGTTATAGATCAAATTGCACCTCATTTAGCTTGTATTTTTAATGACTGTATCGATCAAGACATTTTTCCTGACCAGATGAAACACAGTTAAATTACTCCATTGTTTAAATCAGGTAGTACATCAGACCCCACTAATTACAGGCAAATTTCATTACTACCTACTTTTAGTAAAATATATGAAAAAATAATATTGACACAATTAAAGGGTTATTTTTATAGCAACGATATTATAAATTCAAAACAATTCGGTTTCAGTAAGGGTCGATCAACAACCGATGCACGTGTTGAGCTAATCAAACATATTTACAGTGCTTGGGAGGAATCACATGATGCATTAGGTGTGTTCTGTGATTTATCCAAAGCCTTTGATTGCGTTCATCACGACATTCTGGTCAGTAAACTAAAATACTATAGTGTTAAAAATGATGAGCTCAACCTTCTGAAATCTTATCTGAATGGTAGAATTCAGAGGGTGGTCATAAATGGCACACAATCATCTGGGTCGACGGTCTGTATGGGTGTTCCTCAGGACTCGATTCTCGGACCATTTCTTTTTCTAATTTATATTAATGACTTACCATCCCTCGTAAGAGATACTCATGAGATTGTATTGTTTGCTGATGATACTTCTTTATTATTTAAATTGAAAAGACAACAACTACATCTTCACGATATAAACAATGCTCTCTTTATAGTAGTGAGATGGTTCACAGTAAATAATCTTTTTCTCAATGAAAAAAAACGAAATGTGTCAAATTTACATTACCAAATGTAAGACAAGTAAATACAAATATAAAGATTAGGGGTGGGGTGTTGAACCCTGTAGAAAGTACGACCTTCTTAGGTATTACTCTGGATGCTAAGTGACAATGGGGTCCTCACATTTCGGGACTAGCGAACCGCCTTGGTTCTGCAATGTATGCTATCAAAAAAATCCGTCATTTAATAGACAACCACCGCTAGACTAGTATATTTTAGTTATTTCCATAGTCTTATGACATATGGCATCCTACTTTGGGGCAATGCCGCTGATATACATGCCATCTTTGTTTTGCAGAAGAAAGCGATTCGTGTAATTTACAAGCTGGGGCCCAGGGTATCACTAAGGAATAAATTTAAAGAAATTGACATTCTAACTTTGATGTCACAGTATATTTATGAAAATATAATAATATGTATATGTAAAAAAGAATATAAGTGCATTCTTGAAGGTTTGTCATGTACATACATATAATACAAGAGGCAGGAATAAGCTTGCACCGCATACTACTAGACTCCACAAGGTTAGAAACTCATTTGTGGGTGTCTGTATACACTTATACAATAGGATCCCTGATGACATACAGAACTTACCTTTGAGTAGATTCAAAAATACAGACAAGCGAAAATTGTGCTCTAAAGGTTATTATAAAATCTCGGATTATTTGAATGATAAGCATGCTTGGGATTAACCGCTCAGCCACCAAGCCGATTATTTCTTATAAGTAGGTATATAATAGAATAATTATGCAATAATGATTAAGACATATGTTTAAAAGAGTAACCTCTGTGTTTCTTGCACGTTCTTCACAGAAGGAATACTGCCTTAAGAAGTGTGGTAGATTCATAAATTATTATATATCATGATCGTAATTATATATCATAATTCTCGACGATTTCAAATGTATTTTAAAAATACTTACGAAATAAATAATTTTTGACTTTGACTTTGACGATCCGTAGGATCGAGAAGAAAAACACGTGTCGATTAGTGGGTTTTGGAGTTTTGATCGGAAAATTGCTAAAGAGTGTAGGAATTTAACACATGAAATGGATTTCCCCAATGTAACACCTGAGTGTATACAATACATAGTTAGGTGACAAGTTAGGAAGCGTTGGTGAAAATCAGACCTTAGACCTCTTATCATCAGGTAGTGGACTATTCGCTTGTTTATCTACCCAGTAGAAAAAAAAATGTACAGTTTGTTGCTTATAAATCATGAGAGAAATGTAAGCTGAATTTTTTTTTCAGACATATCAGGCAGCTGGGAAGAATGGTGGACTTATGATGGAATATCTGGTAAGTAATTGTATCTAATATTAGTAAAGGCACATTTATTTAAACGAAATAAAGGAAGAACAATGTGTCTAAGTAAATTAATTAGTGATAAATACAACCTCAGACCAAGAATAGTAATGAACAGAGTTTTTGCTTTATGAGCGTGTCCGTTCTTTGTAGATACGAGGTTCTAGACTTGAACTAATGCGCGTGACTAGGGAGGGATCACAGTACAATACCTGCCTACACCTACAAGCCGAACATAACATTTTTTTTTGTGAATACTAGTAGTCAAAACATTTAAGCTTTGCAAGTACTTCACAAATAACACAGGCCGACAACCCTGAGACCCAGAAATTAGAGTATAGTTTTCCGAAGGTTATTGGTGCGCTGAATCCGAATCTGAGGAAATCACCGAATTGGCTCTGGTTTCTGAGATATCGTAACCTAAAAGTGCAAAAACTGCGGTTTTTGGCCATTTTTGAGGTTATGTAGCATCGTAACATAATTTTTCTACCAAAAACTGTTAAAAGCATTTTAAAGTATAGGCCTTAAACTTTTAAATCGCGTTGAGTTTGCTCAGAAATCTTCTTTTTTTGCTGAGATATCACATTTTAAAATTACTTAGTTTTAAAAAATCCTACAAACCATACGCTCATATAGTATAAGAGAGAATCAAAATTCACAAATGCCAAACGCATAAAACCTAAACCTAACAACCTCAGATTCAGCGTACCACAAACCTTCGGAAAAGCATACTCTGGTTTCTGGGTCTGAAATTCGACAAAATTTTGTCGGCCTGTGTAATCATTTCAGTAATGCAATATTTTGTACGTTGAGTCGGTCACGAGTTGACATGAATTACACCGGCAGCGCGGAGTTACCAAACTTGCTATAGGTGTTTTACTCGTGGTTATACCCAATGAGATAGACACGGAAATTCGTTTGACACGTGGTTTGTCCGTTATGATTCTCGGTCCAAGGGTAGAACTGTATGATCGGAATGTATGAACGAATGATTGAAATATAGATTCTCTTATTGGTAATATTATTATTTAATCTTATAATAAACGTTAAAAGTAAGCGAATTTTAAAAGTACTATCGACAAAACAAAGTTTCAATAATCTGATATAATACCGTAATTCCTGGAACTTTGTTAAGCTTACTAATGTTTACATACAGACAATGACATTCATGGATATCTTAGGGAAACAGTACAAATTAGCTAGAATAATAGTGGGTTAAAAACAATAAAACCTTTGACACACTATACTTATTCAATATCGATTGATAGAAATCTGTTTTAAGGAGTAACAAAATGTGTATAACTTCAATATTACATTAAATAATCGACTGTATTTTTATATAGCAACAGTTCCATACCCAACTATTAGAAAGTAATTGTTCTCTGTAATATAATAGAACTTAAAAAAAATGTCTAACAACTTTTATATATACGTTTTCCTTAAAGATATCCCACGAGACATTCAGATTAAATTAGATAATTTAAGAATATTTCTGTCCAACTCATATCTAAGTATATCGCTAAGCTAATGTACAATATTCGACCCAATACAATTTAGAAAACATATTTTAAAGATTTTGGGCAACTGCGATTAGATTTGATAAAAAAACTGTAAGAAAATAATGCAATAATAATAAATAATGGCAATAATACTCCTAACTTTAAATACTTACTGTACAAATATGTTACATATTCCTAACGTCAAATATTTTGCTAATAACATCGAGATATTGAGAGCATTTACAAAAATTGTTTCCTTAGTTTTGACACAGTACAAGTAAGCATACAGTATTCTATCTTCATACAAACGCTCCCAAACGACGCGCTCGAAATCTCGACATTTCTCGCCATACAACAGTCGCGAGTGAGCCGCGGTTGTCGTCAGACGGTATAAGACGCTCCCGCGCATTTACTGACGAAATATTATGTCAATCAAGTTTACGAGCATAATGCTCAGTGTATGGATGTTTGAATACATCTATATCGAAACCGGAAATATTTCTCTGTTGCTAATTTGTAGGAAATATATTATCATAATGATCTAGTCAATTTATTGCTGATTTTTAATTATACTGCACACAAAATGCATTTTTTTTTGTCTATTTCCACCATACTAACTCACAAACTTTTGAAACTAGAAATAAAATACTAGTAGAATTATATAAATAAAAATTTATTAAATTTGCAATAATATAAAATGAAAAGATAATATGACAATTTAATATAGTACCTATTATCATATACGTAACCCAAGAAAAACATTCAGTCCAAGTCGGTAGCCCTATTGCGTGTTTACGTACCGAGCGACCGTAGGTAATTATCTCTAAGACACTGCCGAGATAGCATACTATATGCTTACTTGTACTGTGGTCTTGAGTTGACTGAGAATTAATTCTAGGACTCCTGTCTCAAACGCAATAGCGCTAACGGGCGCTGATAGAAGTAGTCTTAAATTCTACACTGAATAAAAACCATTCTATGTAATTGTAGGTACATACAGACATATCTTCAGGCTGTATCCCTAAAGGGGTAGAAATTGTATTGTATAGAAAACGATATTTCTGTAAATAGTCAAAAAAGTAATTAAGATTTGTTGTTGCATTTATACTTTAAGGCTAAATATCTTTTTTATCCCGTCGTTAGTGTAGTGTGTCGAAGTACCGACAGTGACAATAATAATAATATACTCAGACATTTCACACAACGCCATCTAGTCCTAAAGTAAGCAGCACAGCGCTTGTGTTATGGGTACTAGACAACTGATATACTACTTACATACTTTTCTTTTGTAAATAAATACATATTACACATAAACACCCAGACTCGGGGTGGGAATCGAATCCGCAACCCCCGTTTACTTTCGACGCCCTTAGCCGTTGCGCCACGGAGGTCGTCAAAACTACTAAATTACGTTCTTCCTTAATTATTATAATACCATAATATCATAATAATAATAATATACTCAGACATTATATACAGCGCCATCTAGACCCAATGTAAGCAGCTCAGCGCTTGTGTTATGGGTACTAGACAACAGATATACTACTTATATACTTTTCTTTTTTGTAAATAAAAACACCCAGACTCGGGGTGGGAATCGAACCCGCAACCCCCGTTTACTTTCAGACGCGCTTAGCCGTTGCGCCACGGAGGTTGTCAATATAATAAAAATTAAAAAATGTGATGAATGAGTGTGGGTAGTTGCCAGAATTCGCACACTACGAAGACGACACTCATCCTCATCAGTCAGCTTGTGACCACGGTCGGAGTAGTCCGGTTGAAACGTCGGTATAAAGACGACATAGATAGTCCATTGAAATGTTACATTTTTTTGGACTAAAATTACATTTGTCAGAGGACGCAATTTTATTTTTTAGATATCAAGAAGGGGTTAGTGTAAAGTTAAATTAAAGTTTGTGGGGTCGCAACCTTTGTCCCATGGCCGCCATCTTGGAAAAAGGGGTGCAAGTGGTTTCCATGGTTTATCTCACGAACTATATAGGTCTCACAAAAAAAATTTTCAAACATTTTTTGTCGAAGATATAATTTTCTACAACTTTGGTTCAGTAACTTTTTGTCGTAGAACCAAAAATTACAAAGTTATAAGCGAAAATCTATGAAAATTTTGGAAAAAAATTTCTATTAGTCGCTATAACTTTTTTTCTAATCATTTTACGAAAAACTTATACCAGACTATTTTTATAGAGGGGTTCTTAAGGAATAACTTTCATTATGCACTTTTTTTATTTTATTCATTAGTTAAAGTCTTGGGAGCGTTTGCGTCGCACGAAAAAACACTAATCGACAGAAGTAAAATTCGATAAGAACACCGTAACGACGTTATCACTAGAGAAATTTCTTGGCAATGAGAAGAACAAAGCTGATTTCATTGTACTTCTCAAAACTTCATTCTCGGAGGTGGGTTTCAGTGTCGACCAAGCAGAATCAGATGCAGACACATTCATTGTTCGCTCTTCTCTTGCTGCATCTCAATCGTTTGACTCAGTCATTGTTGTAGCTGAAGATATCGACATAGTTATCTTACTCACAGCACTTGGAAGAAAACAATTAAATATATTTTTTTATAAACCATTAAAAGGACGTACAGCAGAACAATTATATTGTCCGTCAAATTTTATGTACGGAGACGTTATTGCGGATAATTTGCTGCTTCTCCATGCTTTTTCAGGATGTGACACAACTTCAGCAGCTTACAATATGGGTAAACTTAAATTTCTGAAGAACCTGGAGAAACATCCAGAGTTAGTAAGTGGAACAGCGTTGTTCCTGAACAAGAGAGATGACCCTGCTTTGCTCGCTGTTATTGGGGAACGTTTTTTCATCTCTTTATATGGTGGTAATAAAGATGATAATTCTCTGGACAGCCTTAGATATAAACGATTCGCCAAGTCAGTGACAAAGAACACATTTAATTTATCTTCACTTCCTCCAACACAAGATGCAGCGCGCCTCCACAGCTTCCGAGTCTACCATCAGGTTCAGTCGTGGCTCGGTAATTACAACGACCCTGAAGACTGGGGCTGGAAGAAGTATGGACAGATATTGATGCCAGTACAAAGCTCAAAACCTCCAGCACCTCCTGAGCTTCTAAAGTTGATATTCTGCAGATGTAAAGGTAACTGTGGAGCGATGTGTGGATGTCAGAAAGCAGGCCTCAAATGTTCTGCAGTGAGCTTCCATTGTTCTGGAGAGACTTGCAGTAACATAATGGAAATTTCAAAATTAATTGAGAAAAATGATTTTGAAGAAAAACCACCGACAATGACGCTACTTCCATCTCCGGTTATCCCTCAAGTATTTCATATAGAAGGTCAACAAGATCCTATACAAGGTCAACAAGATCCTATAAATGTATACAATGTTGGCTTTCATATACAAGATCCTGAGCCGCAGCCTGGTCCATCAAAAAAACTGAGGACAGAGTAATTACGTCATTTCGAAAATGACCGTGGATTAAGCCTATTAGAAATACCACGTAAAAAAAGCGTATTTTAGAAATCAATAATTTTTGTGGTAGTGTCAATAATAAATAAATAATAATGTTGCATAATTAATAAATAAAAATATTATAATGAAAAAGAAAATGATTGAAAATTATGGTGAATCATCAATATCTATGTGTCTAAATACTGGCGAATACTATTCCTTTCGCAGCGCTGTAAAACTTTATCTAATGAATAAAATAAAAAAAGCGTCTAATGAGTTATTCCTTAAGAACCCCTCTATAAAAATAGTCTGATATAATTTTTTCATAAAGTGATTAGAAAAAAGTTATAGCGACCAATAGAATTTTTTTTCCATAATTTTCATGGATTTTCGCTTATAACTTTGTTATTTTTGGTTCTACGACAAAAAGTTACTGAGCCAAAGTTGTAGAAAATTATATTTTCGACAAAAAATGTTTGAAAAATTTTTTTGTGAGACCTATAGTTCGTGAGATAAATCATGGAAACCACTTGCACCCCTTTTTCCAAGATGGCGGCCATGGGACAAGGGTTGCGACCCCACAAACTTTAATTTAACTTTACACTAACCCCTTGATATCTAAAAAATAAAATTGCGTCCTCTGACAAATGTAATTTCAAATATAACTTTTCAATGGACTAAGACCCGTTAATTGGTATTGTAAGATGTGTACAAGTCGTGAAAGTAAAAACATTAAGATTTGTTGTTACTTTTGTTTCAAACAAGACATTAAAACACTAAAAGAATTTTTGACATTAAACTAATTACTAACCATAATGGCATTTTGGAATAAATTTTATTTCGTGTAAACATAGCCTTATTTATAATTTCCATGTCATCAAAAACGGTGAAAAATTGTTTACCTTTTTACTTTTATATGCATTAGTTTGTCAAACATACATACATCTTCACGCTGTACCCCCAACGGGGTAGTCAGAGAGGACGGAGCACCAAGTATCACGGTACTTACATACTTCTTTCGCTTACTCAAATCTCATCATTCATCATAATTGAATTGTTTGACAAAGAAAATCTGCAGAGCGAAAGCGAGTGGTAGCAGAAGCGAAGGAAGACCAAGGTGACTTACGGAGTCAAATAGCTAGAGTTTTAGCTGACGGAAATGTCAAAAGCACTCGCATACCTAGGCGAAAATGTGTGAGAATGGTGAGATTTGAAGGCGAAAAGACCGTGACGCTTGACGCTCTGTCATCTCGGACTAACCCATTACGAATACAGCGCGAATATATGTAGGTAGTATGTGTGAAGCGTGAAGATGTAAAAAAATTATACCTGACTTTCTGTAGGGTCTTGGTACTTCTTGTGATCTAAGAGTATATATTGTATATATATACATTGTTCCCAAAGATATTATAAAACGTTTTTGACTTTATATAAACCTAAACATTAGAACAATTTTTGAATACATATTTTGAATTCGAAATGGAAAAGATCACACGAGGAAGCAATACATCTCGCTTTCCACTACGGATGTCGTAAAGTTTTTATTTATGAAACATGTCATTAAAAAGGCTTAGCCTACAGTTAGACACTCGAAAAATGGAACAACATTCGAACGACAGCAATATAATGATCACTGATAGTATCTTAATGACCCACGCTCGACCGTATCATTTCAGGGGTAAATTACCCCAAAACCTTACTGACCTACTCAATACGTAATATTCTATGAATTACTTAAACAATTATACTTCGACATGAGGCACTGTTTATTTTCACACACGTATTTGTTGACAAATATTATACTTTTTCTGTCGATGACAACAGAAACAGCTTAATATTTGTCAATGTCATAACATTAAAATAATTTCAGGTAATTTTTAAGGTTTGTCGTGTAGCGAAATGATTAAATTTTAAAAAAGAAAATTTAGATAGATTACAAATTGAAGTATTGTAAAAAGAGTTTTTGGCAGGATTTTATGGGGAGCGGTTGGGAGATTATTTTAATTATTCGCAAATGTTTCTAGTGGATATTGTGATGGTAAATTGGCGTAGTTTTGCGTCCCAAGTACCTACGCTGTTGTACTGTTGTGTGAAATTGTTGAAATAAGTTCTTATTAAGTAGTGTGATGTTGAGATTTTTTAAGCTATGGCTTGGCTTACTCCGCCTCAGCCGATCCTACTAGAGACTGCCTCAATATATTTGTCGCCAGAAACGCCAGAAACAATTAAAATGTATTTCACCGACATTTTAATGAAATAATATGAAGAATTTATCTATTTACTACTGACGACATCGGTTATATGGGCACAGAACCCTTTACCTTTCTTCCTAAGGGAGAACCGTACTAAAAAAAAGTATTATAAAAAAATTCATATAATCAAAACTGATCGGCGTTGTTGTCTGGATAGTCCCGAATGGAAGGCAGTTTGAATTCTATATATCACAATAATATGTAGTCTTATCGTTGGACTCCTCGCGATGGTCCTTGTATTTATTTGCTTTTATTGAAATATTTCCACAGAGGAATTCTTCTATTATATATATATTAGGCACTTCATTACTTTAATTTTTAAAGGGAAATGTAAGAAATTCCACTTTACTTCATACCATTCTCTTATCTCACACTTGTCATCTCCCGTCTTTCTTTTCTCTGCAGTCCCTCTTCAAAATTTCAAATTTCAATCTAATTTTCTTAGTACTAACTCCTGCCAGTAATAAATGAAGAGTTATTATCTAGACTTAGTTTATATCAAGAACTATAATCAAAACGTATACAAACTTATTTTATATCAAAAGTTATTGTACAAACTGTGTTATTGTGACTGGTCCGTGGCGCAGTGGCATATGCATCTCCATTCCAAAGCTAGGGTCCCGGGTTCGATCCCCGGTCAGGTCAATTTAGGAAACGAACTTTCCTAAATTGGCTTGAAGTTTGGGTGTTACTGGGAACTCCCCCAGAGTTCGTTGTGTGCTACCCATAGTACAAGTTTACTGCTTAGTTTCACACAATCTGTGTAATTGTCAAGAGTATTTATTATTATTATTATTAAACTTATTTTAAAACATCATTGTTAGAACTATAGAATTTTGGAATAATACTATAAAAAGTCAACATGTATAAAAATGTCAAATATAAAAAGTCAAAACACATAATTTAGTACACAATAATATAAAAAGTATTACACGAATAATTTAAAATAAAGATACTTTAATAACACGATAATAATACAGGTTTTAGAATGACAAACTGAATGAACAGATGTAAGCCTGTAGTAAAACAATAAGTGTCAAAGGATACGGAAACATAACTACTTATTAGACAAGGTGCTTTATAATATATATTAACAGATAAGAATTAGAGAAGTAATACATATTTACTATAGGTTTCCGTGCCTCAACAAGAAAAAACGGAGCCCTTATAACATCTCTTCGTTGTCCGTGTGTCCATGTAAATTCATGTCCGTCTATCCGACAAGTCAAGACCTGTTGACGCCGTTCAATAGAGTGAAGGAAAGCTACAAATGACACACACATTTTCTCACACAAAAACAATTATTGTATAGGTCTCTTTTCCTTTCCTATCTCTTAGCAAATATGCCAAAAAGAATTGTAATAAAAAATCAGATGTCAATCAATGTAAATTAAATAACGCACCGACGCGCACGCATTTTTAAATAAAATAAAACGCTGCTTAATAATTTCGCAAAAAGTGTATCAATACAAACTATAAATACCGTGGTGTTTGGGAATAAGTATTTGAATCAGCGACTGGCTTGCATAGAGATAATTACCCTGAAATAAACCGTAAGTCTTATTACTTTCCCTTCTTACATCCAATAGAAATAGACACCAACCCTTTATCTCAAGAACGGGTAGATGTATTAAGTTGAAATTTATATCAAACACTGACATATTATGTGGTCACCCTGAATAAATCAAGCTTCGAAGTCAATGCTATCCAAAAATATGGCCATTTATGTTCTCAAAGGGAAACCTATGGGGTACTTTCTGTTCATCTATAATCATGAAATTTGGCAAGAAACACGGTCTCACAAACTGGGAATCGAGCCTAGAACTATTCACATGGACAGAAGATACGCTATAGCCGTAGCACTAATGGACCATTTCCAATTATAAAATAAATATGATCTACAAAAAGAACAATAAATTATGTACGTCCTACTACTGAACACAAACATTTCACATAAAAGGGTGTCACGATGCAACAGACCGTACCCTACCACACATATCCAAAGCGCCAATAGCTCACTAGTTAATAATGGAAGCAATTTCTAAATTATATTATTTAAAAGAATTAATAAACAAATTAATCGTGCTGTAATTGGTATTTCTAGTTGATTAAAATGACGGAACTACTTATATATAAAACCTATCGTTAATTAACTAAGTAAAACAAACTTTCTTTCGAAATTAAAATTACAAATAGGAAGTTTTATAAAAATTACTTTGTACAAAGCTGAAGACAGAGTTATTGTAAAAATTACGAATATTTCATAAAATATATAAACGTAATTAAGTTGTGATGTGTATAAAGTGATATTATTGCACATTACAAAATTATTGTGCTCATATTTAACTAAATATTTCTAATTATTCTCGGTATGCCTAAATTCAAAAGGGCACTCCATCAGTAACGAATATTACAAATGAAACTAAAAGTAAGTAAAAATTCAATATTTCGAATCGGAATCTAGTGAAACAATTCTTAAAGAAGTATATGTATTTTTCATCAGCTTTCTGTCCGCGATTTCGCTGACGTAGGTAGGCTGTAAGATTCGCACAGTATTTTTATATTAGTTTAATTTATAGTGACGTTGTTACTTAGCCTAATCTGTACAAAGTAAATATCCATATTTTATACAGTGACAAATGTATGTTTCCCCATGCAAATTGTTACACTATATTATATTTACAATATAAAATAAATACCATCTCTTAATTTCATGTTTCTATTCTTAGCAATTTGAGCTGGGCGATGATGAGCCGGTAGTCAGTCAGAATTGCCTTATGTATAAATATATAATATATATAAATATTTATGTATACATATGTGTATACACTATACACATTACCTTTTTGTTACAATCGGGTACTGAATTAGTCACACTATTGAATTAATAAATACTTACATATATTTTTACTATTTTTAGTTCCATTAATAATATAATTCAATAAGGTCACATTGCTATGTGGACGTTATTTCAATTATATTAGTACTAATAAAATACAATTTCTGTAAAGTGACATATTTTCCATAAAAAAAAAACTAAACTATTTGATGGAGTAATAACAATAGAATTTAAAACCGTCATTTATATTTAAGTGGCCTCATTGACCTATTTGAAAAAAAATCAACTAAATGTAACGGCAACGACCGGCCCCTCGTAATGATATCCGACAATGTCCTAACCTCGGGGACACCCTAGTGCCACATTACGCACGATTCAATGCACTATGATGACCAAATTTTGCGGTGTCCCGAATTTCCATTGAATACTGATATCGTGAAACTATTATATGGGGTTGAATGGCCTTTTATACGTGTTGGAACTAGTCGTACGGTTTTAGTCGGAATTTTGATTTGTCATATACGATGTATCCATTAGACTAGATATTCAAAACTATTATTTTAATTAAGTAACATACTTTAGATTAAACATACGTACCAAATTATTATACTTCGTTATACTATGTCAAAATCTATACTGCATGCTGTTGCTGTATATCCTTTTGTACTATACCATGTATCTGTATGTTAAGTTTTCGCAAAGACTTCCGTTTTCAAGTCTGAGTCCCTGCACCGATTGTGATGTATGTGCGTGATGTATTTCAAAAATAATAGTGAATAGTTCATCTAGGCGTTTTTATAATTTCAAGATTAACTACAACTGCATTCTTTTTAACCAAGTTCAAAAAATGGAGGAGGTTCTCATTCGGTTGTATTCTTTTATTTCTTTTTTTATGTTTGTTACCTCAGAACTCCGTTATTTATAAACCGATTTAGAAAATTCTTTTTTTATTTGAATACTTTCAGATTTGTCGCATTTAAATTTCATTGGTATTGGAGCTTAGACTTCGAAGATACCAAACAACATCAAGTAACACGAACTGCTTATAACCTTTATTTATTTATTTTGATGATTCTCTTGTATGTCATCGCGCTCCGGAAATAGAAAAGAAGTTAATTGTAGACCTTCTTAAATATTTGTTTAGGGCAAGGTCACTCAAAAGGAAGAAATAAAAAAAAAATTAATTAAACCGGCAAAAAAAAACACTCAAAAGTACAAATATCTCCTCTACTAATTAAAACTCAAGTACAAAAATAACTTTATAAGTAAGATACAGATAACTTTATTTATACATTAACAAAAAGTACATACATACGTTAATATTTACTTACTTTCTAACTTAAAACTATACATTATCTTAAACAATAGACTTCCTCAAAGTTGCCGCTTAGAAAGCTGTCATTGCTTAAGGTACCTAGCAGACTAGCAGCATTATTTATAGATATTATTAAATTACAGTTTTTGAAGTTTATTGTTAATTTTTTTTTTATTTCTGATTAAATAGACTTATCCCTTAGTGCTTTCGGAACCTAGGATTCCAGATTGCGTTTTTAATTAAACATGCAGAAAAGCGACTTTCACAACCATGAAGTCTTGACTGTTACTGAGTATTCCCACAAATAATTGTGTACTATCCATACATAGACTAAGGCTTAATGTAACATTGTTATAAGTGTATTGGGGGAAAATATTGTTTTATCATATTGCTTGTAAAAAAAATGCAAATGAAAACTGACCAAGAGCTTGTTGACACAATTGACTTAGGGTTCAGTAGCAATTTTGGAGAAAGTAGTAGTTCATTAAATAAATTAATGCCAAATTAGAAAATAAAATTGGTCCAGAATCTTTTTTTCGTCGTCTTTTTGTTTGAAATTTCTTTCGTCTCGTATCTAGTTTTCGGTTATTTACATCTCTGTGCCAAATTTCAGCTCAGTAACTGTAATGATGACTAAATTAATATTTGGCACGGACATACAGACGAAACTATGAAGATTACCTTTTTGCCATTTTGATTACGGAATCCATAAACAACACCTGAAAACTGTAACTAGATTGCAAGAGATGTTTCCATCGTCATAAACACCGCATTAATATTCGAATATCGTTATTATCGATATCATTCACACATCACATCAATCTAATTTCTGATGCATTAACCAAGCCAATATATAGTTTAATTTGTATATCGCATGTTATTTTTATCACTTGGGAATTTATATTAGAATAGAGTACATAATGTATGTCAATAGAGAAACCGCAGTTTACATTTAGGTCAATGGTAAATCAATTGATTCATCTAATGCGGTGTCTCGAGGCGACCGCGAAATCGATTGTCTGTTACGGGTATATATACGTAGGTACATACATAATGTACTGATCTATACATTTACAAAGGTAGAGGCAGATCTGTTTGTTTCAGACCGACGCTAGATCGCTGGGAAATATATATGTGAAATTTAATAAGAGACTCAATGCCGAGAGCATTCATATTTTATATCGAATTTTTGTAACGTGATTTTAATATACATTTCCATTTTTATATTCCTCTGTCGACACTCTTCTTTATTTCTTTATTCAAATGTATTTTTTCATTTTATGTATGTATTAATCTATGTATTAATACGCGAAGAGAAAACTTCGTATGCCTTTTTAAGCATATTGTACATATTGTACATAGTGTCAGATTTGACGCAGTTAAAGTTTATATGGACAAGAAGTGCTGAAAGCTAAAATTTAAATATAATATATATAACAAATAATTAAACCTTTTCGCCTAGGTATGCGAGTGCTTTCGACATTTCCATCAGCTGACATTTTGGTTATTTGACCTTGATCTTTGATTAACAACAAGATATGTATTTCGCAACAAATTTTATTTCGTCCGAAAATATGCAACACCCAATTAATCTAAAAAAACGGTTTATCTTTTTATCAAATTGTATTGAAACAGACTGTAATAGTATATTATCTATGTTTTCAAAATAAAATGTTATCGGGTGAGGTTAGGAAATTGCAAACTTATCGCTACTTAAAGGCCTTGAACTTTCTCAATCGCGACGTAGTATCTTTTATTTACTCACGGAGAAATACGTAAATATAAAACACATTAAATAATGTCACATTTGATATTAAATTAATTTTATAGTATAAACATTGAACAACAGTGTGTCATTAAGATATTAATCTAAACAATTAATATAAAAGAAACATGTTTTCATTTCGCTTTCGCCCGTTGGGAATCAATTAAATTTTATGATAGTCTTTGATTCCATTGCCATTGATTGGGTGCTACAATAATAGAACATGTTACAAAATGTTTAAACATATAAACAAACAAATAAAGAATGAGTGATGAAAGACTGATGAAGAAAATCTCCAGAACGAAAGTGAGTGGTAGAAGAAGCTAAGAAAGACTAAGGCTGATTTGCGAAGATCAAATAGCCAGAGTGTTAGGTGACGGAAATGCTAAAAGCACCCGTATACCTAGACAAAAATATGTGAAGAGAATGCTGAGTGAGATTTGAGGAGGCAAAAGAAGTATGTAAGGAACTCGTCCTCTCTAACTACCGTTAGGGATACAGCGACAAGATATTTATGTATATGTATAAACAAACGAAAAGTTACATTGTAAAGTATCTGTGATTTCCAAATAAAAAATGGTACGTAACCAAAACCCAAACATGCTTTTTCAAATTTATGTCTGTCTGTTTGTTTGTACGGATAACCTCTGTCTATTTGTTTGTACGCGCTAATCTTGCAAACGGCCGAACCGATTTTAACAGATTTTTTTTGGCAGGCAGAGTATTTTTCAGAATGTAACTTAGGCTACGTTTTATGTCGTAAATATACCAAATTTAACGTGGGTGGAATCACGAAGCATAGCTAGTTATTAATAAAAGACATATCAAGCCGTTTCATCTCTTCAGTTTCGCCTTATATTCATATTCTGAAAGGCTAACACTTAGAATAATAAGCGAAAGGAACGCCGAACAAGTGAAGCACAAAAGTTACATAGTTAATGTGTGTGTAAACAGCGTTTCATAGAATCTTCACGCTGTATCCCTAAAGGGGTAGTAGGAGAGTTTCCTTTGCCTCTTCGAATCGCACCATTCTCCTCACACATTTTCGGCTAGGTATGCGAGTGCTTTTCACATTTCCGTCTGCTAACACTCTGGCTATTTGATCTTCATAAGTCAGCCTTGGTCTCCCTTGGCTTCTGCTACCTTTCGCTTTCGCTCTGTAGATTTTCTTCGTCAGTCTTTTGTCACTCATTCTCTCTATGTGCCCGAACCATCTAAGCATTCGTTTCTTCATTCTTACAATAACACTGTCATGCGATCATGTCATACTGCGTATCTTTTCATAGCTTGTTTTGTCCACAAGGGTGATATTTCTAAAAGATCACATTTCTAATGTATGGGCTCAAAATAACCATTGTTTTATGTTCTTCATTGGGTATAGGTTACCGATTTAGGTGTTTATAATAATTTCGACTCAGTAGATAAAGACGACGAAATCAATCGGTTGTAACATTCGTACAAACAGGCGGACAAACTGACAGACACGTGAACACGTAATGAAAATAGAAGGGTTCAGATTATCCATTTTTAACCTTGAATTTTAAATAGTAAATATCGAATTCATTCGTTGAATAAATATTCTGCGCGTTTTATAGTTTGCCGTTAACGCTCTGATCAAACATCAAAAGAACCGCAACATTCATATTGTGGCTTAATGGGGAGAGTTGAAATGCGTTTCAAATGATTTCTTTAGTAATAATAATATCACCAGACAAATACATCAATTATATCTCTTGAAACTAAAGTTCCGACCAAATGAAATTGTACCTTGAATAGAAATTTTTGAATCGAACTTAAATTGATTGAGTACCTTGAATTAAAAGGACAGTTAAATACATAAGTCTTAAGCGACTTTAGTACTTTAAAAAGTACTAAAACTAAAATGTTAAACATAAATGATTCTAAAGATATTTAATGTGATTGTAAAACTAAAAGTTCCTGAGTTTCACTGAAGCGATTTGAAAACCATATTTTTAGGTTTCTGTAGATAGAATTGCAATGGCGAAACTCTTATACCAATAGCTACGTCGTACTTGTTGATTTGTCTTTCTATTTGTCTGTATGTTTCATGAGCTGAAGTTTGATATAGGATCTTACAGAAACGTATGTTGGTAACCCAAATCTATACATTTCAACTATACTATATACTTTAATATTACAGACAGAGCGATTTTCTCTGTACATGCTTTTCCTGTATTTCTGTATATTCTGTAGGTATGTTATATATATAGATATATAATATATAATATAATTAATTATAATTATAATTAGTATAGACTAATATTATAAAGAAAGAGAGAGCAGTATTTGTAAGTTTGTTTATATGGGGAGGGTAATCTCCGGAACCACGGCACTCATTTGAAAAATTCTTTCACTATTTAAAAGGTACGTTATTGCAGATGGACAAGCTATATATTATGTATTCAACCCGGGCAAAGCTAGGACGGACCGCTAGTCCAATATATTCAGAACTCGATTATATTTTATTATTAAAATTTAATGTACACTGTCTGAATTGCTTCGAAACTCTTAAGTTTATTGCTTTTCCAACACATTTCTAGATGATTTTTAAAATTGTCTCTGATCTAGTTGTGCCCTAAATTGGTGACATGATGATGAACTGTGAAATAACTAAGAAAAAATAGTCACGAGTGGGAATTCTTCATTACTTAATGCAATCTGGAATATCTAATCGTCTCCTCCTAAGATGCTAGTAGAAGAAAATAGTTTTTCTACCCGACTGCTTAAGAATGTATATACACATATATATATACATACGTGTGTAATGTATGTAAGAGATGTAAGTATGTAAGTAAGTATGTAGTGTAGTGTAGGAGACAATTGGTTTACATGATTGTCCTTTCGACGAAAATGCATAATTATTTATTCATTAAAATTTATAATAATTATTATATGGCATAAGTTGTTAATAAATTATTTTCCATAAAAAAATATTTATTTGTATTATTTACAGTTCCTTTCACATTTTCTCTTTATGGAGCTTCTACCATTTGTAAATAAATTAAAATATTTTTTTTAGATATTCTTTATAAATAACCTCCGAAGCTATAACAACCATTATTTTCTTAAAAGAATTATTTAAAAAATTCCGATAACTGCATTTTTTGTTGATATCTCTGAAATATTCGATTTTTTTTCGATATTTACAGATTTCCAAAATTGTGATAATTTTAAATGGGTCAAATTTTTGTTGTATGTCATTAGAAAAACAAAAGAAAAATTAAAATCCATTCCTTGTAACTGAATTCCGTCATTTTCCCTTAATAATTATTAATTGCACTGCACTAAATGTACCCTTCAAATTAACCTATAATTTTTGTAATTATTCATATACACAATTCTTATATTTATTATTCCCAGGTCCCGGCTTCTGGGGTCTCATCAATCCACAATGGAGTATGTGCAACAAGGGCAGACGACAAAGTCCAGTCAACATCGAGCCAGAAAAACTGCTTTTCGATCCATGGCTTAGAGATATACAGTTTGATAAACATAAGGTTTGTACACAATTAAATAGAAACTTATCTTTTGTTTTCTTTTTTTATGGCATGGCGCACAGTTTAGCGCATTTGCCAATGTCACGTATTAATAAGTAGAATCACACGTTGTTTATTCTTATTGTCAAACTCCTCCAGTAAAGTGATAGTGGCTTTACTGAAGTTATATAAGACTTCTTAGAAGAGCGCGAGAACTGCAGCTACCTATTCCATTCTTTTCACTTGTACAGAACTTTAAAACACAATATAGTATCACTTTTGTACTTTAAAACTCCCAAAAATGTAAAAACTAGAAAATCTAAACAAAATATCAATCTCACTTCTCCCGTTCCTGCCAAAAGTTCAGAAACTTATTAACTTAATATTTAAATTAACTTATAACGTTTATCTATAATTTATATTATACTAGCGAACCCTACAGATGTTGTTGCGCCCAAAATAAAAAAAAATTTTCGTCAAAAAATAAATATAAAATATTCCGATTGTAGCGCCACTTACCGGATCCAATTGTGAATCTAAACCATCCAGGAATCCAATTAAACACACATAAAAAATTGCATGAAAATCGATTTAGCCGTTTAGGAGGAGCTCAGTGGCAAACACACGTACAGAAGAATTATATATAAATGTCACCGTATGATTGTGAACACCGTAAGTTTATAATCTGACTCGTGAAATTGTAAAGTATCGATAAATTGTGAATTACTGTACCATACTGCTTACAATATAATGTATTCATTTCCGATAGTTCACAATCTATCCATGTCAAATCGTCAAACTGTGAACGAAACTACACTTATCGTCAAGATTCACAATCTTGTTCAATTTTGTCATTTGTAAAATTGCGAACCGTCCCTGATTGGTCGGCATGTTTATTACGTAACTTGCAGTCAATATGCGACAGCCAATATCGCGCGATATCTGTTGTCAAAACGAGTATTTGTGTTATGTATTTTGTATAGTGGCGCTAAATCTACCGCGAAAAGTGCATTTTACGGTCATAGAATAATAGACACGCAATCGTCATACACGATACCAATTTTTATTACAATTAGTCACCTGTCACGCAGTAATCGCGTGGCTGTCGCTGTCTGCAGATTTTTAGGTAATAACTTAATTATGTTCGGCGACGAACAGTTATTTATCATTGAAACTTCACTTTCTTGGTTAATCGTAAGTTTAATGTTACTATAAAATGTAACTGTATTATAACTATTAGTTATTTTCAACACAAAAACAATTAAAAACCACAGAAACAGGTTCGAATGACAGTCACAGATTGCTCCGCGGGACACACGACATCCAACCAATCAGCGCGCAAGGTGTGTTCCGTCGCATACAATTCTAATGTCGATTAACAATTTTACTGTTAGACAAGGATAGATTCTAAACTATTGTAAATGATTATGTTATATTTTAAGCAGTATGATACAGTTCACAATTTAGCGACAGTTTACAATCTCGCGAGATACATTATAAACTAACAAAAATTAGTACGTTATATTATAAGCAGTGTGGTACAGATCACAATATTTTGCTTTTTATTATAATTAATGTTTATTTGTAATTTACGTCACATATTTCTATAACTAATTTAAAAGTTTAATGTAGATACTTTGTCTTAGGGAAGCAGCAGGTTGTGTTTACACCAAGAGGTGTGAAATCTATGTGTATGATTCTCATTATACTCACTTATTTGCACTCTGTAAAATATCATTAAATCAAACAATTGTCACCTCCTGCTCCTTAGGGGAGCTTGAGGGAGCAAAATAAGTATATTAAGAAAATTAAATTAAAAAAAAATCAATTAAAAAAAAAATTGTCAAGACAAAAATTAGTTACATTTATTTTAAGAAATAATTAGGTCATAATTTGGAAACAAAAAAATAAGCGGGTCGTGGATCAGGCTAGCGAGGAGTTTAGATCTACTGCGGTCACCGTCCTTTCGCGACACCGTACTCCCCTTGTCCTCCTTTCCTGGGTATGGTCGGATGTTGCAACTCGTACAGCCGCGCTGTAGGTAGATTATTGGTTGGTGACTGATGTTGGTGTTTGCGATATAGATATAAGGGTCAGAGTCCAATCCCAACGGAGTTCCCGGTACGGGATCACACTCGATTCACAATTATATTGTATTATTTAGAATTTTACGCTATTATAAATTTAGAAAGATTGTCTCCAAAACGATAGTACGTTGGAGAAAATTACAAATATTAGGTATACTCGTATTATAAAGCTGAATAGTTTTTTCTTTTAATATTTGTACTTAGAACATTTAAGACGAGTAAGCGCTGGTGAGTAAAAAAAACAATCCTAGCAGAATGAATGTTATTCGTTCTCTTCGAGAATGAATGTTACGAACGCATCGCGGTTTAGCTACCGTGCGTCTATTGTTCGAATTCACTCTATATAACTTTTATTGATAAATTCAGAATCTGCCTGTATATTGATTTTTTATGTTATATGTTTGTAAATAATGTAATTTTGTTTTAATATTGTTATTGATACTATTAATACTTATAGACAATATTTTAAGGATAATATATTAATTATTTTTGAAAAACATATTTTATTTGGCATAAAAAATTTAATTAGTAATCACGAATTCAAAACACCGTTCCTATAAAATAGTGTTAAGTTACACAATCAATAAAAATAAAAAAACTCTAAACTGTATATAGGTTATCATTATTGTTTAGAACATATAACGAGGAAGTTTTAATGTGTCATTCATTCTCATTTAGAAGTCTATAGAAATCATACTATAGACAAATATTGACATTTCCTTATCCCTGTGCGAAACCGGGACCGGGCGGTCGATAATATTATAATATCTAATAGGGATTATCGATATTCGTCAGTATTATTGAAACATCGTAAACGTAAACCGTACGTAAAAGTATCGATGTTTTAACATCGATAATATCATTTGACTAGTTGTACTCAATGAGTAGTAGGATCCCTAAAACATCGATAGAATATATATAGGTATTTTTGTTTTTTGTAAAAATCAAACCGAAGTAATGCAAGCCTTCAATGCAATACAATTTACTTTGCAAAAATAAATGCCTTTTAAGTGTCAACTTGTTATCTATGCTAATTTGAACATATATACATACAAATCTTCACGCCGTATCCCTAACGGGGTAATCAGAGAGGACAGAGCGCCAAGCGTCGTGGTCTTTACATACTTCTTTCGCTTACTCAAATCTCATCATTCTCCTCACAGATTTTCGCCTAGGTATGCGAGTGCTTTTGACATTTCCATTGGCTAAAACTCTAGCCATTTGATCTTCATAAGTCAACCTTGGTTTATTTTACCTTATTTTCTTGAACTTCAATGAACGTAGTAATTCTTAGCTTTTAAGCTAGGTGTCACTAACGTAAAAATACATAATTTGATTTTAGTATAAAAATGCGATGTTTCCGAACGTCGATGTTATTGTTTCATATTTATCGGACATCGATGTTTAGTTGCCGATATTGATATCGATGCCAACATCGATGCTTTTTCAATATTGCTTATCCCTAATACTTAACTATATTTTCAGTTAATACTGAATATACTGTTAAATAATACTAAAGACTAAACACATCTGGTTCCAAAAAGTTATCTTTATTTCTACTTTTGTTACTAAAATCAAAACTTTGAGTCAATTGTTACTGTAACTTATTTTACTTGTACAACACAACATAAATTTCAATCGTTTTTTAGTTGCATTGACACTTCAAAGTGAAGAACGGAAACCGAGCATAAATATCAAAGACATACTTTTTCTCAAACGAATTTATGGCTTAATTACTATGTATACTATGTACATGTATACTTATGACTTAATTGGCTTAAGTATAACTCTATACATTTATATTTGTATACTTTTTGTTGGAACAGCTGTTGGTTTTTCTTACAAAAAAAACTATGTTTCTGCTGAAAAAAGTTCTTTGTGTCATTAGTTAATGTATTTCTTTCACAAACACTTTGTTTAAAAAACATTTTTTACAGTAAAAGCGTGCCAATTAACAATTCAATAAAAGCCCGCCTTAATCCTATGTTGCAGCGATATCAAGTTCGCGTTTAATACTTTTTGTAGCGCACAAATGCACTTTTTGTAGCGCAGAATTAGTAATATTAAGTCGCTCGATAGTCGCATATGGTATACCGAGTGAATTTTTTATTTCGAGACATTGTATATTATTCGTAAAAAAATTAGACAAACGTAAGATTTCGAAAGGACAATCAGTTTGATCTTGAATGTAACCTTCAACGGGACCTTTGAAATCATTTGAAGGTCACACAATCGATTAAGCAACTACTATACCTTTAAATAATTTCGAAGGTCAAGGTCATGGTCAAGGTTACCACTTAGTTATCCCTTCGAAACCCTACAACTTTCATTTAAAAATGTTCTTATTGAGATCCAATTATAGCATTTGCCTCCAAACAAAAAACTGACCCGATATACCTACATAAGAGTGTTATATACACATATATATATGTGACCTTCAAAAGTACCGATACGAGTACGAAAGATAATAATAATGAATGCGGTTGTCCAAGGAGTATTAATAAAAAGAGTACCATGGATTATATGTTCTGTTTATGTGTGTGTAGTGTACACGTTATGCACAAATATACACGGGCTAGTAATAAGTTAGACCTTTCGAACAAAAAAAATCTAATTCATTCATTCTAGTGCTATGATGGCTGTGATGGCACAGACAAAACGTAGATAGATTAGACAAGGTTTTAAATTATATATCATTTCTCTTTTCCTTCAGGAATCAAAAATTATATACATTTCAATTACTTTGATTCCTAATATAACAAGGCTTAACAAACAATTCATTTAATAACTTTTACTTGAATCAATTTTTACTTAATTCAAAAAAATGTACCAACCCTAGAATAGAACATAGGTAAGTAGCGTAGTTCATGTGGAATTATATATTCAGAGCTACAATGTTATGGTAATGTATGCGAAGCGATAGCGCATCTAATGCGATATTGTGGGCGTTTTTGCATCGTTCGCTGTTCACTCGTTAAGGTGTTATCAAGGCTTGAGGGTTCTCTCTACTATTTATTAGCAAGTCTGCACTATTATAAGAAATGCTAGTATAGTACGTAGTAGTTCTATAGTGTTTTTAACTCTCACTGAAGTTGAACAATGTTGCACGCTGTCATATATTATCTTGATTATCAAATTCAAGCAAATGGCACTGAGAATTAACTTTGTTTTGATAATTCTTTATTTTCTACTATTACTTATTTATATATTATTCATATACTATATACAGAATTTACTGTTTTACTTACTAATTCGCTTAGTAATTTACTTACAAATTTATTTTTCAATTTACTTTGTGTATTTATCCCGTAATATCCCGAGAATGACAGATTTATACCATCATGAATTCATTCCGCCGCTCATTCTCTTTCTCAAATCATTTGTGAAAAAGAAGAATTCTTGTAGCTCTAACAACGGAATATATTTTTAAAAAACTCAAAAAATCTCGTATGTACTTTCGTATACAAAAGTAAATTTAAGTACTTTAAATTAGTCATTTCCGGATAAAAACCTTTCACAAAAACGAACGTATCTATAGAGATATGATCTGCTTTATGAAAGTCTATTAACAATATTCTACGCTATCTCTTACATAAAGTTCAGGAACTTTGCAAGGGCAAGTCACACCCACTATAGTGGCTTTAGTTACACAGATATAAAAAAGTAGAAGTGATTGTGCTATTTAAATATGTTTCGAAATAAGGCAAAAATGTAAGTTGCCTAAACGTCGACGTCGCGATTGTCGAACACAATAAAAAATTTTAAATAAATAATATACTTGTCGGAAAAGATACAGGGCAATTCCTGCTCTTGCGACTCAGCTATAAGAAATAGGTACCTAATCTTACAGGAAGCGAACTGCTGGATAAAATACCACGTTGTGACAAAGTTAACGTGCAGACGACAAAACTCATTAACAATTATTACGTAGGTAATTGGAAATTAAATAATGGCAAACTATCCGTCGGAGAAATGCTAACGCACCAGACACCGTAGTCTGCCACTGCCAGCGCCACGCCGGCGCCGACGTTTCGTTAGCGCACATCACTTCCAAACCGGAAGACGCGCTTTACTTTAGTATGTTCAAATGAGTGCCTTTTTTTATTTCAACCGACTTACTTTTTTATCATTTGCTTCTTTTTGTGTTATGCGAGCAATATTTTTAATTTACACTTGAATCACTTACTAATACGAAAATACTGTTAATTATAATATTATTACTTGCAAATCTCACTTCACTTGAAACTCATTTCAGTCTTTTTCTGTATCTTTAGTTCAAGATACACTCATAGTTTTCAGATAACAGTTTAATTCTGTAAACTTTCGTTAAAAAGTTGGTTGGTCACCAGTGTAGGAAACAATTATAAATACAGCGGAGTTCATTTTAATATACAGAATTAATAAAATGAGGTAATAAAAAGTCGATATTGAATTCATTGTTACATAATTCCTTTTTCCTTTTCGTTCTTATTGATGCCTATTTCCCTCAGTTCCCTTTTTATATAAATAAATATTTTAAAGAATACGACTCTCTCTGAGAGTTTCATATTTACCCCCTTTGCACTCGAAACTTTGGGTCCCTGGGGCCCCGAAGCCCATCGACTGGCTTCTGATATTTGTAAGAGAGTGGTCGTGGCTTCGGGAGACCGCCAGGCTGGCAGCTTCTTCCGCCAACGAATCAGTTTGGCTATTCAAAGAGGCAATGCTGCCAGTCTGCTGGGTATATTAAGCAACGACAGCTTTCTAAGCGGCAACGTTGAGGACGTTTATTATTTAAGATAATGTGTAATTTGCAGAATGAATAAAGTGCGTTCGAAAGAAAACAACCTGCTTACAAATAAAAAGGATGTTCTGCAGCGATGGAGTGAATACTATGGAGAACTGTATGAGAGTGGCGACTCCGTCTCTGATACTGAGAGCGATTCTAATGAATTGCCACACTCAGGCCAGGGACTGGAGGATGCCATTAGTATGAAAGAGATTGAGAAAGTGATAAGAAGTTTGAAATGGGGAAAGGCTGCGGGAATTGATGAGGTGACTGCTGAGATGATCAAGTATGGTGGTCCTAGGGTCTGGGATGCCTTCTGTGCACTCTGCAACCTTTGTTGGCAGAAGGGGGAGGTTCCAGAGGACTGGCGCACGGCAGTCATAGTACCTCTATATAAAGGGAAAGGTTCCTACCTAGACTGTGCGTGCTATAGGGCCATCAGCTTGGTCAGCTTAGCGAGTAAAGTCTATACTAAAGTATTGACTGAACGTATGAAAGGCGTTTCAGAAAGATATTTGTGGGAGGCGCAAGGTGGATTCAGGAACGGTAGGGGTTGTATGGATCAGATTTTCTCGCTTCGCGTTATCGTGGGAAGGTTTCTGGCTTTAGGTCAGAAAGTTTTCTGCGCTTTCGTGGATCTAGAGAAAGCATTCGATAGAGTAGTGCGGAAGAAATTGTGGAGTCTTCTGCCTGAATATGGCGTGGAGGGCTCCTTACTGCAGGCTGTGAGGTCATTATATCGAGACCACAGAGCCTGTGTAAGGATAGACGGTGACATGTCGCCCTGGTTTGAAGTCTGTTCTGGTGTCAGACAGGGCTGCGTGATGTCTGCCTGGCTATTCGTGCTGTATTTGGACAGTTGCCTCCAGAGATTGAAAGGTAATATGAGTGGTATGGGATGTGGTGACACAATGGTAAACTGCCTATTGTACGCTGACGATGCTGTGCTAATAGCACCATCAGAAGCAAAGTTGCAGACACTAGTCACGTGTATGAAAGAAGATTGTGAAGTAAAAGGATTGAAAATGAATGTGAACAAAACTAAGGTTCTGGTGTTTGAAAGAGAAGCGGTACAAACGAAATGTGTGATTAGTGTAAATGGAAAATGTCTAGAACAGGTGAATGAAATTGTGTACCTGGGGAGTGCGTTTTCGAGGGATGGAAGATGTGAGTTGGATGTGGAGAGACGGGTAGCAGCTGGCAATAAAGTGAACGGTGCTCTGTCCGCATTAGTGGGTAGTGTGAATATATCTAACACTGCTAAAATGGCCATCCACAATGCGGTGTTGGTGCCAACTTTGTTGTACGGCAGTGAGGCCTGGATATGCCCGAAATCGAGTGAAAGTATGATAAATGCTGTGGAGATGCGGTCTCTCAGAAATATGTGCGGTGTCACGCTTGCGGACAGGATAAGCAATGACGAGATACGCAGTATGACAGGGTTGCACAACAGTGTTATTGTAAAAATGAAGAAAGGAATGCTTAGATGGTTCGGGCACATGGAAAGAATGAGTGATGAAAGACTGACGAAGAAAATATACAGAGCGAAAGTGAGTGGTAAAAGAAGCCAAGGAAGACCAAGGCTGACTTATGAAGATCAAATAGCCAGAGTGTTAGCAGACGGAAATGTCAAAAGCACTCGCATACCTAGGCGAAAATGTGTGAGGAGAATGATGAGACTTGAGGAAGCGAAAGAGGTGTGTAAGGACCGCGACTCCTGGCGCTCCGTCCTCTCTGGCTACCCCGTTGGGGATACAGCGTGAAGTTATGTTATGTTATGTTTATAATGTGTAATTTTAAGTTTGTAAATATTAACGTATGTATGTACTTTTTTGTTATTTCTAATGAAGTATTTTTGCTTAAATAAGAATGTTTTAAAGTTCTAGATAATCTATTAAACTTATTATTTTTATCTTTAGTATCCGTGTACGCAGTAGTTGCGTGTCAACAAGCAATATGTCATCTCTACTCAAAACGCATAAGCTTCTAGGCTTTAATCAAGGTGTGACTCATTGATTGATAGGATCAGCCCCCTGCTGTGGAAATACTTGTTATTGGACGCCGATAGACTATTATCGTTTATTATTTAAAGCGATGAAACGTAATTTAAAATTCGTAAGGGTTTTAATAAGAATATTGCGTAGGAGTAGATATTTATATTTAAACTTTTGTTGTGCTAAATATTAAACGTAATTTAGATATTGAGGAGCCTATAAACAACAAATAGAACTGAATATTTTATGTAAATAGCTAATTGTGTCCCCGTTAAATGATTTTCTTCTAAATCTTTCTAAATCAGAGAGGGCTTACCATCATATTTTATAGCATTATTATTTTATGTTACTTGACTTAGAAAGCTTGAAATTCTGACAGTTCTGACAGACAATTTTTTTATTCGACATTCAATCATCAGTAGGCGAAAGAAATACGTAAGAACCGTGATGTTTATTATAGCCGTCCAACCTACCTTAACTACCCCGTAAGTCAAGTCAAGTAACATTCAAATAATAATGCTAAAAGATGGTGGTAAGCCACCAGGAAGTCCGAGAAAGAGGCCTAATAACGTAACTGACAGTATTTGAAAATGAATGTCAATATAACATTTTCAAATTATTGATGGATATCAGTCACGCATTTTTACCATGGGAACGTCCGAACTAATGCATCGTATTGTCCATTCTCAATCAATATAATATGTTGTGCGATTAGACCTTTGTGTGTTTGGCTGCTTGTTGGGTTAGTAGTCCTTCGGTTCATCGTATGAGAATTATAAGATTTAGCGCTCAATTCATCTGAAAAAATATTGTGTCTATTTCACTGGCCCGGTGTGGGTGACCCGCTTGTTAGTGAGTCTATATCTATGGTCAAGAGCTTCGAGTTCGATTTCCGGTCATGTCAGAAATGATCTTTTCTAATTTTCTTGCAGACTTTGTTTTACTGGGAGATCTCTCAGTTATACATACCTATGTAGTTCAAGCTTTGGAATCATACAATTGGTGTAATTCTCTGGAGTTTTTATTAATTAGATTATATTTAAGTACTAGTAAGTATTTACTATTTATTATAGGACATTGTTAGTAGCTTATATTACACCAGCGACCTGGCCCGGCTTCGCATGGTTAGAAATTTTTTGAAAATAAAATATGTTACTCACTACTAATATAGTTTTCTATAGATGAAGGAGTTTTTGAAATCGGCTCTGTAGTTTTTGAGTTTTTACATTACATACAAACAAACAGATTCTACCTCTTTATAATATTAGTTTACGCTAGTAACTAATTAATCTGTGATATTAGTATAGATGCATACATTATATTTTTTAATTAACCGTGGGTCGCAATTTCTCTGGCGTTATATTTGCTATTTTCCAGTAGTAATAGCCTATATTATTCTTTGAAAAGTTATCTACCTACGAATGAAAATCTGGTCAAAACAAGTTCAACCATATCGGATTTTAGGCCAAACAGACAAAAATTTAAAAAAGCGAGTTCAGGCTTTGGTTACGTGCAAATAACAACATAAGATAAAGAAAAGGCCTTAATTTCGAAACAACAGACAGATACTTCTATTTTATTTTTTATAGATATATAGACTACGTAGGTACTTAATATTCGGCAAGAAAAACTTATTTATACTTTTTTTTGTTCTTGCACCAGGTCAGTGGTGTTCTTCAAAATACCGGTCAGTCTTTAGTCTTCCGGGTGGAAAAAGACTCCAAACACCAGGTCAATATCAGTGGAGGACCGCTGTCGTACAGGTATCAATTTGAAGAAATCTACTTCCACTATGGGATGGAAGACAGCAGAGGATCCGAACATCAGATTGATCACCACACGTTTCCCGGAGAGGTAATTCAATAATAGTACACTATTTATTGAGTAATAGACAATAATCTCATGAACACCATATAAGTACTTTCTCTCTCGCTTTAGATTATTTTCTCACTTGCTTTGGAACGATTAATAAGCATGATAACAGATTTTAAAATCCCCTTTTATAATGTCGGTATGAAATATTCTATTTCAGAAGAAAATGTTATTTCAGCAAAAAACTAAGTTATAACGTCAATTATTGCCATTTTTTCTACAAAATTTAGTTGGGCAGTAGGTGCCATGGCGTCCGCTTGTGACGTCACGCCTAGGTAAATACATATTGTTCTACATTATACGTTATTAGGGTTACATTCACAAATTAGATGGAATACAAAAGTTATATTTACCTAGGCGTGACGTCATTCGCTCTGATTGGTGTTTCAGTTAACATGGCCGATTGCAGTAGTTTATACTTTTATTTTATTAAAAATATTATTAATTTCAATGTCTAAATTAAAACTGAGTCGTTATTTAGAATCGTTTCAACATATATTTTCCTCTAAAACCATTTATTATTTGATTCTTTAATACCGTCACCATGCCTATTGTATTATTTTTCAGATAAACCTTCGCAAATAGTAATAAAGTAGAATAAAATTCCTTACACTCGGAATAAGAATAGAAAACAAATATAAAAAATAAAGTTTATGTTTAACTTAGTGATTTATAAATTTGTAATACTATTTTATAATACTAATAAATAATGCAAATATCACGATGTTCACTTCGAGTAAGAAATAAACCTCATAATAATAAATTTAGTTAGAAAACAGAAAAAGCTTTATGTTCACAAATGTGTGAAATAATAATAAAATATATCTACATTCTCATATGTAATAATTACGATAAATATTTGTGTTGATCCTTAGTAAACAAAAAATATGAATTGCTACAATACAGAATTATAACAGATCACCTAAAATAAGCTACAAATATTATCTCAAAAGTAGTAACGAAAACATAGAGTATCACGTCTCTATACAAAATAATTTTCACACTAAAACGTGTACGAACAGAATTCTATTCAAACTATGCTATCGAGGTGGCCACGAACTCACTAACTATGCGCCCACTGCCCACGTTCAGAGCTTCCAATGTTGTTTAGATAGTATCTTATAGCAGTGCTATTTGATAAATTTGTACTAAATGTTGTCATTACATTATTTAGGTTTAATGTTCTTGAAATAAATTAAGAATGTTACCTAAAACAACTGAAAATAAAAAAAATATATCCTGCAGCCATCCTAATATCCATTTTAATCTTTTTCTTTCTAACTTAAGAGCCCTATGACAAATCGTAAGCACTTGAATTTAGGTATCGGCGCGCTTGGACGCGCTTTTCGTAGCTTTATTATAGTGTGCGTAGTGGAAGCGACTTCAGTATAAAATATAATTTTGATACTTGTCCGAATCAAAAGTTTCGATTTTTGTTATTAAATTTTTTTCGTTTACGTTTTTAGATAAATACATGTAATATTGGTATTTATTATTAAGTGCTCTCGACGAGTTAAATGCATGTAAAGGAAATACAATAACATTCCTTAGTACAAATATTGTATTTAGTTACATACTATTATGTTTAATATAGGTACTATTTTACATACATACAAGTATTAGGATCGGTTAGCTAGAAACCATTAGTTACGTAGATATAATTATCCTTACCATTCAAAACTCAAGTATGTGAATTTGAGAACCTAGACTAATTAAAGATAACTTCGCACGGTTTTAATAAAGATGTACGTGATGATATGCAGTTTATTAAGTAAGTGTGACTCCAGTTCTTCAAACAGAGAGATTCATATGGAAATTCAATGGCAGATTCTTAGCTTCGAAGAAATAAACATACAAACACACAGACAATAATTCTATAAGTATTTATTTTAAAGTCAGAAAAGCCTAAACTGTCTAGAAAAAGATTGCCAATGTACAGACATGGCTTTGTTGCTGTTTTATAGTAAAATATAGATAGACGTCTTTGCTATGCTTGCGTGTGTTTACGGTAAAAAATGTAGGATCGACGGAAAAATCACTATAAAATAAAAAAGAGAGCTCATTTTAGACCTCAACTTTTTAACAGCGGATCACGATAAAACATACCAAATGTGCAACCTAACTTTAATAGATGCAATTATGAAAACCATCATTAAATTCTTGCTTGAAGATGCTTTAGTACATATATGTTGTAAGCTAGACAGACAGATAAAAATTCTAAAAAAACTGTTTTGGTTCCCATTAGTGTTATGTTACCTTTCGGGTTAATTTTTTTATACCTATTTCATTACCAATTGCGGATCAACTTAGTTTATTAATTTGTAAAGTTTTTCAAATTTTACATAGGGAGCTCAGATTATTATTGAAAAATTTTCAATCGTTCAGTAAAACCGAAAATTAAAACCAGTTCAGCCGTTTTTAAGATTAGGCCGAAAAAAGGGACCGTCATAAATTAAAAACGCGTGTTTGGGTTTGGTTAACGTGCGAATAACCATATAAGCTTAAGAAAAAACTTTTATTTCAAAATTATGGACAGACGATTCAATTTTATTTATATGTATAGATTGTTATAAATGTAATGGATATTATCTTGATAGCCACCTTGCAATACTTCTTGTAAACTAGCATTACTTTAGAACTTTTTTATTTAACTTTACTACACCAGTGATTATATTTGAAACACAATGTTTACATGTCTAAGAAAAAATATAGAAAGTCATAATAGACTCATGGAATAGAAAAGTCAACACTAGATCAAAACAAGTCAGTCGGCTTGTACGGATCGTTATTTAATGTTCTCGCTTATGATCGCTCGTTATGAATAGTGCATACATTTCTTGTACAGATACTACCCCGACAAGCGCTCGCGCGGGTCTGAGATACACGCGCCAACATCGCGTATTTTATACTGATACTATTATGTTCATTATATTTATTACACTGATTAATTAACAAAATAATATCTGTCATATATTGTACATTCAATGAAGTTTCATTTCATGTCGTTTTTTTTATGTCATTGCCTTTTTTTGGAACTAAATTGACGTTTAATCACTACACTTTACCCTTGGAATAAGCCTTTTTAAATATTTTTTTATGTAAAAAGGAAGTAATTTATTACATTTCCACAACATTAATATTCAATAACAATATGTACTTTATCCCAATGTGATTTTAGAAATTGTTAGAACTCGTCGAAACAATGTTCATTAGGACGTCAAGTAGCGCGTCTAAGAATTTTCCTTGTAAACTGATTTCGTAGAATGGTTATTGTGAGATATGATAAAATAAATATGAAAATATGCAACACTAATATTCAAGAAAGGAAATGTAACCTATTGTGAAATTAACCATAGATTACGTAACTAACCATATTTTTCACAAGTAATAATTGATTTTCATTTTATTAAGCGTTAATATTATTTTATATCGTTATAGTGTTCGTTTTTGTCAGCGACGAATATAGATCACCAAACAAGATATAGAAAAATATTTATAAATAGGATGTCACCATATTTATAAATCAGACAATATAACCCACGAAATAAAATCCAAAAGAAGAAAGAGTAGCTATTTCCAAAAGATTTTAATTTATATTTTCATATGAGATAAATAATATATTGTTTCTATAACTTCATTATGTACATGTATAAAAAGTACACTTTACGTTTGGTTCAATTGCTAGAAGTTACTGACAACAATAGGGAAATACTGCTATATATGCTGTGATCCTCAGTTTCGCACACATTGATATTTTTATGATAAAAACGTACACCGCTGTTACACACACATAACCCGCAATTTGGGCTGTTTTTGTGCATGTTGATTGTTAACAACGTTCCATCTAGACAAGTAAATAATCAAGGACGCTAAGACGATTTCCTTGGTTCTTCTACCTCTACCTATTTAATTTTAAAATTTGCAGTAAAAACTATTTACAATATTAATATTTAATTTTAAGTCCTTGATGAGTAAAAGTCAGATGTGTAGTCGGGTAGGTCGGGTGCGAACGAGTTATAAGTGTATGGTTCCGTGGATTTTGAGTATTTTTGAGTGAAAAACTTTGAATGACTTATTTTTAACTTTAGTTCATTATCAAGTAGCAACCGCCTGCAACTTCGTCTGCATGAACTCGAGTTTCCAATGGGAATCACTTACATTCTCACGGTGAAAGGATGTGAAAGAAGGACAAACAAACGTTCGAATTTATAATATATAGTTAGAATTATTTTTTATCTAGTTTGTGAAAAATCATAATTCGAATTGACTATGTAAAAATATTCTCTGATTTTTTTGAGTAGTCGAACAATGACTCCTTGTTGCTTACATGAGTCATTGCAATTATAAACCCCTTGGACTTCTTTCTTCCCATTGCAAGAATAGTAGGATACACCCAGTTTAACAATGCTACTATCAGTTCATTGTGACGGTGTTTTAGCTTTATTTATTATCGAATCACAAATCGATACTAAATGATATAATCCCCCATTAAATAATCGCACTCGCTAACAAAACAATTGCTCGTCATTTATGTTTGTTTGGAATATCTGTTGGCTATCGGTATCACATCCCGACCATCTAGTAATTTTCTCTTAGTATTTGTCTATTCCATCCAATTAACTTAAAACAATTAACACAAATTATGAAGAGTGACTTAAAAATGTTTATGCGTGATCTACGACCAAATCATGAGAGTTCCAAGTTTGACTACGCATCCATAAATTGCAGTTCATTTTTATTTACTGTTCTATGGCACATGTCTATGTTAATATTCTAAATTGGAACTGAAAGCGACTAAGTGCAAGTCGTATTTGCGTAAACCGCAAACTGAAAAAAAGTATTTGGAAGTTTTTTTTTGTAACGTAACGTAAAATTTGTCGTGTAGATTTGTTTTTACCCAAGAATGTGTTTAATTAACTGCGGTCCTAATTTTCCTTAATAAATTAGGTGAGGTCAGGGAAAAAGTGTTAAAAAGTAATTGAAAATATAGTGTAATAAATTTTCGAATTCGTGGTTTAAAGATCTTTCATACATACATACATAACCCTAGAGGCTGTATCCCTAACGGGGTAGCCAGAGAAGACGGAGCACCAGGAGTCGCGGTCCTTACATATCTCTTTTGCTTCCTCAAATCTCATCATTCTCCTCACGCATTTTCGCCAAGGTATGCGAGTGCTTTTGACATTTCTGTCTGCTAACACTCTGGCTATTTGATCTTCATAAGTCAGCCTTGGTCTACCTTGGCTTCTTTTACCTCTTACTTTCGCTCTGTAGATTTTCTTCGTCAATCTTTCATCACTCCTTTTTTCTAAGTGCCCGAACCATCTAAGCATTCCTTTCTTCATTTTTACAATAACACTGTCGTGCAACCCTGTCATACTGCGTATCTCTTCATTGTTTATCCTGCCCGCAAGTGTGACACCGCACATATTTATGAGAGATCGCATCTGCACAGCATTTATCATACTTTCACTCGATTTCGGGCATATCCAGGCCTCATTACCGTACAATAAAATTGGCACCAACCAACAGTGTTAGATATATTCACACTGCCTACTAATGCGGACAGAGCACCGTTCACTTTATTGCTAGCTGCTATCCATCTCTCCACATCCAACTCACATCTTCCATCCCTCGAAAACGCACTCCTCAGATACACAATTTCATTCACTTGTTCTCGACATTTTCCATTTACAAAAATCTCACATTTCGTTTGTACAGCTTCCCTTTCAAACACCGGAACCTTAGTTCTGTTCACATTCATATTCAAACCTTTCACTTCACAATCTCCTTTCATGCACGTGACTAGCGTCTGCAACTCTGCCTCTGATGGCAGATAGCACAGCATCGTCAGCGTACAATAGGCAGTTTACCACTGTGTCATCACATCCCATATCACTCATGTTACCTTTCAATCTCTGGAGGCAACTGTCCAAATACAGCACAAACAGCGAGGCAGACATCACGCAGCCCTGTCTGACACCAGAACAGACTTCGAACCAGGGCGACATGTCACCGTCTATCCTTAGACAGGTTCTGTGGTCTCGATATAATGACCTCACAGGCTGCAGTAAGGAGCCCTCCACGCCGAATTCAGGCAGAAGACTCCACGATTTCTTACGCACTATATCGAATGCTTTTTCTAGATCCACGAAAGCGCAGAAAACTTTCTGACC
The DNA here is from genome assembly GCA_907165235.1 of Zeuzera pyrina. Classification (NCBI taxonomy): domain Eukaryota; kingdom Metazoa; phylum Arthropoda; class Insecta; order Lepidoptera; family Cossidae; genus Zeuzera; species Zeuzera pyrina. The sequence continues at coordinate 6,155,044 of OU015637.1, forward strand.
TATAACCAGAAACTTCCCCGTGATAACGCGAAGCGAGAAAATCTGAACCATACAACGCCTACCGTTCCTAGAAACCACCTTGCGCCTCTCACATATATCTTTCTGAAACGCCTTTCATACGTTCAGTCAATACCTTAGTATAGACTTTACTTGCTAAGCTAACCAAGATGATGACCCTATAGCACGCACAGTCTAGATAGGAACCCTTCCCTTTATATAGAGGTACTATGACTGCGGTGCGCCAGTCCTCAAGAACCTCCCCTTTCTGCCAACAAAGGTTGCACAGTGCACAGAAGTTTGGGTATCAAACGAAGACCTTTCATTTCATACCCATAAAATTTAGACCAATCCCCAAAAGTGAGAACTCAACTTTTCATTTACTACAACTATTTGTACTTCACAAAGTCCATGGGCCAGTTATTCCGACCTCGATGACTAGGCGACCTCAATGGCGCAGTAGTTCAGGCTTTATGCCTAAGCGCGAAGGGTTCTGGGTTCGATTCCCGGCCGGCTCAATTAAGGAAACGAACTTTTCCAGATTATCTCGGGTCCAGGTGTACTGGGAGACGCTCTTAGTAGTAGTCATCTGGTTCTCATAGTACAGGGAATGCCCTAGTTTGAGATCAGTTGATCGGCGTGTATTGTCTGGCGCATTTATTATTACTAGAAGTCGCCTGTGGTCGAAATTCGATCGTAAATATAAACTTATAATATAAACTCTTTGGCGACAATCTCTACTCTGTGCGACTGTTTCATCTAAGGAGGTTACGCACATGTGATCACAAAATATTATGAGTTTGAAATTGACAGTCTTTTTGACATGGGCCATATGAACGTAAACAATGAGTGATTTATTTAATTTAATGTATTTCTAATGCACATTATATATGAAATATTAGCTTTCTCCTGTCCTTCTCCATATAAACTTTGAGTGTACCAAATTTCACACTCTTCCTTCTGTGTAATTTTCTTAAAAAGGGAACCAAAGTTTTCGCTTCATGTATTAATATACTTATTTATTTTGCTTCGTATTAATATACTTATTTATTTCAGTTGCCATTTGGAGGTCTGTTTGCTCGTTTCTCTTCATAGCCGTGTAAAAAAAATTGTTTCTTAACATGCCAACAGACGGCCAGATGGACAGATGATAAATAATCTTATAAAACTTTGGGTTTTCCTTTCAAGGTAATGAATTTAGAAATCGTAGCTCTATCTGAAATATAACTATGAATATTATAGACTTATAACAACTTGTAATTTTATAATGCGAGGATGATAAGAGATTGCAATGAATAGAAGGGAATGGAAGGAATTGCAGGAGGTGTTTGCTCAGCAGCGGGATACAAATACAGACTAAAAAAATGTAGGCTAAAAAAGGCTAATGATAAAAGAATATGTGATGAATTCCTAACATCTTGAGCTATTTTCCGCTCAAACTCCAAAAACCACCAATCGACACGTGTCTCGCTTCTCAACGAAGCATCCTCGGGATATCCGACGCAGTCAGCTAACCAGCACCGAATATATACACGAATACCGATTCGGTGTCACGTCACACGTGTCGATTGGTGGTTTTTAGAGTTTGAGCGGACAATAGCTAAAGATTCAAAGTATCACCTGAGTCTATACAATAAGGTAAAAGAATATTTTGAAGTATATTAAAAAAATTTAATACATAATTATAAACAATTACAAAATTATAATTAAGAATATACTTCTCCATTCCATAAATGCTTCTAAATAAAAAACTCGTAACATACAATCAGTTAACAAATCTAATACGTATATCAAACTGCTATAGCAACTTATATTATAATGCTTAATTTGATAAATCTCAACTCACAGTTTAAACCACTCTAAAACTTTTAATAATACCCTACATTCAGATTGAATTGCAAAGTGTGCGGAACCATGAAATCAGTTTACAAATTAACACCTCCAAGTTGAACCCTTATCAGGTCGTTATCGATCCCGCGAGAAGTTTCGACTTCTCCAACTTCTAGTGCAATTGTTCTACAGAAAGCTAATCGGTTCTCACAAAAGTTTTTGGCGACTTTTTATTTAAACTTTAAAAGAGAAATTTGCTTCAGGTAGAGGGTGTTTTTCACAAATCATAAAGTTTTAAATCTATGTAAATATATGTAATTTATCAGTCTTTGTGATTATTCCACTCATTTGTTACACGATATGTTTTATTTTCTAGATTAAAAAAATCTCAAGTAAGCATCCAATTTGCAATTTAAATATAAACAGTGTACTAAAATATTTATTAATCATTGAATATCTGAGACATTTCGGAAAACGTATTGCTTCAATAATTCTTAATATTTAAAACTGATGCTTGTGGAGTCAATGTGACATTCTTCACTCCCTCGGATTGTTTTTACTCAAGTACTCGCCTTAAAATTAAGTTTTATTTATCAGTAACTCACAGATACTTTGTATTAAAATTTGCAGCTTAAACAGAAATAAAAAAAAAATATTTTTTGTTACAAAAATAAGAAATAAATACCTAACAATTTTTAGGATTCTGTCATAAAATATGGATCCCTTATAAAATGATATATGCGTCCATCCATCTATCCGTATGTCACAGACCATATATGCAATATGTGTTGTTACCCACATATACACTAGTTAATAATATGAATGACGTCTTGATAGTTCATTTCCTATATGACTATTGAACTTACAATTTTAAAAATATCAGAGAATATATTGTCACCTCCGACGTACATTATTGTAAGTGAATTTCGTCAATTTTCCAGGAGATTTTGCTTATTGTATTAATTGATGATGATGATGATGAATGTGGACAAGAATTGGATTTAATATTCACCGATTAATACAGTGAGCGAACCCTCGTTATTTAATTAATTCTCCTGGAACTTCGGCGAAATGCATTTACGATAGTTTACGTGGAAGACGACTTGATAAAGCTTAAAGTTCTAGTTCTAAAGTTTTGCAGTCAAAAATTAATTTTAGAAATTTGCCGTTTTAAAAAAATCTTATACTGCACCCTTAGTGCATGAATCTAACTGGCACTAGACGACATTAAAAACAAATGTTTTAAATCTTTTGTGAAATAAATGGTAGGTTACGACCAAATAAAGGCAATAAAACTTAAGTTTATTTACAGTATCCTGTGTCAACAAACTCCAATTTCATTAGCTTTCATTAGAAGTATTGTATCAATTAAATCTAAAACAAACGATACGAAGTTCCACCAATTAGCAAAGTGGCATTAAATTTTGTTTGCGGACTCTTTGTCGTCATTAATTGACGGGGATGTTTCAACTCGTCGAAGCAACGACCAACCTGCGGTTCGATCACTTGATTATTGAGACTTTCTCACGCTTATGTCGGCATATTTTTAGGTTCCGTAATCAAAATATAAAAATGAAACTCACGTAGTTTTATTATATCTGTCTGTTTTTATCTGTATATCAAATTCTATTTATTTTATGAACTGATTTTCTCTGACTGGATTTCTGTATATTATCTATACTAAGAGAGAGTTGATTTTGTAAGTATGTTTATATGTGGAGGGTAATCTCGGGAACCACTGCACCTATTTAAAAAATTCTTTTACCATTTGAAAGGTAAATTATTACAGATAGACATAGTCTCTATGTTTTGTATTCAACCCGGGCGTAGTCGGAACGGGCCGATAGTATGTTTTAATATACTTATTGTAAAATTATGTTAAAAACTTATACTAGATTAAGCTTCTGTCCGCTTCGTTTTAGTGTGGGTTTATTCCAAAATAAAACGTTGGACATATCTCAAATAAATTGAATTGATTTTGATTTTGATATAGGTAGTGAATATGTTCGACTTATTCGAATACTGTCTATTACTTTCCTAGATCCAGCTGTATGGATTCAACAAGGAGCTCTACCACAATATGTCTGAAGCTCAACATAAATCACAAGGAGTCGTCGGTATTTCACTCATGGTCCAAGTTAGTATTGTAAAGACTTAGTACTCTTAGCATTAGGTATAAACGTACCTACGATAAGATTTCTAATACAAGATTAACAGCGGAGGTGACCTATCTCTGCCTTCTGTTTTGTTATTCTTTGCATGTTTTCATATATATCTGTTATCTCTACACACTACCTATATATTCTTATAGGTACTAATCACATCAAATGGGGTGGCAGGTTATTTCTAAACATTTTAGAATCAAAATGTTCAAAATATCACATTGCGAGATATCAATTCGACTATAAAAAGTCAATACATCTACTGCAGCTATAAACTCAAAAAAAAAGCATGCGTAAAGGAGAAAAAATACTCAAACACTCTGCCGTATAGAATTTACGAAACCACTAATATTCAGTTATAATAAAATATATAATTTAACCAACTGCACCCGCGACTTCGTCTGCGCAGAAAATTTTTTCGTGGCTGTCCCGGATTAGGTTAGATTATATGTAAATGTGCATAGTATGTTTAAAGATTGTTTTTGAAAAAAATCTACGTCTAGCCTTCGTCTGTCTCCGGTAGTATACTATCTCTATACCAAACATAATAATTGTTTCGGCGGTTCAGCATTTCAAAGTTTCATCACCCTTTTCAACCCCTTAGGGGTAGTTTTTTGATAAAAAAGTAGCCTATGTCCGTTCCTAGGTGTTACCATGCTACATCATAATTAATTCAGGACATTAACATTTCCGATGCAAAGTTTCGTCCCCCGCCCTCCCGTTCCCCTTTTCACAGATTTTTGATACAAAAGTAGCCTATGTGTTTTTGATGAAAAAATTCTTATCACCGCACCAAATTTTATCGTTACCAAGATTTAGCGTTTCCCATACAAAATTTCATCCCCCTTTTCACCCCTTTAGGGGTAGATTTTCTAAAAAATAAGTAGCCTATCATACGCGCAATCGCATGGTCTTACTACGTACCGACTTTCGTCAAGATCAGTCAAGCTGTTCTTCAGTTATAAAAGGACATACAGACAGACAGACAAAAATTTTAAAAATGGTAGAATGGAAGTCAGTTATTTACAATACGACTATTTATCACAAAATTTGACAAAAAAATTGAAATTACAGATATGGGCAAGAGATTTATATAGTAGTATAGATAATATATATAATATATATGTTACTAACTGTACCCACGACTTCGTCTGCGCGGAAAATTTTTCGTGGCTCTCCCGGATTAGTTTAGATTATTTGTACGTGTAAGTACCTTTATATCTATTTATAAAGATTGTTTTTGAAGAAGAACCTACGTTTGGCCTACATCTGCCTCCGGGCACGTACTATCTCTGTACCAAATTTCATCATATGTTATATGTCATCATAGTTCAGCGGTTTAGCATTTCTCATTCAAAGTTTCATCCCCATTTCAAGCCCTTAAGGATAGGTTTTTGATAAAAAACAACCTATGCTCGTTCCCAGGTGTCAAACTATCTTCATGCCACATCATAATCAGTACAGTGGTTTAGCATTTCCCATACAAAGTTTCACATCCCTTTTCACCCCTTTAAGGGTAGTTTTTGGTAAAAAAGTATCCCATGTTCATTCCCAGGTGTCAAACTATATCCATGCTACAGCTGTTTAGCATTTCCCGTACAAGGTTTCGTCCCCCTCCCTCCCGTCCCCCTTTTCACAGATTTTTGATAAAAAAGTAACTTATGTATTTTTGATAAAATAAGTCTTATCACCTCACCAAATTTTATCATTACCAAGATTTATTTTTACCATTACAAGAAACTTTGTATGGGAATACAAAGTTTCATCCCCCTTTTCACCCTCTTAGGTGTAAATTTTTAATGAAAAAATGTAGCTTATGCCCGTTCTCTGATGTCAAACTATCTCCCTACCAAATTTTATCATAATAGGTTCAGGGGTTTACCATTTCCCATACAAAGTTTTATCCCCCTTTTCACCCCTTTAGGAGCAAATTTTATAAAAAAATGAGCAGCCTATCTTGAGTGCAATCATGTGTTTTTACTACTTACCGATTTTCATTAAGATCAGTCAAGCCGTTCTTTAGTTATAAAAGGACATACAGACAGACAGACAAAAATTTTGAAAATGATAGAATCGAAATCAGTGAGTCATAAAACGATTATCTATCGCAAAATTTGTTAAAAAAACTGAAATTACAGACAGACGCAAGAGATTTATATAGTAGTATAGATAGCGGAAAATAAAGTTTCCTTTCGAAGTTCTCGTGTATTTGACTAATATTGTATGTTTTTTTTTTTGGAAACAGGAACTTAATAGTTTTGAACTGAATAACGTGTAAGGGAAACGACGGTTCGCAGCCATTGCATTTATTTCCTTTTCTCGCTCACTCCTTCCTCAACCTTTTCGCATCTGTTTCTTTCACACACGATCTGTCGAATTTCACTCATTCTCTCGCTTTCACATACCTAAAAGTCCATATCTTCGTCTCTTTTGCAGACGTATCATGTTCGGTTCCACGTTTACACCTTACATGCCCTTTAAAATTTCTAGAAAAATTACATTTTTCTTGAACACTCTCCCATACTTTATACCTTACAAATGTATCGATTAAAATGTTATTAAGATAATCATATTCTCTAAATTAAAAAAGAATAGTTCAAAAACATTATTCGTCATCCAGTTAAAGGCTTACATTTTGTTTTACACATAATGACCCTATTTTTTCACCTTCCACCCTCTCCACTCGTTCAAGATTACAATGTAATGTGAGGAGAGACAGCGTCTTCTTCTGACCTGTTCGACTTCATTCATACTCGTACCTTAGGAACACTCTTGTTAATACTAAAATACAATAAACTTGCATTTTTTTTCTATAAATTCCATATTTGAATTGGAAATGTTTTGAATAATCAAATAAGTATTTCAAAATCACTTTTAATGATAATCAAATTAATATTACTCTTTTCATCATTTTCCTTTGTTTTATTACTTATGCTAATTCCTCAAATAACTGTAATTAATATCTGGTTTTCATTTATAGATTGGTGAACCTACTAATAAAGAGTTGAGGTTAATAACCAGCACATTCAATAAAGTAATGTTTAGAGGTATGTAACCGTTTTTTGTAAAACATTAGTTTTTGTTTATGTGCGTAAAATATGTGCGGTGTCACCCTTGCGGGCAGAATAAGCAATGAAGAGATACGCAATATGACAGGGTTGCACGACAGCGTTATTGTAAAAATGAAGAAAAAAATGCTTAGATGGTTTGGGCACATAGAAAAAATGAGCGATGAAAGACTGACGAAGAAAATCTACAGAGTGAAAACGAGTAGTAAAAGAAGCAAAGGAAGACCAAGGCTGACTTACGAAGATCAAATAGCCAGAGTGTTAGCTGACGGAAATGTCAAAAGCACACGCATACCTAGGCGAAGGTATGTGAGGAGAATGATGAGATTTGAGGAAGTGAAAGAAGTATGTAAGGACCGGGACGCTTGGCGCTCTGTCTGTCTTGCGACATATCATCAATCAGTCTACCTCGTTGAGGATACAGCGCGAAGATATATATGTATGAGTTTCTATTTTACGATTTTTTATTTTTCTTGAGTATAAAAGTACTCAGGAATACAGCGCGAAGATATATGGGTATTTATTTATTTATTTATTCTTTATTGTACATAATGTATACATTCTCTACCAGTCAACTTAAGATTTACTGTCAGAGAAATAAGTAGTGGTACAATAACGTCAACGAAATATATATATATATACACACAAACATACACACATGTATACATATATATTACATATACACATATACATAACAAAACCTTTATACATATTTATGACGATCTCCGTGGCGCAACGACTAAGCGCGTCGGAACGTAAACGATAAGCGGGGGTTGCGGGTTCGATTCCCGCCCCGAGTTATGTATTAATTTACAAAGGAAAAGTATATATCCGTTGTCTAGTACCCATAACACAAGCACTGTGCTGTTTACTTTGGGACTAGATGGCACTGTGTGAAATGTCTAAGTATATTATTATTACTCATACAAACATATTACACATACACATACAAATACACACCCAATGTATGTAATAGGTATCTATATTACTTTTTATTGCAGAACAACTTACGCCAAGTTAAGTACTTACACACATTATTAAAAACTAGAATTATTTCAGTAAACTAGACGTCCGCAACGCCCTGTGTTCCAAATTCGACCTTTACAAATATAAACTTATAATATCAACTCTTTGGCGACAATTTACACTTTGTGCACAGACTCTGTGACTATTTGTGATTGTTTGATTCAAGGAGGAACATTATCCATATAATATTTTCTTACATGTCAACGTTTAGAACTTAATAGAATTAAAATTATTATTATTTATTACTTTCATTATTTCATTATTATTATTAATAAATAATATTACAACCCTACTGTAATTATGATAAAATATAATTTAACATGGATTAGTAAGATATATCATAAAGAATTAATGAACCTAAAACTAAAAACCTTAGAAAAAATAATATAATAACTAAAATATATTTTTAAAAGGAGTCCCTTTAGGCAAGGTTCCAAAGATACTAGCAGCGTTCCCCCTTTGAATAGCTAGACTAATTCTTTGTCCGAGGTAACTGCCAGCTTTTCGGTCTCCTGTGATGTCAACTAACCTTTTTGCTATTTCCTTAAAAAGCCTTATGGCGCTAGGACCCCACGGACCAAGGGTCTCGACACCGAATGGAACAAAATCATATTCGGAACCTAGACCCCTGTATTTGCATGCTTTAACTTTTTCAGCCGCTTCACAAGCCGCACCAGTTCTGTTGTTAGTTCCATGTAGATGGGAAGGGGCCAGCGTGTCTGAACAGGTTGCATCCCATACCAACACGCGGCCCATCTTCCATGGAATCAAACTCATACCGTCCGGTCTCTTGCCGTCGTCTCTTGCAATACCAGTCGGCTCAAGTAGACTTGGCACGTTGACGGTGGCCAGGGACCAGCGTATGATATCGTTAAGTGCGGCATGTCTCGAGAAGCGGCCCGCACTTTTTTGACATGACAGTCCGTGATGTCCTAACTTGTCGACAGGAGGAACATATATATGATCACAAACTATTATGAGTTTGACATTGATAGTGTTTTTGACATTAGCAGTATGAACTATGCCAAATCTCACACTCCTTCGTGCCCGCTAAAGGGAGCAGAAATTTTTGTGTCACATATAAATCAAGCGCTCTCGTATATTATACTAGAGACTCGTCCCGACTTCGCACGGCTAGCAGAGCCGTTTTGGACAGGACTTTCGTAAAATCAGTTCTTAGTGAGCGTATACACCGCGAAAGGAGCTATGCTAAATTTCAAGTCAATGGGACCTATAGTTTCAAGATCTCATGATGATTCAGTCAGTCAGTGAGTGGTATTTCGCTTATATAGATTTTTATATACCTAGATCCTACTTATGTATGGATGTATAGATATTTATATTATACGCGACTTCATCTGCTGAAATTTTTTATTTTTATAAATACGATACAAATACCCATATAATTAAATTTGACAGTTACTGAAGTCGGTGCCAAGTCTACTAAACTAATAGACTTTCCGTTGTCGAACATTGATTTGGCATCGTCTACAATAACTGTGAAATTTAATTATATGGGTATTTGTATCGTATTTATAAAGTTATTTTTGTACTTAAGTTTCGATCAGTAAGGGATAGTTATTTCATATTTTTCAGTGTTCTTTTTTGAAGTCGGTTTAATTTTTTTATAAAAGTTTATTTCTCCCTTTTGAGTGACCTTGGGCTAAATAAATATCTAGGGCAGGTCTACAATTAGTTTATTTTCTAATTCTGGAGCGCAATGTGTTAAATTCCATTCTATTGAGGAGCACAAACCGTAGGCTTTCACAATAAAGGATGAGAACAGATCGAACATGGGATATTATTGCCCATTATGGCCATTATCAATATTATCAATATAATATCCTATCAATATCAATCATTTATAAAAGAACAGTGTAAAGGTTGCATCATAATTACACCCTAGCAGTATTCTTACAATCCGAAGACGACAGCCACCAGCCGTATTCTCTGTCCGCCACAAGACTCTACTGACTGAATTTATTATATCACAGCCAATTTATATCTTCTCCCAACATTACCATTATACCATGTGGGGATAACGATAGTTAACAAATGACATACAAGAGAATCGTCAATATAAATGAATAAAGGTTATAATATATTTGGTGTATCTTCGAAACCAAAGCTTCAATATCAGTGAAATTTCAATGGGACCGATCTGGAAGTGTATCCTTTCGAACAAAAAAAGAATGTTCCGAATGGGTTCATAAATGACGGAGTTATGAGGTAACAAACATAAAAAAAAAACATACAACCGAATTGAGAACCTCCTCCTTTTTTGGAAGTCGGTTGAAAAAGCCTATGTCCTTCCTCAAGATTCAATTTATCTTCATACCAAATTTCATCGCAATCGAATGAATGGTATAGCAGCCCATAAAATACGAACAAACTAACAAACAAACATAGATTTTTATATATTTGATTTTAAAATTAGAATATACGTATAAGTTTTCACTTCTATCCTCATAAGCACACACTTTTAATGACAGCCCGTCAGTAGCTAAGAAAAAAAAACAAAAACTGTTGACGAAAGAGGTTGTTTTGTCTTTACCTATTTATATATTATCCCACATATACAAATGCCATAGTAGAGTTATTTTAATTTGTAATTTTTTAATATAAAAGAATTGCTTCTGGCCATTTTGCTTTCATAAGTCAGCCTTAGTCCCCTTATCTTCTGCACTCACTTTTACTCAAATGATATAGCCAGAATGCTCTTACATTTCCGAAAGTGTGAGAATGAGAATGAAGAAGGAGAATGATTAAATGTGAGAAGGCGAAAAGTATGTTACTGCCCGCGATGCTTGTTTAATAAAAAATTGCATTTTGTAAAGAAACATTGTATTAACGTATTTTTTTTAATAAAGCACAATATAAAATATTATAACAATATTTTTCACAGGTAGCTCATTCCCTATTAAACACCTGCCCTTGAGTTCTCTTCTGCCCAACACGCAGCAGTATCTTACTTATGAGGGCTCGACCACGCATCCAGGCTGCTGGGAGACGGCTGTCTGGATCATATTTAACAAGCCAATTTATATTTCTAAACAAGAAGTAAGGAACTCATGATATGAGATCTGTACTCAAAAATCAACGCAGATACCCATGAAAAACGATAAATAATTACAGATTTATTTCATTATTTTCTCTTTCCTCTGAGAGACTCCTTAGAAGAATTAACAAATTAATAAACGCGTCGAAGACCGATGAGTTTTATTGTTGAGCTATTGTTTTTATAGCGATAAAATGAAATACTGAAGTATGTGTAATTATTATTACTTTTCAAGAGTAAGTTATTGTTCATAGATTATCGATTTGTAACATTATTTTTTCTGTCCTCTAAATGAGACTTGTAATTTAATAGAAGAATTAACAAATTAATACATGCGTAGTAGACCGTTGAGATTTTATTGCTAAGCTATTGTTTTAGAACGAAAAAACAAAATATTGAAATATGAGATGTGTCATTGCTATTACTTTTCAAGAGTAAGTTGTTGTTGAGTTCTGCTTATTATACATATATTATGTTTTAATGATTTAAGTTTTATTTAACGTTTAAAAATTATATAAAACAAAACTAGTACCTTTAGGTGTGGTAGAGCCACGCTGTATTGCAGCACGAATTAGGTCGGCTCGCGCGGTGAAATACCACCCTCTCACAGAATATCTGCGTGAAATAACAGCATTTATTGCTATTGTGTTTCGTTCAGTGAGTGATAGTGCCGGTGGCCCATCTTCCCCCTCCCCCTGCTTTCCCTCCTTTCCCTAACGGCCGTAACACACCCGTGATTCCCCGAACGTTCCGGGTGTCCATGGTCGACGGTGGTCACTTTTTATCAGGTGACCCGCTTGTTCGTTGGTCCCTATTTTATAAAAAAAAACATTAATTAACAATATCTTATGGTAGTTATTGACAGTTCTTATGCTGCCAACAGAGATAAAATTCAAAGTTTTTAGCCGCAATGGTGCTTTAGATGTATTTCCATACAAGATCCAGAGCCGAATGTCTTGACAATAGCTAACGCGGTATCCACTAATCGTAGCTAAAATACTGTAGCTTTCAAAACAAAGAAAACCCGTATGCAGATGAACATTCTTTCGAGAGCTACAATTGCACAAACAAATATACTGACAGACAACAGTGTCACAGTTGTAACTTTTAACATCTGTCTTTTTCGTCGGAGGTTAAAACCACGGTCTCAAACTTAAATTAAATAATCCATTACTTTTTTTGATACATCCTTTCGAGAGGTATAATTCCACAGACGAACACAGATAGACAATGGTGTCACAGTTGTAACATCCGTCTTTTCCAGCGGAGGCGAAAAACACAATCATTGACTTAGATTAAAGAACCATTATCAATCATTTTTTAATAATTAGCTACTATTTACTCGCAGTCCTACGCATGGCTCTTGCAAATAGTAACATAAGTTTTGGTCTAAGTATCGGAATATAAGCATTTAAGATCGATCGGTGTGGTAGATTCTTGCATGAAAGAAAAACAAGCAAATAGACGGACAATGTTTGATTATTACAATACTAGTAGAGATTTCAAAAATTATTATATTATTAATAAAAAACCCTCATTTAGCATCATCTACGTTTACAAAAAATGGAATGTCAAAAATAGCTTTCTATTGTTTTTTTTTTATAGATGTACGCGCTTCGGCGACTGATGCAAGGATCTCAGTTGACACCGAAAGCGCCGTTAGGTAATAACGCGAGACCCGTTCAACCGTTACATTACCGCACTGTGAGGACCAATATCAACTTTAACAAACAAGGGGTTCAGGTAAGCGAAAAAAAATAGTCTGGAAATTATCTTCTCTGCGCATGCATTTACTGGCTCTCTGAATATTATATTTGAATAAACCTTTTGTAAATTGAAAAATGATATCTGGTTGAGTTTCTTGTCGGTTCTTCTAAGTGTCCAGCTTTTATTTTCTCTTCTCTTTGAATTTTGATTTGACTTTGACTTTGTTTAATTTAATTTGGAATTGTATGATTGTTAACGACGAAGTTATAAAATAGTCTTTAAAATCTTATAATAATAACGTAATGCTGACTTAATTGTTATACGCAAACATGCATACGTAGCTTCACGCTATGTACCTAATTGGGTAGTCAGTCACAAATAATATACACATACATACATAAATATCTTCAGGCTGTATCCCTAACGGAGTAGTCAGAGAGGACGCAGCGCCAAGCGTCGCGGTTCTTACATACTTCTTTCGCTTCCTCAAATCTCATCATTCTCCTCACATATTTTCGCCTAGGTATGCGAGAGCTTTTGGCATTTCCGTCTGCTAACACTCAGCCTTGGTCTTCCTTGGCTACATATATACAAACTTTTAAATCGTTGTGTAGCGTATGTCTTTGCGTAATACTTAAAACTTTAATACGTAATACACGTGTTATACGGGACTACTAAGTGAACCCAGGTTGTTATGATTCGTCCTAGAAACTAGCTATCCAGTGCGCCTAGACAAGTGGCAAACGCTTCGTACAATCGAAACGCCTGCTGGCGCTATTGCTTGTCAAAAGTGCCATTTGACTATGTTTTATACGGCTGTTTTCATACAACTTTGCTTTTCGTTTGATTTAATGGAAATAATAATAATAATAACGTTTATTTGCATACCCAACAATTCACTTAAATCTATAGCTTAGTATTACATTCAGAGTGTATTCAGAAAGTAATATAAATTTGGACCCCTGGCTCCGAAACTAGGAACCTGTGCTATCGGAGCCAGCGATTCCTTAAGATACAAAGCATAAAATAAATAAAAAGAAATATCTCCATAGCATGTAATATAAAGAGAGCAAACATTATTAATGAATTGTATTTTGCGTTAGTGAATTACATACGTATAAACATATACAAGTGAATGTGAGTAGGTGAATGAGTGAGTGCGCGTGCGTCCGTGCGTGTGTGTGTGTGTGTGTGTGTGTGTGTGTATGAGTGTGCGCGTGTGTGTGTGTTTATATGTGTGTGTGTATGTGTGTGTGAGCATGTTGGTTTACATGTATTAATTGAGTTTAACCTTCTAGTGTATTAAATATACTAACGTTTGACTATCAACTTAATATTCGTTACGTTAGATCACGTGGTATTTGTCATTTTGTTCTACTAGAGTTTAAGAGAATTGAGTTACTTGTCCAGGTTCCCTGGTTTCTACGAGTAAGCAGTTAAATGGCGCATTAAAAGCTGTAATGGACTAATGAGTTTGTATTTGCAGTCAAGTTGAGAAGCAAATGATTGTACTTCCCTGATTAGTTGCTATAGAAGTTTTAAGGCATGCCCTAGAAAGAGTACTTGTTCCATTGTCAGGTTTACGAGTCAACTTAAAATTATTTAAGTTAATTATTTAATACTGCTGTGCCCGAATTATTAACAATAATTATTTAAAAAATATAGTCACGCATTGATTTAATGTATAAATATTGTATTTATCATAAAACCAATATCTATCCTATCAAGATATTAAAGTCACCTTTAACAATATTTCGATATATTTCCCTACTTTTATTTTATTATGCACTGAGATTTATTTTTCTTTTTTATAAGAATTCCTATTCAAAAAAGTACATTTCATAATACTTTCAAAACATATTTCAAATTATTAATTTCAGTTTTATGAGAAACTTACTATCTTACTTAAACTAAACTTACTGTCATATCACTTTTGTTCTTATTTCTTCCTTAAAAAACGGAAAAAATGCTTCAAATCCCTAGTGGAAAGGTTATTTTCTGAAACAAAACAACAACGCTTATTCAAAGCACCGCTCCGTAGTTATCTCACCTCCGAATGTCTCCAGTAACTAGACCAGTAAATATACAGAATAACGTTAGTTGCCACTACCATGTGTCTGTTATTTATATGTCTTTAAAGTTGGACTATTGGTGTATTATAAACTTGAAGTTTTTACTGAGTATTTAAAGCAACAACAAAAAGTACTGATGTATTTCGAAATTATTAAAATGTAACTTTTATTATTACATTTATAATTAATTTATAATTATTATATTGTCAACTAGCGACCTGCCCCGGCTTTGTGCGGGTAGAAATTATTGAAAATAAAATACAGCCCATGTTACTCGCTGATAATATAGCTTTCTATAGGTAAAAGAATTTTTGAAATCGGTTGAGTAGTTGTTGAGTTTATCCATTACATACAAACAAAGAAAGTTTACCTCTTTATAATATTAGTATAGATATAGACAAAGAAAAGATGTTTTAGATCGAGATATTAATTTTTAATGAAGAAAAGAAATCCTTGGGCTCTCTAATAATGTAAAAAACCTAGCGTAGTTTATCAAGTTTGAATCTAAATTAGTAATTTCTGGAGTAATGAATTCATGTATAATACTAATATGACACCATAAACAAGAAATGAAATACAATAAGATAGATATAAGTTATTGCAAAATTACAGGAAATACATACATATCCTCACGCTGTATCCCTAACGGAGTAGTCAGAGAGGACGGAGCGCCAAGCGTTGCGGTTCTTACATACTTCTTACAGGAAATGTCTATAAAAATTTTGTATATATAAACAAATACATGTAAAATGTTTTTCAGCTACATTACAGTCAAGCCGTTGATTAGTCGATATAGAAAACATTCCACCAAAAACGGAAATGCAAAAAAAAGAGCAAGGTCTCAGTAGCACCAAAAGTAGTGGCATGGAAAAAGGTGCCGGCTAGTTATTGGACAATCAAATCAATTTCTTGCCACGAAATGCATTTTGAGCTCACTTGATAATTTTTTATACGCTATGTTATAATGTTATGAAATCTATTCGGTATTTAACAAACCTGCCGTGGTTTCAAAAACTTAACTTTAGAAACTTAAAAAACATAAGAATCTATATATTTCATACAATTACGTTTCGAGATTATTATTACTTTCAGATCATTGGATGCAACATTATTTATTATTTGTTACTTTTCGGACTTCTCTTACTCGTGATGTAACATGTAAGACGTACTTAAATGCCAAATTTCAAGGTTTTAGCTTAACGGGAAGGTTTCGATGAGTATGTGCGTAAATCAGTTTGTCAATCATCATCAAATTCAGCCGTTTCGTAATTAAATATCTTCATAGGATATGATAGAACCTTAATTTTCATACTGAGCTGTAAAGTCATATGCAGTCTGTAAGAAAGTCAGCACGCTAGCTTCACTAGGAAGGAAGTTACGAGGGTAGAAAAAAGAAATAGGGCTTAAAATGATTCGCGTATGTGTATACTACGCAGGGCAGCGTCGCGCGGTTTTTGCCGATATTACCGGACTTTTATTAATTTTTTATTTAAGTTTTTAGTGATTCCGTGTCGCACATATCAATTTATTTTCATGCGGAATCGAAAATTATAACATCGGCTGTGAGAAACATTTGCTCATTTATGTTTTACGTATTACATATTATACCATTTTCAACCGGATGCCACGAAGAGAGAATGGATAAAATTTATTTTGAATAGAATTTGGAAAATTTTAAATAAAAATTCTGTTTGAGATCAATAACACATAATGACTAAATTTAATATTAAAAACAAACAATATTAGTTTTATAAATGAATAAAAATGTGAAAACAAATGGGAGTGATGGTGTGGTGTAGAAAAAAATATGTGGTTACCTTTAAACTAGCTTTGAAACTATAATTAACATATAACTAAAGAAGACACTTTATCAATTGACTTATGCTAGATGTTACTGTTCCATATACACAAATTTCACTTTTTGAATGATATATTTACATTTAAGCAAGTTTCTCATAATTCTTTGCTTGTTTAATAAAATACTCTGAATTGGACTGTCATACATGTCCAGGCGAGGTGCCAAAATAAATAATAAATTCCTTTTGTTAATTATAAGCTTATGAACCAAGCTTCATTATTAAATATAAGCTTATGCTATTATTGCTATTATTCATTATTAAATTCATCCGTTATTGTTAATTATTTCCAAAATTCAGTTTAAATCGCTCTTATTTGAACTTGGTAGGTATAAATTCTAATTTTCTTCCAAAATTTTCTCTTCACATCTTAAAAACGAACTCGTCCTCTCGTGGTCCTCTCACCATCACACCATCCTCTGTATTATTTTTTTTCTTTTTCCTTCCTCAAAAATTCTATTCTATTCTTCCAAAGAAAATATTTCAAATTCATAACTTGCCAGTTCTACATTCAATTTTTCTGACTTAGCCTCTATGGAATAAAAAAAGGTAGAATAGGAAAAAAAATGGTACAATGTAATATGTGTATACATGTGCGTATTTATGTTTCCTGTCTTAAGTACCTATAAAGTATATTTTTTACGTTGTATTACCCTGTATCCCTAACGGGCTACTTCTTTCGCTTCCTCAATCTCATCATTCTCATATTCTTATGATTAGAGTAAATTGTAATTTTCGTATATTTTTTATACTTATATTTAATTTTTTTAAATTTTTAATTATGTATATGTAAGTTGTTATCGATTGATATTAAAATAATATGGATGAATATTTGTAAAATAAAAACAACTTTTAACAGTGTAACATAATATAAATCTGTTATTATCTTGTTATTAGCTAAATAACATTTGCGCGCTACATAGAGCTGTATATGTATTTCAGTCTGATGTATATATGATTTTAGCATACAAATTGTTACTATTATTATTAAATGTCTCAACCACTTTCCGAAACACTCATTAAATTATTCGCGACACAACTATTTCTGTATATGTAGACATAGATAACCTAAACCTAACGGAGCTGCATCGGACTTCCTGCTATAAATTGTCAACGAATCCCGCCTAAGACGAGGCTTGTTCCAGTCAAAGCGTAAATATAATTTACGTCTACCGTCGCTGCCACCCTTAATTAATTTGATTCTGGTGCAATGTGGTTTAGCGGAGACGTCTGTCGGAATAGTAATGCAAGCTTTTAATTATTAGAGATGTTCGTGATACACTGGAACCATGCAGTTGGTTTTTTTTAGCAAAAGAACAGATAATTTTACTGTTTCATGAACTATAATTATACTCAAACTGAAAAATACGTTTAAAGGTTATGTATGGAGTAGAGATTATCTCTATCTCTGTCACTCTTAGCGCTAGACAATGGCACTGAGTTTGTAACGTCATAGTACCATAACGTCATCTTTCTTTAACTTAGCGCCGCTACGTTCAAACTACTGTTGTTTAAGAGCCAATAACTCCTATATTTTTCAAATCGTTTCGAATGTTTTTTTCTTAGTTGTGCTCATGATTTTTAATTATTTTAATTTAATCTACAACGTATTTAACAACCAATTTGCATAAAGTTCGTAGTCTTAGTTACTTATAATTTTAATCTACATTTCTTTTTGTTTCAGGGATCAAGCAATTGTCCAGACATGTATCGAAATATGCATTACACAGGTAAAGTAATATTTAATGTATTTAAATAACATACATATATACACTCTTAAAATGCACGAATTCGACACATTTTTTCTAAACTTTATAAGAAGATAGCAATCAAGAGCACATAATATTCTTTCCAAAGAACAATTCCGTAACAATTAATTATGGTACAAAAATGCACGATTTTTGTTTCACTGTAGTATGTTCTTCTCTTTCCAAAACGCATGAATTTAGATACTATTTCAGCAGAAAGTTCCACAAAGATAGAAACGTAGATTTTATATGCTTTGTACATAAAAAAATTGTCGATAGTTGATGAAATTTCAGTTCGCAAAGGGACAAAACTCTACTCGTCTCAAAAACAGCAGAACGTATTTTTTAAATAAGGAATTTTTATTTTCGTAGCTGTCCCTGACGTATTTATTTATTCGATAACTCCATTGTTACAGTATGAGTCTTGCAGAGGGCAGATAAAATAGTGAAATTTTATTATTTGTCGGTTTTTTAATGAAACTTGCTAAGTATTTTTTGTATCAGGGTTTTGTTTTTATTTCACTTTTGCGGCGCATGCCACTTTTCTCTCTATTTTTACTACGTGAAGAATATAAGCAATCTATATAAACATACTATATACATTAAAATATATAAATTATTTGAATAAATAAAGTTCTAACTCTTATAAGGTAGAGACATCTGTATAAACTTTTAAACTTTCGCGTTGCATTATAAAATTTTATCGAGACATCAGTATACAAAGTTCATTGCTGACGAACGCGGAACGTTTGCTGAAATAACTTAGCACTTACTAGAATACAATAGTTACAGTCCAATAAGTGTATTTATTTTATTTATTTGTGATTTTAGGTTTATAATATCAATGTTATTTAAACACTTTCAGCACGTTACTCTCGCAAGGCACGATCGAAAAAAAGTGTTGCATGCAAAAGACATAATGTCCGTAAGAAAACATGTCACAGGAAATAGGTATTGCGCACGTTTTTGCACTTTTTTCTTGTGTATTTGCTTGTGTTTTCTTGTTTGTCTGTATTTTTCTGTTATTCTTTGATTTTTCGTCTGTCCATGTATTTATTATTATTATTTTACCTGCTTACATGATATTTAAAGTTAGGAAAACGACATAAAAAATCGGTTAGCACTGTTTTTATTAATATTGTATGCCAAAGTTTTATACTATCCTTAAAACGCAGTATGATTTTGGGTACTTAGCTTAAAATTCATAAATATAAAATATTACAAGTAATACTTAAAATAACTCTAAAACCAGCAAGACTGACGATCTGCTGCTGGGATTCTATTACATCGCCTTTCCCATGCGATCGTTTGTTCTATTACTATATTGCATATGGTATAAAAAATAATCTACTTATTTGAAAATCGATTCCAAGAGTTTACCAAATTAAAACCTTAATTCCATTTTGATACTTTACAAGTATCGTTCACCCTGCAAATGATATACGTACAATAGATTATCAATAAAGTTGTCTCATCCAAACTTATCAAAAATAAAACTATAAATTAATTTGATACTTTACAAGTATCATGCTACATAGAAATAACTTAATACCATTTTGATACTTCACAAGTATCATGCACACTGTGTATGATACGTAAAAGAGACTATCACTAAAGTTGTCTTGTCCAAACTTATCAAAACTTAAAACTATATATTCATTTTATACTTTGCAAGTATCATGTTACATAGAAATAAATACTGTATGATGTTATATGCAATGTATGTACGTAGGTATATGTGTTTAATGTATGTACAATATACATACATGTATCTAGTGGTCGTATCGTTCGTTTCTGCTTGTGCTCTAATTGTTTTAACATAATATTTATTTATTTATTTATTTATGCACGTATAATTCCGATCAAATTGTTACATTAATCAGCTACAATTTAAGTAGAGCTTAGGCTTTAAACCGAGATTTATTTACTTTTCTAAATTGCATCTTTTTTGTTTGTTTTATATTATCCTTGCTGTTAACATTACAGATAAAGAAAAGATAAAATAGACTAATGTTTATTTAAGAGTAAGTATTTAGAATTCGCTATTTTTCCGTAATCGAATAATTTCAATAGATTTCACAGGAACACAAGTCTACGAGACTTATGTTCGTATACATGTTGTATTTGTAAGTATACATTGAAATTTTTTTATCTATGTACACTTACAAAAATACACCGAGCTCATATTTTTATGATTTGTGAAATGAAATATATTTTTTCGAAATTTTTAGTTGTTTATTTAAAGATAGAAAAAGTGAGAATTACTTTGCTATTAGCCTTTTCATCGAAGTCTTATAATGTACATTTGCAGCAACCCAGTGGCCGAGGGAACACAGTATGAGATATAGGAGTGCGGAGGACTTAGCTATGCTATCACCGAACTAACATCATTATTTTATTCCAATAAAATCTTAAAACTTTAAATACACTTTATGTACGCAATGTATCAAACGATCATTCGTTCAGTTTACTTACTATTCATTTTGTCAGATACAAACATAATGTCATATCTGTCTGTAGAAGTGATGTGGAATATACTCGTATTAGTCAAATAACCGTGAGTTGTATATTATACCGACATAATATTGATTAATCTCACGGTATTTATGTTTATATAAAAACATTTTAAATGTGGAGTAAAAGTATGTTTATTTCTCTAAAGCCCGATTTACATTGGGCAAGGACAGTGGCGAGTAGCGAGTGAATGTACGGTGGCGAGTGGCGAACGCCTGGACACTGGCTGTTTACACTACAGCAAGTCAAGTGGCATTACTCCGTCCAAATGGACGAGCAATGTCGTAAAATACGTACAATTCCGGGAAGAATTATTTTCAATATAATGGAGCAAAAAGAAGAGAAAGTGTTATTTTCTTCTTCTCTTACCTGTGTATAAAAATGAATATTTACCATTTAGACATCATTTAGTTTGCAATATCGCATAAAACAGCACACGCGTACCGTCCCCTTGCCGGTTACATAGTTTATACTACGCCTAGTACGATATAGTAGTAGTCAAGAATCGTGCGGGGGAATGCTCGTCTGCAAGAGGCGTCACTTGCCCGAAAAATAGAAAGCGATTCTATTTGGATCCACTTGCAAGGAGCTTGCAGGCCAAGTTGACTTGCTACTGCCCGAGCGGTTAACGCCACTGTACCTTACGTACTGTACTTATCTATTTCGCGAAACACTTGACCAATGTCAATCAGGCATAACTTCAAGTTGATGGATTATATATGTATATATACATAATTATAATGGACATTAACGATGGATGAATGTGACAGTCTATTCGTCTTAATTCTTTGATTTACACTTGTAAGAAATTTAGGGTGGCCTGCACGAACTATTTATACTCGATTTGGCGATTTGACATCTCGCTTGCACCAATTATTCAATAGTTGTTGCAAGCGAGATGTCAAATCCTTAAATCGAGTTTAATTAGTTGATGCAAACCACCCTAAAGGTGAACGCCCACTTATCCGAGCCGAACGCGTCGTACGAATCGAAGTCAAGGAGGCCTCGCACAAATATCCGCACCGATTCGGACGATTCGATGCGGGCAGGTGTGCGAGGTTTCATAGGATTTCATATAAAGAATTTCGAAATTCGTTTCGCTCGACTCATTCAATCTGTACGACTTGGATAAGTGTGCGTTCACCTTTAAAGAACTCCAGATGTGACTGTTTTCAGCTACCTACCATATTTCATATGCATAGATTTTTTTCTTAAAACATCGATATGATTATCGAAACAATTGTTTTGAGAAGCCAGTTTTAAATATTTAGATATTTACTTTATTAGATTTTAAGTAGCACAGTATAAGATTAATGTGCGCAACAATTCATCTGTAATAGTGTCGTATGTATAAACTGCGTTTAAAGTTTTAATAGTATCTACGCTTAATATTAAGTTTAAGAAAATGTATTTCTTTAGAGCGCGTGCAGTTCATAATTGAGTCAGTTTAGATACCGTTTTTAAATTAAACTTTAGCCTTGTGTACATTAATTAGATAAATTCACAACAGACCGCCCTCCACACGACCTCCTAACATTTCATGCATATGTAGATATGTCCCATAGGAATGTGTGAAAACTAACGAGTCACTATTTTTAACAAATTAATAGAAAGTGAGAATGTAAACGCTTTTTAATAAAGGCAAGTCCATATCGAAGAATGTGAATTGTCTTTGACATTCTTTTGAAATTCATGGATTGTCTCCACAGTCGTCACCGAAATTGAAGTGTCCGACAAATCTTTCTTAGGGTCCTTACGGTGTATACGGTGTAGAATTATCAATTGCTTATTAAAAAAGAGGAACATTGCCGTGAGAACTGAAGCAAACTTCGAAAAAAAAATTGTTTACTGAACGCCATGTAAACTTGAACATATAAAAAAATTTAATTCTTATCTTCTAAGAGCGTTGCTTGAAATTATTTTAATGTAGATTTTTCCTACAAGTACTTAATTAGGAAAAATCTTTTCTTCAATAGTTGTTAGCTTACTTATTTTCACTAACACTGTCCGTTTTCTACCACAGCAAGATCAAAACTGGCTATTTTTGAAAGTAGAACTTCTCGGAAGGTTGCGAAAGTGAGGATAATTCGTTAAGGATGGCTTGTAAAAACTATTTAAACTCAATTTAAGGATTTGACATCTCGCTTGCACCAACGATTTAATAATTGGTGCAAGCGAGATGTCATTTCCTTATATCGAGTTTCATTTGTTGGTGCAAACCACCCTAAAAGTTTACACATTCCTATTTACTTACATGTCTAAACTATACACTTTCACTAGTTTAAAAGAATCTGACACAATACCTATTACAATGATAGCATTGTAAACAATTATATAATACTATTGACTCATATTTTGACTGACCCGTTGGCGGAGTAGCACAGTATCTGCTTTCCTAGCTAGAGTCCCGGGTTCGATCCCCGATCAGGTTAATTTAGGAAACGAACTTTTCTAAATTAGCTTAGAGTCTGGGTGTTACTGGGAACTCGCCCAGAGTTCGTTGTGTAGTACCCATAGTACAAGTATACTGCTTAGTTTGGGGTCACACAATCTGTGTAATTGTCTGGAGTATTCATATTATTATTATATAAATTAACCTTTGGTATTATAATTACTTATGTTGTGTATTTCCTTAAGTAGGTTGTACATTCGTAGCTGTATATATTAAATCTAATTTTATTGAATTTATTCACTAGAAACTAATGCAATTATAAAAACAACTGCTTTCTGTAAAAAGAAAACATTAACTAAATAGTAAAGCGTCAATTGTGTAGACAATATATCCTCCGTATTTCTAAGCAATACAATTAATTGCAAAAAAACTTGATAATTCCTATTAACGTTTCAATATATTCTAACTAACCTTAAAACTAGACGTAGAAAATGTATTTATAGTTAAAATTTTAAATGTATGTGTATATATTGTGTATATATCGTTAGGATAATCTCTATATACCTAATTCAAAAGTATCATAATTCGTCCACATTGTGAGAATTAACTGATTTATTGTAGACTGTACAATTAAGCTGTCAAATCCGAATTAGTTGGATTATCTGTCTTTTGATGGGAACATGTGACAATGTCAGGAAAAAATATTACAATTTTTTTAACAAAACTTTGTAACAAAAACGAATAACTACCTATATATGTATGTACGTACCTACATTATTAAATACGTTAAGTATTTGTAGCTTTATACACAAACTGCTTTGATTCACTTGATACTCGTACACATTAAAGTGTTATTTCAGTAGTCAATGTTTTTATATATTATACGTAACTTCGCATCATGTTGAAATTCACGAGAAAATACGAGATGATTCTAAAAGACCAACATACAAATGTTTTATGTGGAAAAAAATTAAAAACTGTTGACATGGACCTTACTTTAATGTAATTTCCATAGACTTTATAACTCCAGACAACCTGTCCCGTACCCCTAAGTAACATAAATAAAATAAAATGAAGCGTAAATGTGTGGGTGCTATTTTCTAACGAAATGGCGGCCTATCAGCTGCTGCTTATCTTACAATAAATGTATGGCATATACACGGGCGCATGTAAGGGGTGTGTTGAGGGAGCCCAGACCTCGTCCCCCTCCTTAGCTTATGCTAACTTTTGTCTAATATTCCACCATTTGTATCCGTGCCATAAAATATCGCACGATAGTTTGATACATTTATGTAATCTAATGTAATTGATTGATTTTATTAGCATTTAAATCTCTGTCTTTTTAAGATGTGAATTTACGGGCAAAAATTAATTTTCCTTTGTCCATTGTTGACCTCCTCATGTGAAAGCTATAGCTACCTAAGTCCGTGGTCGTATGTACAGGCGAGTCAGCTTATCTGATTTGTCTCACCGTTGCTGCTCGAACACGTCTGGAGTTATATATAGTCTGTGTTTCACAAATAACAAAACATTTTAACAAGAGAATATAATGCAAAATCTTTTCAAAACAAAAATGTGAACGTCATTATCCTCCTTTTTACTTCGTCGTATCGGATTATAAAAAAAACATGCGTAAATGTATCGTTATAGAAATCTTTCGGTTAGGAAGAATATCAATTTGAATATCTCGTAATCACTCTGTCAATTATAAAGCAACTGTTCTGTTTAAAGAACAAAAATAAGACTATTAACTACATTATGGACATAAAGTGAAAATAATGTATCTACCTAACGCAAATTAGTTTTTTTTTGTACAATAACCACGTAATTTCTAATTAGAGCCTTAAAAATTCAATTTACGCATTACAGGAATTTGTATTAATTTTAAATTCTTACTTTTATCACAATTCTGTGTGAAAAAAGACATGATATGCGTTGTATTCTTTACTTAGACTTAGTACGAAACTAATACCACAAGTTTTACTTGTACATATATTGTGTACTTGCAAGTGACATCCTGCGCAAGTAGGGACATAATCTAATGTTTATATTATAATAGGGCTTTAATAATTATTTGAAGTAATTACGTATATTAAACTTAGATGCGTAAATCTTATTATTTAATAATTAAAAAGTAAATAATTTAGCAGATTTATACAGTAGCATTAAAGTGTACCTGTCTACGTATTTTAGTACATAAATTGTCATCTTCCTTGTCCCGTCAAGAAAGCTTATGAAAGTATATAAATTCATTAGAATATGTCTGTAACTAGAGATTTTAACAATGGAAAGTCATCGAAATTCTGGACATACACATATATATACAATTAAATTTTATTATTATTATTAGAAATACAATTACTCATATTTTCAGGAGCTGGTCTATCTGCTTTAAAAAATTATTTGTATTTGTAATTATAATATTAGTGACTCCTAACATGCAATTACTTGCAAATATTCTAATTTCAAAATACTATTATTAAAAGATGTTTCTTTAGCCGCTATAAGTAAAATGACTGATTGGAAAAGAACATCCTTATTGTATAACTTTGAAATGTAATTAATGTCGTAGTCATAGGCGCCTGTACCGTGTTAAAATCAAAGAGAATATTGTTAATTATAGTAAAAAATATTTATCAATAATAATCTTTTTTATTTCCATCGTACATATAATTATACAACTCCTATAACCGATTTTAATTGTATTTTATTTTCGTTTACAAAGGAGACTGCCCAAACCTATATCGCCTTTAGGTAACCAGCATATAATAATATTCAAAATGTCATAGTTATACTAACATCTTTTCTTTGATTCATAATTCAAAATCATACATGGGTTTTTTATTTTCATTATAATTAGTACCCATCATTAGACTTCAAAATTTTATTTCGCTATGGAGGCGTTTACAAGTACACCTACGTTTATTTAATGATTTTAATGTACTTGCATATTTTCAGTACGGTAATCAATGTCTATGATTATTAACTATATTTATGAAACAATTTCAATAATATTCATTTACTTGTTTACTAAAAATGTAACAGTCGTGTTATTAATAAAAAGTCTGTGCGTTAAATAAAGTTCGCAAAGAATCTTGTGTTTGTGTGGCTATCAAACACCGCAAACATTATCTTCAGTGCATAATTTTTTCACTATGGTTAGTGGCTCTAATGTAATCACCATAAAATCAATTATTGTAATCAATCGATTAATGTACAAATAGTTTTAAAATGCAAATACTTTTTAATTTGATATCTTACTATTTAGATACAAAATATACATACATACATATCTTCCCCCTGTATCCCAGTGTGACAGCCCCTAACTACGGATGACATCAAAGATCTCTTTTTGAACTACGAAAATGAAGTCGATTACGACAATGAATCGATATCACTTAATAGTGCATTACTTTGAATTGAGTTTTCAATACACAATGACATTCTCACAATACATTCTCTGTGGTGTTATTTTTATTCATCTTGCTGTCGACTTTTTGGCGGGAACGGGAGAAGTGCGGTTATCGTTTTATTTAGATTTTCTATTTTTTACATTTATAGGAGTTTTAAAGTACAATAGTGATAGTATATTATGTTTTAAAGTTCTGTGTAAGTAAAAAGAATGGAGGATATCTAAATAAATATGTGTAGCTGAATTTTTGGCGCTCTTTCAAGAAGTCCTTTTTAACTTCAGTAAAGCCTACTATCACTTTACTGGAGGAATGTTAGGGACAGTTAATATTTCTCTAGTAGTTACGTCATTAGGTCTTGTTACCAATGCCTTAAGAAATATAAATAATAATAATAAACACCTTGCAGTCATTGTCAACTCGAGTAAATCTAAAAAAAATGTTAATATTGCATTTTTGTTTAATGATCCAGTGACTTTGTTGATTAAACCAATACTAGAAGTGATTGCTCTTTCACCAATGGAACTTTGATGTGACAGCGATGTTTTTTCGAATAGAATAAAAAATAAAAATGAAGAAAGGAATGCTTAGATGGTTCGGGCACATAGAAAGAATGAGTGATGAAAGTCGAAATATACAGAGCGAAAGTGAGTGGTAAAAGAAGCCAAGGAAGACCAATGCTGACTTATGAAGATCAAATAGCCAGAGTGTTATGGAAATTTCACAAGCTCTCGCATACCTAGGCGAAAATGTGTGAGGAGAATGATGAGATTTGAGGAAGCTAAAGAAGTATGTAAGAACCGCGACGCTTGGCGCTTCGTCCTCTGACTACACCGTCAGTGATACAGCGTGAGGATATGTATGTACGTAATAAAAAATATGTTCGGACACGGATTTTATTAAATATAAAACAGTATTTTATTCCGGATTAATTAAATTGAAATTAATGTGTTACTTATTTGTACTGTTTACGTCAAACCTTACCACCTCCATACCGAACGCGTAAGTTTACAAGAAACTCCACAAAACTAAAGTATCGTTTTTGTTTCCTTTGAGAATATGTTATCATTACTTCTTTTTGTCTAATTTTGGCTATCGTACAAAATCATATGCAGCGCAACGACGCTCCATAGACAGATGGGCAGTCTCCTTTGTTAACCACCTTGATGGATGGCGGTATACAACTGCGCGTTTTTTATGACATTATCTACCACGTACGGCAATTTCGTGGAACTAGCGGCGGTATTCCCGGACCGTTACGACTTAGGGACCTTCAAGAAACGAGCCTACTCTTTCCTTAAAGGCCGACAACGCATCCATGATTCCCTGGACGTTGCGGGTGTCCGTGAGCGGTGATCACTTTCCATCAGGTGACAGGCTTGCTCGTTTGCCCCATCTGATATAAAAAAAAAACTTCAAAAAGGTAATTTTACATAAAACATTTTAATAAATCATTAAAATTAAACACGCTTTCATCAATCTTCAGTTGTGACTAGCTGTTGTCCACGACTTGTTGGCGTAGTCTTTTATTTGATAAATAATTTAGAAACCTTTGCGAGCGTACGTAGAACATTTCACTAAAATTTTATCATAATGGAATGAATGGTTTTCGAACGCATAGAGAACAAACATACAAACATTCATTTTCATATATAAGATATAGATAGATTACTGAGAAATCATTGCCAATAAAATATTAACAGACAAAATAAAGCGAATGTAAAATCGAGAAATAATTTGAATGAAATTTTAATATTTTTATTGTTTAATTTCTTCATTGTCACCGTTTCTGAATTATAAACTGAAGAAGTTTTAAATTATTGGAATGTGATAGATTATTTCAATGATTCGTAGCACTCCTAACTTTATGCACATCTACATAACCACATCTTTCCAAAATCCACATTTTTTAACAAAGATATTTGTAGGTAGCTAACAAAGGTAATTGTGTAATGACTCAAAATGTACGTCTGAGGATTAGATATTTGAAAATATATATCTCGTTTTTATAAAAATCAAAGCAATATCCCTCGTTTATAATTATTCCATATGCAATCTAAAGTGGGTCTCACCAGCAGTTCTAGTTTGCGTTATCAGTGGCCAGATTAGTCATAAGTCATAAAACATGCAGGCGGTACGGAAAGCGCGATACAGCGCCGTATGTTGGTAAGCGACGCCGGATGTGTCCGCCGGCCATACTGTCTGCGACCCCCGTTTCCGGCATTGCAGCTCGTCTGCGCTATAGCTCTAACGGCGTAGCACTGCTACGAGCGTTATCAGCATTGTTATTATCCGTCTTAAGGAAACGTTTACATCTCAGATAAAAGTCGTGAAAAGAATACATTTTTTTTTGCCTAAACATAATGTAGTTTAATTAATACTTTAAAAAGACGCAATGTCTTCAGTAGTATTTCTTTATGACACAATATTTATTAAGTGAATTCGGCCCTAGTAAACTTGAAACTTTTAGCATGGTTAAATATTATTTTATATTATTGCATATTATTATGCTAGATCGTTAGCATAATAATATGCAATGAAATATTATGTGCCAGATATTTATCTGACACAGCAAATCGTAACCTTGTGCGCGATCTACAAATTAAATGTCCACATCGTTGCAAGGGAACTTACATCTCCAATAGAAGCCATAAGAATTAGTTTAAGACATGAGAAATATAGCGCTATGGCGTCGACACGCCGAATCAGTAGAAATATACGATCTACCAAATTCCGCAGTATTATTTATCATCATCATGAAGACCGAGAAGAAGTATTGCAACAATTATATTTTTGTTGATACTTCTATTGTTTAATTTCTTCCAAATAATTTACAAAAAATATAGCAAACTTTACTTGTATAAGGTCTACTGTAAATGATACAAACTGAAGAATGACGATTTTTACGGCGTGGGCATATATATTATATATGTTAACAATCAGAGACTAGCGATTTCAATGGTGTCAATTAAATCGACGCAGCACCGCATTTTTTTCGACAATCGCAAAATCTAGTTGATCACCGCTGCCATTAGCATCGCCGCTCGCTGATGTTATAGCATTGCTGATGATAAAGCAAAGCAAGTGTGCGTAGACCACAACGTCATAGAATTTCGAAGTCACATTAGTGTTTTACATTTTTGTATGCGGTGTGAACTTCCATATACGCCTCGTATAGGTAATTATTATACAAGTCGCATTGAATACGAGTTTTAAAAACTTTAATGTCCGTACTAGTACACTACATAGGCGAATGTGGAGAACGGTCATTGTCTGAAACTGAACTTCCGTTTCCGGATACGCATCTCTTCCTGCAATAATTACGGAATGCTTCCAAACTAACGTGTTGGTGAAATTTCATAACTACTTGTTAAACGAGTGTTAATTCCAGAATAATACAGTAAAGTCTTAAGTAGCTTAGACTTTACCGACTTGATGCAAAAAATGGACATCTATAATATATGGATATTATCATTGAGTATTTCATATATATTTTATTTTTTCACATGTAACTATTACTATTACTAAGTGTTTTTGAATCATTTCTACAGTGATCGAATGATATAGATTAATCGATGTTTTAGCGGATTTTTCTTTATGTTATGTATTATTTTTAATATGTAACATAAAGATCCCTTGAATAAAAATTTGAATGAAAAGATAATATTGTGCCAAAATTTACTTTATTTCGTGGACATTACATACAAAAGAGATTCTTACGGAATCTTTATTTTTAAGAAGACAACAACAATTTCAAATATTTGTAATAATAATTGATAATTTTTAGGCAAATGTAATTAATGATCTGAATTAAGTGTGAAATATAAGTTTCGCGTCAAGAAGTATGGTGGTTTTTAAATATTGAAATATTTTAAATATTTATGTGATTGTTAGACCAAAATTACAAATATATTCTTGAATGTACGTAGCCGCCAAAAGCACTCCTCTAGTCAAAAAGGCCTCTCGAACGGACGTTTGAATTTCGTGGATAATTTTCTTGAATAATGCATCCATTGCAGGATCTGTAAATAATTTTAGCGGAGTTTATATTTACCATCATTTTATGTATATTTTATATGTTTTAAATGTACCAACTTTATTATATACGGTAGTGAATCCTGGATATGCCCGAAATCAGGTGATAGTGAGATAAACGCAGTAGAAATGCGATCTCTTAGAAAGATTTCGCGATGTCGCCTTTGCGGACAAAATAAGCAATGAAGAGACTCGCAGTATGACAGAGAATGATGAGATATGAGGAGGCAAAAGAAGTATGTAAAACCCGCGATGCTTGGCGCTCTATCTTCTCTGACTACCCCGTTAAGGGGTGAAGATACGTATGTATGTAAATGTGTGTCGATATGTACAGGTGAGTGAGCTTATCTGATTGGTGCTGGGACGCGGCGCGGCGTCTGAAGTCGTTTATAAAGTCTAACTAAAACACTCGTGTTTTTAAATTTGGAATTGTACAAAATGGTATTTTAACACCATTTCTTAGATAATTTTTGACGGGAACGGGATAAGTGTGATTGTCATTTTCTTTAGATTTTCTACTTTTTAAATTTTTAAATTTTTGGGAGTTTTAAAGTACAAAAGTGATAGTATATTGTGTTTTAAAGTTCTGTATAAGATAAAAGAATGTAGTAGGTCTAAATAAACATGTGTAGCTGAAGTTCTCGCACCCTTCCAAGAAGTCTTATATAACTTCAGTAAAGCCTACTAACACTTTACTGGAGGAGTTTTATGATAAGAAGAAAAAACGGATTTACTTGGAACGTGCTTCATGTGGATCCTACTTATTAATACGTGATAATAGCGAATGCGCTAATCTGTGCACCATTCCATTAAGAAAGAATCATTTCGTTATTTTTAGGTCAATGCTGTTTTTTTTGTAAATTTTGATTTGCTAAATTACAGTGTAGAATAATTCTTTAGTGAATATAAATATGTTTTAAGTTAATACACTTTACACTATAATTCATATTATACAAAAAATGCATTATACAATAGATGCTTAAACTAACTTACTCACCATGAGCGCGTCTTTTCCGAATGCCTTCGCCATGGTCATAAGTAGGCAATACGTCTACATCGGCATAAGTTTCACTTTCGCGTAAGTTAGGTTTATTAGCACTTTGGAATATAGTCGTAGTTACTATTAATGCTGAAATTATGAGTTATAAATGTAGCTTATAAAAATACGACCCTTTAAGAGCGTATAGCATATGCATTAAATTACAAATTCTGTGACAATTATGAACGAAATAGAAGGTAATGTTTTTAAACTTTTACAACTTACAACTCTAATAAAACCGGTTCTATATCGTGTTAGTACATTTTAAACTAATCTTTTGTATCCTGACGATAAAAAAGGTTATCCTTAGAATTAGTTAGCCGGTAGAATTGTAAGAAATAGAAGTTAATTTGAAAAAGATTAAATTGAAAATTAGGTCATGAAAAACTCAATATTTAATTTTTCATTTTCCATTTCTGCGTTTAGTTTTCCAATTTGCGTTTCAGTACCAAATATGACGGAATAAATGACTGTGACGTGTAGACAGACAGACGGAAAGATATATACATGACGAAAGCATAAGGGTTCGGTTTTAGCCATCTTGGCTATGAAAGCCTATAAATTTAGAAGGAGAATAGTACTGCTACGCAGTATAAGTACATGTAAGTACCAACAATGTACCACTAACCTTAATAAAGAAAAACACAGATACATCATTACACAGTAAAACTAAACGAAAACTTTGCTCCATTACTGTAATGTTTATTGACAATCTTTGATATAAATTCGTCTTTATGCGGCGTACATTATGTTCAATTTTGATATATCTTGAATTGTACTTAAGTGGTAAAGCACAGTTTACAAGAACTGCTCAAAATAGGATTCAAACTCTAGACTTTATTGCGACTTTATTACGTTTTATACGTGTGTTCTCTGCTACTGATTAAATCCGACTGCGGTAGTTGCTTAATATATGGTGATCATCTGTTGTTGTATTCTTTTTAATTTAAGCAACTTCCGGTCAAATGCAAAACTTATTACTAATTTAACGAAATGTCAAAAATACAGATTACAAATAAATATCTATTAGTTATTATCTGTGATTCCTTACATGTTGAATTGTAACTCTCGTAACGTTTTTTTGTTTATCAAAGACCATTGCATAAATAATCATTTTTAAAAGAAAAACAGATATAAGATCGTACGAGCATCCGTTTGTCTGTCCGTCTATCCGTCTGTCAAACTTTTAAAAGATCATACAAGCGTCCGTTCATCTACCTGTTACGCTTAGAAGCTATATGAAGTATAATAAACATAAACTTGTAATTTCACACCGTGAAATATAAACTTACAATTTCTCACAGTGATGCATTTTGTGAATTCACATACGAATATGTTGTACTGGTTGCAAATTTAAAATGGTTATAGGAGAATTTAAAGAGTTATCGGCAAAATCATTGCACTTAAAATTACACAAAAATGCAGGGAATAAAGGTTCGCCTAAACCAGCTTTCAAAAGCCTCTTCTACTGTCTATTACCGGGACACGGCTATCAAAGCACTTACTTCCTCAATATCGACATAGATGTGGGTGGCACTAGACCACTACTCATCCAATAGGTGACCATTGGCATAATTGCTTAATCTTAATGATCATATTCAACACCGAACTACCACACTAAGATTTCTTCTGAGTACGATATTAAATATAACATAGTTCACAATGACATTGATTGTTATTATTATTTCACAATAAAAACACTTACGGTACAATTCAACTGTGTCACTCGTTACTGATTCAGCCTCTCTCGCTTTTTGGTGATGGCGGACATGTGAGGTTGCAGTTATTCCGATATTAGTGAAGATAATTGTTAAAACTATTTTATCAGTTGCTCTATTGATGCTAAAAAGATATTGACATTATTTAGGTTTTATATTTATTAGTATATAAATCAGTACATAGATATCCTAAAGTTAATATTTACAAACTTAAAACTAAATATTATCTTAAATAATAGACTTCTTCAAAGTTTCCGCTTAGAATGCTGTCATTGCTTAGGGTGCACAGCAGTCTGACTCTGAATAGCCAAACCGATTCGTTGGCGGAAGAAGCTGCCAGCTCGGCGGTCTCTTGAAGCCTCGAGCAGGCTCTTACAAATATCAGAAACCAGTCGATGGGTTTCGGAGCCCCAGGGACCCAAAGTTTCTACTCAAAGTTTTATATTTATGTATTAATTATTTATATATTAACACTTAAAGGTACACTGAAATAAGTTAGACTATGTGAATCTAAAATTATACGGTTTTAGATAACTCACTGGACCCTTTAAATGTATTTATAATTGAAACTCATTTAATAATTCATAATTACATGACCTACCTTTCTTTAAAGTTGCGACAATTGCATAAATTCGTACCTACCTGATTAAAGAATGAAATTATGTTATTTTTTAGAGAATACATTTTTATTAATTTATTATTTCACCAACTTTCCTCACTACAACTATTTTGCAATGATCTACAATTTAACGATTCCGTTTTAAAAAAGTA
The DNA here is from genome assembly GCA_907165235.1 of Zeuzera pyrina. Lineage (NCBI taxonomy): Eukaryota > Metazoa > Arthropoda > Insecta > Lepidoptera > Cossidae > Zeuzera > Zeuzera pyrina. Next base: position 6,189,447 of record OU015637.1, read on the forward strand.
GTTTCGCTATTGTTAAAAAAGCCAATGAGATTGCTATCAATCTGCGAGTTGAGATTCTTGCTTAATTTTTGCTATTCAAATTATTTCAAATAGATGATGTGCAATATTGAGAGAATATGGTGGACGTTTGCCACTCTTGCAATTTTTGTAGTATCAATGTATTTAGTGAGATATATCCTAGCATTTTCGTGATAAAAGACAAAGACCCAAAACACTAAAAAAAAGACTGCCGATGCAATTACTTCGTCGCGCGAAAGTAGCTGAAAATGAATGGATACTGTAATTCCATCAAATGAAACTGAAATGTGGAAACTTAGGGCCTGACTGAAGACCAGCGTTGTGGGTGCAACTCACAGAGTATACTGAGTCAGACCCTGGTTTGTCGCTGCGGTGATAATTACAATTTTTTTTTGTTATTTTTCTATTTACTTTTTATTATTGTTTTGTCCGTTTTTGTCTCAGTTTTAATGTTGATATTGTCTGTGTAGCGATAAATAAAAATAAAAATAAAAACATCGTTCATTCATTCATTCATTTCATTCATTAAATGTCTTCACTGGAAATAGGCCCACTTTTTCGACTGGTAACCCCTTCACTTATTTCTCACTTTACTCTCTCGAAGTCTTCTTTCACTGTACGTCGTTTTACAGAATTACTTCTCGTCTCCAGTTACCTCTCACTCAAAAACTCTTTAGTATAATGTGCAAGAAGAAAAGACATACGATTCAGCTTATTCCTTTCAGTTAAGACATGGATTACTCACACATTGAGCTTGTCGCGACTTACAAATGCTCGAGAATGAGATATGTGTGGGCCCGTGCTGTGGGCGCTCAATAATATACTTCCTAAGGTTTCACTTGTACAACGTTGCTTATTATTAGATAATATTATATTTCTTCTATTTGTAATAAGCTTTGTAATTATAATCCACTTTTATTTAAATGAAGCGCCATGTAACTGTGCCTAACAAAGTGTCCTAAAAGTATTGGAACTCAGAGGCGGCGTAAGGCGTGGGCGACGTGCGCCATCACCGTAGACCTCGCGCCTAACGATGGGTCATTAAAATTTTCAAGAAAATCTTTTGAAATTTTTCAAGAATTTTTCTGATATTTTTCCATTTTTGAAATTTTCCCAAATTTTTGTCAAATTGTTACCAAATTTTTCTCGAAATTTTTCCGTTTTAAAAAATTTCGAGAAAATACAGGTTAAAAGGTTTATGCATTAAAAGTCGTGAACGCGACAAAAATTTTAATCGTCATAAAGAAAATAATTTAAACGAAATTTACCCGAATATTTACATTGTCATTCGAATATCGTTGACAATACCGGTAAGTACAGCTTCCGCTGAAAGGGATTTTTAAAATAAAATTGATAAAAAATTTAACATATGTATGTAGTTTTTGTTAATGCAAATAAAGTTACGTTATAAAAAATTATTTAAGAATACAAGTGGTAAGGAAGACAGTAACAGTTTTATCTGTTGAAGCAGAATAGGACTAAGCATAATTACGGTTCAATAAAGTTAAAAGCAGGAAATTTCTGTTTTTTAGTTTTTTTTAAATTGTCTTTAATGTTTAATAGTCAAAGAAAACAATATGTATTTTCGTGAATAAAATTTTGACAGTTTCAATTGGCATTTTTTCTATTTTTGTCTTATTGCCCTACCAGAGGGCCTCGCAAAATGTATCTTGCCCACATCAAATTTGGATCTTGCCCCGCATGTTAGAACTATTCAAGTTCATCCTCTCAGCATTTTTTTGCAATTGTTCACGACAATGTCATCAATGCCGAAAGGTTGTCTAAAGCAAAGTTGCAAATTCCTGTTTTACATTTGAAGTGGCCAAACCAATTTTGCATTGTCTGGAAAGCACGGTCCAAAACAAAGAATATTTACATACAATTCTAACGTTCATACTTCTCCTAAACTCATATAGCCATTAATGTGCACTTGCATGCAATTTTCGAATAAATACATTAGAACCATATATTTATAATATACATAAATATACCATACATTACAATTTTACCAAGTCACGAATTTATACAAACACCACAACATAAAAAAATCAATTTTGAAAATTATAAATTATATGTATTTTCTCTATATGATATAAAGAAATACTCACTAGAAATCTTTAATTCTCCCTGTCTCCACACCACTTAGCCTTAAATTCTCCTGCGTCATAGTGACGTTAAACGTAGGCATATATACAGCATTGCTTTTCAAATAAAAATATTTTTTTTGAATTTGAGGTGTATGCTTGCAACCAGAGCGTTCAGACAAATACTTTCGTATACATGATACGGCATTGCCTGGACACGGTCTTATAATATCATCGTGATTATTCCGAATGTCTGAAAAAAAAAGATAGCGTTGACAAATTTTCGTGTCATTAATATTGACTCGAAAAAATGATTTAAATCGAACAAACCTAAAGGCCACAGTTGACTTAAAAGGTCAAAATGCCAGAATGTTATTTGATGGAAATATCAAAAACACCAGCATACTTTGGCGACAGTTGGAGAGAAGGAGCATGATGTGATTTGGACAGGTGAAAGGAGTATGTAAGCACCATAATGCTTGGCGTTCCGTCTTTTTTGACTACCCGTTATGGACATAGCATGAATATACATATATATGTATGTAGTGTGTACAAAGTATTTAAAAAAAAGTACTTTAAACACACAGTATTTTCGAAGTATTTTTACAAAGTATTTTAAAAGCGTATTATCATAGTGTATATCTTTTAATTCTTAACGCAGGAGAACTCTGAACACAACTACTCATTCCCTTAGGGGAAAGATATACTTTTTTCTACCCACTAAAACTCCTGCAGTGGTCGTCGTCAGCGCAGTGATAAGGGGCTCCGGGATCGCCTATAGAACACACCGAAGCCCCTCTCTCGCTGCGCCGACGCACTTTTCAGGAGGCCTGCAACGGAACCTGTCTCAATGTCATGACAGCGCAGCCCACACGCGCTATCGTTCTCTTTGGGGTCACACGGTTGACAGACCGGAGCCTTCATTCAGTTCGGCCGCAACCCCGAAGGCCGTAGGCGGAGAACAGGCGGAGCCTTATTCAGTGAAATAGGTCAGGGCTATAGAGCTGAAAGTTAGTGTCTACTCTATGACTACAATTAATCTGGAAAGTTTACTTATATTTTTATAACAATGAATAAAGGAAAACCTTCAAAAATTCATAAAAAACGAACTTACATGTGAATTCTTGACTAATACTGTACGAAAATAGTGTGAAAAAATAAATTAATTTTAACATTTTATTCATAACACTACCGCACAGTGGTTAAAAGTATAAAAATCGTTAAAAATGCAACCGCGAATTATAAAGCAAAATTACAAAGTAATCTACATAAAAACAGGTTCATGTTATCATTTAATTACGATAATTGCATACATCCTAATGAGAATACAATGCTTTAGTTTAATCGTAATTAAATTGCAATCATATAATGCCAATACGAATCTCAAACTTACTTATAATTTTGTAACGGTAGCAAAAAAATAAATCACTCCTATATCACTCTTTTATTCTTTTGTTCATACATAATTTGTTTGATATAACTAAGGGCTACGAGACCTTTTCAAACGGGCATCAGCAATATTTGAGTCATTTAACTTTTATAAATTAGCTCTCCTTTTCATCGTGTTCTATTTCTTTCGGTCTCAGGATCCTTCCACGATTCTTTATATGTTAACATGGCCGCTACTACAGACTGCTGACAGTGACAAATGTTGCCCGAATTGGCGAACTAGGACTAAGCGCTCAGAGGCCCGCGCAGGGCATTCCAGCATGTGCTGGCCACTTGTTCTGGTCTTCGTCATAATGGTACCAACATAGCATCTTTTCGCTACTTATCCAGTGCAAATATTGATCAAACCAGCCGTGCCAGGTCAGTACATGCTTCAGTCGGTAGGTGACGTGCCATCGCCTCTGATATTAAGACTCGAGGTACGGCAGGGTCAACCCGTCAACACGCTGGTGCCAGATTCTCGCCTCTTAAAAAAATTGAGTAACTGAGTTTCGCGCGATGTCTTTCGGTTATTTTATAGTACTAAATATTAATGCAGGAATATTTCACTCTTATGAGATGGCGCTAAAATTAATATTACAGAAAAAAACGTGTCAAAACGAGTTTTTTCAGGGAATACAGGAAACTTGCAAAAAAAACATTATCTTAATTCAAAATCTCATTCAATTCGTCCCAGTTGTTTTCGAGAAATAGGTATGTACAAAGTTATTCTATGATTTCTTAGCATGTAACTTAAAATATCCCATATCTTAAAAACTACACAATATATATCTTATTGAAATTGAGTTTCGTATACAGTGTTTTTCAAACTACTACCTTAAATTTTCTCAGAATTTTGCTCTCCATGGTTTCAAAGTTAGAAAACGAGGACTCTTTTTTACGACTTTAGAAGCGCATATCTCACCAGCTATTGACTTAAATTGAAAAGCTACTTATAAACCTCGACATCATTTTTGAAGACCTATCTAAAGATATTATAAAGCTTATGTGCACTGGAATTTTTCGCATTCCTCATTTACATGTACGAAGTGCATCCCTAATTTTATTATTTTCATGATTTCACTACGCCATTGTATACCGGTTAATAGACTACACCTACCTTGTAAATTTCATTTATGTAGTGTTGTGCCAGTAGTCTCTGAGTAAAATGAATGTGACATACAGACAGGCATGCGGACACTAACGGAATAAAAATTCGTTTCTGATATTTGACTCTACAAAGTAATTAACGGATTCTATGTAGTGTTGTGATAAATGGAACGTCAACGTAGCGAAACTAAAACAAAAGAAACGAACATTGATTTGTTGATCGTTTCATCTATCAGCGAGTTAATTTGTTGATTTCGTTAAATTACCTATTTTACGGCATATATATATAGGTATTATAATTAAGACTAATTATGTAGTATATACATATATATATATATATATATATATATATCAGCTAAGTGAATCTCCAAGGCAAAGTTATATCTACTTTTAAAAGAAGAAAGGAGACAGTGATTTCATAAATAAAAATAATTCCAATAATTTAATTGTGTCTTGGCGACACGCTGAAGTGCTTTTCAATATTAAGAGCGTCAGAAGAAAAATATTACATCTATAACACAAATATTTCAAATTCAAATATTTAACTGGATTTAATTACAAGATATTTTTAAAAGTTCACCATTGGCAACGAAAAAATGGCTAGGCTTCATTTCGTGGTAACATTTTTACATTTAACTTTTTCATTTTAGAATTCTAAAACCCGTTAATCCATATTAAAAAAAATGTTATCTTCATTTTTATGTGGTCATAGTAATCACATACTTTTTCAGTATGTACTAAAAGTCGTTCAAAGTAAAAAAATGTGTTTCATTTTGTATGCATATGGTTCAGTTTCGAAAAAAACTCAATTTTTTTTATAACCCATAATCACAAACAGTCTATTCAAGTCCCAATGCTAAGTTCAAAACAAATCTTCGCAAAAAGAAGTGAGACACTTTTTTTGGTAAAGCCTTAGAAAGCCAAGGGTGAGGCAAGTACCTAGCTCTCTAGGAGTAATACTGAGTTACGTGGGGCTTTTACTTACTAAATATCCTGCGGTTATCATCCTCAGCACGTGAGATCTCCTAAAGGATGCCCTACGAAACGCATCGAAGCCCTAGCACCCACACAATTCTGCAGCATAACGGACCACATGCACTGCAGTCTTCTTTAGTAAGTACAGGTAGATCAATGGTCAACATATGGCCATATAACTATACTCGGAACAAACTATTTAACGTGTCTACTATAACACGGTGAAGTGTTATAAATTTTGATAATTTAATCTCTGAATTCGCTGCAAAAAAGGTCTCAAAAGAAGATTTTGTAAATTTAACTTAATAAACATCTGATAAAGATATCCGCGTTTTATTTGAACACATTCTGTACAATATTACGTCTGGTTGTAACTTCAATGAGCTGGGGTCTCTCGACAAAAGCAGAACGTCAAGCTTGCCGTGGTAGACCCACAACTAAAATCGGCACTGACCAGTAAGAGATTACATACAATGTTACTTAACTTCGGTAATCATATCACTGAATACCACAATGTTACGAGATGAGCGCCTCACATTGACAGTACAATTTACCGTGATATTTATTTTGCTGTCTGTACATCCATCCATCGAACGATGCAACTGAGTTAGTGTTCATTGACAGCGTAATGTACCTACGTCGTGTGCTGCTTATTGCTTTCAAACTATACTCAGCGCTAAATTCATGACCTCGTACATATAATGAAGTACCTCAGCCATATTTATAGCAAATTGTCTTTAAACAATTTCGGAGTTGCTTTATTGATTTCAGTAATATGCGTAATAATAAAATTTTATTATAGGAACTTTATTTATCTGTATTTCATATCAATTTTATACACATCGATATATACAATTTATTGAAAAAGTATATGTTCATTTACAACTAATAACTATGTGACCCTGAATTTAAATACATACATAGATACTATATATACCTACTTATCATGTGCAGTTTTTGTGTAGTTTAACATACACAATTCCGTTGTAGATGTACAGGAGTAATAAATACACAAGTATCTATATATATACAAGTTGTACATACATATCTTCACGCTGTGTCCCCAACGGGGTGGTCAAAGAGGACGGAGCGCCAAGCGTCGCGGTCCTTAAATACCTCTTTCACTTCCATAAATCTCATCATTCTCCTCAGACATTTTCGCCTAGGTATGCGAGTGCTTTTAACATTTCCGTCTGTTAACACTGGCTATTTGATCTATTTATATACAGGTTGTATGCGCATAATAACGACTACACTTTCAGTTAAGAAATATACATCCCTAAATACATATTTACTATATAGAACACAAAATATACTTAGTTATAGTTAACCTAAAATAATGTGCATTCTATGGTATGTAACACTGAAAAAACTAATCGTGTGATAAGAAATGTTGCATATTTAATGGAGATGTCTTACTTCAAATAAATGTAAATATATCCTACACATATGTGTGAAACGTATTACACAAACGTTTAATAGCTACAAAGCTATTTATATCTAAAAATTAATATTTACGAACTTAAAACTATGTATCTACGTATCTATTATATACCTACGTATATTATGTACTATAATTAAAGCGATAGTTTAATATTTAATATTTTAATAAATCACCGTTTAAAAAGTTGTTGTTGCTTAGGGTGTACAGCAAACTGGCAGCATTACCTCTTTGAATAATCAAGTTAAATCGCTGACGGAAGAAGCTGCCATCCTGACGGTCTCTTGAAGTCCCGACCAATCGCTTACAAATTCCAAAAATCATTGAATGGGCTCCGGGGCGCCACGGTCCCAAAGATTCGAATATAAATAAATAAACAATATTTTATAAAAATAATATAATGCATTATGCGATAAACATGAAAAAATAAATCAAAATACATAGCATAGCATGTATTTAGATTCATTTGACCTATAAGTATATTATTTTTATATCTGTATCTTTATTTTCGTATGAACAAAGTTATTATTCCTTAATTAGTTTTTCAACCTCTTAGGGCTTCGTACCTACATAGTATAGTTTCAATAATATAAAATGTAAATGAAAACGCATCCAAAACACGATCCTTTAAATTAATGTAGTGCGGACACTGCATCTTACTACCGCTAATTAGGTGTTAAATCACTGCGAAGACTAAATCCAGACGTGGGTACAGCGGCACACAACGTTTACAGTGATTTAGGGTGGCTGCACTAACGATTTAATATAATATAATAATAATATAATAATGCGCCAGACAATACACACCAATCATCTGATCTCAAACTAGGATATTCCCTGTGCTATGAGAACCAGACGACGACTACTGGGGGCGTCTCCCAGTACACCCAGACCTGCGACAATCTAGAAAAGTTCATTTTCTAATTTGACCTGACCGGGAATCGAACCCGGGACTTTCCGCGCTTGGGTTAACGTCTAAACCACTGCGCCATCTACGTCGTCAATGTTACGTCTAGGTCGTCATAGGTTTAAACTCGAATTAAGGATTTGACATCTCACTTGCACCCACTATTAAATAATTAGTGCAAGCGAGATATCAAATCCATAAATCTGGTTTAAATAGTTGGTGCAAGTCACCCTTACACTTAGAAGTAAGTTCAACACCCAGCAGCTGAGATTTTACTGATAAAGTGGAAAATATATTTTTTTTGTAATGAAATTTAATGTACTCAGACATTTCACAGAGCGCCACCTAGTCCCAAAGTAACCAGCACAGCGCTTGCGTTATGGGTACTAGACAACTGATATACTACTTATATACTTTTCTTTTGTAAATAAATATATACATATTATACATAAACACCCAGACTCGGGGCGGAAATCGAACACGCAACACCTGTTTACTTTCCGACGCGCTTAGCCGTTGCGCCACGGAGGTCGTCAATTTAATCGTATTGAATGTTTGATTATAATACCTTTCATAATTAGAATTTAGAACACAATTTACAATATATAATATCTTTTTCTTTTTATGTCAAGGAATAATAATAATTGATGTTGAGCTACCGAAATACAAAGACAATTTTATTTCAGTTATTTACAACGACAATACTTCTTTGTCACCCTACTATAGTGTATGGTATTTATTATACAAGTCGCATTAAAAACACGTTTTAAAAACTTTAATGTCCGTATTAGAATATTTCGTAGACGGATGTGGAGAACGGTCGTTGTCTGAAACTGAACTTCCGTTTCCGGATACGCTTGTCTTCCTGCAAAACTTACGGAATGCTTCTAAACTAACACGTGTTAAACGTGTTAGTGGAATTTCATAACTACTTGTTAAACAAGTGCTAATTCTAGAATAATACTACTTCAGACTTTACTGACATGTTGCAGAAAATAAATATAGTTAACATGGATATTATCATTTAGTATTTATTCATATTTTATTTTTTCTCACATTTCTATTAGACAAGTAATATTATATGTCCTTGAACAATTCTTACAGTGAACTAATATTATTTATTAACGGACATTTTAATGGATTTTTCCTTGTTATATATTATTTTTAATTTTCCCTTGAGTATTTGAATAAAAACACAATATTATGTCAAGATTATATTTCGTGGACATTATATATGAAAGAGATTCTTTTGGAACCTTTATTCTAAAGATTAAAATATGTAAACAACGATTTCAAAGATTTCTTATTTAAGAGATTTCAAAAGATTTATAAGATATTAAACGACGTGACAATTTTTATACAAATCGAATATAATATTATAATACGTGTAAAATATAAGTTTTCCATCAACAAATATGAAGATTTTCAAATATTGAAAACTTCTATGTGATATTCAGACCAAAAGTACAAATATACTCTTGAATGTACGTAGCCGCAAGAAGCACACCTCTAGTCAATAAGGTCTCTCGAACGGACGTTTTAATATCCTCGGTAATTACTTTGAATAGAGAATCCATTCCAGCATCTGTAAATAATTTCAGTCGCTTTTGTAGGTACAGTAAACTACAAAATTAATTGTATTCTTAAATTTATATACTTAATACTATTAAAATATCTACTGCTATACTGCTATAAATTAAGGTTCCGTAACAATTTCCGTTAAAGTAGAAGCAAATTGAAATAAATTAATTATTCATTACTTCACTTATGATCAGATTAAAAAAAATGGAAATCCATTTCGCTCAATAGTTTGTTAGAATGGATAAATAAAATGTTATTGTTATGTATCTTATTTTTGATTTTGGGTCGCCAATTTACGTCTGTAGCACATTTCAGTTTTGTAAGTGTACGTAATAACCGGCTACGGGGAGACGGACAGGAACTATTTTTTACATAATAAATTTAAGGTCACATAGATAAACAACAATTTAATCCAAAATAGACCTGGCCTATGCAAAAGTGGGCGCGCTAGCTTACGAAAATTACAAAAAAGTAGCTATTTTCGTTTATTTCAAAAACTATAATTGATTTAAAAAAAATGTCCAACTATCATTTAGAAGAATATGTTTAGATTAAAACTACACAAAAAATTTTGAAATATAAATCTATCTCGTTACTCCTAAAAATGTAAATCTCTGTTTTAAAAGAGATTTCTTTGATATGTTTTTTGTTACAAAAGTAAACCAATCGTGTATCGCGTCTGTCAATATAAAGTCAATAAAATGAAGAATCAGGTTACCAAATATCATTTTCATACGTTTTGTAGTCACTTAAAAAATTGAGATCCCTGCCGCCAATATTTCCAATGCGTCGCCTTAAATATTAATTGTAATAATAATATTATTAAATATTTTTGTAAGCACGCATGTGTTTCAATTTGTCGAATGTCTTCAGTTCACCCGCTATACGACGTATATAATATAAAAGAAGTGCATTATACGACAAATGCATAAACGCAAACAATTACCATAAGCGGGTCTGCTCCGAATACCTTCGCCAAGGTCGTATGAGGGTAGGGCGATTACTTCGGTATAAGTTCACTTTTGCGTAAGTTAGGTTTATTAGCACTTTGAAATATAGTTGTCTTTAGTATCGATGCTGAAAATATGAGTTGTAAGTGTAGCTTAAAAAATAATGCCGGTAAAGATCGTATAGGACATGCATTAAATTACTGTAGCGAACAAAATAGTTTAAATTGAAAAAAATAAAATTGAAAACTGGGTCCAAAATACTCTTTATTTAGTTTTTCAATTTCCATTTCTGGGTTTGGGTTTCCGATTTGCATTTCATGTATGTATGTTTATATCCAAACTAAGCCCATCCAAGATCCAAGACATACAGCGGAAAACTTCTCTGATCAGACACAACATTAAAACCCTTAAATTAAGGTAAATGTATTGTTGTTTATGCGATAGATCAATCCTCAGACTGTATGGAGTTTATTAATATTATCAAAATTATTAAAACTCGATACAGTCCACTGAATTATCGAAAAACCACATACTAACAAAAAAATGTATGTAAACTAAATGTAAACTAAAAAAGATATGGAATAATAAAAGTTTTATTCATTTATTATTTATTTAAAGTTGTGGACCATATAAATGTGCCTTTCAAAGTTTCCTAAAGCTTCTACAGCCACTCGAATTATTCACATTTATCCTCTCTTCTCTCAACAAAGAGTTGCAAAACACCTTTTATAAAGGATAATGCTAATTTCTGCCCCACCATGGACAACATATGGCATTTACAAAAATTTGCTATTTTAAATTAAAAAATTGTTAGGTCTTAGTTTCTGTCTCAGTTCGCCGTTGGAAAATAAATGACTTGTATTTTATCGGGTTTTTATTGACTTCTAGTAAATATCGCCCATAATAAGACACGTTTAGAATCACAACGAGTGAAACAATTTATTATTTTGCACTTAATCGAAGCATTATGTTTAGGAGCAGAGCTTTAGAAGCAGAACTTATGACGAAACAAATATTGGAACTAGTTTTCCTACAATGTTTAACAAAATATTTAGATAAAATATTTTCAATAGGATTATAAATGTATTATTATGTTGGAAATACTTAATTCCGTTATGAATCGGTTTAAGGTGGTGTCAAATCAAATGTGTCAATAAATCTGATTTTTCGTCTAAATGTCGTGTATAAACTGTGCTATATAAATCGATAGGCCTGGTAGGCATACATATATAGATTGTCATGTTCCTGATGTTCTTTATGATTACTGTTACGCGAATCTCTCATGAATAACTTGAGACTGGCAAAATTCGTTTACAGCCAATAATATTAAAGAGAAGAAGAAGAAATCGATAGACCAACTGCCGTGGCAAAACGCATTTTATCCTCATGTACACCGTCGGCACAGGCTCTTTACGCTCACTTGAAATACCGCAGATAAGCCATTTTTATCTTATGTGTTGTTGTAGATTTTTTCGCATTTATGCGATTTTCGTCAATTAAACTGACGATCTCCCACATTCCAATTAATATTTTTTTCACTTCTTGTAAACTGTAACACCTAAGCTTTCAAATGATGTATTTATTGTTACTGTCCATAAAGATTTTTGGTGGTGTATAAGCTCATATAAAAGTTGACATTATTCTTTAAATTGGACAAACCACTCTTTAATTGTCTGGAAAGCACAGTACAAATATACACTAAATATTTATATGTGTTACCGCCATTTATTAATCGCATACAAGTTGGCGCCAATTCGTTTGTGCGGTAATTAAATTCTTTACCTACCCTCATTTCCCTCTTCCCTTAACACGTCCACAAAAAAGTTCAAGTTGGACAATCGTGCGAACCAGTCGCCGTTTTCGTTATTACACATAATATACTATTTATCCCGCTGACAAGTGATTGTGACCATTGTTGTTATAAATGTACCCATATATGTGCCTTGTTACTTTGTTGTGGATTGTTGCGCTACCATTAAAATGAGGTGCCAAGTTCAATGCACGGATACTACTTAGCGCAAGGCCCTCCGAAAGGTTCCCTGTGCCCTAGACAAGAGACGCTCGAGAGACCGGCAGCCGGAGAAAACAGTTAGTGGATGTCTTTTCCTTATTTCCTTATATTCCACCATATTCTTTCTCGCAAATGAGACAGCGCCTGTTTGATATATAAAGTCCATTGTTTTAAACAGCCGTTTAGTTTCGCCTTTAAATTACCCGCCGCATCAATATGCAATTCTAACGTTCACATCTTTCTAAAACTCATATAGCCATGAATGTGTCCATGCATGCAATTATCCGAATAAATACATTAGAACTCTACCATACATTACAACTTTATCATCTATAAAAAGCAGGTGCGACCCTGTACAAACCCCAGCATTTTAGTCAGATTAAAAAAAAAATTAATTGTAATAATATGTATTTTCTCTTCCGATTACAGTCAAACGAAATTAAGAAATACTAGAAATCTTCAATTCTCCCTGTGTCCAAACCACTTATCGTTACATTCTCTTGCGTTATGGTGACTTTTTTTTTTGTAACGATGAATAAAAGAAAACCTTCGAAAAGTGTACAGAAAACGAACTTACTTGTAAAATCTTTACTAATACTGTACGAAAATAGTGTGAACAAGTAAATTAATTTTAACATTTTATTCATAACACTACCGCACAGCAATTAAAAGCATAGAAATCGCTAAAAAATGCAACCGTGAATTATGAAGCAAAATTACAAAGAAATCAACATGAAAACAGGTTCGTGTAACCATTTAATTACGATGATTGCATACCTACGTCCTAATAAAAATACGATGCTATAATTTAATTGTAATTAAACTGTAATTGTATTATAATACGAATCTTTACCTTAATTATAATTTTGTAACGATAGCAAAAACATATGTTTACTAAATCACCTTTTTTTCAAGGTTTTCATTTTAGATATAATTAGGGGCTACGAGTCATTTTAAAATTCGCAACAGCAACATTTGACTTATTTTATCTTTATAACTTAGCTCTTTATAAATTACTTCTCGCGCTTCTTCTCGATGTCCTATTTCTTTCGGCCTCAGGACATAGCCTTCCACGATTCTTCATATGTCAGGATAGTTGCTACTACTGATGACAGTGACAAATTTTGCCTGACCTGACGGACCAAGATTAAGCGCTCGGAGACCCACGCGGGGCACTCCAGCATGTACCCGGACACTGTTGTGGTCCATGCCACAATGGTAGCACCATGCTGTCTCTTTGTGACCAATCCTGTGCCGATAGTTACCAAAGCAGCCGTGCCTATTAATACATGGGTCAGTCGGCAACTGAGGTTCCCTCGCCTCTTATATCAAGACTTGGAAGTACGACGGGACCGACCCATCAACACAACAAATTGAGTGATGATAATCCCATTAGGAGAAAAGGGAAGTCTCCGAAATTTCAGGCCAGATGGGATGGACCATATACGGTGATAACGAGAATAAATGACGTTACTTATCGGATCAAGAAGGAGCCTAGAGGAAAATTAAAGATCATCCACGTGGATCGCCTAGCTCGCTATCATGGTTCCAATCATGCTCGGGACGAGCATGACTAAGAGGGGGCCTGAGTTTCGGTCGATGTTTTTCGAGTTATTTCATAGTGCCTATTGTTGTTCTTGAATAACTAATATACGTCCAAGAAAATTTCATCCTACAAGTACCTAAATATTAGTTTACTTATCAGTAACCTTAATATCTATGAGATGGCGCTAGAATAAATATTACAGAAAAAAAATATATTAAAACGAATTTTTTCAAGGAATGCAGCAAACTTGGAAATAAAACATTATCTTAATTAAAAATTTCATTCAAACCGTCCCAGCTGTTTTCAAAAAACAAAAATGTACAATGTACGAAATTATTCTACGGTTGCTTAACATGTAACTAAAAATATCCCACATCTCAAAAACTATTTCACGACATGTCTCATTAAAACCAATTTTCATTTAGTGTTTTTCAATTTTTACTATCTTAAATTTTCTCAAAATTTTCCATCCCATGCTTTCAAAGTTAGAAGGGGAGGTTGCTTTTACGATTTTAGAAGCGCATATCTCGCCAACTATTGCCTTAAATAAAAAAGTATCGTAAAAGCTCACGCTGTATCCCTAGCGTGGTAGTCAGAAAGGACGGAGCGCCAAGTGTCGCGGTCCTTACATACTTTTTCGCTTCTTCAAATTACAAAGTTCTCCTCACACATTTTCGCCTAGGTATGCGGGGGTTTTTGACATTTCCGTCGGCTAACACAACACTAAAAATACTTCTAAAAATATTTCAAATTCAAATATTTCTTTAACTAGATCTAATAACAAGACATATTTAAAAGTTTACCATTGGCAACAGAAAAATTGTCTACATTTAATTTCATCGTAACATTTTATTTTCTCATTTTAGAAATCTTAGAACCTTAGAATCCATATTGTATAAACTCAGGTGTTACTATGTGGAAATCCATTTATTTGTATGTGATGTATTCCTAAAATCTTTAGCTATTGGCCGCTCAAACTCCAAAAACCACCAATCGACACGTGTTTCGCCTCTCACTGAAGCATCCTCAGGATATACCAGAGATTGTCAGCTAACCAAACAGGTGCTGGTTAGCTGAATACAATCACCTTAGAATCTAAGGTGATGTATTCAGTTAAATCACTTAAAATCTAGAATCTAATCAAATATAATCTTCAATTGTGGTCATAGAGATCACACATTTTTTCATTAGGTAGGTATTAAGAGTCGTTTAGAGCAAAAAAAATGTTTCTTTACGATTGTTGTTCAGCTTTAAATTTAGACAGGAGAACGCAAAAAAAAGACAGCTTTCATAATTTTTTTATGAAAAGGAAATTGACATACCTACCTAGTACTTTAATCTTTACATTGATGATATCTATAATCCTTGAACAGCCTATTCAAGTCCCAATGCCAGATACAGAACAAATCTTCACACAAAGAAGCCAGGAGAGGGGCTTTTGATGTGAAACACCTTATGCACCGGGTGGTGGGTAAGACCGGCTGTTGTTGTGGCGACGCGGACGCGGCGAACGCGCGTGCTTGTGCCTATTGAGCTCGTGATGCTCGTGATAGAGTAAACAGTGCTGTTTTTTTTTCTTTATTTATGGCATGGCGCACAGTTTAGCGCATTTGCCAATGTCACGTATTAATAAGTAGAATCACAAGTAAACTCCTTCAGTAAAGTGATAGTAGGTTTTACTGAAGTTATAAAGGACTTCTTGGAAGAGTGCGAGAATTTCAACAACACAAGTATATTTAGACTACTCCATTCTTTTCACTTATACAGAACTTTAAAACACAATATATTATCACTTTTGTACTTTAAAACTCCCTAAAATGTAAAAAATAGGAAATCTAAATAAAATGACAACCTCACTTCTCCCGTTCCTGTGCCGTTATTCATTTCGGAAAATCTAATTATTTTGTTTTTTTTAGATGAATTGACAAGGGTGTCATATTCTAGGTTTCTCGGGGTGCTGTTTACGGAAATGGCCTTCATTTTCAAATCTAACATGGCGAACATAATTTTTTTGGATAAATCGACAGGGGTATCATATTCTATGTTTTTTGGTTTGGGGTACAAATGTAGTGAAAACAAAACACTAATCAATAAAAAAATTACTGAAGTTGAAAACAAAATTCCATATTTTTGAAATAAAATTCATTTGAATTTAGAATTTATTGCAGAAATTTCATTTCAAATGACCGGAATTGTAGAACGACAACTTCATAAGTAAAGACTTATTATTTACATTTATTTGAAGAAAGTCACGTCCTTCAAATATGCAACTTTTCTTATCACAACAATAGTTCAATGTTACAACAATAGCAAAGTATATTTCTTAACAGTTTAAAAGTAGTCATTATTACGAAAATACACCCTGTATTACTCATGTATTTATAACTTGTTAACTTGTGTATATCTACTATAACATTCTGTTTTTTTAATTATTCAAAAATTGCACATGATAAATATGTACTGTAATTTAGGGCCGTGTATTAGATGTGAACATAGTATTTTCTAATACATTGTATATTTCGATGCGCATAAATAAATACGAAATACAGATAAATGTTCCTTTAATAAAATTTTATTCCTCATATCACTTGCAAACAATAAATCAACTCCGAAATTGTTTAAAGACAGTTTAATTTGCACAATATATTACTGAGGTACCTCGTTATATGTACGAGGTTATGAGTTTAGCCCTAAGTAGTTTGAAAGCAATAAGCAGCGCACGACGTAGGTACATTACGCTGTCAATGAACACTAACTCAGTTGCATCGTTCGGTGGATGGATGTACAGATTGCAAAATAACTATGTCGGGAAATTGTACTGTCAATGTGAGGTGCTCAGCTCGTAACATTGTAATATTGAGTGATACTATTACTGGCCAGTGCCGACTTTAGTTTTGGACCTATCACGCTTAGTTCAAAGTACCGCTTGTCAAGATGCCCCCGGTCACATGTTACAAACAGATGTTATTCTATACCTAATGTATTCAAGTAAAACGTGATTTTTTTTTAATCAGATGTTTATTGAGTTAAATTTACTAAATCTTCTTTTGAGACCATTTTGCAGCGAATAAGCGATTAAATTATCTTAATTTATAACACTTCATCATGCTACAGTAGGTATCATTAAACAGTTGACTATAGATATATAACGATACGTTTACCGCTGATCTACCTCCTCCTATTCGCATTGGACTTGGCGCGACGATGTAATGCCGTTTCTTTCTAGTGATCTTCGGGGTTTTGGTCAGCAAAACGAGGGTTTCGGTCTTCCACTCCGACCCCAAAAGACTGCTGTGCATGTGATCCGTTATGTTGTAGAATTGCGAAGGTGCTAGGGCTTCGATGTGTTTCGTAGGACATCTTTTAGGAGTTCCGACGCGCCCAGGATGACCACCGCAAGAATTTTAATAATTAAAAGCCTCGCATAACTCAGTCTCACTGCCAGGGCATTAGGCATTACCCTCACCTTTCTAAGGCGTTCCCAAAAAGAATGAGCCGTCGCAGGACGCCTGGCATCGAAACTATTTTTTACAGAAAATATGCATGGAAGAATGCTTTACAAGGGTTCTTGGCAAACAGGCAGCATACGTCTTTGAATAATAAAATTAAATCGCTAGCGGGAGAAGCTGCCAGTCCGACCGTCTCTCGAAGTCCCAATCAATCGCTTACAAATTTCAAAAACCGGTTGGATGGGCTTCGACACGCCACGGTCCCAAAGATTCGAATGTAAATAAATCAATAATATTACACAAAAATAATTTAATGCCTTAAATATGCATATTATTATCAATATTATTATGCATTTATTTAAGATAATGTGTAGTTTTAAGTTTGTAAATATTAATGTATGTATGTACCTTTTTGTTTTCAATAAAGTATTTTATTATTTAATGCATTGTGCAATAAGTATGAAAAAATAAATCTGAGTATATATGTATCAAAACGAGGTGTATCAAAACAAATACACCTTGTTTTGATACACCTCATTTTGATACATATGTATTCAGATTTATTTTTTCATACTTATTGCACAGTAACATGTACTATTTAGATTTATTTGTCTTATAACTATATTATTTTTATATCTGTAACTTTATTTTCATATGGATAAAGTTAATATTCCTTAATTAGTTTTTCAACCTCTTAAGGCTTCATAGATACATAGTATAGCTTCAATCATATAAAATGTAAATGAAAACGCATCCAAACCACCATCCTTTAAATTAAGGTAGCGCGCACACTGCATTTTACTGCCGCTAATTAGATGTTAAATCACTGCGAGGACAAAATCCAGACGTGGGTACAGCGGCATACAACGTTTACAGTGATTTACACTTAGAAGTAAGTCCAACACCCAGCGGCTGAGGCTCCACAGATAAAACAGGAAGACGACATTTTATTTTGTAATTTACCTAATCGAATGTTCGATATTTTAAATTCTACAAATCTTTGAATTTTAACATAATTGAAAATATCAAGTTTCCCAATGACTACCGCGTTGGGGATACATCGCGAAAATTTGCATGTATGTATGTTTCCCAATGCGTAAATGAATGGATTTGGTGCCCATTTTTTTATGAGAATAATTAATCGAATATGGTAAATAATTTGAATGAGCAGACGACATGAATCAAATATCCCCATTAGACACATAAAATTAATTTAAAAAAAAATTAAAAATTGAACAAGACTAAATAAACATATATAAATTACAATGGTTCCGTTATTTTATAAGCAATTATGTAAATTATTTCACCAAAAACGTTCAATATCTATACAAACAAATATTTCATCAAAATATTATTTATGCATTCATACATAATTGTACGTTATTATGTGTTATTGTAAGATTGAAGAAAGGAATGCTAAAGATGGTTCGGGCACACGGAAAGAATGAGTGATGAAAGACTGACGAAGAAAATCTATAGAGCAAAAGTGAGTGGTACAAGAAGCCAAGGGAAACCAAGGCTAACTTATGAAGATCAAATAGCTAGAGTGTTAGCCAACGGAAGTGTCAAAAGCACTCGAATACCTAGGCGAAAATGTGTGAGGAGAATGATGAGATTCGAGGAAGCGAAGAAAGTATGTAAGGACCGCGACGCTTGGCGCTCCAGCCTCTCTGACTACCCCGTTGGGAATACAGCGTGAGGATTTGTATGTATATACGTATGTATACATAATTGCAAAAATTAGAATACTACATTTGATCGCATACATACATATAACTACAAAGATATTATGTTCGTTCAACTATATTTACATTTAACGAAGTTTCGCGTTATCACGCAATGTACTAAATAAACTACATACGATATACGTCATTGCGCATAGTCCTGTTTATTTCCAATTGGACCACGTTTTAGTTACTAAATAAATTGAGGTAGTATTGACACGAGAGCGGCGTCGCGGTTGTCGCCTACCCAAATGGAATTGAATCTGTGACAACCCTGTTTGCAGAGTGCACTCGCTTTATCTTTTACACGACTCTCGGTATGATTGAGTCTGTCCACGTTTTGTCTGACAAAAGGTAACAAAATGAAAGATAGGAAAACATCAAAGCTGAGCGTTAGAATAACTAACGTTTCTCGTTTTGACACTTGATCTGTCATTCTGATATTTTAACTTCTAGGTTCCCAAACTTATTTTGTCTACTACTGAGTCGAGAGCTCATGCAGTCGCTGTCTAAGATGCCTCCTAGCTAAATGAAATTACAAATCACCCCCCAGGCCTCTACACAACGCCCCCATTTTTTTTCTGGGTCTCTTACCGCACCCCTTTAGGCCTGCAGTGCCCACAGGGGGACGTTATCGCCCACTTTGGGAATGGGTGTTTTAACTAATTCTTTGAAGATGAAACGGGTTTTCGGTGTTTTTGATATTAATCAAATTCCACAAACAAAGTTTCACTTAATGATTTCTATTCTATCCATAAACAGCGTCTGTGGTGAAGTTAAAATTCTAAGGTGATCGCTCCGCTGCGCTTAGCAAATCGCCATAGATTTCGATATTAGGTTTTTTTCCTATCTCAAAGTTTCCCATCAAAAAACAAATTCTGTCAGTACCACCTGAATAATATATCTCATCCAGTATAAAAACATGTCAGCGGTAGTTAATCTAAAGTACTTCTATCGTTAATATTTTATGTATAAATTGTCTTAGACCACGTAATATTATTTCGATATCCTAACAATATTTCTAACGTAAAGAAAAGAAATTACGTGAAACGAAATCTTTTAAACAATTCAATGAATAGGTACAGTTTTTGCTCTAGATAACAAACTTTCTATGCAAAGATGAAAATTCCTTCTGTCAGGAAAATCATTTTTTTGACATGCCTTTCACAGGCATTTTTCACGAGAAACATTTAAATTCCCATACAAAGGTAAGGAAAACAATTAGAACTGACATCGGGATCCGCTATTAAGTGCAGAGCACAAACGTATCTGAGAGCCAGTAATGGCGAGCACTTCAAACAGTAGGGAACTCAAAGAAATCATTATTCCGCGAGTTTCCTCACGCGACCGCTTGGAAACACAACAATTGGAATCATTTTATCGATATCGATGTTTTAATATTTTCCATGATTTAAGAAAAAAAATTTTGAATGATTAAATAGTTGACAAAGATAGATCACTCGAGTACAGGAAAAAATCGCAGAATGAAAATATGTGTTAGATATGTGGTAGGAGGTACCAAAACTCTCCAGGATTGTTTGATTTCATAAATTCGAACGCTATTGTTTCCTAAAAATATTATGTAGTACTATACTATATATATATATATATATATGTACACTAATTAAAAAGATATCTAGCAGAACTTTCATTTGCATATAATTTAAATCTAGGTCTAGGCATGGATACATGCCGAACCGAGGATAAACGCTAAGTTGAAAAAACTTTTATAAAAAAATTAAACCGACTTCTAAAAAGAACACTGAACCTACTAAACTAATAGACTTTCCGTTGTCGAACATTGATTTGGCACCGACTTCAATAACTGTCAAATTTAATTGTATGGATATTTGTATCATATTTATAAAGTTATTTTTGTACTAAAGTTTCGATCCGTAAGGGATAGTTATTTCATACTTTTCAGTGTTCTTTTTTGAAGTCGGTTTAATTTTTTTATAAAAGTTTTATTATTTCTCCCTTTTGAGTGACCTTGGCCTAAATAAATATCTAGGGCAGGTCTACAATTAGTTTATTTTCTAATACTGGAGCGCAATATGTTAACTTCCATTCTATTGAGGAGCACAAACCGTGGGCTTTCATAATAAAGGATGCGAACAGATCGAATATGAGATATTCTTGCCCATTATGGCCATTATCAATATCATCAATATAATATCATATCAATATCAATCAGTTATAAAAGAACAGTGTAAAGGTTGCATCATAATTACACCCTAGCAGTATTCTTACAATCCGAAAACGACAGCCACCAGCCGTATTCTCTGTCCGCCACAAGACTGACTCTACTGACTGAATTTATTATATCACAGCCAATTTATATCTTCTCCCTACTTTACCATTATACTATACTACCATTATACCATGTGGGGACAACGATAGTTAACAAATGACATACAAAAGAATCGTCAATATAAATAACCAGGTCGCGTTATTTGGTGTATCTTCGAAACCAAAGCTTCAATACCAGTGAAATTTCAATGGAACCAATCTGGAAGTGTATCCTTACGAACACAAAAAGAATTTTTCAAATCGGTTCACAAATGACGGAGTTATGAGGTAACACACATAAAAAAAAAACATGCAACCGAATTGAGAACCTCCTCCTTTTTTGGAAGTCGGTTGAAAAAGAACGATATGTGAGAACAAAGGAGTAATTAATAGAGTAAGTGGGTAAGAGACGAAATACGTCTGTTGTTTAAATCATTTACATTTATGTCAAGATTACTCTATATTTTAAATCTTTTTTAAATCATAATTTTTAAATAGTTTTGTAAACGGTTCAAACTATAAAAAGAATACTGAATTTCATAACACGGTCGCAAGTTTTCAAATTCATTTTCTTTTAATAAGCATTAATTCATTATATTGTAAATTATAAGTAAGTAGAACATAGTACTTACTAGATATACATAAATTCATATGTAGTAATTGATTGATGAGAACTGCATTATTTTTGTGTATTCTTAATAATTTTATCGATATCAATTTCGTAACAACACTAGAGTCAGGTACGCACTCCACAGCGAGGTAACGAAGCTAATCTGTACTCAAGTGTCGACAATTTGAGGCGTAACAACAGAAAATAAGCGAGACTTAACCGCCCTATGTTTCGTTTAATCCAGACTACAGCGATCCACTCTAATGATCCCGTTGTTTATAGTACGGCTTTGTTTGCAAAAAACACTGTAAATATTTGCTTTGAAATAGTTTTTAAAATACTCATTACTACTTTTTATCTAACTACGGCAAAGCAAAAAAGGGGGTTGTGATTTTAACATCATAATATATTGAATCTAAGTGACTATGTTCACCTGTTCTCTCATAGAGCAGCAACTGATTTACCAAATTCAATATAACACAAGGTGATGATATTATATCATCCGTCTCAATTACGCGCCAGACGTAGGTTAGATTGTATAAGCGCACTAAACACCACGTATATTAAACACGCTATGAAACTCTCTAAATAGCGCAGTAAAGTTACGACATCGTTATATGTATAATGGTTAAACGCAAAAATTCTGTATTAGCTATGTTATTGTACTAATTGAAAGATAAAATTAATTGTTTCTAAATGTTTACTAAATCCACCTTAAAAAAATATAAAAATATTTTGAAATAAATGTTTTTTTTATTTTTTAAAATTATTAAAAAAAAAATATACGTATTAAACATTTTTTATTGTTTAAAATTTTTTCTCTTTTATATACACACTAAATCCACCCATATTTTTCAACGGAATATATTTTTAAAAAGTCGTTTGTAAACGAAACCGTTTAGATGTAATTTAAAAATTTATTGTACGTAAACAAAAAATGGTAGTAGCATAAAGTATTTATCAATTGTCCAATTTTCTTATATTTATGAGATTAAACTGTAAATCCAAAAAATAAACCGGTAGAACTGCATCGTGATCATTTTACTTGCCAGTGTGTATAGACAAAAATGCTAGTAAATAAGTTATTGGCAGACTTTATTCTATTGCAATTATTGTATTATATTGTATAAAAATCCATTTTAAATATGAGATGACAAAATTATATAATAAGAATAAATGTTTATACCAAGAATACTACAATAGCATAAGCTCCTAATGGTGTGTTACGTCACTGGCGGAATGCTCAGTACCAATCAGTACCGTGACCATGACCCTGCCGCCCGCGCGTCCCGCTAACTCAGTCATTCCGTTCGTCGTTCTGTGGTTAATCGTTTCGTACTTTTCAACTCTAAAGTGTAGACGTAAGGTAAAAATTCTTTTGTGAAATTTAAGAGACGCTGTGGTTTTGTATTAATTACGGCAAATATTGGTGGATTCTAATGCTAACAGCTTGATTTTGAATTATAATGCAGTCTACCATAAATTACAGCTATTACATTTTTGCTGTGAATGTAATCAAATAAAATAAAATATGAACCAAAATATGAATTAATAGATAGTTAGATTTTTGAAAAACTGTATTAAGTATAGATTATACGAAATATTTTAACAACATTACGTCATATAACAATTAAAGTGGCCGATTTATTATCAAAAATCAAAACAAAAAGTTTTTTCTTAAACATTCAATAATTTACTGCTTGTTTTGTTGGATTTCAATAGTAGAGTTGTTTTTAAACTAATTACT
This sequence comes from Zeuzera pyrina, assembly GCA_907165235.1. Lineage (NCBI taxonomy): Eukaryota > Metazoa > Arthropoda > Insecta > Lepidoptera > Cossidae > Zeuzera > Zeuzera pyrina. The sequence goes on from OU015637.1 coordinate 6,213,317, forward strand.
ATAATTGTACGAAAAAAATATACATATAGGCATTTATGCCGAAAATATAAAGCATTATTTTAACATTTGCATTTTTTTTTAATATGCGGGCATAAAGTCCAGGTGGATTCGTAAATATAGTATCTTAAAATTACATAGTTATGTCCTTCAATTATAGAAAAAATGTCTTATTACGAATTATTGTTTTTCAAATCGTATTTTTACTGGTCTAAAACGCTCACTAAGATGTTATGTATAATGCTTACTAGAACACCATAACTGGAATAACAAGAACACTACTTTTGATTTTGCTAAAATGCCACGGTTAGAAACTCAATAAGCACTTTGAATTTACGAAAATAACACGTTCAGATATTCACTAAAACAATATTTAATTGCATCTTGCTTTGTTAAGAGCCCTAGACACACTGCGTTCCTTAAATTTATTATTGATATAACTATTAATTATGAGAATACTTAAACAGTGGCCGTGCGCGAATACAGTTAAAGATATACTGTAGTGGCGGTAGTTAGAATTAAATTATCTTTGACTACCTCCATTCGATTGCACTGGATACAATTGCTTGGTTGCTGTTTGACAACAACTTCACAAAAATCAAAATCAAAATCTTAAGGCGGCTCCACACGTGGTCCTAACGCTCGTACCAACGTTGGTCGGTTAATTTCGTGAGGCGTCCACACGTTGGCTATTATACTAGTTCTGTCCCGTTAGAGCAACGTGAAGATGACCGATATAGAAATCGAAGTTGCTCTAAACGCTTTTAAATTACTGAGTGCACACAATTTATATTTGTTACTGAATAAAAAGGAACAGCCACGTCAAAGAAGATAGTGGGACACATCATAAAACACGGAACCAGAACAGACAGATTTGTACATTCCATTTTAATAATTTCGAGAACAAACTACAATTATCTGAGCAGTGATTCACATGGCGCTAAGTATAAGTACTCATCAATGATTCTCTCTTTTTGTTTAATTCCTCAATCGAATAAATCATTCCCATATTGCTTTGAATGCTGCGCCATGCATCGGCTACTAATGATTTATTTTTATGTTCTATTCGATTTGCCTTCCATATTATTGGATGAGCCTGGTAGAGTTCTATAAACTCTATTACTTTTTCATTTGTCTATGCGGGTGACAATGTCGTGGATGGGGATGACATTTTTATTCAACGGAAAGATTACAATATAATACAGATAACAATGTACACACTCAATGCGTGTTGCAACAAGACTGACATTGACGCAAACATGTGGACGGATCGTGAGCTTTGGTGCAGATTTCTTTTATAAAACCGACACGCGTCAGCCAATCCTCAATGCTCGCGCCAATGTTGGGACCAATGTAAATTTCTCGATCCGGACGTTGGACATGCAGCGTTGGGGTCAATGTTGGCGACAACGTGTGAAGCCGGCTTTATATACAGCCTCATTAATACGTAGGCAATTTATTTTAACACCACTCTTGCCATTAAAATATTAAAATATTGTCGCGATGGCTAATTGACATGATTAAAATCGTAGCGAAGCTAATAATTGTTTTTGTAAAATTCAATATGACGTTGCCACTTGTGTCGATACACTTGCTGTTTCCCATGTGCCGGTGACTTCCAAGTCAGCAGGTGCCGCGGCCAGCACTGCCGAGAACTTGAAGCGGCGTAAGTATGCGACTCTCTCTGAGAGTTTCATATTTACGCCCTTTGCAGTCGAAACTTTGGGTCCCTGGGGCCCCGAAGCCCATCGACTGGTTTCTGATATTTGTAAGAGACTGGTCGAGGCTTCGGAAGACCGCCGGGCTGGCAGCTTCTTCCGCCAACGAATCAGTTTGGCTATTCAAAAAGACAATGCTGCCAGTCTGCTGGGTACCTTAAGCAATGACAGCTTTCTAAGCGGCAACTTTGAGGAAGTTTATTATTTAAGATAATGTGTAGTTTTAAGTTTGTAAATATTAACATATTTATGTACTTTTTTGTTATTAATAAATAAAATATATATGACGTTTGTAGCACGACATAAAGCCAAGGACTACAAACATTTTCATTAGACTCCATCATGACGAAGAGCATTCGAAAATGTACAAAACGTGGGACAAAAATGTGAAACAGCGCAATCATTTTCATATTAAAAGAATTTAAATAAGAATACATACGTTATACATATCTTGACGCCGTATACCTAAAAAAGTTGTTAGAGAGGACGGAGTGCCATGTATCCCAATTGGCTTCCACTGCCACTCACTTTCGCTCCGTAATTTTCTTCCCTAATAGTTCGCCACTTATGCTTGTGCCTGAATCATCCGAGCATTTCTTTTTGCATTTTATCACAACATTGTAATTCAACCCTGCCATACTGTGAATCTCTCTATTAGTTATTTTATCCGCGAGAGTATACCACACATATTTCAGAGAGATCGCATTTTCACATAAGGCCATAAGCAAAAGAAAGTATAATAGGCCTCCTACTCCGGAAATAAATTCAATAACTAACAGTTGTTTCATCTCAAATGCATATTTTTGTTAAATACGTTAGTCAGGTTTTACTTTTGTAATTTTGAGGTTATATTTATTTTATTTTATTCGTTTATATAGACACACCAACGAATGGTTCACAATACGATTATATTAATATCATGTTCTCGATTTAAAGGATTGTTTTTTATATCAAGCGTATCCACACCCACTTCGTCCAGGAAATCACGGGTGCGTTGCCGGCCTTTAAGATTACAGTCCCGTGAACCTATCTGTTACAGGTGCGTACTTCATCGTACAACATTGTAGCTTTTTTATACGTAAGTAATATTTGTGTGACAGAAACACTAAAGAATTTAGAAATAACAAATAATTATCATATAACAGATATATAAAACGATGGTATATAAAACATATATCACATTACCACAACATATTAATTTGTTTTCTAAAGACGATGGTGGCGATGAATTCTAGTTAGTTATTTACATATTTATAAACAAAACAGCAGAAAAAGCAGAACAACGTCTGTTGAGTCAGTATTTTAAAATTTTCTATTTCAAAAAATATTTAAATACTTATGTATGTTTATATTGTGTGTATTTAAATATATTACAGTATAATACGATAAATCTAATCATATCATTAGAAGCCGAAATCAATACTCAAACGTATGTTAATAAGTTCTTTTCTATATCACTATTGAACGTTTTTCATAATGAATTATTTTTGTTAGTTACCTGTAGACATCGTTAAGCTATGATATACTTGTGTTAATTATAATGCGTATGCACCTAAACATGTTATAATATATGAATGTGGTTCGCGTTGTCGCCTATTTTTTGTAGTAGGTATAAGCACTTAATATTTATCTACTCATATTCACAAACGGTTTCAACCACAGACAAATAAAACATCTCCACTCATGAATAGAGATGTCGTTATTCTCATGATATCCTGCGTTTCAGGTCAAATGTCAAAAGCAGTCGCCTACCTAGGCATTTTCGTCTGCGTAAGAAGAATGATGAGATTTGAGGAATCGAAAAAAGTATGTAAGGAGTAAGACCCGCGACGCTCAGCGCTCCGTCCTCTCTGACTACCACGTTACGGATACAGCGTAAAGACATGCATACTACGTTTCATTAAATATCTTATCAAAAACACCTACTAACTTTATTAAATTATTTCTCTTAAAAGCGAGTTAATACGCAAGGAAATATAAAAATATGCGTTAATAATACACGTTGTGAGGGAAATAATTTTTAGCTATAAATTCAAAGTCGAATACGAAAACGACTTTTTCATATGGCAGTCAGTTAAACTCGCTACTTTATATTGCGAAATTAAACACATAAATTACCAACAAACGCGATATATTCTTTTCATTGCAGAAAAAGCTTTTCATTTGTCTATTTTATAATATTTCCTTGCTAGACTAATACCTCACACCAGAACAGAGGTCATTTCAGCGCATGACCATAAACTAGTGTTACCTAACTCATACGGAGAAAAGAGAAGTTCAAATGCCAATACACTGAGATTGAGGTGGCTCCAAAGTAAATTTTTAAAGGTTTATAAATGTTCATCTTATTGGGATTTAAAAATACCAAAATCTGTCTCTATGTAAAATCACCTTAACGGAGACGAAGGTAAAGTTAAAAGTGTAAGCATTTCAAAAATTCGAACTTCTTTAAGTCTCAAGCCTAAATTTTCAAACGAACATCATTTTTAATTTTCATTATTTAAGATAATGTGTAGTTTAAGTTTGTAAATATTAACATATGTATGTACTTTTTTTAATGTAAATAAAGATTTTTAGATACATACATAAGTATATTTAAATACAATAGGTTATTATTTTCATATGTATTCAATTTCATCAAACGTATTCAATTTCATATTAGGAACTATAAAATATTATTACATAGACGTACTACATGTGTTTGACTGTTTATAAATGAATACTGAAGAACAAGAACGTGTAGCATCAAAAAATTTTAAAAATGTCACTCAAATATTAGCAAATACAGTAAATGTTAATAAACACGGTATTCACTAAAACTTAATTTACAAACGTACAAATTTTGTAAACATAATCATTCAAATACAATAGACAACGAAGTAGACGCAATATTCAACAGATATCATTTCAATATAATTCATTAGCGAGTGTGGTCAATAATATCTTAATAGTTAATCGTTAGTAGAATTTAACTACTAGTTTTTAAAGTTAAAAAAACTCATCATGAACACTTACTATATTAAAGAAATGATATACATCAGTAACACAAGACAAAATTTGATGAAGTTCGGCCTATACGTATCGTTTCTTTTAGGAACAATAATTATAGCAATCATAATACTATTCAGTAGCAATGGAAGACTTTTACTATCTCGACAATTACGATACGCAACGGATTTGAAATATATATTCATTTGGGAACCCCCAAAGGGAGTGAAATACAGAAATTTTAATAGGGAATCACATTTCAGCGAAGGACAATCTATGTTCATCGAACAAAAGTGCTCATTCGTAAATTGTTATATCACTTACAATAAGAGTCTACTGGAAGACAACAACAATTTTGATGGAGTGGTGTTTGATATACACAACATTTTAGATTTAAAATCTGAAAACATAAATTTAACTAGATCACCAAATCAAAAGTATATTCTCAAATCTCTTGCGTCTGCAGAAAAGACGCCCATTTGCGATCCATTTTTCGACGGTTTCTTTAATTGGACATGGACTTACAAACTTAATTCTGATATACCACATCCTTTTATAACCATTTATGACAAAAGCGGTGATGTAATAGGCCCAAAAAAGAAAATGAATTGGTTGGGTAAATTAGATAAATCAAAACTGAGACGTGATATAAAAAATAAAACTAAAGCAGTGGTGTGGATAGTTTCTAGTTGTAAATTGAAAACGAAACATCAAGAATTCGTTAATTCACTGGAATACGAATTAAAAAGATATAATCTTACATTAGACACATATGGTTCTTGTGCTTATAAAAAATGTCCGGGAAAAAAGCTTAGTAATTGTTACAAAATTGTAGAAAAGAAGTATTTTTTCACTTTGTACATAGAAGATTCTTACGAAGATGACTATGTATCAGCAAACATTGTAAATCATTTGACACACTCTACTATCCCTATAGTATTAGGTGGAGCAGATTACAATAGGTAAATATTATTTTGCATAATATATACATTATCTATAACTTTATTCTTTTATATAATAATTTCTAATTTTCAATTTCAATATGCTTTTTAGATTTTTACCACCTGGTGCATATATTCGAGTTCAAGAATTCGATATGTTCAAGTTAGGTGCAGTAATAGACTATCTTATTAAAAATCCTAAAATTTATAATCAGTTTTTCGATTGGCGAAACCACTATTACTATAAGACAAGATCCAAATCACAAGTTTGCGACTTATGTGCTAAACTCAATGAGGAAGAGAGCTTTGCACAACGACAGTCGCATAAGAAATTAAGACAGTGGTGGAATCCATATTACAAAGATGCTTGTAAGAAAATTAATTTGTTGGGTCTTTTTGGTGATTGGTAAGCTTTAGTGTTTCGGATATTAAAATTAAAGATTGTCTTCATCGAAACTGTAACTAAATTGAAATCAATAGTCAAGGTTAAAATGTAAAAAGAATTTAGAATTTTTATTTACTGCACAATTTCTCAAAATACTTAATAAATCATTCTCCTTTAATATGCTTCGTTTTTTATTAATAACAAAAAAGTACATACATATGTTAATATTTACAAACTTAAAACTACACATTATCTTAAATAAATAAACTTCTTCAAAGTTGCCGCTTAGAAAGCTGTCATTGCTTAAGGTACCCAGCAGACTGGTAGCATTGCCTCTTTGAATAGCCAACCCATTGCTTCGTTTTTATTTTCACATACATAATTTACGTTAATATAACAATAACGTCATAAACGGTTGGGGCTTATACATTTGCTCATTTTTTCAGTATAATATCCACAGAGTGTAGGATTGATCAGTACTACTTCATAAAAAAAAACATTTATATTGTGTTTATCGAAAGACATTTCAAAGTAATTTTATCCCTAAGTCACCTCTAGTATTCTTTTCCTTTTTCTCGTATTTCCCTTTCAATGGGAAGGGTTCTAGTATCGCCCTGGGGACGCATCTGTGATCGACGTCCCTCGACTCAGATTTATTATTGAATACTTTTTTATCCTGCATTCTCCGACAATGCGACGATCGGCCATCCATCTTACTTCATTTCAATTTTGTTTGCGTGCGAGATATCTCTTTTAAAGGAATATTGACTGTTTATAATATTGTGTACTTAGATATAAAAATATATAAAAAACCTAAAAATAATAAACAGTCACACTGAGAGAACTGACAGCATGCGATAAAATATTTTTATCATAGCTTTATCTGAAATTAATTTGGATGAGTCAATATTTGTATTGAAATTAAACTTAATTTTATGAAGTAAATATGTTTAATAGTGACGAGTAAATTAAATTTCTTTGTTCATTTAACAAAGCATTGTTGTTTATACGTTTACTAATTTCCGGTTGTTCCAAAATATTCAACCTAATACCTTTGTCACATGTGTGTAACATTTTGAATATATGACTATCTGATACATTGTGCTCCTGTTTCTATAAGATTCGGTGCTGGTTAGCTGGCCGAATCCTATCTCTGGTATATCCTGAGGATGCTTCGTTGAGAAGTGAAACACGTGTCGATTGGTCGTTTTTGGAGTTTGAGCGGAAAATAGCAAAAGATTTTAGGAATTTATCACATGAAATGGATTTCCGCAAAGTAACACCTGAGTCTATATAATATCTGAAATTCCGAGTCTATACTTTTTATTAACCCCCAACGTAATGGAAGGGGTGTTATAAGTTTGACGTGTCTCGGTGTCTGTGTGTCTGTCTGTGGCATCGTAGCTCCTAAACGAATGGACCGATTATGATGAGGTTTTTTTTTGTTTGTAAGCAGGTTTTCTGGCGGCGGTTCTTAGACGTTGGTTCAGCCGTTCGAAGAATATTCGCTCTTTTTTAGTTTTTAAAGGGCATCTTTTATTAGTCTAATCCAGCCTTTCCCAAAGTGGGCGATAACGCCCCCTTGTGGGCGCTGCAGGCCTAAAGGGGGGCGGTAAGAGACCCAGAAAAAAAATGGGGGCGTTGTGTAGAGGCCTGGGGGGTGATTTGTAATTCATTTAGCTAGGAGGCATCTTAGACAACGACTGAATGACTCAAAGTGGGCAGTAGACAAAATAAGTTTGGGAACCCCTGGTCTAATCGATGCGAAATTTAGTATACTGTGACTTCAATAATGTCACAATAACATAGTAACCTTGACCAGATGCTGCAGCATCATCTGAAGTCAATAGGATATCCAACTCCTCGCCACTTACAGTAGAGGTATCATGTTTAGGCTCATTGAAATGGTCTCTATGAATAGGTTATATATATCTAACTTTACTTCTTAGTTTACTTGTATTTAAATTTCATACATACTTTATCATTTTTGGGTGTATTCTCTTTTTATTACTTTATTTACTTAGCGGACCCCCGACGTGATTATGCTTGGATATATTACTACTACTATTTATATTAAAATGTATCACAAATTTAAAGGGCTATGAAGTATCATTTTTTTACTTTTTGGAGGTTTTTTTTGAGTCGGGGGTTTTTTAAACTTTTAATTTAAGTTTTGCTATAGATGAAAATCTAACTGAATCTGTCTTTCAAAAAAAAGGGTAATTAATAATGTTGTTAACAAAAATTTTATTGATATCGATTAACTAATTAATATCTATTTAATGAGTTATTATGTGAAACATAGGTACATACAAAATACACACATATATTTACGCTGTATCCCTGATAGATTAGTCAAAATAATTACAAATTTATTATTATTGTAAATTATTAATCAAAAAATGTATATACGTCCAAAGTATGCTTTAAATTTATTTATCGAAGCATCGAAATATCTCGATAGGTAGCAAAATGTATCGTGTCCAAAATAAAGCTGTGTTAAACCAGATTAGACACGCGGGACGTAATCATTTATTTAGTGCTGTCAACTTGATTCGATTAAGAACTAAATGGATGATCTTTATTATTAATAAATTATGGAATCCGATGGGGTCGTCGATATATTATTATTTGTCATAAATAATGATGCATATTTAATGTATATAACTCATAACTATTGAATATCATAAATAAATTATAATAATGTATACTCTAGATATAACACAAATTATGTAAGTAATTATCTGTATGGTTCAGACACATAATTGTAAGTGATTATCACAAACCAGACACTAGACTTGTATTGTGCCCAGTAACAGTCAGACTGGAAGCCAATTTGAAAAACTTTGTTTATTAAATTGACCTTACCGGGAATCAAACCAAATCAGGACCCCGTCTTGTAAACCAAATGCTCTGTTGCCGTACCAACAGACCAGTCCAAATTGACTGCGCAAGCTAGGCCTCGGATTCGATCCCCAGTTGAATGTCAAACGATTAAGTCAGCAAATGTCGCAATACTGCAATCTACTATACTTTATCATAAGATAAATAATTGATATTTAATTTGTAAAATTTGGTAGTGTAATTTTAACTTTTGCTGAAATTATAATTTTAATTTATTGTAACAAGCTGTGGGTAATCAAATGCCGGTTAAGGTTGCAGAGTTTATTTTCGTTCGTACAGACAGATGTCAAGTACACGTAAACTTAATTACGGCGGTTCCTAGTCTTCATAGTCGCCCCTCGAAATAGGTACTCGGTATAGTAATCGCCGAAGGTACACGCTTCACTCACAAACAACGTTCCCGAATGGTAGCAGCCAACTATCCAAAGTCGTCGCAGTAGTCTTCGTAATTCGCCTCGATACCGTCTTAATATATCGCTTCGATCACTAGTTGAAAAACTGACTCAGCGGCGGACACGAAGCTCTATTTATAATCCGATAAAATGAGGGTGGAAACTTCTAGAGCAAACCCGAATGCTAGTAATAATAACGCATTGAAATAAAGAGGGTGGAACTTTCTAGTTAATTACGCTCGCTAACAATCATTCGACATTTTGCTCGACGCCGCCAGACGTCATACGTCATCGCTCTGGAAAAATTTTCGAAGTACAACTTTGTTCTTCTTTCTTAATTTTGCTTATACCATTCGATTGTAGACCTTACAAACCTAGCAATGCGTTTTTAAGTCATAGCTCTGTAAAGCCTAGGTCTTGAGATATAAGCACTAAAAGATTCGTGTCTCGTGTTATAATAAAATCGACTTTATTGCTTAGATATAAGGTCCAAACGTAACAATATGTATTTCCTCGAAAAAATACATACATATATATATTTTCACACTGAACGAACGGGGTAGACCGCAGTCCTTTCGTACGCTCATTTAATGCTCGTTTTCGCTCTGTATATAGATTATTCTTCGTCAGTATTTCATCACTCGTTCTTTCTATGCTTTCCTTTATATGACAGAATCATCTAAGCCAGCCATACTCAAAGTGTGCTCCGCGGAGCCCCGAGGCTCCGTAATGCTACTGCGAGGGCATGTTGGTTCGCCAAAATAATATCACATGAAATAAAAAATCAAATATCATCAAAACGTTACCATAATAACATCAATATCATTATAAGAATATCACATCAAGTCTTGTCACATCATAATAGCCGAAAATGAGGTGAAAAAAAAAAACAACTTCATATCTCATATTAAATTGAAAGAATTTCATTATTTACAATAGCGTCATTATAGTACTTTATAACTTGTACAAAATATCTATTTTTATAAGATTTTTATTAAACTTTTTAAAAATCAAGATTTTTAATTTGGGGCTCCATAAAATATTTAGGTATTCTAAAAGGGTTTCGTCGCCAAAAAGGTTTGACAATCGCTGATCTAAGCATTCCTTTCTTCATTTTACGTTAACACTGTCATCCAATCTTGTCATACTGAACATTTAAAAAATACATTGCAAAAATATATTTTATTTTATCACAGTTTACTTTTTGTTTAATTTATACGAAGTTGCACTGTAACAGAAAATCAATTTTCTATTCCAAATTCGCGATATATGGAAATTAGTAGGCGTTAACTAACCACTACACACCTGAGGCAAAATGTACTACGTTTGGTTCTCGATTTAAATTCATTCAGAATTATATTATTAAATTATTTTAATATTATTATAATTCATTAAATTATAAAAAAAACTTCTATGCTTTTAAAAGAAACTCGCAAATAAGATGTAATAACAGTAATTCTTCGAATCAATTGTATATTTGACAGTGTCATAGAGAGACGTGTAAAATTACTGAATGAATAGATGAAAAAGAATCAACTTTTTTTTAACTTTAATTATAGACTTTGAGAAAAAAATTCATCTACCACAGAGAAAAACTGTGACGTTACCGTTCATAATCTTGAACTTTTCTCATACAATTACATTTCTGTAAAATGATGAAAAGTAAAGTGACAAGTGTCAACTATCAAATTGCTGGAATTAGAGGCTTATATTATTCCTTGCTTTTAAGGCCTTCAACTCTGGTAATGAATTCAAAATATTACAGTTATAAAACTCTATATACGTATGTTGAAATCGGTTGTGTTTTCGACTCTACGAGAAAACAAATGAACATACATACATACTGATAAATGCAATAGAGTTAATATGTTAAGTACCAATAAAAATAGAACACTGAACTTTACTCCATTAATTAAAAATAATTAATCAATTAATTTAGTACGTAAACACTTCGTGCTACGGTCGAAAAGGGAAAAAGTAAAAAGGGAGTGGTGGCGCACTCGAGTTTTGATTTATATAATAATAATAATCTCCCAACGGTAGTCGGAAAGAAACTGTCGGTCGTTCTTTTTGAGGAGGTCATGAACAACGCTGCGCTGTACTAAAGGGCGCAGCGGTTTCAATTCTCTTATTCTTTAGTGACTTATTGCGATGATATTCTTTAGTAGTCGGTGTTGCTAACGCTACCATGCTGCAACGTGCTACCCTCAGGCATCTCACGCCGTAGATTGTTCATCAGCAGCCTTGGCGCCGGAGTCTAGACGTTGCCCTTTGTAGAAATAGAATAAGATTTTAATTTTTTTCATAATACCAAATCGCTCGGCCCATCATGATATCTAGAACATTGGGAATAAGAAAGGACTACTCCACGGTCAATGATGTTATAATACAAAAGAGGTAGATAGGTTACATGCACTCGAAAAGTGGCACCCTAAAACTTTGCTAATTAGCCAACGCAGACTTGGTCAAAGAATATGAAAAGTAATGTTACAGAACAAACAATGTCATGCAACACCCATTGCGCATTAAAAATTTTAAAATCTTTTAATAATCCAAATGTTTTTTATAATATACACCGTACACGATCATGAGATGACGCAACCAACCAGTTTTAATCATCGTTTACATTTATTAATAGCAATAATATATAATTCATCATTTTCAAATTTATAATTAAAATGTTAGCGATCTTTTTAAATAAATATGTTCTCATGTACAGGATTCAACAGAAACGAAATTCGAAAAAAGCAAACATCATTTTTTACTGTCTAATTCCATTAGGTATCAATCATGTTTTTTTTAAATGTCTGTTCTGCAGCATTAATTACTAATATTCTATGAATTAGTCACGGATTCGCTTAAAATGTAGTCAGAAATTGAAATTGACCAATCACAATGATTTAGAAAGCTATGCGATTTGTTAGTTTGAAATGCAATTATGTTTTGCATTGCATAGCGACGCAGTGCAATGTATATTTGTCTCACTTTGTAACGTTGTAACTTTTTTTTTATAATAATATTGTCAGACATTTCACACAGCGCCATCTAGTCTCAAAGTAAGCAGCACAGCTCTTGTGTTATGGGTACTAGACAACTGATATACTATTTATATACTTTTCTTTTGTAAATAAAGACATATTATACATAAACACCCAGACTCGAGACGGGAATCGAACCCGCAACCCCCGTTTACTTTCCGACGCGCTAAGCCATTGCGCCACGGAGGTCGTCTGGGACAATATTTTACTTGGATTAGTACTAAAGTAATCTATCTATCTCTTTTGTATTATAATATCATTGTCCACGGTGTAGTTAACAATACATGCATGCATACGCTGTTAAAATCATAACCTAAAGAGAGTTCTGATTAATTTTATAATAGAATTAAGAGAACTACAGTTATTACTCTCTACTTTACACAAAAACCCAAAGTACTTATAATATAGAACAATATTTATAATTAATTAAAGTATTACATATATTAGCGGTCTGTCTCGACTTCGCCCTGGTCGAATACGTACGTAATATAATGTAGCTAGTCTATGTCCATCTGGAATAATGTAACTTTTAAATAGCGAAAGAATTTCTTGAATAGGTACAGAAGTTTCGGATATTACCCTCCACATAGATATAAACAAAGCTATAAAATCCACTTATTCGCTTTAGTACAGTATTAGTACAGAAAAGTATACACATTTGAGTCCATAGTAACCCATAAACGCAAACCTATCAAGTAACTATGCGTTCTGTGCTTGAATTTACACCTGCGACCCCTATTTCGGACTGTTCATCTAGTTCCGCATGAATAAAATTGTATATAGCACCTAAAATCTAAGATTGATTAATATTGCGTTTTAGAGATGGGTATTAAATTCGGATGGATATGTGTCCATGTTACCACATCCCTTGCAGCGCCGATAGATGTACAAGCGAGTGTCAATCGGATACGTGCTAAAATTTCTTCATGATCTTTGGTCTTCTTTGTTAGTGCTATTTTTTTTACCTAGAAAAAGGTAAAAATACTGAAATATCATGCATAGCATGTCATCCACCGAAGCTGACTTTAAGTTCAGAAAAACCCAGCAAACATTTTTTATTGTGAACTTTAAATGTGTTACGGTAACAAGCTGTTTGTAGGAAGATTGTTAGTACAATAATTGAGTAATACTTTAGCATGCTAAGTATGCTAGCCAAAAATTAGTACAATGAAAATCATTTTCCTGTCATGTCGTCATTTTCCTGCTATGTTTTTGCCAGGAAAATGATGATTTTGCATAAAACTTAATCTCCAAACCTTAACTGATTGAATTTAATGAATTTTCTAATAAAAACGTTACTTACTTTTTGTCTTAACAAATCAATGTTCAAGCGAATTGGAATGGAATATAATCATATGTATTCTGTATAAATAGGGCGCGTCGTAATACATAATAGTACTCTGTGAACGAAAGTTATAATAAAGTTCTTTCTGGTTATCCTTTGAATTACTTTCGTCTTAACTCAGGAATTTTATAAAAATCATGAACATGGAAAATAAGACTTGCATTAAAAGAAATTAGCGTTAAATTACATTAGATAAGTTTTTTTACATAAGTACAAAACACCTACCATCAAGCTGTTCTGGAGTTGTTTAATATTCTTAAAGATTTTTACTTCAAAACCTAACACCGAAATTTCACTATAAATTCACTATAACTTGAGGCCGCACTATTCAGAATTGATTGTTAGAACTATTATACATAACATATTATGTAACAAATTCTGTCAGTGATACCTACCTTAATAACCAACACATTAATCATCATCACTTTATCAAATAGCGTTTAATCTCTACGAAATCTACTTCTGGCGGTTGGTTAAAAAAAGCACAAAGAAAGATCTAACGCAAATTTTATTTGGCAGTTGGTAACAAGTAACCGTATGGAACCGTAATAGTACAACTTTCATATTTTTTTTTACTTCGGATTTTTTTCAGAGAAGTCTAAAAAAATTTGTCCCATATATTTTTTTCAAAATATACAGAAATCTTGCAGTTTTACAACAATATAACTTCGATCTCACAGGCTCATTACATTCTAACCAACTCACCAACAGCTAAAATACCTGACTAGGCATAATTCTAAATTCAGTGGCGCCCTCTCTCCACTTAGTAGTGAGAAGTGTCATCGAGTCTCCTCGAATATTCATCAGGCTCACTTGATTATGTGGTTCTATATATTACTTATATCATTTATATCTAATCATTTATTATTCCAAAGTAACAAAAGATTTTTTTCATGCAAATTTCAAAGTTTTTGTAATATCTGAAATTCCGATAGTTTTAGATCTATTGGGGTGGGGAAGGGGGCTATGGTCAAATCGAGTTCACGTGCTATGTTTCCCTCCTTTCTAATTCTCTTATATTTATTCTTTTAAGGCGATGAATAGTGCAAAATGTGTGGGTTAACCAAATATATTAATAATACAGTTTGTATGTCACTTGAAAAAATATACATACATACGTACACACACATAAATACACACGAAAGTACGCACACACATACACGGGGTAGTCAAAGAATATGGAGTGCCAGTTACCGCGGTTGGAAAATAATTTATTGAAAGTATTTAAATATAAAATGCAAGTACTTCGTTATTATTCTATTTCAAATACAAAAATATAAAATGGTTTTATATAAAAGTATTTTAATAGAGAATGCAAAACATGTATTTTCGAAATATCAGTATTCTCGAATAAAATACCTTTAATTAGTGAACTATTTTCTTGTCATTAATTTCACGAATTTTAACAACAGTATTATTTGTTCAAATAATTCATTTTTAATGTTCCGTCTATATGGGTTCTTTATCGTACCACCAAAGGATAAGAGTCGTTTAACAGGAGCAGAACTTGATAAACATTTAAAGAAAAGTTTTACAGTTAGATATCTATTCAAGGAACCTAAACTATTGTCATCATCTTTTAAATGTAGTGATCTATAACAATGGCATTATCTGTACAGAAGAATCGCATAGTTTCAAAAAAAGTCGACTGCGATTGACAAACAGACGGACGCATGAATAACCTTATAGGATTCTATTTATGTTTTAAAGTACAAACTTAAAAAATATGAAAGATTTTATTATGTCTATGGTTATGCCATGAATAATGTTTATACTGTTTGTAATATCAATTAGAGAAAAAAATATATACAGTAGCGTATACTCTATGAACTACATGTGAAAACTATTACAATGAAATAATAAACTAATAATAACTAATATGGAATAAACTTAGTTAGTTAATAATTAGAAAAAAAGTAAAACTTTAACGAAAGAATCAAAATCACCGACTTCCGCTCTGCACCAGTAGATGGATGTAGAATACGTCGGTTTGTTTTAAATACGTCTTGCTTACTAGTACAATACTATTACGACTCAAGTGGAGTCGTCTGACTGGTTAGCATATCAGGGAGATTGTCGCCTGCTCGCATATTCAACAGCTCTTTGTTTCTGACCCTACTTACCAACACTCCTTCAAATATGCTAATAAGTGACATTGCGTCGATGCGCGGTAGACATTGAAATTAATCAGGGTTGCTTAGAAAAATATTTTAAAATACATCCAACAACTATTTATCATGTATGTACTTTGCTTCCATACTTCATTTTGACTGGCCCGTTGGCGCAGTGGCATATGCATCATCTGCTTTCCAAGCTAGGGTCCCGGGTTCGATCCCTGGTCAGGTCAATTTAGGAAACGAACTTTTCTAAATTGCCTTGTAGTCTGGATGTTACTGGGAACTCCCCCATAGGTTCATTGTGTGGTACCCATAGTACAAGCTTGCTGCTTAGTTTGGGGTCACACAATCTGTATAATTGTCTGAAATATTATTGTTATTATTATTAATACTGGTTTGAGGGAGAAAGATATCGCTAAAGTTAACTAAGGAGTAGAACTGAATGTACGAACTAAGTCAAATATATGAACGTATTAAGCTCAATATATGTATAAACGATGGCATAGTATCTAACTGTAACTATCGGTCTAGCTTCGCCATTTGAAAGGCCAAATATGTATTAATTTATTTGATACGAGTAGAAGTAGTGTCAAGGTGCAATTTTGCTTCAATGATGCTCTATCCACTTCAAGAAAGGAACGGCGTAATAATATGTATATAATTATTGTATACGTCAGTATTGTATGCACTTCCATATTTTTCCATTTAGTATCCTAAAATAATTGTATTTACCAGTCTGTCACACAAATTCTTATGGAGTATTAAATAATGTACGACCGACAAGGAATGTTCAACTTTTCCTAAATTATGTATACTATTTCTACATACATCCGTATATTCACAGCGTGAATATACAGTGGGTGGCCAAATTATACAGCAAATACCCATATTAACTATGATTTAGTGTTGTTATGGTATAGATGATATTTATTTTCATTGTAACTATTCATGCCATCATTAATTAATAAAAACATGTCCAAAATAATGTTGTTTTTATTTTTTAATGGCGTAGCGCAAGTTGAGCGCATTTTCCAAAATAGTGTTCTTTAATGTCAATTAAGTGCACTTAACAAGTAATTGAAAAGGATTAAATTTTTGTGACGTCTCCTTTTACTTTTATAATAGCTAACAGCCCTCACTCTTTTTGGCATACTCTCAATACATTTAAGACAGTTAGTGTTGATTTGGTCACTTCTCACTTTATGCCATACTTTTATCAAGGTCTCTATTTTTATCAACTGCCAAAGATTCCCCGAAATGGCTAAGCTTACATAAAATGGCGTTCAAAAATATTGGTGTTGCCAGTAATCAACATGAATAAACCCGAAATTAAAAAAGAAACAAATAAAAAGCAACAAAAATTACATTACGAACATTTTAATACAATTGAAAAAAATTTTATTCGTAGAATTTAAAGAAAAAATGTAGTGGCTCTTATAGTTTGGCCACCCACATTATGTGTGTATAAATAATACACAAAATATCCATAATTTTTTTTTATTATGTTAAGGAAACATACAGCAATTTCACACTTAAGAATTATAAAAAACATTGAATAAAATTACATAAGCCAAACAAGTTTCCACTATTAAAATTTGACAAATATTGAGTAGACATACAAATATTAATATTCTCTATAACATTTACGTCTTCCCGAAACAATAACTTATTTAATATTTTTTAATAGACGATATATATTTCGAAGGCTTACAGGAAAATAAGTCAATATACTGTATACCTCGTTATACTTACTACAAGCTCGAACAATATAACGGTTTCTAGAATAATTAGTTTTACAGAGGAATTGCAAATGTTTTACTCGACCGAAGGTTGACTCTGGGACACTTTAGTGATATCTTATTGACAAAATAAGGGGAATCAATTAGATTAGTAATAATTTTATACAAAAATATTTGGTCTCTGTGTTCTCTACGCTTTTTCAGTGTAATAATGCTGTTTACATCGCTGTTGTCAAATCTGTATTTAGTCGTTTAATGAATTTATTTTGAACACGCTCTACTATATCGATATACTTAGTATAATGAGGATTCCAAGCTGTGGAAGCGTACTCTAGATGTGAACGGACAAATGCATTATAAAGCATGATCAATGTATCAGGATTTTTGAAGTCCACACTTTGCCGAAAAACAAAACTTAGCATTTTATATGCCTTGGCAACAATTTGTTCAATGTGATGCACAAAAGTTAACTCATTATCTAGATATACCCCTAGGTCTTTCATCACAGAGACTCTCTTCAGATTTATAGTATCGAGATTATAATTATAACAGAAAGGTATTTTTTTCCTTGAGTAAGTTATTGTGCAGCATTTGTCTATATTTAAACTTAATTTATTACGTAAACAATATCCAGTTAATCTATTTAAATCACTTTGTAAATTTTCACAGTCTAGCTTACATTTTACGATACTAAAAATCTTCGTGTCGTCAGCGTATAATATTTTAGAATGATGACAACACTGTACGACATCATTAATGAAGACGTTAAAAAGTAGAGGTCCAAGATGAGATCCCTGGGGAACACCTGAAGTGATAGGTATAAAACTAGACTTGTAGCCCTTTACCGTTACCGCTTGAGTTCGATTATGCAAGTATGACTCAAGCCATCTAAACAAATCGCCGTGTATACCCATATACTCCAGCTTATGGTATAATATTGAATGCGAAATTTTATCAAAGGCTTTGGAATAATCGGCGTACACGACGTCTACCTGAAAACCTTTATCTATAGCCTCCAGCACCAAATCCAAGAATTCACCCAAATTCGACTCCGTTGAGCGTCTATCAACGAAGCCATGTTGTTCTTTTATCAAGAAAGGTCTCAAAGCCGGAAATAACGAGTCATAAACTATTTTCTCAAAAAGTTTAGGAATTACTGAAAGTTTGGATATGCCTCGATAATTACGAATATCATGCTTATCTCCATTCTTATATATTGGAACAACCAGGGAACGCTTCCATATGTTAATATATAATACCCCGCACCATGAGATCCTTGAGTCACGTTATATTTTTTTTTAATTCATTAAATAGTATTATGTCTCAACTCAAGTCTAGGACTAATAATAATAAATTAGACAGATTGTGACGTAATTCAACAATACCTCGCAAATCTTTATTTAGTCCATGGGCGGCGTTGATCACTTTCCATCAGGTGACCCGCTTACTCGTTTTCCCCCTCCGCCATAATGTGAAGTGAAAGATGTGTAAAGAAGTCGTGAAATGTTGTTATAATAACCAGTAAATATAGATTTCTTTAAAAGAACTTGTAATCGATACATAACAAAAGACTCGGTTAAATGTCACTTTTAAGAAAGGGAATGTCAAGATGATAACAAAGGATAACCTTTCGATGAAAATGAAACACTTCTTCAACATATTTTTTAATGCAGAGGATTTATAATGTCGCTACTAATTAATAACAAATAGAAAAATGTACAGAATAAGATCGTATGTTAATTTTTAAAATTTACATAACACTTGAACTTTTGTAGTACTTTGAAAGCTTTTTTTGACTCGAAATCATTGTGTTCTACAAGGTTCTTACATAATATTTACAACAACAACATATTTAAAAGAAACTGTAGTTAATGGGTTTTGATGTTACTTTCAGATTACTTTGTTGAAATCCATCTCATATCTAAATTATATCTAATTTATTTATATATTTTTTAGCTTTATTCCAGTACAAAATTTTAAACCTACCAATCAACATCTGTTGTTCTCAACGAAGTGTCCTCAATAAGTTCAGAGAAAAGTACATGCAATCAGCTACTCAGTACTCCACGAAAATAGATGGCGCTCACCGGAATTCAGTTTCGAACAAAATTGTATTTGACGTTAACATAACTTTAGAGTAAATTATACTATAATATGTATTATGTATGGGTGGAGTAACGTTATTATAAGTATGCTTTAACTTTAATAGACTTTCTTTTTTGTTGTAGCTTTATAATATAGCAAGAGTAGCAATTTTGTTACCGTTGAAATATTTTTCAAAGTAGTTCCAGTGAATAAATAATGTAAAATTAAAACACATTAACATTATTTATTACAAACGCATTATAAATGACGCTTTTGATGAGTTTTCTTTTCGTCTACCCAACTGAAAATTTCTGTGCACGTCACTGATACTTAGGTAAATAGTATATAAATAAATTGTAAATAACACGTGTATTTTAATCTCGCGAATTTTTTTGGCGTTTTTTAACACGACGTTTCAAAGTTGGCATCAGCTCTTTGTAAGTCTCGGCTCCTTTCGGAATACATCTGTCTTTTAATGAACCATAATACCACCAAATTCTAAACAGTTCGTAGGAACTTGATGTTTTAAATCTGATTGGATCGTTAAGTAATCTACAGAGCTCACAAACACCTTCGTATTCTTCGACTTCACGGAATGTGTAGTGGTTCTTCCAACGAAAGAAATTATGGTATATTTGAGGAGTACTGAGGATGTAGTTGATCATAGCCGCTGTCTTTTCAGAAGATGAATATCGCACGTTCATGTAGGATCCATCGGGAAGGAATCTGAAATTTTTACATATTGGAACCGAGAAAATATTGTAAAAATGAAGAAAGGAAACCTTAGATGGTTCGGGCACATGGAAAGAATGAGTGATGAAAGACTCTACAGAACGAAAGTGAGTGGTAGCAGAAACCAAGAAAGACCAAGACAGACTTACGAAGATCAAATAGCCAGAGTGTTAGCTGATGGAAATGTCAAAAGTATCCGTATACCTAAGCAAAAATGTGTGAAGAGAATGATGAAATTTGAGGAGGCGAAAGAACGTACATACGTAATGACCGCGAACCTTGGTGCTCTGCCCTCACTGACTACCCCGTTAAGAATACAGCGTAAAGATACGTATGGATGCATGTGTGTGAAACCGAGAAAGTAAGAATTTAAATTATGCTGCTATTACATTATAACTGAAACCAAAAGTCAAAAAATTAATTTAGATTTCCACAGAAACCTTTATTTACTTGCATACCTGCAATAGCAAAGTATTTGTGATAGAACACATAATCAGAACGAATATGCAATTCAATGCAATTTGTATTATGATTTGAGTGAATGAGGAATTTTTTAATTGTTAGATACTCTTTTTTATTGAGTTAATAATTAGCTATTGATTCACCTCCTTGAAAGACTACATCTATTATATACTTATGGTTAATTATATTATATATCTAATATATACATAGTTATGAAAGAACTTTGTTATTTTTTACTAGCGCATGCTTAATTTAGACGCTCTTGTCCATATTTGTCGGAAAAACAAATTACGCCATGATAAAAAACAACAAAATCCTTAAAGCCATTTTTGAGAAAAAAGAAATAATGACTGATAAAAAAGAACACATTTAAAAATATTTAGAGATATAAATAATGAAATGAATATTAAAAAGTAATTTTATTTACAGGAAACATTTTAATAAATGTTTTAATAATACATACTTTTGGTAATCAGCACCACCAACGACAATTGGAACAGCATTATGTTTGTAGGCCTTTAGAACTTCGGTCGTAACATAATCTTCTGCGAAACTGTCCTCATGGGCTAGGTAGAAATAATAGTCATTTTCTATAGCTTTTAGGCAACCTTCCTGAGTTCCATTTGGACATATTTTTTCTCCACAGCCATAAATGTCAAGAACAAGGCTGAATGTATTCAAAGCTTTCTGCAAATCCTTTGCAAACAATATTTTATTACTCCTTGTCATGCACTGACCTGGAAATATAACTGCGACGGCATTTTTCTTTAATTTGAATTTGTCTTTGTCCTTATCTGTCAAATAGATCATATTGTTAATCCATTCTACATTGAAACTTGGAGCTACAACAGTACCATGTAAATCTCTTACTTCAAAAAATGGAGTAAAAATATCAGAATAAAGCTTATAACTCCAAGTCCAGTTAAAATAATTGTCGGCGTTAATATCACATATAGGATAATCTTCTGACGAAAGCATACTGGAGAACACATATTTCTGCTTAGGAGATCTTGACTGTGGAAATTCTAATTTCTTCCACTTCCTTAAAACAGCCATGTTAAATATAATAGCATCAAAATTTGTATAGTCCCCTTTAAGTAATGTTTTATTACTTGTAATGAAGCAGTTAGAATATGAACATTCGTGCTTTTGGAACAGTTTATGACCTTCCTCTATATCATAAATCGTTCTATTGCTACTCCAAAATAATATGTATTTCACTCTTTCCTGTTCTGTATTTGAAGATATTTTTAAATCTGACAGTCCTCTTATATGGTTTTGATATTTTTGCACTTTCGAAATATTTGTATACGCGATATGGACTGTATAGAACGCTAATATAGCGTACGTAATTAAACCCGTAAAACTAATAATGAAAAATAATTTCGCGAAAGATTCTCTTTTCAATAAATACATGTCTAGTTTTTGGTGTGCGTAGTTTTAAACAATGACAAGAAATAATTGTTTCTAGTGATTGCAAAAGGAAATTTATCACGACATTGCAATGTAGCGACATTAAACAAAAAATTCTTGCAAGAGCAAACAAACAAACAGATTAACAAAGCAAATTGTTGAAAACAAACAAAGTAAATCGTTGAAAACCTTTATGAATGATAACTTTTAAGTTCACATAATTAAGAATAATGAAATTTATGTGGCGAAGTGCAGCCTTTAAAAATGAAGTTTAATTTTGTGTTTTGCTTAGTTTAGCGTTACTTTCGCCTTCACGTTGTATTTACTACCAACTTCGACAAAATAAATCTCTTTCTTTTCTTAAAATCACCACGTTCGTCCTACTTTTTATCTGCGAAACATTCAAATGCTTTCGACGCCAACGTCTCTCAAAGGGATCCGTCAGAATGTCTCTTCGCAGCCGAAAAGCACTCGAGAAAATTTTTCTATCATTTGATGTCTCCCTCTATTTGCTAAGACCTGTTTCGTTAGAGGCGTTATCCGTTTTCATTACACTACGACATTTAAATAGAAACAAAACCATACAGCTGTTTCCTCAATCAACAACCATAATTTTATTTGAAATCAAATATAGAACAGAGAGAAGTGAAATACATATTGTAAAATACATATTATCGGTTTGTCAAAATGAAAATGTTCATGATTTTTTTTTTATTTTACACATCGATTTTATAAATTTTGAAATTTATTAGAAACTAGCTGTGGCTGCGATTTCGCCTACATGATTCTTTTATTATTCTATAAAAATCCTTTTATATTTCGGTTTAATAAGAGATGTTGGCTCAAGATAAAAGCTGTCGCCATACTAAGCTCCATCGAAATCTGTTCAGTATTACTGCGTAATGCGTGCATGAACCACAGACCATTTACCTTGTAATAGAAAGGGTGTCGTTGTCTGTCATGCATGTGAGCAAATGATCCTATAAACAAAAGCACGCGCTCATTTAGTAGTAACAATATAAATACGTATAAAACAAAATGCGTAAACAATGCCAATTTGCGCTGTAAAGTGGAGTGGAAGTGACAGTCGTAAAAATAATTTCAAAATTAATTACATCACGTTTCATCGGTAATAACTTCTGTTCTTACAAAAAATTAATAATCAAAATTTGGGAAATATCATCGAAAAAAGCATATTTAAAATGTTTAATGTGTCGTCTGACAGGTGACTTCTAATTTTGCGGGCTAAATAACCAGCTGCAGAGAACGCTCTTTCAGCCTCTACGCTAGTAGTGACTACAAAACGCAAACAATTGACTGCAAACTTGAAGAGCCTAGACTTGGACCCCCGGCTTCGTAAAGATTCATTTCTTTTTTAATTAATGACTTCAACAAATTTTCAGTCAGTTCGTCAGTTAGTTAGCGCGCCTGTGCGCTACGAGAAACATATGTATTTTATGCTCCTGTGCAATCTCGTTAATCTCGCGAGATCTCTTCCGATTTTTGGCCGAGATTAATCTCGGTAAATACGGCCCAGATCTCGCGAGAACGATATTGCATTCACTAGTAACTACGAAATGGCTGTATACGTTACTAATAAACGCGATATAAATAAATTAGTGCTAAAGGGGCGTACTTTGAGGTTCACGTAATATATGAGACCTATAAATTATGACACTAATATTATTATCACAGATTAATTAGCTACTAGCGTACTACTATTTTCGAAAACTCGAGCATCAATTTCACTGTAACACACAACACACACTCTCTTATATAGACCCACGCATTTACTCAAGCACATATGTACATGTACCTACCATATACACACACAGACATAAAAGAGAAATTGAAATTATAGTAAGTACTAAATTCATTTTATTGCATAATTTTAGACATTTATTATATACATCATAACATATGTATGTATTGATTTATATAATAAATGTCTAATCCTAACGTTAATATTATTTTATATATAAACTTAAACCTAAACAATATTTTATATAATAGACTTCCTCAAAATTGCCGCTAAGACAGCAGTCATTGCTTACGGTACCCAGCAGACTGGCAGCATTACCTCTTTGAATAGCCAAAATATTCTTCGTCATCTGCATAATTCAGGGTACATCGCTGGCTCCTGTGATACAGTTTTCAACTAATTCGGGATCAAGAGGCGGATTTCCCATAAGGCCGACTAGGCCCAGGCCTAGAGCGGCCAGATATAAGGGAGCCTAATCGCGGCTGTCTACCCACGGAAAATTCTTAATAATAAAGTTAGTAAGTAGGTATGTTTGTACAGTAACAAACACACTGATGTTAGCAATATAGAGATGTTGGTTACTTTTTCACGGCCCGATTCTTCTGAACCGATTTCGATAAAAGTTGGCAACAAAGTAAATTCATATCATACATATGTCTCAATAAATGATGGAGTTGAGAAAGGGGCAGCTGGTAAATTATACGGTCTAGGACAGCCAAGACCGTCAACTATGTTTTTAATTCGTTTTATTAATAATTGTTATTATTATTAAGATAATACTTTTTCCACTAATAATATTTTAATAAATTACTGAATAGTTAACCAGCCTATTCGCTTGTTTAAACATTGTTTAGGGTGAAGTACTTTTCCATCACATCTTACCGGACTTAACAATGGAGACAGGCCATATTCTTTGCATGTAGAACGTGAAGTCTTCGGCAAATATGGACATCGCGTATGAAGTCAAACAGAATTACGTATTCCATAAAAATATACCCCTTTGCTGTACGTGACGTCATGGACGTGTTGCGCAAAACATGTCTATTTTATTATAGTTACCTATTTACCAACAAAATTAAATACGGAAGTAGATAAAAAATTATATTTACAATACGGTACAAAGTACATTACAAAGAGGTAAAGAACAAAAACTATATTACAATTACAAAAGATATAAATAGTTTACTCACATTGTAATAAAGAGAAACAGATAAAGTAATACGTAATGGACTATAAAAGTATAATGAAACGTGAGTAAAAGTCACGTATAGAGAGGGTCTTTAAAATATCTATGACTTAGGACTGCCGTTATATTTTTCCTGTAAACTTTAGCTCTTTATTCATGTTCCTTGAATTAAAATTGTATGACCAAAAGTTTGAGATAAATTGGGTACAGCAGTGCTTGAGCTTGTTGTTCTGATAATTAGTGTAAAACAGCCGGTGTCTGTCTAAAGAGCCACATCTTAGTCCTTAGGTTTGCTAACGCATTTTCCTCTTCTTTTATTTCCTCACGAATTCTTTTTAAATGTTAAGGCGACACATTGGAAATATTGGCGGCAGGGATCTCAATTTTTCTAAATTATCACAAAACGTATAAAAGTGATATTTGGTAAGCTGATTCTTCATTTCATTGATTTCATTGTGCAATTTGCGTTACACGATTAACTTTTGTCACAGTAATAACAAAAAACTCATTTTAAAACAGAGATTTACATTTTTCGGAATAATGGAACCGATTTATGTTTCTAAATTTTCTGTATAGTTTAATCTACACACACTATTCAAAATGTCAGTTGGATTTTATAAAATTAAATGTAGTTTTTAAAATAAACGAAAATAACTGTTTTTTCGTATTTTTCGTAAGCTAGCGCGCGCACGTCTGTATATGTGTGAAATGTAAGTCCTTTTTGCAAGAAAAACATCTATATGTCGTTCTATACTAGTCACATAACAGCCAAATGCTTGTATGAATTGTTGCAATGAACTCGAGAGCTCACTGATGTATGCAAAACAACATAATTGAAAATAATCGGCCATTCGATATCAAATTGAAATCCCTATGAATAGGTGTACTCTGATATATACTACATTGTGACATTTATAACGAAATTTAATTTCAGTTAGCAATGTTCACACAAAATTAATTCGGTATACCTACTATAATAATAATAATAATTCACTGTTATATTAAACGAGCAATACATATAGTTGATATCGCATATATACATTCAGTCAAGAAAGTATCGGGAATGGATGATTTGTTTATGGTTCCAAATTCAATTTTTTGTTTTTTTTGTTGTTGTTAGATTGGCACAACTGTTTTCCATTTTGGCGTGGAGTTTGAGTTGCATCTGTTATTTATAATTATTTATAATACAGTGCTGTTTTTAGTTATATCATTCTAGTGTATATTGCGAATTTCATAATGGACAAAAACATCGAACAAATAGTTTGTCCTAAATTTTGCATCGCCAATGGAATTTCGTGTTCGGAGTCACTGAAAATGTTACAGAAGGCTTACGGTGAACTGACTTTATCAAAAACAAGTGCTTATGAGTGGTACAAAGTGTTGAAAAGCGGTCGAGATGAGATGAAAGATTTGTCTCGCTCTGGTAGGGCATCAACGTCTGCAACTGAAGTTAACATCGCAAAAGTGAACGAAATAGTGACTGAAAATCCTCATTCAAGTTTGAGAGAGACAGCCGCCGAACTTTCTGCATGTGTTCTGTGACTTTCTGTGTCTCACGAGTCGATCCGTACCATTTTAAATAATCACTTGAGTATGAAACATGTTGCCGCTCGGCTAGTCTCAAAAGACCTGAATTTTCTCAAAAAACTCAATCGCATAAGAGTCGCTGAGGACATGCTAGAACGAGTCAATTCCGATCCAACATTCATGAAACGCATTGTTACTGGCGACGAGACGTGGGTTTACGAGTTTGACATGCAAACTAGTCAACAAGCTTCGGAGTGGCGCCTTCCAACTGAACCGAAACCGAAAAAACCACGCCAAAGTCGATCAAAAGTCAAAGTCACGCTGACTCTTTTCTTTAACTAACGCGGTGTTGTGTACTCGGCTTTCTTTTCTTGTCGGAAGATCAAACGGTAAATAAAGAATATTATTTGGGCGTTATGCGGCGTTTAAGAGAACAAATTCGACGAAAAAGGCCAGATTTGTGGAAAGAAAATGCTTGGATTTTGCACCACGATAATGCGCCTTCGTACAAGGCCATCATTGTGAACGAATTTTTGACCAAAAACTCAACAAATACAATCGAGCAACCACCTTATTCACCAGATATGGCTCCAGCTGACTTCTTTCTTTTTCCTAAACTCAAATTACCACTTCGTGGCACCCGTTTTCATTCGGTAGAAGACATAAAAGAGAATTCGCGGTGAGCACTAAATTCAATTCCGGAAAAAGCGTTTAAAAATGTTTTGATGATTGGATTATTCGTTGGCGTAAGTGTATCGTTTCTGAAGGAGCATACTTTGAAGGTGATAAAATAAATTTAGATGAATAACTAACATTTCCTGTATTATTGATCTTTTCCCGGTACTTTCTTGACAGAGTAGTATATTTGATATCGCTTTCTCGAAAACGGCTCTAACGATTTTAATGAAATTAACAATATAGGGATTGACGGTGACTAGAAATCGATCGAGCTAAGTTTCAATCCTGGCAAAATCGTTTTCTCCGTCTTTCACACACTTACAACTTCTAAACTCTAAACTTCTAAACTTTTTAATTTTGCAACAGAGTTTTCGTTCTCAATGAATCAATGGCTAGAGTGTAGATCTACCACGCCGAAGTGCGCGGGTTTAAATTCTGCAATGAGGTCAGACTTTTTTTTAATTTTTTTTTGTAAGACACCGAGTAAACCTCAGTCGGTACTATTAAAATTAATCGTTTTCGATCTCCAAATAACGGTAAGAGGGTGTGGTAGCCGTGGATATGTTTGCCTTGGGAGTGAATGACAAAGAAACTTTCTACAAAGTTTCAAAATTTTTCAAAAAGTTCCACAGTGGCCTAGAATGTCGTATACCCCACTGAAGCTGGGTTACACAGCTAGTACAATGTATTATTATAATGTTAACATAATTTAATTTTGAAATTTTTTTTTATTTATTTATTTATTTTACATGAACTAAGTATACATTACACGACATCAGATGTAACGATGACAACTGCACTAGTGTACTGTAGTAGTGTAGTGGGCGTTGTCAACTTCGACTGTGTCGCAGTTGACAACGCCCACCCCTAACTTCAAGGAATACACAATAATTAAGTTCCTAAAAAATTGCAGAAAAATTACAAAAAAGAAGAGATAATTAAGTATGAACTTACTAACAAATAAAAAGAGGGTAGCAATGTAAGAAAACGTATACTGTGTATGTGTCTGCGAGTGTAAACGAGAGAGTGAGGTTGTATATGTGTGTGTGCGTATGAGTGTGTGCGTGCGTGCGTTATATGAACAAGAAGTAATTATTCGCTAACATTTACAAGCTTTTCTGTGTCCTCATTTGATAACGACGTTAACCACTTCGAAGTCACAAAATTACAATTAATACTACGAATATTTACATGAATGACATTGAACGCCATAGTTTTTCAAATGATAATTACACTGCTCAGGAGCAGCAAGAAAGGAATCAGAAACACTCACATTTTCAATTTCATCAACTACATCCGCAATATTATCCATTGAGAATGGTCGTGATTAACAAAGTTACAAGATAAAAGAAGAAGAAGGTGATATAATGGTTAGCAGTGAAAGAAATGTCAGTCCATAGGCGAATATAAAGGCTATTGGCATAAGTACAGGATATATCTAGACAATTATAGCTCACGATGGTACTACCAGAGAATAAGTAAGAACTCAGGACATTCGAGTATTCAGATAAAACTTCCCCACCAAGCAAAAATCGTAAAGATACAATTAATTACAGGTTTTTGATAATTACATTATACTTTAATGTAAATTTACATAAGTAAATATTGATATAATAATTGAGAACAAAGTTCGAAGTTCCAGAATCTATCAAAAAGTTCCACCGTGTCCTAGAAATATAGACTTTCACAGCCCACTGAAGCTATATTATGCAGTTAGTATAACGTAATCTGTATATTAATACGTGAAGCGAAAACTTTGGGTCCCTTTTTAAGAAAATTGCCCAGACGGAGGAGCGTAAAATTTGGTATACTTAAAGTTTATATGGAGAAGGACAGAAGAAAGCTAATATTTTTATGTAATATGCATTACAAATGCATAAAATTAATAACTCATTCTTTACGTTCATATAGCAAATGTCAAAAAGACTGTCAATTTCAAACTCATAATAGTTTGTGATCACATATACGTAACCTCCTTGGATCAAATAGTCGTAAAGAGTTTATATTGTAAGTTTATATTTACGGTCGAATTTCGACCACAGGGCGACCTCTAGTATTATAGAATTAGCATAATTTAATTATCATAAAGCTATAATTAAATAGTATAACTATTATGTTATTATTATGTTGGTACTTGTATTTGTAAACAAATTTACATATTTACAATAAATGAACTCGTCTGCAAATTTAGCTCACAGTTTTTGTTTTGGAATAAACGAATAGACGACTTGTTTTCCTTCCTTGTACGAGTATGTATCATTTCCTTGTATGTATTATTATTATTAGTGCGAGTTTAAACCTAAACCTTCATATTTTAACTAAGCTAGCTAGTTCATTAGTCAAATAAGATAATTACATTCTTACACACCTGAGGCTGACAGAGCTTGGTCTGGAGAAGATTTGTGAATAATAAATAGTTTAAATTATGTAGAGAATAATGAAATTATGGTTGAGTAGTGTTGTAACAAAAATGAAGAGAAAATGCTTAGATGGTTCAGACATGCTGATATTGTTGACAGTTCAAGAATGATCGATGAATATCAAGGAGGAACATTTACTCAGTAGAACTATGTAACAATAAAAATTAAAGAACATGTTCATACATGTATGTGTGAACATATGTATCATAATTATGTACTTTCCTGACGCTCCGATTCTTCCGTAAATTTCTAAAGAAAATTCTTCTCTAAGTTTTTCATTTATATATTTATTTATTTTCTAAATCGCGTCTAATAACATACATTTTCTTCCAGTGAGATTCTTATTGATACCAATTCAGCCATTCTCGAGAGAGACAATTATAAAATTGGTTAGATTGAGAAGTACTGAAATCTTAAGGTTTTGATATACATGACTATAATATAAGCTTAACAAAAGGCACTTACTTCTAAACTACAGGTAGATTATAATGTGCCTCTATAGATTGATCTAAAAGTGTATTTCTCTTGATGAAATAATAAAGTTACTTATAAAGTAGATAGAGTAGAGTAGCTTAGAGTAGTTATATGAACAATTTTGCTCATTTCAACATTTTAAATTTACATTTTAAAAATTAAATTATTTTTGACCGAGCTCGTCCACGCGTTGATATATTAGCTCACAATTCATCACAGTTATCGAAATAAAAACACGACGTACAGAGCAGAATGTATAAAAACAACTGAATTGTCATTTATAACTTCCTATCGCTTTCCGAAACAATGTCCGTTGAAGTTGAAAAACGAGTGCTCGGACATCCGTGAGTCGTTGCTTTGAATGAATTAAAATGTATTTTTACAAGCTTTTATTAAACTCGACTTGTTAGTACGTGTGAGTAAAATTTTATAACTGAATTTTGAATTAGATCCAATTCAAATTTTTCATAAACTTATGGAGCTGATGGCAATAATATAATATAAATTTATTCCTAAAAACTTTTTTTATAATTATGTTACCAAATCTAATCTCCATTAATGTAAAAATATACAACAGAAATATGTATTTCAGATGCTTTGTATTTATGCTATGGCAATAGAGAGATTGCAAACAGCCATTGGAATTCGGGACCGTCAGCCAAGTGTTCTGAATACCTGCGAAGCGACAGATGCCTGGCTGGGGTTATCGTCGACGAATATTTGTGATAACTGTTCACGTCAATCAATAAGTAATATCAACAGTCACGACTTATATACATATGTATACTTATATTCAGGTAGGTACTCGTAATTTAGTCATTTTCGCTGTAATTAAACAACTTTTCACATGATCAGTCCGCTGTTTTACAGTAGAACGCAAGTGTATAACAAAAACTTTATATTCCAATATTACATCATAACTTAATAATGAATGTGATTACTATCAAAAGCATGGATATGACACAAAATTCCCGGGATGTCCCGGAATACGGTACATTAGTAACGGATGTAAATACATTACTAGGATTCCAAACGAGGTTGATTGTAATGCTTCTATATGAAATCTTTCGCCAAAAAACTTTGTTACACTTGTAAAAATTAACGACAAGAAATTGGTTACCAAAATAAGTACCAAAATAAAACAATTATTATGATTCTTGGACATATATCTTTCTCAAAAATAAACAAAATTTAACCGCTTTTACTAAACGATCAAGTAAAAATCATTGTTAACATACATACACACACAGACACACACATACACGGACACACATACAGACACACACACATACACAGACACACACAGTCAGACACACAAACATACAGACACACACACAGAGAAATACACAGACACACACGTACACACAGCCACATATGCACACACAGCCACACACGCACACACACATCCACACACATACACACACATGCAGACCCATACATATCTTCACGTTGTATCCCTAACTTGGTAGTCCTAAAAAATGGAGCGCCAAGCTTGTATTCATTTATAAAATAATTTTGGGATCCTAACCATATTTTTGATAGTAATCACACTCATTATTCAGTTATGATGTACTCGTAATATTGGAACATAAAGTATTTTGTCATACACTTGTGTTCTACTGTAAAACAGCGGGCTGATCATGTGAAAAGTTGTTTAACTACAGCGAAAACGACTATACTACAAGCACCTCAATATATAGTATCCTGTTAACATATATCAGTGATGTATCCAGTCCAAAATTATCTTTATACATTACAAAATCGTATTGTTTCTACGCGACGGTGCCACTGCTGTGGCAGTGACCAAAACTACCGTAAAGGCTCCGAGCAACAAGTCTTGTTTTTTAAGTCTCAAGATCGGGAAAAATCTGTCTCTACAAGCAGTGATAACGACTATGTTGGCACATGTTGGTAACGGTCAAAGGAAATTATGCACTCCTTCTGCGAAGACACGGCTAATGCTACAGAAGGACGACACTGAGGTGGTGACAATGTACGACTTGTACCGTCATTCTTGTAAACAAGGAATTTAACACGACGTCCAGAGCATGAAAACGAAAAGAGAGGTTCCAGACATAATTTTTGCACATCGTGAATATGTCAGATATTTGAGAATGATTATATCCTATTTTCTACCTGATTTTCTGAGACAGATGTGTTGTAAGATGTTCGTGAACGTGTTTGAATTTAAAATACCGATAAACTAATACTTTTTACGACTACGTAATCAGAAAAGAATCTAAATAAACAAATAATTCAGTCTTAATTTACTGGCAACCTCTGAAGAGAAGGTAATAAGCATGCAGCCCACCTGGGCATGGAAATAACTTCGAAGTTGGGAGAAATGAGGTAAATCGAAGTTCTCGAGGCAAGTTTAAAAAGTCTAATTTTCCTTCATACGCGACTGGAGTACAGGAGCTAGCTACCGACCGGTGAGAGGTAATGGAATTATATGGACATTCATCGGTTCAACTATAAATAACGTAATTTCGAATTCGACAGAATGAGACACTGTGTTACACATACATAATTCGTCTCGCCATTTTCCGATCGAGATAGACAGAGTATCGAGATGTAATTAGACTGTACCTTGTCACTACTTTTGGCAGTAAGAGTAAATACATGACCTTACAAATGAAAAAAAAATCCTCAATAAAAAGGCTCACCTTTAATTTAGCTTTTTAAAATGAAAACTTTACTTTTACTTTTTTGTCGAAGTAACTATATTAAGATGTTAAGATGAATACTCATTCATATTTGAATAAATATACACGATAATTTAAAAGTTAATAGAACAAACGAAAGCACTTATTTGTAATTTTATTTAGACTAACTACTTACAGAAAAAAAATTAAAACGATAAACATAATTTGATATTCTTCATTATACAGTCAACAATTTTATTTAAGATATTTTAATTTCGTTTTATCCATATTATTGATGTCGGCGGAAGAACAACATCGTACTATACTATAGGCAAAGTTGGCTATCTCACTAGTGAGATTTTCTCTCAATCATAACTTTTAAAGAAAAAGAAAATATTATGCAAAATTTCTTATAGACTCATTCAAATAGACTCGTTCTCAAAGGAAATAATTTAGTTACTCGTACGTCGCAATTTACTTGCAGCTCTTGAACAAATATCAACAAATATAAATATTATTTTACTCTTGAGCCGAGTTTAGCGAAAAAACTACCACTGACTTGTAGAAAAATGAAACGGAGCACAAGATTATTAACGCTATATTTTTCTCTCATACACATCTCCTAAAAATGAACCCAATAAGTCTGGACGGGATGATCTTCCGATGTAAAATATAATTAAGTTGAAGGTTCTAATTAAGATAATATATCGTATTGTATATAAAAAGACCCGAAACGCCTTCTCATGTTACTGTTTCATTTTCAAAAATAAGTTATATATTGTTTGCAACAACCATGACAGTTTTGTTCATAGTTTCGCAATAATTGCTACATTAATTGGGATAATATTGCCATACATGCGCCGGGTGTTACTAAAAGAGACACACAGACCCTCTAATATTGATTTATATCATTGTAGGAACACACACTTATTCACGCTTCAATGTATTTATTTTACTCTTCTGTTCCTTATCGAGACAACTACCGACTTTGTTTTCATGGTTTTTTTTTATTAAAGAAGGGGGCAAACGAGCTAGTGAGTCACTTGATAGAAAGTGATCAACGCCGCCCATGGACACCGCCAACGTTCGGGTAATCATGGTGCGTTGCCGGCCTTTAAGGAAAGGACGAGGACGGGGGAACACAAAGGCAATAGATGCTGATATTTCACGCTGAAACTCCGTGAGAGGGTGGTATTTCACCGGGCGAACCGGCCCAATTTATGCTGTTATGCAGCATTCTTCTACCGTAATAATGGCATAGCTCTGCCACAATAATGGCAAGGCTCTGCCACATTGTCTTTATTGAAAGGCAATCAATATATCAATATATGTATATTAGTATCTGAAAAACGTTCTATGCTAAAGGTACTCATTCGTGACGAAGCACTCACTACAGATACATAATTTTTCATTTCTAAGTTGACAATATTGCACATGCACATATACATGTGCGCTTCACACTATTTCCATTCATTTATTAAATATGTCATCATACTACATCATACATCTATGGCACGGTAATGAATTATATCAGTACCGTATCACAAGAGTTTCACAGCCAATTACTTTAGGTTTTCCAAATTTTTCAGCGTTTAATCTCAACGGTAATGACGTTGAACCTAGGAAAGTGATATTCGATGTTGTAATATACGAAAAGAAAAAAGACCCGCAATTGTTTAAAATATCTCTACGGAACTCCTGACATATCATATTATGTAAAGAGATAGAACGTTGCAGTCAAATCTCACTACCATCCTAATTATAAATACCGCAAATAATCTTCACAGATAAATATAAATTTGCTAACACTTACTTGTTTAATGTTAACACAGTAAATCCTTGATGAAAAGAAACAACAAAGTTGCACGAGAATCCCAGTTTTTCATGCTCTTTGTTAAAGAATATTTTTAATAAATTTGCTAAAAAGTTTTCTGTGTTTCTTCTATTACGGTGCTATTTGTTGTCTTTATATTGCAATAAAAACCGGCTAAGTGTGAGTCGTGCTCTCGCACAGAGGGTTCCCGATCACCTTACATTGTATTTGTATGGTGTATTTACCGATATATAAGTTGAATTCAAAATCAAACTTAACTTTGCAGTTGAAAGACACGTTCTCCCATATTCACCAACTGCAAATGTAAGTTTGTAATGGCAAATAACTACAAATTTACGGTTTCCGGTTTTTTCCTATATACTTATGCTATAAGACATTGCTTCTTGCCAAATTTGATGATTCTAGGTCAACGAAAAGTACCCTATAGGTTTTGATTGATTTGATTGATTGATGATGATTTGAAAGAGCGAAAGAGGGAAACGAAAAACTAAGATGTTAAAATTTATATAAGTAGAAGCATTTAACTGCCAGTGTTAGAGGTGTAGGTGTCGGGGCGTGCTATAAATCCTCTGAACATCTTCGCACCGTGGACCAATTAGTACAAGATGTTGCCACACGCCGTCTGCGGAATGAATTGTTCAATATAGAATCAAGAAAAAAAAACAGCAAAAATCTACAATAGGTTTAAATTTGCACACTTGTTAAAAAAGCCAAAAAAATCACACAGTAATAAGTTTACTTCCTGTGTATCGTAAGCAAATCAGATCACAAAAAACAAATGGCATAAAATTTTGTAGATGACTCAGTTTTAATTGTAGTAAACATAACATAACATAACTTCACGCTGTATCCCCAACGGGGTAGTCAGAGAGGACGGAGCGCCAGGAGTCGCGGTCCTTACACACCTCTTTCGCTTCCTCAAATCTCAGTTTTAATTGTAGTAGATATACAATAAAGCAACAAGAGAACTTGAATCAACTGGAAAACTGTAATTTTAACTGTAAGATGAAGCTCTATATAAAACAAATGATTAATTATAAACGATTTATAATTAATCCTGTTCCTGTCACTACAATATAGACATCATTAATATGTATAGATAATATGTGTGTGGAAATAAAAAAATAAAACATAACCAGTCACAAGAAAGTGACCAAGGCAAGAAAGTGAATAATGACTCCCTTACGCAAGTGGCTGTGTCAAAAAGAATTTTTAACAGTGACACAATAGCGGAATTTGAATTTGGTTTACTGTTCCTACGCCAGCGTTTAAAATATAAACGACCTATCTACTAGAAATAATGTACCTGTGCAATGTTCATTGTATTATATTACTGGTCACGAGTTGCATTAAACGTTTCTAACGTCTGACGTGGCGGCGCAGCGTGACTAGTTTTTAACGAACGTTATGAAAGCGTTAATTACTGTCGCAGCAATTAAGATGATTTAAACATCTGTAAAAAATTTAATGGTTAATGAAAGTTGCTATGTATTTACATTGTATCTCATCATCGATTTTTTTTTAATATTTAACAGTGAAAGATAAAGAGACTATTGGACATTTATTATTTTGAAATTGTAAATGTGTGTGACATACTCGTTCAACATATTTTCACGCACACACTTGTACAACATGTTTAAATATTCTCACGCTGTTTCCCTAAATGGAAGAGAGTTTGAAGCGACAAGCATTACATACTTCTTTAACTCCTCAAATATCATCATTCCCTTTACATCCTCCTAATGTATGTGACGTCATCTGCAAAAACCGTTTTGCGTGTCTTATAGCAAGTAACCAAAAGTAGAAAACTTTAAAAAGATGTTTAGAATAACGTACAGACCTTATTTGTAATGTTCTTAATTCTTTTTATAATATATCGAGTAATCGTTTCCGAGCTTT